>OY725328.1:16091437-17291437 GCA_963242795.1 Inga leiocalycina
CCAATTCGTTTTTTTTTTGCCATCTAGAATGGGAGCCAATTTGACAGCCCAATTCTCGTTTTTTTGGCCCTCCAGAAGGCAAAAGGACAGAATTTATTGGAAGTCAAATGTCCATATTTCTTGGACTTCCAGAATATTGAGAACTTGAACTCATAAAGACTAGTATACTACATAAACATACCTTGAGTCTTTAAATACTAGTATACTACATAAAATGTCCATATTTTTATACCTGCTGAAATGGCATAAATACTAGGATAACATGCTAAATTGCTAATGATAATATGCTATGAAGGTTAAACTTCAATGATCACAAATTCACAAGCTACAAAACAATAGCAATATAACATGGTAAATTGCTAATGCTAATGCTAATATGCTATGGTGAGGAATGAGGACCCTGTTTGCAAATCTTCAATTTTTTGTCAATTCACCTCCTCCCTCTGCTTTTGCATCTTCCTCTACAAAATGAACAAAGATAAATTATGTACCATATTAATCAATGTGTATTAATATGCTATGAAGGTTAAACTTCAATGATCACAAATTCACAAGCTACAAAACAATAGCAATATAACATGCTAAATTGGTAATGCTAATATGCTATGGTGAGGACTGAGGACCCTATTTGCAAATCTTCATTTTTTTGTCAATTCACCTCCTCCCTCTGCTTTTGCATCTTCCTCTACAAAATGAACAAAGATAAATCATGTACCATATTAATCAATGTGTATTAATATTAACTAATAAGAAGATGAAATGAAACGTTAATTATTGAAAATAGATAATGCAAATTAAGATACCGATAACAATAGCTGCAGTCTCATCAAAATTATCAACATCAAAGTCATTCAAGTTGGGTGGTTTCACTGATAGCCAATTTTGTGCACATATGAGTGCCTCAGCCATCCTTGAGGATAAAGAGCTTCTGAAAGCATCTAATACTCTACCACCTGTACTAAAGGCAGCTTCTGAAGAAACTGTAGAAACTGGGATAGCTAACAAATCACGTGCCATCAAGCTTAACACTTTATACTGAGAAGCATTCCCTTTCCACCATGACAAGATGTCAAATTTTGCATCGCGATAACCAACCAATTCAGCTCGAAGGTATTCATCCACTTCTGAAAGTTTCTCTACACCACTCTCTGCATCTGCCTTGGCTAAAAACTTTTGATATGTAGCATCAACAGATGACAAGGCCACTTCAGCTTCTACCTCTGGTAATAGAACATTATTCCCACCACCACCACTATTATCCCCTTGTTCCATTGATGGTTGAGATCCAGAAGTTTCACCAAGATGAACACTAGCTGAATAATGGTCATATAAACGATACATCACACCCATAATCTTCCTCATCATAGCTTCACACTTTGTTGGTTCATGGAAAAGGTCAGCAAAAGCGACTTTGACATATGTCAATTTATATCTAGGGTCTAATATCAATGCCACAACCAAAAGTGGATTCATTTTCTCAGCTGCTCCCCAGTATTTGTTAAATTTAGATAACATTCTTATTGGCATGTCATTCAAGAGAGAGGAGGAATTACTTGCACTTCCATTGAGGCTTGTCTGAATTGCAACTATGTGCTGGAAACAGGTGTTACTTGTAACATAGTTTGATCCAGAGAACTTCAATGTCATGTTGTAGAACAACTTTAAGAAGGCAAGAAACTCACTCGCAGTGCTCCAATCATAGGCACTAGGAGGCAAAATGGTAGGTTCTATTGTCCTTCTCATAATTGCATCATCAGATACATCATCAAAACCTTCAAGGTAATCAATCAAGGCATAAGCATCTCGACTGGACCCTACCTTAACCTTTTTCTTGAAGTATTCTTTGTACTCTTCATCCTCCTCTTCCATCCGAGTAAAAACTTTGACAAACTTAACAGCACTCTCAAGCATAAGATATGTTGAATTCCACCTAATCACAACATAGAAATGAAAATTTTTGATTCAATACATAATAATAGATTCATATCAAAGCTCATTCAAACTAATTATAAATAAATTACCTCGTAGGACAATCCAAGGTAAGTAGACTTTTTGATTCAACTCGCTCCCTTTCAGCTAGTATTATGAACTTACGCTTCCTTGATGGAGAAGATTTAACAAATTTTACTGCATGTCGGATGAGCTCAATGGACTTGTTCATTTCTTTGAGACCTTCAGAAACAACCAAATTTAAAATGTGAGCAGCACACCGCATTTGCAAAAATTCTCCATCACAAACCAAACCATCCCAACTCCTGAAACGCTTTTTCAAAATTGCAATTGCAGAATCATTGGCAGAAGCATTGTCAACTGTGATTGTAAACACTTTGTCAATGCCCCAATGAAATAAGCAATCCTCAATTTGTTTAGCAATTGACTCCCCTCTATGATCCGTAATCTCACAAAAATTAAGAATGCGTTTCTGTAAAATCCAATCCTCATCAATCCAATCCTCTATCTTACCCATGATAAATATATGTTGCATAATATAAAAAAAATGGATAGGTTACACACATGAAAAGAGTTGCACTTACTGGAAACATGTTGCACATAAATACTCAAACGAATTTTAGATACTTCAGAACAATAAATTTTGTATGCAAGTCTGACCCCTTAATTAAGCATAATAATCTTATGTTAAAAAAAAATTAAGCATAATAATCAATATTTGCATATCGTCAACCTCAGAACAACTGAATCAAAGCTTCATAGTCAAGACGTCTGTCTGCTCAATTGATTTCTCAGTCAAAGAAGCAAAACGCAAAATGCAACAGGCAAATAATCTCTACTTGCTTTAACTTCACCTTATCACAAAATTAAATGAATCATATATATCATAATATCTACTTTTAACCACAAATATATGTTTATTGAAATCCAATCACAAACCAGAGACCTAAATGGGAGACTCACTCCAAAGGAAAGTCAACCGAAACACCACAGGACAAGAGAAAGGAAGCAGATCGAAATGGGAGACTCACTCCAAAGCAGATTCACAATAAAACACAATGCTAGATCGAAACACAATCACATTGAAACAGATTCACATTGCTACCCCAAAGCAAATCGAAAACGCAAGCTAGATCGAAACATAAAAGATCAAAATCAGAAATCAAAGAGAGAGAGAGAAGTGTAAATCCTACCAAAGAAGCGGATCCAAATGGGAGACTCACGACACGACTCAAGACTTGAATCCTGAAGGCTGCTGAAGCAGAGGAATTCAGAGAGGGAGAGACCTCCTCGGTCAGACAGACGAGCGACGACGGAGAGACCTTGAAGAGCGATGACGGTGAGACCTTGCAAGTTGCAAGCGACGACACTCCTCTCCTCTCCTCGGTCGGCAGCAGGCCTTGTCGAGCGACGATAATGACGAGCCGAGGCGAGGATAGCGATCGGGTTTGGGGGGACTGGGGCCTGCGGGACTGGCCGATGGCGACGAACGAGTGCCGACTCGACGAGGCCAGGCGCCGAGAAGAGCGATCTAACCGAGAGACGAGAATGATTGCTGGATGAGAGGAGAAGGAGATTCAGATTCAGTGTTGAGAGTTGGAGTGAGTGACAGTGAGTCACGGACTCACGCACGGACAGACGGACTCAGAATGGAATTGGAAAGGAAAGAAAAAAAGCTAATGCCTGACCTAAAAAAATGACGGGTATTAAACGGGTAACGGGTAACCCGTTACCCGCCCGTTTTTAATAAACGGGTACGGGTAACCCGTACCCGTTACGGGCCCAATTCTGGGCGGGCCCAAACGGGGAAATTTAGCCGGGGTGCGGGCGGGCGAGCGGGTTGCGGGTCATTTGCTCAGCCCTAATGACGATGTTGGAAAAGGAGGTAGCGGCGGTAGCAACTACAGTGGAGGTGGCAGCTATGGAGGAGGAAGTAATGGCAATAGTGGCAACAATGGAGGTGGTGGCTGTGGAGGAGGAGGTAGTGGTAGTGGCAGCGGTGGGGGGGGAGTGGCGACGGCGACGATTGTGGCATGGTGTGGTAGGTGAAATGAGAGAAGTGAAACAGACAAATAAAACTAAAGGATAAATTTGACTTTTTTAATCATGCAAGGGAGTGATAATGAGTATTAATAGGAGGAAGGTATGAACGAGAATTACCAAATTTTTTATAATCATCATTACTATGGTAAACCCTATTACCATATTTTAGAGCAACTAAGCACTCTTCTCTTGGTAATGCAATAATGATTACTATTGCAGGTATACAATGGTGTTGAACCAAACAGGCTCTAAATCATACTAGTTGCTTTTGGAGAAATTGTACTGTGTTTGATTTTGTCATTGAGGAGAAGGGTGGAGTTCGAAAGATAAAGAAGACAGTAAGGTGGCTTTATTTAGGGAGGTCATCCTCATTAATGCCAAAGGAAGTCGCTGACGGCTAACGCTAAAGGAGGTTGATGTGGTGCTAGTGGTGGTGGGTGGTGGTTTGTTTCTAGTGGTTGTCCTACACGCTAAAGGAGTACAGCACGATGGAAATCAACTCTTAGAATTAATAACTCTAAAACATGGATACAATTTCACTCAATTTCCTAAATCTCATTTTAGGTTCATTTGTTAAGTGTGGTGACTCAAATCGGAATTTAAGTATTTTAAAGATTTTATAGAATTGTTCTAAACTAATTTCCCAACTTATAAGCTGATATATAATCTAATGATATACAACATATATTATAATTATTAAAATTTTTTAATCTCTATACAAAAAGTCAAATGACTCTAATATTAAGTATCATACAAGTAAATTCTAACTTTGATCCAATGGTTTACCAATTCACTAGTTTGAGGTTTCACACCATGGCTATTAGTTAATTTAGAGCTTGGGAAGGCGTTGGCATGGAAAAAGCCCAGTCTGAGGGAGAAAGGCTCAGTTTGAGTAAAAGCACAGTCTAAGGATGTTTGGGCTAGCTTTTTTCCAATTGGGTTTTCAGTCAGCAAAACAACTTCTAAAAAAAAGCTTATTAGACTTGCTTATAAAAAAACAACTTTTATAGAAAGAACAGTCCTAATGCTATTGAGGTCCAACAACAAGCACCAATAGATTCAAATCAACAAACTAGTCAACAAGCTAGTAAACAAACCAATGAGAAAAATGATGGTGATGATGATATCATTAAGAAGAAGAGGAGAAAAACCTCAGCTATTTGGGATGATTTTGATCAAGTTGAAACTAATGATGGGCTTAAAGCTAAATGCAAGTATTGCAAAAGTCCATTTTCATACTCAGGGAAGGGAGCTAGCACTTCCCATCTATGGAGACATGTAAAATCTTGAGATTCAAGGAAGCTGCACTTTGCTGCACAAAATAAGCAATCCACTATTCCGTTTCAACCTTCAAATTTATGCATTAATCCATTTCTAGCATCGGGTACCAGATATTCTAATGAGAAGATGAGGGAAATTGTTGCTACTGCAATCATAGTGCATGAGCATCCGTTTAGCATTGTTGAGGATGAAGTGTGGAAGTGGGAATTCCAATATGCTAATTCAAAATTTCAGAAATTTTTTCGCCAGACAGCTAGAAGTGATTGTTTGGCCATATATGAAGTAGAGAAGAAACAATTGAAAACCTTATTATAAGGTGTGAGTAAGATTAGCTTAACTACAGACATGTGAAAATCAAATCATCAAGTGACAGAATTTCATTGATGCGGGATGGAATTTTTAAAAGAGGGTTTTGAGTTTTGTCAAAGTTCCTACTCCTAGACGAGGAATTGGTGTGGCTGATGCTATTTTTAAGTGTTTGAGGGCATGGGGAATTGAAAACAAAGTGTTTTCTGTGTCAATTGGCAATGCTTCTTATATTGATTCTTGTTTAAGGGCTCTTCGAGACACCTTATCACTTAGTACTTCATTGCCTCTAGGGGGTAACTTGTTTCACATTAGATGTTGTGCACATATATTAAACTTATTGGTACAAGATGGTCTTGGTAGAATTAAGGATATTATAAATAATGTTCGTGAGAGTGTGAAATATATCAACCACAATAATTCAAGGCTAAAAGCATTTTGTGACATTGTTGAGCAGAAACGTTTGAAGGAAAAGAAGCTCATTCTTGATTTCCAACAAAGTGGAATTCTACATATAGGATGTTATCTACTGCTTTGAAGTTCAAGATTGTCTTTCCTAATTATAAGGAAAGAGAACCACATTACAACTATGCACCATCTAAAGAGGATTGGAAGAAGGTTGAGAAGATTTGCAAACTTATAGAAGTGTTCAATCTAGCCACTCATGTCATATCAGGCAGTGAGTATCCTACTGCAAATTTGTACCTTCCTGAAGTTTGGAGAGTGAAACAAGTAATTGACAATGCCTAAGAAGATGATGATTTCTTTATAGTAGAAATGGCAATTGCAATGAAAGAGAAGTTTGACAAATATTAGGGGGAATGCAATTTGGTGATGGCTCTTGCAAGTATTCTGGATTTCAAGTGCAAATTATATGTTATTAATTATTGCTTTCCTTTGATTTACAAGCCTGATTATATTGTTTTTGAGAATATAGATAAAGTGGTGAAAGCTTTATACTTAATGTATGACGCCTATGTTGCTGTGTACAAGGGAGAGACAAGTAATAAAGGTGATAATGTTGGCAACAACTCTTCTCCCCATATGCCTAGTTCTTCTATAATTATTGAATTTGATCAAATTATGAATATTGTTTGTGAAAAGCAAGCAATTCCTCCTATGAAATCAAAATTGGAAGCTTATCTTGAGGAGGGTGTTTATATTCCTGATGACAGTTCTAACTCCTTTAATGCCCTAGAATGGTGGAAAAATAATAGTCTAAAGTATAAAATTTTATCTAAGATGGTTGTTGACATACTATCTATTCCAATCTCAACCGTGGCATCAGAGTCCATATTCAGTGCTGGAGGTAGAGTTACTGATGAATATTGTTCTAAATTGAATGAAGAATCAATTGAAGCACTTATTTGTGGTGGGGATTGGCTTCACAACAAATATGGTTTAAAGAAGAAACAAAAGGTATAAATTTTGCATTGTTAAAATAATAACATTTCTTATGCATATTACTTGTAAAATTGTGTTATGCTCTAATACTATACATTTGATTAGTTTTTTTCAAGGTCTTCAAAGGAGAAGGAGAAATTGTATTGAAGATTTGATGTGAATGTGAGAAGGTCCACTTGTGTCAATGTTCCCTTTTCTTGTGTCATTGTTGGTTGGCTTGTCTTTATCTCCATCAACTTTAATCATAATTGGTATTTTGGGTATGTATTCAGACTTGTTCTTTCTAGAACTTGGATCTATCATGTTGAAAGCTCAGTTTATCATAGTTTAAATTGTAATATTTAACCACCAATATTTTTCACGTCTTCTTTATTCCGTAAAAGTTCCCTTCCCCCTCTATTTGATCAATTTCATATCGTGTTGTTGCCAACTTGCCATGTGTTTTGAGTAATTATACACAATGTACTGATTTATATATGCAATGAATTGAATCACTGTGCTTCATGAAGACAAACAAGTATATGTTATGTGACTAATAAGTTATCTTGGTTCTGATGTGTGTTCCTTACTTGTTCTCTTGTATTTTGATGTATTTTGAATCATTGGTAGTAATTTATGTAAATGTCAGCCTATTTTCAACCTGTGGCTTGTTGGCCTATTTTGCAGTGTGGCTTATAGGCTTGTCGATTAGCTTAAAAAATTTTAAAAATTCATGTCTCTTTAACAGGCTTTAGGCCAAGCCAGGCATAGGCCTAAAAATTGGCCTCCAACAGGCCACTGGCCAGGCTCAAGCCAGTTTGTGCCTTAACAGGCCTGAAGCCTGGCCTGATATGGCCTGTTTCCACCCCTAAGTTCATAGTGAGTGTTGGAAAATTGCCATGGGACCCACATCATCACTCCTGCAGTGCTCTATACTCCTATCACCCCATTATGTCCCTAGCTTTCATCTATTTCCCCACCCTTTGCCTTATTTTTACTTGGTGAAAAAAGACAATAGATATCTATTTTTTTTTTACCAAAATACATATTGCCAAAAAAGATTTGCTAGCCAAAAAATGTTGGAAAAAAAGTAATTCTAATTTTAGTAATATAATATTATTTAGTTAAAAAACTTAAGATTATTATATTTTGTAATTTATATCAAAATTTAATTTATAAAAAAATATCTAATTAAGTGTTACTTAGTATTTACAAATTTTTCTTAATAATATATCAATTATCAAATTATATACATTTTATAAAAAATCATATCCTTTTTGGTCTTTTTTCTTGCTAACTTGCTTTTCAAATAATAATCTAAATAAGTTTCAGTTTGAAAAAAAAAATCACTTTTGTTACTGTCACTCTAAACATGAATTACATTTATAATATGACGTTTATCCTATTTTAAATCTATAAAAATCAAATTAAACAAAAATCACTCTTACTACTGTCATTAGCATTTTCCCCTCTTTATTTCCGGACTCATCTTGCTGGGAAATTGGATTGTGGGTTTAGTTCCGTAGACGGGCATCATCTTCCAATGTGTTTATTTGGACCGATTGGGCTCTGAATCGGGCTTAAGCAATGTCCAATCAGTCTTAAACAATGACAAGTGCAAAATACATTGTTTGTTTCAGCGTTTTCTTTTAAGTCTAAATGAGCATAAGACGCCGATTCCAAGAAGCAGGGAAATGAAGCTTATTTCTACTCAAATAAGCCCAAATGATTGTTGGGTTAGCATTTAATACTTTTCAAATTTCTTACCTACTCCAGCCGAATCACTTTTCTCTGTTTCTTCTCACAATTATTTCGTCCATTCTCTTCTCCACGCAAAGCACACCTGCGGACCATAAGCGGCGGCATAGATCCGTCTAGTTTTGGCAGTCAAGGGTCATTTTCGGAGTGGTTTTGAGCTCCATCATCTAGGCTATCGTGTGGTGTTGCCTGTGTTTTCTTCTTTGGCTCCGTATGTGTGGGCGTTATTGTCAAAGTCCGGCAAGTGGCATTGAAGTGTGATGGTGTGTTTTGCTGCGGTTTGGTGTCAGGGGCGGCGGATCTGTACAAGCAAGAGCCTATGAACTTGCCCGGCGTTGAAGTGTCCAGCTACGTTGAAGGTCGTGGCCGATCTACTCCATCGCGTGTCTCTCTTTCATTGGTAAGGTTTCAAACTTAACTTCACTCAGCTCTCTCCCTTTATCTAAGGTTTCACAGGCATTGATTGCATTTGGAGCCATTTCAATGAACCACCATTGTTTGCTCTGTCGTGGTCGATATGTGATATGTTTGGTTGCTCTGTTTGATGTGTTAGTTTCGTTGGTTGGTCCGTTTGATCTATTAGTTTCGTTGGTTGCTCCGTTGCTCTATTGTGTTTTGTTCATATTCCATCTTCCCTCACCTGCAAAAGCTCAAAAGTATTATGCCACTTCTTTAGCTCAAAAGTATTGTTCATATTCGTTGGTTGCTCCTTTGCTTTGTGATATGTTTGCGTTTTGCTCTGTTTTATCTGTTAGTTTTGTACGAGGGTCCACTTGATGATCCTTATGCCGCTACTTTCTGGAACTGTGATCATGAATGCTGAACACCTTTACACTATTTCTCTGACCCCTATGATAATGTTGAACCAGAACATGAACAAGAAAAGCAAAAAGAAAAAAGGTGACTTTAACCAGAACACAAAACTATTGAATAGAAATTATGAAATGTGAGTGCAGATATACCAATGCTCAATCTCTGTTGATTGAAATTGTACTAATGTGCTAGGTTATATCTAGTCTTGCACTTTTTAAAACAGATGATCCTTTGTAAGTCTTACACTTTACATCTAGTCTAGTCCTTATGTTCAATGAGTTACATACTACTTTGTGTTATTTGTTCTTTTTTATCTTTAGATTATGTTTAACAGTAATTACTTATTAGCATAAACTGAGCTTTTTCTTTGGAAGATTCTATTGGAGAGCTTGATGGCTCAAGACGTTGAACTTCCTTAGAATTAGGCATCCCTCAAAATTTTCACTTTATTATTGTTGGTTTATAATTCAACCTATCAATTCTTAATTTTAGAATTTCAAGTCATAGCTATCATCAAAAAGATTGTTGCTTAGTTAGAAATTGAGCATTGACTTACATATACTGCTTGTTTTGATGGATAGATATGCTAGGAATTGTGAAGTTCTTTCTAGTAGCTTAAGCTTTTGGGATTGCTAGTACATATTTTCTCATAGCCCTCATCCAAAAAGTCGGGATTTGCCCTTCATTCTCCCAGTTAAATTTCAATACATGGCATGCGGGGCACATATTTTCTCATATACATGTTTTATCCTTCATTCTCCATTTCTCCTAGTTAAATTTTAGTAAATGGTTTCTTACATCGTTTTTCTATTCGATTCTCATGTTCTGTTTTTTCTTGACTGAAAATGTATTAGTGACTTGTCTACTATCTCTGTGAAAAGAAAGATTTGTATGTAAAGAGTGTGCAAAGAACTGTTATTTGGTTTGTGTCTGTTTCTCTATATATATGCACGTAATGGTATGTTGTCATAATCTTACATTTCTTGGTTTTGATTTCCACTGTATATATGTGTATTTCGGATTTCTGTTATGCCTAGTGTGTGTTATATGTGACTTATTGGTACAGAAATATGGACACAAAAGCTGTATGGGATGTACAGTCAACAGAGATATTTGTCAACGCATGCGTTGACCAAATATACAAAAAAGAACGCAGAGGGCAATCATTCACACCAAAAGCATGGCGGACTATTATTGAGACATTCACTGAAAAGATTGGCACACACTACGGAAAGAAACAATTTAAAAACAAATTAGATGTCTTAAAGAAAGATATGAAAATATGGGATTCTTTAATCAAAGAGACCGATGTGGGCAGACACCCTGTTACGAACAATGTCATTGCATCGAATGACTGGTGGAAGGAGAAGTTACAAGTAAAAAAAATTAGGGTTAATATAACTTTTGGTCCTTGAAGTTTGATCCAATTTTGGTTTTGATCCCTCAAGTTTGAAATCGGTGATTTTGGTCCTTGAAGTTTCACCCAATTTTGGTTTTGGTCCCTCAAGTTTGAAATCAATGGTTTTGGTCCTTGAAGTTTCACCTGATTTTGGTTTTGGTCCCTCAAGTTTGAAAAGGACTTGATTTTTTTCGGGGTCGGATCGGGTTTCAAAAACAGGTCACCAAGTCCTTTTCAAACTTGAGGGACCAAAACCAAAATCAGGTAAAACTTCAGGGACCAAAACTACCGATTTCAAACTTGAGGGACTAAAACCAAAATTAGGTGAAACTTCAGGGACCTAAACCACCGATTTCAAACTTGAGGGACCAAAACCAAAATCAGATCAAATTTCAGAGACCAAAAGTTATATTAACCCAAAAAATTAAGTGCAATTTACAAGTTTAAATAGTTACTTTTTGGTATGTAATTCATTTAAATATGCATTTTGACTCTTGTTACTTGTATGCATGCAGACGCATCCCGACTATAAGAGATATAGGTACTCATGCCTAAAGAATGAAAGTAAGTTAAGAATAATATTCAAAGATGGCATGGCGTCTGGTGACCACAATTTCTCAACCTCTCGCATACAACCACAGACAAATGAGGAAGATGAGGATGATGTTTACAGACCCATGATGTATGAAGAGGAAGGCTCTAGGGACAGTGAGGATGAGCATTTTGGTATTAACCCTGCAGTTAGTATCAGAGTGACTGATGAAATGGCAAGTATTGGAATAACAACAGAGAGGCCATCGGGCACTAGTCCAAGCACATCTAGAAGTGAGCCTAAAAGGAAGAGAGGTGAAGGGTCTAGTAGAAGCAAAAAATAGAAACTTCTAACTGCCAAGCAAATAGCTGATGCCATCAGTGTCATTGCTAATGTGACTATGGATTGAGCAGCGGCTTTAACGGCAACTCAAGAAAATAGCATGCCTGAGGTTATGAAATCTTTGCTGGAACTTGACATCGTGAAGGCGAACAAAGCCTTTGGAGTTCGGTATATACGAGCTCTGAAAAGCAAGACACGTCGAGATTTGTTTGCGTCATTGAAAGGAGACCCTGAGTACCTGATGACTTATTTGCGTTATATCGTAGAAGAGGACTAGTTATAGTTGCATTTGATGTCTAGATAGTTAAATGTAGACATTTTTAGTTTTTTGTTTCCAAAACGTATGACTTGACCCGTTGTTTAGAACAGTTTTATCCTGTTGGCATATATATATATATATATATATTATGTTATGTTTGTTAATCATCCTGCTCACACCACAATTTCACCACAATCACAGGTACTCAATGTCAAATCATAACAACCGAAACAGGTTGCAGGGGATGGAGGAAGATGAAGATAGTGATGACGCCTCAATTTTTGAGGCTAAGTTGGAACAACATCAACAATTATGCGTGTTGCTATGCCAATATTTAGTGTCATATGTGTGTAGACAACCGCGTAGAGCGAGTCAGGGAATAGGTCACTATTGGGTACAAGAAATGTTGGCAAATGAAGGTTCAAAATGTCATCAGATGTTTAGAATGGAAAAACCTTTTTTTCATAGTTTGTGTACTAAGTTGTGTGAGCATGTGTTAACATAATCTAGGAATACCGGTGTTGAAGAAATGGTTGCCATGTTCTTGCTCACTATTGGACACAGAGTAGGAATTAGGCTAGTACAAGAAATATTTAAACATTCGGGCAAAATTGTAAGTAGGATTCTACACAAGGTTTTAAAAGCCTGCCTTAAGCTTGGAACGGAAATTATTAGGCCTTGCGATCTAGAATTCGGTCAATGTCATCCAAAAATAGTAGACGATACTCGATATTTCCCATATTTCAAGGATGCCATTGGAGCTATTGATGGTACTCACATCAGGTGTGTCACAACTGGACCAGGCTGAGATAAGTTTATCGGGAGAAAGAGATATCCCACACAGAATGTTATGGCTGTTTGTGATTGGGATATGTGCTTCACGTTCCAGTTAGCGAGATGGGAAGGTTTAGCACATTTTCCACTTTGCTGTCTCAAATCCAACCATGAATTTCCCACATCTACCACAAGGTAATTTTTTGTACACTTCAATCACGTTTCTTTGTCTACGTTTAACGTTTAACTTAATCTCACATTTACAATGATTTTAACACATGTTAGGCAAATATTATTTGGTCGATTTTGGCTACCCAACAACAGTTGGGTATCTTGGTTCGTACAATTGTGAACGTTATCAACTCCCAGAATTCAAAAATCATCGGGGGTTTCGGAATCCTAATGAGGCTTTCAATTTTTATCATTCAAGCTTAAAGTGTACAATAGAAAGAACTTTTGAAGTCTGAAAAAATAGGTTTGAAATCTTACAACATATGCGCAAGTATAGCTTCAACACGCAAGTCCGCATTGTCTGTGTCACAATGGCTATACATAATTTCATTAGAAGAAATTCCCAAACTGATGTGGACTTTAGGGAAGCAGAAAATGAGAATAATATAGTTGATCTAGATAATAGTCAAGATCAAGACCTATTGTCGACAAATGATGCTTGAACATATTCAACCCAAATGAATCATGTTCGTGATGCCATCAGGGACCAAATTGTACGGGGCCTTTGATTTGATTAGTTCTGTTATATTTTACTTCATCAAAAACTTTAAGTTTGTACAATTTCTAATTTATTTGCATTTTAATTATAATTTTATTATTTAGTTTACCATTGCCAAACATGAACCGTTACAATTCTCTGCCTTTCGAAAGCTCTGCTGTTTGGTTGGTATGAGTCAAGCGTAAAATTATGTATTTTTGTATTTTCCTAATATATATGAAACTAAAGCAGATTTTTATGTTAAGAGTATGCAAAGAACTGTTTTATGCCTTTTGCCGTGTATTTTTTGATAAGGTCTCTATTGGTTTGAAGATTAGAATTATTGAACCCAAGTATGTGCCTTGTGGTAACACTGTCATTGGATAGTTTAGATCAATTTATTATCAAGAATGTCACTTTAACAAATGCAGATATCTTCCCAGATCCTATTTGACAATTAAGTTGTCAATAAGTTCTTTTTCCACAATTAGTCCTTCATTTTTTCTTTTTTCATAATTTTTTCAATTTTTTTCTCTTAATTAATACAAAAATCACTTATACAAAAACCAAACCAAACATCATTTACTTTTACATAAGTTGCTTTAAGTTATTTATCCAATCACTAATCCAAACATTCATCATTTTACCCAATCTAACTTTTTTTCAATTTTAAGATTTCATAAATTTAAGTAAAAATAAGTCACTTAATTAATCACAAATCGAAATACACCCTTCGTCTTCATGCTCGTTTGGATGAGCGATTGGAATACTTAAAAGCAGTTTTTTAATCATAATTTAGAATATACGAAGTAAGTATGTGAGAGGAGTTGTGTCTTGATCTACGTGAAAAACAACTTATAAACAATTTGATGGCTAAAACAAACATGCCCGAACGTCAGCTCCACAACTTATCTTCGGGGTCCTACTTCACCTTCACTTTCTGGTTTCTACCCTATAGTTTCTTCCTAAAGCTACGATACTGTTCCCACGACGGCTTTCTTTTGGTAGGTTTAGATCGTTTCCCTGTGCCCTATGAGGCAAAAGGATGATCAAATTTAAGCGCTTCTTCCTCTTCTTGTTCTCCTAGAATACATAATCATCCCAGCATTTTTGCTTCTTTCAAATTCAATGGCCGTTGTTTCTTTCTCTTTTCAACCTTATCTGCATCCCTCCTCCGCTCCTTCTTCATCGTCGTCGTCCTCCGCTTTTTTATGCGGTAGTGTCCATCTACGGACCCACAAGAACTTCATCTCTATCCATTCTCCTTCCCATTTTCCTTTTTTGACATCAACTAATAAGTCCTCCTCGAGGAGCTTCCGAACGGCGATTGCTGCCTCTGGCGACTATTATGCGACTCTTGGAGTCTCCAAATCCGCGACTAACAAGGAGATTAAGGCGGCTTATCGAAAGTTAGCTCGTCAGGTATACAATTTGTATCGAGGAAGTTCGGATTATTTATTTATCTGCAAATGGAAATTGTCTTCATTCATTGTTAGTTGTTAGAACTAGAGTTGCGAGCCTAAACTTGATCTTCTTGGACTAATTTTTAAATTCTCGTGCTCTCCTTAGTACCATCCTGATGTGAACAAGGAACCTGGAGCTATTGACAAGTTCAAGGAAATTAGTGCTGCATATGAGGTATGCATGGACAGTACCGTGTTGGTCGTTCGAGTTATTTATTTCCTCTTTCACTTCTTAAGCACCAATATCATCATGCGATCGATTCACGAGCCATCAAAAGTGATGCTTATGTAAACTCCTTGTTATGCACTGGAATACCTGTGTTGTTCTTTACTAAATTAGTATGAATTCAACATCGCGTTTAGAAGCGATTGAGCATTTGATAAGGAAGTATGGAGAGTCGTAGTGATGATTTTTATCTCTGGCGGATGTAGTGGTGTAGTTAATCATCACGTGACAGAAGCAGGTGTAATTTATTCTAAATGTGTTGTTCAGAAACTGCATTTAAAATGCTCCTGGGCTCAAGAGTAGGAAGGTGATCCCAGGATGATTCAGTAATCTATAGTTTATGAAATTGAGTTAGGTGCAGGTAACACTCATGTAGTTCTTAAAGCTGATTTACTTGAGATGTAAAAGATTCTGTTGGTTAAGTGAATTGGGGCGACTTTGTATCTGAAAACACCCTTTCCCCACATGGCATGCAAAATTCTTTTCTTTTCTAATCTTTAACCAATAGAAAGGGGTAAAAAGGAAACCCCTTGTTCTTATCGAACATTAATATTACTTTGTTTACATTAATTTTGTCCTGGTCTTTTGCTACTCCATTGGCATGTCAATCCTTTTAAAGAACATGTTCAAAAGCCTGGACCATATAGGCATTGCCATCAAAGCATTGGGGGCTAGAGTCAGATTCACACATTTCTTGTTGGATTTTTCAAGTGCCATAGTTGTACAGTAGCTGGTGAATGTTTTGAAAAATGGCTGCATTGTACCAGAACAAAGCCATGAATGTGTGCCTTGATTAAGCCGTTGGATTTAGACTTCCCTCCATGTTTGAGTTTTGTTGTCCTTTCAATTCTGAAGTACAACACTGTCAGGTGCTATCAGATGATAAGAAGAGGACCATGTATGATCAATATGGAGAGGCTGGCGTTAAGAGTGCAGTAGGAGGATCAAATGCTTACACGGTATTCACATGACTTTTCATTTTTTAGTTTTTTGGTCTTTCACTGTTTAATATGTTATGTTTAGCTGGCGGTACATGCACAAGATTGATACCGAAAAATTTTCCATTGACATTCCTGTATGCATGTTGTCTTCTTTGTGGGCCAAAGTTGAAATACATGCCAAATGACATGTCTTTCCCCCTAGTTTCTCTTCTATTGTAAAATTTATAATGAATTGACTCTGTTCTTGCAGACTAATCCATTTGATTTGTTTGAGACATTTTTCGGGCCAAGTATGGGTGGCTTTGCTGGCATGAATACAACTGGATTTGGAACACGCCGCCGCAGTACCATTATTAAGGGTGAAGACATTCGGTAAGCTATGCAGTGAGTTGGATGATTGATTACAAAGTTCTGTCCGGTTAAAAAAAGGAAAATTAACTAGGTCCTAGACAAGAAAATTAAATACAAATAGGTCCTTCGAATTTTATATAATACTAATAGGTCCCAAGGGATTTAATATTTACAAATCAAATTTTCATATGTATAAATTGAGTTGCGTCATTTATAAGTCAAATTTATAAATTAATGTTTACAAGTCAAATTTTTATATTTACAAGTCAACTCTCGTCATTTACAAGTCAAATTTGTAAATATTAAATCCCTCGGGACTTGTAAGTATTAAATCAAAATCAAGAGACGTATCTGTATTTAACATTCTTACTTGGGACCTATGAGTAACTTTTCCTAAACAAATTATTAGTAGTTGGTTCAAACATATCATGGGACACTTTTTATTTATTGTTAATGTATTCTTCAATCTGAGGCTCTTTATGATTGGCTCTTTCGGTGCCTTTTGGCTCAACTGTCAATTTATGCATTGTTAATTTATGTCTTTCCTTACACATTGCATATAAGGTACTCCGATTGCATGTGAAAAATAAAGCTGCTTATCAAGTTTAATATGTATCAATTCCTCTCCCTTCCTTATTGTGTCATTGTATGTGTGTTGGGGGTAAGGGTTGATTAAATCTGAGGAAATTTTAAGGTGAGACTCAAGGGCTTTCAGTAATCATTTTCATATGCAAGAAATGGAAGTGGTAAGTGGTAATTGTTTTTAAAGGATTGTTTCTTGCGGAAAGTCCTCATTAATATGCCTCTGAAATTTCTGCAGTCTAAATGATTAATTATAGTGTTAAGATCAAAAATTTCTATATCTAGATTTGTAGTTGGAATGGTTAACTTATCTAAATTTCTGGCTAGTTGTGCATGTTGATATATGTATGAACTGTAGGATTCACCTTTGGTTACTTGTAAAAGACACTTTAAGGCCAATTTCTTTTACTGTGACATTTTAAATGTTAATCCTATGAAAGTTTGGAATTTTGAATTTACTTCCCATTCAATGTCAACAGTTATGATGTTTTGTTGAAATTTTCTGAGGCAATTTTTGGAGCTGAAAAGGAATTTGAGCTTTCCCATCTGGAAAAGTGTGAAGCTTGCAATGGTACTGGAGCAAAGGTTGGCTCCAAGATGGGAATATGTTCGACTTGTGGTGGTAGGGGTCAGGTGATGAGGACTGAACAAACACCTTTTGGTTTGTTCTCACAGGTAATTTGATTTTTCTTGATGGATCTTGATACAAACCTCTTACTTTTCTTTTCAACTATATTGCTTCATCCTTTTCTACTCAATTTATGGCATGAGATGCATATTCTATTCCATATTGTTTGTGGTTGAAGCCTTACACTTTTCTCTTGAAATTAATAATGTTTGTTTTATCTCTCTATCAGGTTTCATTATGTCCAAACTGTGGAGGGGATGGTGAAGTCATATCTGAATTTTGTCGAAAATGTAATCGTGAAGGACGTATTCGGGTTAAAAAAATTATTAAAGTGAAAGTTCCTCCAGGAGTTAGCTCAGGCAGTATTCTGAGAGTTGCTGGGGAGGGAGATGCTGGACCTCGAGGGTATGTTGTTTCTTTATTTACATATGATCTTTGAGACTTGTTATTATGATCTTTGGGCAACCAGTTGGATAGAATGTAGATCTCATTTTTTTAAATGTCACGCTTTTCAAGTTTGGTTATAAGTGTAGAATGGGAATGAGAAAACAATGTTTCTCTCTTCATCAAAATTTCTTACTTGGTAAATTACCTGAGTTACTTGTGTTTGTAAGGTCAGATGATATTATTACCTAAGAAAATGTTATAGAAGCAGCGGCTGGTCTTCTTGTCATTGCAGGGGTCGTCCTGGCGATCTATTTGTGTATCTTGAAGTGGAAGAGATTCCAGGAATTCAAAGAGATGGCATTAATCTCTCTTCAACGATAACAATAAGTTATCTGGATGCCATTCTGGGGGTTGTTGTCAAGGTAAATGGTTTTTTGTCAGTATGCATGCTTTTTTATTGCATTTGTTTTTCTTCTAATACGAGATATCATGTCTTCACTTCTGGAATTGTAGTAATATATCTATCTTTGGATGTAATGAATGACTGCCCTGCCCTCCTTGTGAAGGAAACTGATAGAGCCCAAGCAGAATAGTAGACGTTGAACACCGAATTTATATTAAACATCCAAATATTGTCCCCCTCAATGGAATGAAGGGGAGTACAACATAAGAAAACTCGCACAAACTCACACTGGATGCAAAAGAAGACACACTAAAACAGAAACAGAAAATGATGAAGAAAGTTGATCTTTCTCCACTCTCAGTTTCAAACGATTGGATTCCCTCTCTCTGGACCAGAGAGAAGATTTAAAGACCCAAAAGTTACGACAGACACTACCCCTACTCCTAGCTGCACCTAAAGCCTACTCATATGGCTCTTCTTTTCCCTTGCGGTCAGGGACCATGGGATCATCTTCTAAACCAGCAGCATTTTCGTCCTTTCCTCCTATAGGTCTTAGCAAACTCAGTAGCTCTATCAGAAGCTAAGACATGATAGAGCCATATGATTGATTTGATTTAACTTTTCCATTATATGTTGGTCCTTAATTGTATTCATTTAAACCAGACTTTATAGTTTGATGAACAAGCTCCTCTTGCTGATATATATATATATATATTTATCTCACCAGTGCCACATGACTGCCGAACAGAAGTTCCCAAAATTTCCTTTTTTGGCAAAGAGGGAAAAAAATTTCTCTGAATTTATGCAATACTATATAATCTGACCTTTGATTGGTAAACCAAATACATGTCTTTTTTTTTTTTAATTGAGACTTGAGCCTTTTGCGGACACAGTTTTCCAAGAGATCACTAGGTCTTTTTGCATGATTTAATGTGGGATTGGAGATTTACTTTCTATTTGATTCCTGTGCTTTTTCTGTTTTTTTTGGGTATACTGAGGCTTTACCTTGTGCCATCCATCAATTAATTGAATATTTAGCCACTCTACAGGTAAATACAGTTGAAGGCATTTCTGAACTACAAATCCCCCCCGGTACCCAGCCTGGTGATGTCCTTGTCCTTGAAAGGAAAGGTGTGCCAAAATTAAACAAACCATCAATACGTGGTGACCACTTATTTGCAGTTAAAGTTACAATACCAAAACGTATAAGGTAATAGATAATTTTAAATGTCATTTTTTTTTGTCGAAATGTGTGTTTATGGGCATGCTTGTTTGTGTATTTTCTATTTCCTATCTTGTGAATCTATATTGGAAATTTGTATGAAATTGTTTCTGCATCTTCAGTTCAAAGGAGCGCGAGTTGCTTGAGGAGCTTGCTTCACGAGGCAGCAAAACGAGTAACCCTTCAAAACCCCGTCCCAGCATTCACTCTTCTAGTAGGTGGTTTATTATTTGCAACTTCTATAAAGTATTTTTTTCTCCAATAGGAATGAAATTATTATCATTTGATTCTTGAATCCATAAAAAGATGGATGTCATTTGAATTGGTCCTTTCAGAGCATTCACTAGTTACGGTTGAGAAGTCTTAGAAGCCAATGAGTAGACTTCATATATTTGAATTGTGAATCATGATATTTATCCTTTGCAGAGGGAAGGGCTGAAAGTCCTGTTGCTCAAAGTGCTGAAAGTCCAACGGTGGTTGAAGAACAAACTGAACAGTCAGAAGACCAAGATGACATATGGAATAAATTAAAGAATTTTGCTGGGTAATAATTCTGTCATCATTTTTGTATAGACTGCTTTTTCATAAATTGAAAACTTCACGTCCAACTTCATTACTAAGTATGCTGAACTATTGTTTTCCTCTGTTTAAGAAAGTTACAGAACGAAGGCTATTCAGCCAACAAAAATATTTTAGTGTGGCACAAATTCCCAAAAGGATTCAAATTTTACTTTTCCTTATCAGTTTGAATTACCAATGTTCCAAACCAAATTGAAAATACTTTTTGAGATGACTGGAAAGTACTTTTGGAATTTCAGGTCGGTCGCAAATGGAGCTATGAAGTGGCTAAAAGATAACCTGTAATACTCCCAATCTTATGGGTTTACCGAATGGGGCTAGATTTTGATTCTCATTATTCCTAAAACGGCTTGAAGTTCAAGTGCTATGGGAAACATTCCTCTCAGATACGTTGGATGGAAATTTGTTAGCATTGCGCGGGCAAAACGATCCGTTTTGACTGCGTATTCTTTCATTTGTTTCACTTGTAAATTTTGACACGTCAGTTCTCTCAGTACTACTTGTTCGAGGAACGTTACCAGGTAGGAATTACTCTTCAAATATCTAGTGTACACGTTATGATAGAAGCTACCAATAAAGTTTGACACATTATTCATCAATCATTGACACACAGATCTAGAAACTTTCATCAGTGAGAGTAAATCTTCTATAAAATTATCCTAGCCGTTCTTTGGGAGTCATCAGCAATGTGGTTTTGATCTAGGATTTGCTTGCGCATCTGATGTGCTATTTTTTTTAATGCCAATTTTTTGAATTTTAGCTTGATATGATTTCTTGTAGATTGGATGGAAATGTTCAAGTTTTATGAGTAAATTTATCTTGTGATGAGTTTTGTGTCTTAGTGTGTATTTGGATTAACTTTTGGAGAATATCTTTTACGATTTACGAGTAAATATATGAGAAAAGTTGTCTCGATCTGCGGAAAAGGGCTTTTGAAACCGTGGTTTGGGGCTTATCCAAACACACTTATTTTGACAATGATTGTTAGAGGCTGCTTGGATGTGCTTTTTAGACTTTGTTTTCTTCAATAGAAGGGAGGAGCGGGGAGTTTAATTGAGGGGAGGGGAGGGGAGGTTATAGGCTTTGTTTAATTGAAGGAAATAGGAGGGGAGTTAATTATAAATTGATACATATACTCTTGTTATTTTATTTAGTTTTTTTTATATTATCATCAGGTATCTAGTTCAGGTTACTTACAACAGAATTATTATGTTTTAATATTTAATCTCAAAAACTTATTAGCTCATTTATATATGATGAAATATTTTTATATGAATTTTAGATAATGATTTTACTAATTGTAACAAATTGTCTCATTAATTTCTTAATTAAATCTTAACAATTATTTAGAGCGGCCAAAATTTAATGTCAGGATTTGTTGATAAAATAATAAAAAGGAATGTAAGATTGGGTGGGTAGCTTTGAGGTATGATTTTATCATTTTGTTGAATAAATTGGCTTTTCTCCAAAATAATAATGTAAGATTAATATCCTAGTCGTATCATAATTTTTTATTTTTGTTTTAAATAATTTTTGCCTTAGTTAATTCATAAGTATGACAAAAAAAGGTGAACTCCTATGAAATTAGGAAAACTCATTGTTTGGCGAGGTTGAGAATTTGAATTTCACAGAAATATGCATCTTACTTGAAAAATGATATTATTTGTTTTATATAATATTTAAATTAAATAGTTTGCCGTATTTAATATTGAATAATTGTGAACACGTCTCATTACATGATTTCATTGTAGCAATTAAAATTTTGGATAACACTACATATTTAGCCAGTGTGAAATTACATTTCATCCCCCTCCTTCACAAGGATTGCTCACTAGCCAAAGTTGATTCCCTGAGCCAATGGTAGTTCACTCCCATAGTTGGATTACAGTATGAATTATTGTTTTATACGCTGGCAAAAAAGTATATTAATTTATACTTTCATTATTTAAAAATTTTTTATAGCCCTCACCATTTTTTTCTTATGCAGTGTTATTATTAATTGATAGAATAAAAAGTTGAGCATTTTATTTTCTGGCCCTACCTCAGGGGTCCTCCACCACCCTCTTTATTATTCAAACTTCAAACCCATTTTTGAATAACTTTTTTCTCCTCCACCCTCTTTCGGTCTTCTCTTCTACGTCGAAAGCTTTTTTTTTTTAATTAAAATTTTTCACCTTTAATTGAAACATTATTCAGGGATTGAGCAAATTTTTTCATTTACCATTTATCTAAAAATTTATTTAATTAATATATAAATTTATACTGATATTAATTAATTAAAAATAATAACTCTGCAATGGTTTTTTGATCTCTTTTTATTAAAAATCATAAAAAAGGGGACACCATCTGCATCATTCACCCTAGAATAATTTAAGGAATGTGAGTTATAAATCATATATTATTAAACTTATTGTGAATTTTAAAAATCCACAGGGTTATTAATTTTCTCTTCCTTATCTCCACAGCAGTCTCATGCTTTCACTCCCACTTTCCTCCTTGAAAATGCTGAAATGTGCTGAGATATGTACTCCATGTTTTCAACAAGCCCACCCTTATCCTTCCATCTCATCAAGATCAGCTCTTTATTAGGAATATTTTAGAGTGTGTCAATGTTCATCTTCCTCTCCCTCGTTATCTTGGTCAAGTAAATCTCATTACTACTCCTCCACTATTCCATTAACATTGCAACTCACCCCACTGACATCCAAAGATTTTATTATTCATTATTTATCATTTATATGAGCCAAAGCTTTTATCATTCATTATTTATCATTTATATGAGCCTAACCCATAGGTAAAATTATACCTATAAATAGTACCAAGTTCTCTCATCCACTTGTCTGTATCTCTTGTCTATATACTTTTTGGTTCGTTTATTTTGTCTCTATCTCTCATCGATACTCTAGTTTCTAGGGTAATTTATTTGATAGCAATTATTGCTTCATTAAATTAATATGTAATAAACGTCCAGTATTTGAAGGGCAGCATGAAGAACTCATGAGCGAGATTGCCTGCATGTTGACTCGGGACGTCCCTTTGATTTCATATGTAACTGCTCTGTGCTTTGATTTGATAAAAAGAAAAATTAGTTGCCATAAGACTTGTTGTTGTATACATAATTATTCGGTTAAGTTGTAAATTTGTTTTAAAAATTTTCATTGAGGAATAATATTGCCCTAAAAGTTTTTTTTAGGTTTAATATTATCTGAGAAGTATTAACATGAAGTAATGTTACCCTTTATTGTTAAAAAGTTAATAATTGACGTCAATTTCTTAAAGGTTAACGTTAGTTTTTTAACAGTATGGGACAAGATTGTTATGTTTTGAAACTTCCGAGATAACTTTGAATCTAGAAAAACTTTCAGGATAACATTGCTCTTTAACAAATACTTCCAAGACAAATTTGTACCTTAACCTATAATTATTCAATATTGAATACACCTTTCCAAATAGATTTTTGGGGAAAAAAATAAGAAAATTAATATCACTTGAATTTCATAACCCCAAATCAACGATTCTACTAGAATTTTCCTATTCTAAACAAGGAATTTACTTTACTTCTTAATAGGGTTAAGGGATAAAAACAACCTTAAACTTTTCTCAAAAGTGCATCCACCATCATAAACTTTTATTTTTGTGCAAAAGTAACCATAAACTTTTAAAAATAATGCAAAAGTAACCATGAACTTTCAAAAAAGGGGCAAAAATGACACTACCGTTAACAGCCGTTTACTCAAAAGTTTTTAAGGGGCAAAAATACCCATAAACTTTTCTCAAAATTGAACTCACCACCATAAACTTTTTTTTAGGTGCAAAAATAACCATAAATTTTCAAAAATGGGGCAAAAGTGACGGTTCTCTTACTGTGTTCAAATGTCATCTTTTTATTGTTTTAAGTCTAGAAAAACAGCACCTCGACTTGTCCACCATGATTTTTCCAAACCAAAAATTGAAAAACTGATCTTCAATGAAGATGACGTCGTCATCCTGCTCTCACCAACATGATATAAATGGAATTGTTCATATCAATGGTGTCGTAAACGCAGTTGTCAAAATTGTTGATGGGGGAAGGATCTCAACAATTCCATTTACTGCACGTCAGTGAGAGCAGGATAGCGATGTCATCTTCATTGAAGATGGGTTTTTCAATTTTTGGCTTGGAAAAATCATGGTGGACAAGTCGATGTGTTTTTTTTCCTAGACTTAGAACAATTAAAAGATTATATTTGAACCCAGTAATATAACCGTCACTTTTGCCCCATTTTTTAAAGTTTATAGCTATTTTTGCACCCAAAAAACAGTTTATGGTGGTGAGTGCACTCTTGAGCAATAATAGATTGTCACAAAAATTATGAAGGTAAAATAATCAAGAAATTTGGCTCCCTCCAAATTTTTCAACCAAAGGAGCGGAGATCCCCTCCTACCAAAGGCACCCTTAAATAGATAGATAGTGCTACTGCTTCTGAATTTAAACAACATCGTACTAAATTTTAAAGGGTAAAGGTGCATCCAGCACCCCGAACTATTTTTGGAGGTGCAATCAACACCCTAAAGTATTTAAGGGTGCAATCAGCACCCTAAACTATTTTTTGGGTGCAATCAGCACCCTAAACTATTTTTTGGGGTGCAATCAGCACCCTAGAGTATTTAAGGGTGCAATCAGCACCCTAAACTATTTTTGAAGATGCAATCAGTACCCTAATGTATTATAAATAGAACAATTACACCATTTCACTAACAGAATATTAACTCCGTTTGCTAACACACTATTTTCTTTCAGTATTTAAGGCTGCAATTTTGCCTCTAATGTAGTAAAAATAGAGCAATTGCACCTCCAAAAATTTGAACTTTAGCAAACGAAGTTTGTATTCTGTTAGTGAAAGGGTATAATTGTTCCATTTTTGATACATTAGGGTACTGATTGCACCTCCAAAAATAGTTTAGGGTGCTGATTGCACCCTTAAATACTTTAGGGTGCTGATTGCACCCCAAAAAATAGTTTAGGGTGCTGATTGCACCCTTAAATACTTTAGGGTGCTGATTGCACCTCCAAAAATAGTTTGGGGTGCTGGATGCACCTTTACCCAATTTTAAAATGCAATATTTATTATGAGACGGAAATTAGAAATAAGCATAACTTTAAATAAGTATATATATACTGACACAGAGAAGTAAAAGATGGTTAATCTTAGAGTAACCATGTGACTAAAAAAAAGTGAAGCATAAATTATAAAGAAAAATGCCTAGGGAACATTTAAATAATGGCGGCAATGAAAAGCCATACCGTCAACACACATCCTTGCTGTCGTAATCGAGCGCTCATGCTCGATTGATGTCGGGAAAGGCATAAGGAATACCAAAATTTCACAAGGCCTTCGAAATCCTCTATTATAGAAATCGTGATACATGACTAGAACTGTTCGGAAATCCTGATCCCAAAAAGTGTCTAGGAGGGAGTTTCATTCCTGATCCTTATCTTAAGAATTTTCCATTCCAATAGGATAAGAAATTTTCCCGATCCCAAATTTCCTTTTTTTTTTTTTTAAAAAGTTTTTTATATTAAATTTTTTATTATGTTTTCTTTAGTCTAATATAAATATATATAATTTGTCTAATATCATATTGTACCAAATTAGTTTAATACAAATATATAATTAGTCCAATACAAGTTTAAAGTTGTCAATTCAGCTGCAAAAAGAACAAAAAATTAGAATTATTTAATAAATAATAAATGAAATTAACTAAATAAACTAAAAGAATAGATATTATCTTGAGGGTATTAGGGATTTTCACATTTTATTTTACATTTGATTTTGTTTTCTTAAATATTTTTAAAAATTTTGCATATATATATATATATATTCGGGATTGGGAAAAAGTCAGGATAGGGAACTCCCATTCCCGATCCCGAATTTTTCCCATCCCGATTTGCTCGGGATCGGGACGAGAAAACCAGGATGGGAAAATGTTGCACATCCCTATACATGATAGTTATTAACTGTCATACATTACGGCTCCGAATCATTATGTATTGAGGCTTGATAAGACCATGATATGCCCATTGGTGATTACTAAGTTACTGGCTACTAGATTGAGGGAGGTGATGAATTATTTGATTAGGCCTCAACAGTGCAGTTTTAACCCTTCTAGATCAAGTTGTGACAATATCATTGTGGCACAAGAAGCTACACACTTTATGAGAACTAAGCCAGAAAGGAAGGGGCATGTATTGGAATGTATGGAATTATTTATGAAATTGTTTAGGATAGTTAGTATGTGACTTTGTTGTAATGGCATTAGTGTAATTTTGCTCATTCCATAGGAATATTATTTAGACGGCTCTCACCGTCAATAATGTATATATATAAGACGTGACCCATTACATTGGGTATGATGTACATACTGTTTTCAATGGTCTAATAAAGTGCACAGATTTTCCAATCAGTTGGGCCATGCAAGTTGTTAATATGGCATCAGAGCCCACGGTTGACTATCAAAGATCCAGGCTGTATTTCAAGAAAGACCTCGAAGAAGAGGTATACATGCAGGTTCCACAAGGTTTCCAAAGAAAAGGGGAGCGTTTAGTATGCCGATTGAACAAATCCTTATATGGATTGAAGCAGGCGTCAAGACAATGGAATAAGACATTGTCTGCGGCTCTTGGTAAGGCAGGTTTCAAGATGTGTGAGTATGATCATTCTCTCTTCATTAGACGTTGTGGTAAGGGTGTTGTCTTAGTACTTGTATATGTTGATGATCTGTTAATAACTGGGAACACTGAAATAGGCATTAAGGATATAAAGGATTACTTGCATAGTGCCTTTAAAATCAAGGACTTGGGCTTAATGAAATATTTTTTGGGAATTGAAGTTGCTAGGTCGGATAAAGGTATAGTATTGTGTCAACGGAAGTATGTTTTAGATATTCTGGCTGAAACAGGTTTGAGTGGTTGTAGACCACTTGCAGTTCCACTAGTGCAGAATCAGAAGCTATTGGCATATGAAGAGGGAAGAAATAAGAAAGAGGATTTGTTAAAGAATCCCAAACGATATAGGAAACTGATTGGTAAGTTGATATATCTTACTATAACATGGCCTAATATTTGCTTTTGTGTGCAGACGCTTAGTCAGTTTATGCAATCTCCAACAAAGGAGCACATGGCAGCGGCACTTAACATAGTCAAGTATCTTAAAGGGAGCCCGGGGCTTGGAGTGTTGCTGAGTTCCAGTGGAAGGCTAGAGCTTGAATGTTATTGTGACTCGGATTGGGCGTCCTGTGCTACTACAAGACGATCGGTAACTGGATAATTGCTCAAGTTAGGTGGTTCGCTAGTAATGTGGAAAACTAAGAAGCAAACTACCGTGTCTAAGTCGTCTGCAGAAGCGGAATATAGAGCATTGAGTATGGCTGTATCTGAAATAGTGTGGACTATTGGAATGATTGGGGATTTAGATATTCCTCACAATTTTCCAGTAAAGGTATTCTGTGATAATCAAGCGGCATTGCACATAGCGTTAAATCCCGTCTTTCACAAACGAACGAAGCACATTGAGATCAATTGTCACTTTGTTCGTGAAAAGCTGAAAAGAGGGCTGATTGATTTACGATATGTGAAATCTGGGGATCAACAAGCAGATTTGCTAACAAAGGCTGTAGGAAAAGCAACTCAGCAGAGGCTATTGGTCAAGCTAGGAACTGTCGACATTTTTCAGCTCCCAACTTGAGGGGGAGTATTGGAATGTATGGAATTATTTATGAAATTATTTATGATAGTTAGTCTGTGACTTTGTTGTAATGGCATTAGTGTAATTTTGCTCATTCCATAGGAATATTATTTAGACGGCTCACACCGTCAATAATGTATATATATAAGACGTGACCCATTACATTGGGTGTGATGTACATACTGTTTTCAATTGTCTAATAAAGTGCACAGATTTTCCAATCAATTGGGCCATGCAAGTTGTTAATACATGTTGCGATTAAAGTGGATATGGAGAAGACATATGAGAAACTTGATTGGGGGTTTCTTGAAGAAACATTACAAATTATAGGGTTGAAAAATAACTTAGTTCAAGTCATCATGGCATGTGTTAGCTCACCTTCAATGAAGGATCTATGGAATTGGCTTGAGGGACCTACGTTCTCTTTATCCAGGGGTGTGAGACAAGGAGATCCAATAAGTCCTTACCTGTTTGTTCTGCGTATGGAAAGGTTGGGACATTTAATTAATAGGGAATGTGATAGCGGGTGTTGGAAACTATTAAAGCTTACATCTAACGGTCTTTCATTATCACATCTATTTTTTGCTGACGATTTGTTGTTTGCAGAGGCTTCAGTTAGACAGATGAATGTCATTAGGAAGACAATGGAAGGATTCTGTAGAGTCTCAGGGCACCGGATCAATCATAGCAAGTCAAAAGCTTTCTTCTCTAAGAATGTGCAATTTAATAGGGAAGTTGCCCTCGGTCAGAAGCTGGATATTGGGGTAACTCCTAACTTAGACAAATATTTAAGAGTTCTACTCATTCACTCGAGAGTTACTAAGCATACATATGGGCATATCACATAGAAAGTGAAGTGTCAGCTATCTTCCTGGAAAAGTAAATTCTTGAGTATAGCTGGACGTACGGTGCTTATCAAGGCTGTTATATCTGCCCTCCGCTCATATCAGTTGCAATCCTCACTCCTCCCAAAAGGAGTGTTAAGGGAGATAGAGAATATAACTAGGAATTTTTTATGGTGCCAAGATGAAAATGTAAAGAACATGCATCTTATAGCTCGGCAAAATATCCGGCAGAGTAAAAAAGCAAGAGGCTTTGGGATTAAAAACTTGGAAATCCAAAACAAGGCCTTCATTATGAAGTTATGGTGGGGGCTAATTATAAAGCCAGATGCTTTATGGGTGCAATGCCTTCGTACTAGATATGACTGTGGAAATAATGTTACGCCATCTGTGGGCAGGAAGAAGTATAATTCTCTTACATGGCAAGCTTGGGAAAGGTTGTTCAAGGTGTGGGAAAAAGAATTAATAGTGGAAGGGAAACAAGATTCTAGTGGGATCTTTGGGCTCCTTTGGATAAACCGCTAATTGATTATGCTACAGCCAATCTGGGTAGTATAAATCCTGAGGAGCCGGTAAGTGGTTACATTGGAACTCATGGTGCAAGGGACATATGTAGATGGCGAGAGCATTTTCCCAGCTGGGTGATCAGGAAGCTATTGAAAGTTTCTCCGCCGCTTGGGGTTTCACCAGATAAAATAACTTGGCGATACTCTTCGGATAGAAATTTTACAGTGAAGGAAGCTTATAACTTCTTATCTGCATCGGAAACCAGCAGTTCCAAGCCGGCTGGCTGGAGGTTTTGGCAAGTAACTCATGAGAGAGTAATGACCAATTCCCTAAGAGCTAAAATTGGAATGTCAAACATGGGAGAGTGTCCTTTTGGTTGTCAATGTGAGGAGACATTATTACAGGTTCTAAGGAACTGTGAGAGAGCAAAAAATGTGTGGAGAGTGTTAAAACAGGCCCTACATATATGACTGAGAATTCAATTCTATTATGAAAAATAATAATGTGTCTGTACAATGCTCCAGAACCCATATATATAGGCTCGGCTTTAGTCCTTAGTTGGGACTTCCCTCTAATTACAAAACAACATTCTAACTAATATCCAATGCTATACATTACAATAATACCCTTTATTTATTCTACACTCCCCCTCAAGTTGGGAACCTTATATTCACAAGTTCCCATCTTGCTTAATATAAAATCATGTTGTGAACTTCCAAGTGCTTTTGTCAGAATATCAGCAAGTTGTTCATCTGATCGAACGTGTTTGAAGCCTATCATCCCTTCTACTAACTTTTCTCTTACAAAATGACAGTCTATGTCAATATGTTTCGTTCGCTCGTGGAAAACCGGGTTTGTTGCAATGTGAATAGCTGATCTACTATCACAATACACTCTTACAGGTTCTATGTCTTGAACATGCAGCTCTTTTAATAGCCCTACGATCCAAGTAAGCTCAGCCACAGCCATTCTTAATGCCCTATATTCTGCTTCAGCAGAAGATATGGATGCAACTGTCTGTTTCTTGGATTTCCAGCATATTAATGATCCTCCAAGTCTTACAATGAACCCAGTCACAGACCTTCTTGAATCTGGACATGCTCCATGATCAGAATCACAGAAGCATTCAACGTTCAGCGAACTCTCTGCTGAAATGTAAACTCCTCTGCCTGGAGTATCTTTCAGGTACCTCACCAGCCTCAATGCAGCTTTCATATGGGACTCTTTTGGCTCTTGCATGAACTGGGACAGAACCTGTACAGTAAAAGAAATATCAGGTCTGGTTAAAGTTAAATAAAGCAACTTACCAACCAATCTTCGATATGCTCCCGGATTTTGTATATAGTGGTCTGATTTTGTTTCAGCAGCGGAAAGCTTCAAGTTTTGTTCCATGGGAGTTATTGCTGTTTCATCTTCTTTCAAACCTGTCTCATCAATCAATTCACTTGCATATTTTCTTTGATTAAGGAGAATTCCATACTTTGATCTTAAGACTTCTAGGCCTAGGAAGTATTTCAATACTCCAAGATCTTTTATTCTAAACTCACTATGGAGATATCTCTTTACAGCATTTATTTCTTCTAAATTATTTCCTGTGATCATCAAGTCATCAACATAAGCAAGCACTAAAACTATCCTATTATTAACTTGTTTTTGGAAAAGAGCATAATCATGCTTACTTTGTTTGAAACCACCTTTAATTAAAGATTGAGTTAATTTCTCGTTCCATTGTCTTGAAGCTTGCTTCAACCCATACAAAGATTTTTCAAGCTTACATACCTTGTGATGATCCCCTTTAGTTTCAAAACCTTGAGGTATAGTCATATAGACTTCCTCATGTAAGTCTCCCTGCAAGAAAGCATTTTCTACATCCATTTGATGTAAAGACCAATTATGAACAGCAGCTAATTTCAGAATAGTCCTAATAGTCACAATTCTCACAACCGGAGAAAATGTCTCATAAAAATCAATGCCTTCCTTTTGATTGTATCCTTTTGCAACTAATCTAGCTTTAAATTTGTCCAATGTACCATCTGATTTGTATTTAGTCTTAAATACCCATTTACAACCTATTGGTCTCTTACCTTTGGGAAGATTGACTATCCTCCATGTCTTATTAGCCTCCAAGGCTTTGATTTCATTTTTCATTGCCTTGACCCATCTAGGATCTTTAGAGGCTTGCTCATAAGTATTAGGTTCAATTTCCTTATCAATAGCAGACAAATATGCTTTATAAGATGAAGACAAGTCATCATAGTCAATAGAGTGAAGCAAAGCAATATGATTCTGCAGATCATCAAATCCAGAAGTCTGTGGATCAGGATTTGAAGGCAAATATTCACATCTATAATCTCTAGTCCACCTAGGTGGTTGCCTATTCCTAAGTGGTCTAGCTGGTTGTGTAGGGGTTAATATTTCCCTATCATCAGTATCATTAGAATAATCATGTTGTGGTTCAACTATTGGCTGTAATGGTTGATTACCTTCATGTTGCTCAACATTATTTCTGTTTCTTTCCATAGAATGCTGAATATTGTATTCATAAGTAAAAGGATCAATATTAACATTTTCATTGCTCACTCCCCCTTGATTGTTTGCCTTAAGATCTCTAAAAGGAAATTTATGCTCTATAAATGTGGCATGCCTGGTGATTATAAGTGTTTTGCTTCTTATATTATACAATATATATCCTTTTTGTGTAGTTGGATAGCCTAAAAACACACAGGGGTCTGCCCTAGGCTGGAATTTATCTGTATTGGTCAAATTAACAGCAAACACAAGACATCCAAACACTTTTAAATGATGTGAAGCAGGCTGTTTATTATGCAGAATCTGATATGGGGTGAGATTATGCAATCCTCGAGAAGGAGTTCTATTAATAAGGTATGCTGCAGCTCTAACTCCCTCCCCCCAAAATTTAATAGGGGTATGAGCATATAGCATAATACTCCTTGCAACATTCAAGAGATGTCGATGTTTTCGCTCTACTAGACCATTTTGTTGTGGGGTAAATGGACAAGACTTCTGGTGAATAATCCCTTTATTATCTAAAAATTCTCCTAGCTCTCGGTTGACAAATTCAGTCCCATTGTCAGTTCTTAAACACTTAATCGTAGTATTAAACTGGTTTTCAACAAAAGAGATAAATGTTCTCAAGAATCCAGCAGTTTCATATTTATGGTGCATTAAGAAAATCCATGTACCTTTTGAGAAATCATCAACTAATGTTAAGAAATACTTATGTCCTTGATGTGTGGGAGTTCTATAAGGCCCCCATACATCAGCATGCAATAACTGAAAGCAATGATCAGATTTGGAAGAACTAATATCAAATGGCAACCGAGACATTTTTGCTTGGATACAAGTTTCACATTCATGGGAAAAATCAGTACACTTATCTGCCTTTATATCATTCAAATGTTTCAACATATCAATAGGGGCATGCCCTAGTCGACAATGCCACAAAAAACCATTTCTAGAACCTACAGAATCATGCTTATTTCTAGAATCATGCTTATTTCTAGTGGTATTTGCATGTTCAGTATTACATTCCTTTCGTAGAAAGTATAAGCCTCCTTTAAGACTACCAGTCTCTCTGGTCATTCCATGGTGCATGTCCTGCAGTACACAAATATGAGGGAAAAAGGAAACAACAAGCTTGCTGTCTAGTGATAGTTTAGCAACAGAGATCAGATTGTAACAAAACTCTTTCGCATAGAAAACGTTCTTTAAGGAAATATTTTTAGTAATTCTAACGTCTCCTATATGAGTTATTCGAATTCGTTGTCCACTAGGTACTCTAACCCATTTTGGCACACCAAGATATGGTCTATGTGTATCTAAGAATGCTAAATTACTTACTATATGACAGCTAGCACCAGAATCTAAAATCCATGTATTATAAGATTGAATAGACATACCTGGAGTTGTAGCTTGGATGCTCACAGCAGCCTCTGATGGTTCTAGATCCTTTTTCAACATCTCCAAGATTTGCTTATATTGAGCAGGGGTGAATAAGGAAGTTGAGAGTGAGTTCTGAACAGCAGATGAATTCTCAACTCCATTATTATTTCCCTTGGCAGCGGAGTCACCTACAGCAGGATTGGCCACATCATCCGAGGCCTTGTTGGATTTAGGTGTTGGGAAAGCAGGTGGGAATCCAATCAGGTGATAACAGGATTCCCTTTTGTGTCCTCTCCTGTTACAATGAGTACACAACTCTTGGGAACGTCCTTGGCCACGTCCTCCTCTTCCTCGACCTCTGCCTCCTCTAGTAGTGTTGGTAGTCATGATATTACCTTCTGAAGGATTGAGTGGAGCTTGGTAGGACATATTTCTTTGTGTTTCCTCTTGAACGATCATGGAACAAGCCTGATTAGAGGATGGCAGTGGGTTCATGAGGAGAATTTGGCTTCTGACATGATGAAACCCGTCATTAAGCCCTATTAAAAACTGGAACAGTCGCTGTTCCCTTACTATCTTAGAGTAATCTTGACAGGACTGACACTGACAGCTTGGAATTGGGACAATAGAGGCGTGCTCATCCCATAGTTCTTTCAACTTTGTGTAATAGGCAGATACAGAGAGATTCCCTTGAACAAGAGAATTGATGGAGCGATAGAGAGAAAATATTTTGGCCCCATCTACTATATCGAAACGTTCTTTTAAATCCATCCAAACCAGATGTGCATTCTCTGAGAATACCATTCCACTAGCAATTTCTTTATCTACGGAATTGATCAACCATGATAAAACTACTGAATTGCACCTATCCCACTGGCTGCGATGACTGGGTTCTTGATTTGCACGAAGACAGGTGCCATTAACGAAACCTAACTTGTTCTTCCCATGAAGAGCAAGTTTCATTGATCTACTCCAGACAGCATAATTTTGTGAACCAATTAATGTTTGAGAAACAAGGTTGACAGCTAGAGTGTCCGTAGGATGCAGATACAATGGGTGTTGAAAATCTACATCAGTGGACTTTCCATCGGTAGACTGAGCCATTGAGAATTTTCTTAAGTGAATACTCTCACAAATTCAGAAACATAGAGATTCAGAAGATGGCTTACGATGTAAACATCCAGAGAAATGCAGATATCGGTAAATCTCGATATTAATCCAAAAGACGAAGATCTCAAATCAGAAATCACTCACTCAATTACCAGGAAAAGTCAGCGAAAAATCACGAGCAAGAACACCGAAGAAGATAAATCCTTGCATATTTTCGATTTCAAGAAAAGCTCACTCAGTTTCAAGAATCAGGAAAGGAATCCATAGAGGTGTCCTTCAACGCTCGTGATCAAATCCTTGCCCAAGAAGCTGTCCGATTCATCACCGGTTTCTATGGAATCAGGCGCCGCTAAGGAGAACCAATAATCGGGTGTCTCTGAGTCTCAATCCCGATCTTCACCCAAGAATGAAAAGCTGGCTCTTCAGACACAAGAAATCGTCAGGATCCATTAGAAGGTGAAGTTCTTCGATATCGGCAAGGATCTTCCAGATCCGCTCCACCATATAGCAATCTTCCGCGGCCTTATCAAATCTCTTGCCTCTGATTCTCTCGGTGATTCTATCGAGCAGCTGGCCGGCAACGTGGATTGTTACAGATGCTCACGAAGCATAGTTTTCGTGCCCTAATTTTGTCTCCAGAAGGGTGAAGAATCGCACACGTGGTAGAGGAAAGACGAAGCACACAGTGATTGAATGTGAGTTGGGTCGGGTTGCACGTTTTGCTTACCCGTTTCTTCATTTGGAACCCATGGGCTCTGATGCCATGTTAAAACAGGCCCTACATATATGACTGAGAATTCAATTCTATTATGAAAAATAATAATGTGTCTGTACAATGCTCCAGAACCCATATATATAGGCTCGGCTTTAGTCCTTAGTTGGGACTTCCCTCTAATTACAAAACAACATTCTAACTAATATCCAATGCTATACATTACAATAATACCCTTTATTTATTCTACAGAGAGAGTTTAGTAAACCTAACACATACTTTGCTTTTTTCTCACGTGATTTGCAGGTTTGGCTTCGATGGGATGGTACACATAGAAAGTCTCACTTTCAGCAATGGCCGTGGACACGAATCTTTGCGTATGTCTGCTGTCTATTGTGGAAAGCAAGATGCTGTCGATTATTTTAGGAACAGACAGCAATCCCAAAGGAAATTCTTCATTTGGTGTTGTTTCATTTGATGGAAGACTCGATGGGAGGTAGATTTAAACATGCAATATTTGCAGGGAACATGTCGGTGGATATGCAATGGAAGGCGCCATCCAGAGGTAATGTTCGAATGGATGTTGATGCGTCAGTTAGAGAGCTAAATCAGGCTGCTGTTGGTGGAATTATAAGAGATGATACGGATGGACGGATAATGGGGTTCTAGAGAAATTTTGGGACCTTCCCAGTGGCTGCTGCTGAAATACTTGCCATAAGGACAGGTCTAGAGGTTTGTAAATCTCTTAATCTTCAGAATATCCAGGTTTATTCAGACTCAATGGAGGCTCTTAACATCTTGTTAAGAGATAGTGGTCCTGAGCATCTGTTTCAAGTTGAGATAAAGGAAACAGGACAGCTTATTTATGGAGTTTGGCACGTTCAAGTCTTCCATGCAAATAGGGAGGAAATAGGGTGTGCTGATATTTTAGCCAGGGATGCGCATTCACATGATATGCAGACTATTTTGCTACCTAAGATTCATCCAAGATGCTGAACTCGGTTCATGCCTGATAGGCCACGTAGCAGGGATGACACAAGTTCTCCATCTTAAAAGCTTAGGCTTGCCATTTTGTAAACAGAGGGAAAAAAATGCCCTTCTTGATTCTACAATTTGCCAAACAAATATCAAACCCCCAGATTTATCCAACAATTTGATTCAAGCCTCGTGTTCCTTCTTCAAGCAGAACCAAGATGGTTCTAGCACAGTTAGGGGGAAGCATATCGCGAGCTCTCCAGCAAATGAGCAATGCGATTGTAATAGATGAGAAGGCCTTGAACGAATGCCTTGACGATATCTCTCGAGCTCTTCTTCAGGCTGATGTTCAATTCAAGCTCGTCCAAGACTTGTAGACCAATATCAAGAACATTGTCAATCTCGAAGCCCTCGCTGAAGGACACAACAAACGAAAAATCATCCAACAACTATAATATTTTGATAAATATTGGGTATACGTGTGAACGTGTTTGTTTGATTGAGCATATTTTACTAAAAATCGTTTTATCCAGCAAAATACAACTACAATCCCAAATGTTTAGGGTCTAGGACTCACTTGAATTTTTATGTTGCATATGTTGCCGATTCTTAATTGAATTTTCGGTTGAATTCATCATGGAACTACTCCTTTTTTTTCTTTTCTTTTCTGTGATTTAACTCTTACTTTTTGTTCTCCTTTTATTTTCAATAGTTATCATGCATTGGTGTGATTTATCTTTCTAGGCTAGGCATGGCATTTTATAATCTTTTCTTACTACATTCTATTTGATCAATTATGAACTCCTTTGGTTCCAGACCGTGTTTAACAAACTTTGCAAAACGCTAGATCCTGGGAAGCCCTCTTTCTCTCGGAAAAAGGGGACAAGTGTTGTTATGTTTGTTGGTTTACAAGGCTCGTTTCTTGTTGGACAAGTTTCCCTGGTAGTAGATTACAATGTTTTTGGTTTTCAATTGATGCCGATGATATAAGGGTGCAAATCAACCACCCTGATGCTATATATTGAATTTTGGATATTATCTATACACTATCCTGAGTCCTAGGGCTAGCTTTTCCTGGTTTTTGCTTGGTCCTCCTTTATTAGAAAATAAGTCATTTTTTACTCTTACTTTGTTGATACTTATATCTTTCCAAAATGAATTCAGGATCTGGAAAAACAACAACTAGTACAAAACATGCATTTTATCATAAAAAGAAGGGCTGGAAGCCAGCTTTAGTATGTACTGATACATTCAGAGCTGGTGCTTTTGATCAATTGAAGCAAAATGCAACGAAAGCTAAGGTCCCTTTCTATGGAAGGTACTTACTGACGTGATTATTTATGGAATGTGAGCATAGAATCTAATACTGTTGCCTCACTGATACAAATGCAATTGTAGAGAGAGTGAGTGAGTGAGTGTGTGTCAAATCATGGTGGAGATCAATGTTTCATGATTAAATGTGATGCATATGTATCACTTGAGAACGTAGTCAAATTTATACATACACGAGTGCAGCCACAATTATATTCCTTTATGAATTGTTTCTTGTTGTTTATCTCACCATTTCCAAGAGGTCACACTGATTCTTTCTAGAAATGCAATATCATTAGCATTAAGGAAACATAAAACCAAAAAGAACAGCATGCTTGTTGTTGTCAAATTCTGTCTCGATTGTATTTCATTCCCTATGGTTTACATCTTTAAGTAATTATCGGTTGCCATATCCCCATTTCTTTTTTACAGCTATACAGAGTCAGATCCTGTAAAAATTGCTGTGGAAGGTGTGGAAAGATTCAAGAAAGAAAACTGTGATCTTATAATTGTTGACACCAGTGGAAGGCACAAACAAGAAACTGCTCTTTTTGAAGAAATGCGCCAAGTTTCAGAAGCAACGGTATATTTTGTTACGTTATATGAATTTATATGGTTGTAAAATGCCAACAATTGCTAATATATTTTCTTGTATTTTTCAGAAGCCAGATCTTGTTATATTTGTAAGTGCTCCCATAGTGGTTGTATTGATTCTATTTCGATTTATACAACTAATTTTCCTTTTAACTGATTCTACTGTGAACTTAATGGGTAGTTTGTGGCCATAGTGAAGAGCATTCTTCATTTTTTGGGTCAAAAGCCTTAGGGAAGAGCATAAATGATCTGTAATGTTTTTAGGGACGAATGGTTTGTTGGAAAGTAATCCAATATTATCCCTCTCCTTTAATCCTAATAATTTGTTTGTGCAGTGTAGCAACAAAGAGTCCTGTCATATTCATTGGAACCGGAGAACACATGGATGAGTTTGAAGTTTTTGATGTTAAACCATTCGTCAATCGTCTATTAGGTACATACATACCTTTTGTTGTTATCTTGACAATTAAGGTTAAGTCACGCCCCCCTGAGCTACAAATTTTCACCTCTGCTCCCCAAAGAAAAAGCATTATTATTTTTAGTAAATAGGTTACAGATGTTTAATTTTATATAAATATTGTATCTTTGATAATGCCAAATGGCTTCTCAATCAGGAATGGGTGACTGGTCTGGGCTTAGGGACAAATTTCATGAAGCCGTTCCTATGGATCAGCAGACTGAACTGCTTCAAAAGCTATCAGAAGGGAACTTCACCTTGAGAATAATGCATGAGTAGTTTCAGAATACTGTTAAAATGGGTCCTTTCGACCAAGTTATTGCGCCCAAAATTTGTTTGATTGCACTATTTTCTTTTCATTTTCTGTAAGCAGCCATATATATATATATATATATATAAAATCAAATGTTTCGTTCCTATGTAATTTGGGACTGCACTTTTATTACAAGTAACTGGTGGTTGTTTTATACAGGCTTTCTCAATGGTTCCAGGATTTGGTGCATAATTAATGCCAAAAGGCCAAGAGAAGGAAAGCCAGGCTTATATGAAGCGTTGTATGACAATAATGGACTCAATGACAAATGAAGGCAACAAGTAACTCTCTTTGTAATTTGATTGCTTTAATTTTGCCGCTCTGATTAATGTTCTAATTGACGTAAGTAGCTTATGTGATAACATGTGATTGGCCATTGCTGCAGAGTTGGATAGTTCAAATCCAAAGTTTATAAGTGAGTCACGCATGATGCGAATAGCTCAAGGTTCTGGTTGTCTCGTAAGGGAGGCAATGGAGATGATGGAACAGTACAAAAATCTTGCAAAGCAATTGAGCAAATATATGAAAGGGCTCAAAATACCAAGGAATGGTGATATGAGTGCCCTATCTAGAAATATGAATGCCCAGAACATGAGCAGATTCCTTCCTCCACAGCTCAGGCAAATGGTTGGCTTAGATGGATTACAAAACTTGATGAAATAGATGGGATCTTCTAAAGACATGATGGGAATGTTTTGGTGGTGGTTACTAATAGATTGAGCGAAGATGTTGGAGCTTTAGTTTGTTTTGACTGAAATTGCTCACTGTGATGCTGGAGGGAACGAGCTTCCATACTCACCCTTTGGATGAGCTGGGAGAACTACTTACATTTGGATTGTTCAGATGGAATCTAAATGGTCTAAATTTAATTTCATTTACTTTTTGTTTTTTTAAAAAATATTATTTTAATGGATACATAATCTAAAATAAAGATAATCTTTTAACTAATATTTTTTCAAAAAATGATATTTTTTATTTAAAAATAACCAATTTTAAAAAATCAAATCTAGATTGTCGAAATCCCATCTAGACGATCCAGATGGGATGAGCGCCAAAGGATAGGTATCGAAATAGGTTCCAATGTAGGAGTTAGTCTCATCAATGGAAAAATTTTGTATTGATATAGACCCATTTGATATTTTGTGTACCATCCTGCAGCAATTATTTCAAGAGGGAAAAAAATCAACAAATACCACTTAAACTTCAAAATCCAAATCAATAACTTCTTACTAAAATGAGTTGTTAGTTACTATACTCTTATAATAAATACTTATACTTTGATAGGCAACAAGACTAATTTAAGATTTTAAAGTTCAAATAGTATTTTCTTATTTTTTTCCCTTTATTTCAATGTTCACTAGGCATTTTTCTTTTTCTTTTGTTTTTCTAAATTATGATTGCTCCAAGGTTAACCCTCGTTCTTTTTTTTTAACCTTAGGTTAACCCTTTTTCTTTTTTCTTTTTTCTTTTGCCATTAGGTTAACCCTCTTTCACTTCCGGGTGCGCCTGTATTCAAATTTATGCTTCATTTCTAATTTCCGTTTTATAATAAATATTGCATTTTAACATTCAGTACTATGTTGTTGAATTTTAACATTCAGTACTATGTTGTTTAAATTCAGATGCACTATCTATTTAAGGGTGTTTGGTAGGAGAGGGATCTCCCCCTCATTTGGCTGAAAATTTTGAAGGGGAGTCAATTTTTTTTTTTTACTGTTTTACTTTCATAATTTTTGTGACAATCTATTATTGCGTATGAGAAAAATAAAAATATACTTTTCACTCCTTCCGGAAGACTAATTAATTTAAAATAAAATAACAAATAATTTTTTTGTTTATTTTCATGCTAATTTGTCCTTGGTGGGCAATTTGAACCATGTTCTTATTGGGATTTTTGTTTATTTTACCCTCATGATTTTTGTGATATTCCATTAAAACCTTTGAGAAAAAGAAAAAATAAACTCCTCACATGTTTAAAATAAAAAAATTCTTGGCTATTTTCTCCTTATGATTTTTGTGATATTCCCTTTTTAAAATATATTATTAAATTAATTAATAATTAATTAGTAATAAAAATGTTGTCATATCAGTTTTTTATACACATGTTAACAAAGTGATGTTGGGATGAGAATGAATTTTAATAAATTATGCAATTTGAATTAAGATGTGAATTAATTTATATAATGTATAAATAAAAAAATATAAAATAATATGTATAGGTAGAATGATAAATTAATTATTACCATCCTCTCCTTCCATCTTGAACCAAACATCAAGGTACTAATGTTTCTAGTTATTATCCAAGCTATGTTACTAAACTATCATATACTATATTACTACCACGGTCCTTAATATAAAAGCCAGAAAAATAATTTGTAGGTATTAATGAAATTAGTTAAGGTAGTTATTTGTAATAAATGTGCATTGATTTCCTTATAATACCCTCTTAAATTATACGTATTAGCACTATCCTGCATGAATGAGAAATCAATGAAATATTTTGGGGAAAATTATAAATTTAGAGACAAAGAAAATTGAAGTACTATATTTAGAATCAAATTAAACCCTTTTGTAGCGAACTTATGTATTTAGATTTATATTTTGACGATACAATTCAATAGGAAAACGTTGGCATTTAGGAGCATATTTTGTAAGTGTATAATGGAACAACAAAATTCATGGAGAGAGATCAAAGTGGCAATATTGAAGTACCGTGTGCCAAACGAGCAAAAATCACTGAGTATTTTTAGTTTGGTGCTATAAGTGGTCCGTAATTCAGCATCTTCACTGTATCTCTGTGACTTGGTTTCTCTCTAGGTCTTTCTCTGTCTATGTTAGGATTTTTGAGAGATAACCAAAAGGTCAACTATCAAAAAATTATCAACAGAACCACTCAAAAGGAAGTTTACAATGCACTCATGAAGCCTGTTCCAGAGTGTTCCAACTACTTAGCAGTTTTATATTAAAATTAGGTGAAACTGTTTTAACTAACAGTAGCTTTTTCTCCCTTCTGATTTGAAAGGAGGGATAAATCAGTTATATGGGATTGATCTCAAAACCTCAAAACCACTTTTATAATGAGGAGCAGAACGATGCAAAATAAAAACATTATATTGGTTTAAAGGGTGAACATAAAAATACCAAACATATAGAGTCGACCAAGTTCTTGATATTAATTTTAATATAAGAACACTGATTTTATTTTATTTTTCATCTTTTTTGATTCTCTCTCTTGATTGTTGTATCTTATATATTGTTGTTAAATGTGTTATAATTGTTATTGGTCACCTGCCCAAGCTCATCACAAGAAAAGCGTGGCTAACTGATATGTGCAGTTGAAGTTTCAGTAAACTTGTGACCTTTACTCATCTCATGACTGTACGATGTTGTGCTGTGCCCTTTTCAGTCCTCCTCCTGACCATCCTTTTAATATCAGCTTTTATCTCTATCTAATATTAATTACAAGTTTTTGAATTTGCATGTACTTTTTGTTTCCTTTTCAAATGAAATATAGGGTATGTTTGTTTTAACGATTCGATTGCTTATAAGTTGCTTTTTAATAGTGATTTACGGTATACGAAGTAAGTATGTGAGAGGAGTTGTGTCTCGATTTACGTAAAAAGCAACTTATAAGTTTTTATAAGCTCAAACAAACATGTTTATAGATCTTGAAAAAAAGGAAAGAGAAACAGATGTCATGTTTTTATTGAACCACCTAATAATTAATATGTTGAGTTTTGCATGTGATTGCACAGAGCCGTCGGTTATATCAAAGTAGCGTACGAATTCACCGTAAGCTTTTATACTTGGTGTCAGGAAACCATAAAACCATAATTTTAGAAATTATTTTTTTTTAAAGTCAAGATAAAACTCTTCTTACATATTTATCTCGTAAATTATAAAAGCTACTCCCTCCGGTCCTATTTATAAACAACTTTCTCCTTGACTGGGCAAAATGAACTGATAGTTAAAAGTAATAAGTATATCAAAAATGCCATATATTTTTCATATATGCCTCTATTTATGAAAAAAATATAGGAGAGAAAATAAATAAAAAGTATTAGAGATAATTAGTGTAAGATATGAGAGAGAATGGGCATTTAATAGGAGTACAATAGAAAAAAGAAGCTTACATTTTCAGATAAAAAGTGAAAATTGCTTATAAAAGGGATCAGTTCTATGAGAGAGAAAGTTGCTTATAAATAAGACTGGAGAGAATATTCTTCAAAAATTAATCCAAACACACAATTTATCTTATATGATACTCATTATAAAATAGGGTACTCTATAGTCTGCTCTTTATTTTAAGTCTATAGTGAAAGAAATTTTTTATCTTAAATATAAGTCCACTTGGAAGTTTATTAATGACTAATTTCTAATTTTATCTTTATTTAATTTCTATTAGAATATGAGAGAGAGGGAGGGAGGGAGGGAGGGAGGCAAGAGAGGGGTGATAATAATTTGTAAATAGAGAGAGAAATTGAATAAGAGTGTGTTTGGATTAGCTCTTGGAGAATAACTTTTGGTGAAAAAGTGAAGAATAGCTTTTGGAGAATAGATTATGGAAAAAAAAAGTGATTTTGATAAAATGAGAGTGTTTGGATGTTGTGATCAGAATACCTTTTTTCATGGTCAAATTACTAAAAATGACATTAACTTTTGTGATAATTACATATAAAGAATAAGATTATATTTTATGTATTATTTAAGGGTTAAGATGCAAATTTAACATCAAAATTTTTCCTGAGGAGCGTCTGATACAAATAAATTCTGAAAGATGCAAAAATAACAATGAATAATTAAAAAGGATGTAAATTTAACAAAACCATTAAATTTGACCTTATTGCGTTAAATTATAAGAAAAGAAAACTCCTAATGGCATTAAAAAGGATGCATCTTAACCCATTATTTAACATTAAATTTTATAATTAATACCAAAAATAAAATAAATTTGTCTATATATAATGTTAATTACCTTAACTATTTTTTCTAACATAATCAAATTAGATAAATAAATCTTATATTAAGGATAAAAGGGAATATTAAAATTTTAATATTCTTTTAAAAAAATAGAGAAACAGACGAGATGAAAAACGATGAAATTCAAAAAAAAAAAAAAGAATAGATGAGAGAGAGTGTGGCGTGAGGCCCACATAATAAAAAAGAATCAATAAGAGAGAGAGTGAGGCCACATAAAGAAAAAACAAAAAAAAATGAATTTTCCCATAACCATGGTTTTGATCTCAAAACCATGGTTTGACAAAAATTTGAGTGTTTGAATTATTTTTATAAAACCATGGTTTTGTCTCCAAAAAAATTTTCCCCCATCATCCAAACACATGCTAAGGGTAAACTTAAAAAATTTTATCAATTTAATGATTTAATTGTCATTCATTGGGATGTGAGAATTAATTAGAGTTAATACAATATTTGGTTTATCAAATTTCAAACTATAAGTTTTGGTCATCAAATTTCATCCCAATTACAACATTAGTCCCTATTATTTAATAAATACTTGGACCATTTTGCCCCTGGAGGGATCAACACCTATGACTTAAAATTTCAGGGACCAAAACTAAAATAAAAGTAAATTTGAGGAACTAAAAAATTGTGTCAACTCAATTAATTAAAATGGACTTATAGTTAAAATGAATTTATAATAAAGACCAAATTGGTAAATGACTAATTTTAAACATTAAGAAAAATAGTTAAGTAAATTATTTATAATAAATGGGTGGTGATTTTACTAAAATTCTCTCTTTAATCATTTGCATTGGAATTACTCCTAATATGTGCTGTCAACTATGACTTTAGGGGAAAATTATAAATTTGGGGAATAAACTGAATTGAATTTTTCTATTTAGGACCAAAATAAATTTATTGTCTAACTCTTATATTAGTGACTCGAAGCAAGTGTTATTTTTAGATATCAGACTTTTTATTACACTTTATTAAATATCTTAAAATTTTACTTAAAATTTGTGTGTGTGTGTGTGTGTATACATATAGTTGAAGATGTTGGCTTGATTAGTCACAAACATAGATCCCCTACCTCTCCTTCTCCAATTTGGTCTGTTCCTTCACTGAGCATTTCAGACTGAAACATCTCCCAAGTCCAGTCCTGCTTTTCCACAGCTTTCTTGAACTTCTTATGCTCATCTCTCTCTCTCTCTCTCTCTCTCTCTCTCTCTCACACACACACACACACATTTGGGCATAGAGCAGTTCAAGGAAAATGTGGAAAAACATGCCAAATTCTGGACTTGATCAATTCCAAACATTCCCTAATACCCCCTTTCTGGTCTTGTTTGCTTGTTCTTGCGTGTGTCAATGTCATCGTCAGTCTTATTTTTTGTTTTTTGTTTTTACTTTTATTTCTTTCATTCACTTTGATTATTGGCGACAATGACATCTTGAATGATTATGAATTGTAATTGCCATTACAATTTTTGAATTTGATTCATACCAACCCCTTTATTTGTACCCAATATATTATTTAATCCATGCCCCTTCTAATTTTATGATGCTAATTATTGTAATAATAATATTCAAGAAATTACGACTAGACTATTGTGATTGATGGTGATTGATAATAATATCACTTGTAAGAAATGTTTAAATTCATGTTCTTCAGTGGGAGGAACCCAAGCCAATTCAATCATTTTATTTATAATCCAAATTTACGTTTTATCATTAAACATTGTTTTTACCTGATCATTAAACATGTTCATTCATTCATATATTGCGTAAATTTTTATTTCGGATATTTTTATGATTGCTGTAATTTGCAAGAAAATGTGTCTGTTACTGTTGATGGGGGTTATGTAATAATGTATAATACAATATAATCGGAATTTTTTATTTTTGTTAAACAATCATTTTCAGTTTACTTTTCAAAACCCTTAAAACTGGCTTCAGTTCGGAGTACTTCCGCTAGCGGAACTTCTTCCCCTTCCAAACTCTTCGGCGGTTCCTAAACCGTAAACCTCTTCTTTCACCACTCTCTGGCCGTCGACACCGTATGACCCGGCGGTAGCATGTGGTCCTAGAACTCCGGCATCCTCACCCTAGGTTTTTTCCCCTCCCTTCCCGGTTAATTATGGCATCCATTCGCGCATATCCCTGTTTCGTCTTGTGTTATTGTAATGGTTAGGTAATTGATTTTGACTGGAGGGTTGTACGTGATCTGTCGTGATTTAGCTTTGTTTTTTTGGATGAATTATGGATTATTCCTACTCTTTGTTAACTCCAGGAATAGTGCCTATTAGTGTATTTTTTAAGGTTCCGTGTTTTTTATATCAAAGCTTGTCTTATTATTGCTTATGATTGATAAATAGCCATCGTGATCTTTTAAAACAATTAGGCTCTGTGCGACATTGATTACAGCACTATATACCTATGAAAGAGGAGTATGTAGAATGATCATTATATCCCAGTAATAATTCTACGGTTGTGGTTATTACTGCGTTTGATGCAGCATTGAAGCTGGAATACTTATTCCAACTATGGAGCATAAATGAGCACGTTTATAGATTCATAGTATGAAGAACAAGGAGTGGCGTGCATGCATGTGTCTGTGTGTATTTGGATATATGCAGACACAGACAAATAAATAGGTTATCTACTCTTAAAATACGCTGCTTGTTTTAGAGCGACGTCTTCTGGAAATAAGCCTTCAACTTCTGTCTAAATCTAAGCCTTCCAGACATAAGCCTTGCTTCAACTTCTGTCTAAATCTAAGCCTACGCAACCGCCTGAGCTAAGTGTAAGTTTCACATTATTTGCTATATTTTATTCTTTGAAGAGTCAGGATTTCTGTGACAAGTGTCACCTATAGATACAGCTCCATGAAGCAGCCGGACTCTTATTACCATTTGGCTTTAACAGGCATTTCAATGCATATAAAAAATTTCTTATCAAATGAAAAAACAGCCAACAATAAGTTGTTGATATAACACCCATGGGTCCGGCTGAAGGTTCTTGAAGATGGTAGCCCTTTGCTTGTAGCCCCAATGTTTTTGTTTGTTTGTTTTTTTTTTTTGGTTTTCCTCTCATATTTTAGGCCAGTCTTGAACTTATAGAAACAATTGTACTTTTATATAAACAATTTTAGGAGCTCGCCTGTGTACTTTAGATTTTTTTTCCCTCCTTTATTTAGTATAAATGGTGAATTTCTGGCAGATTGAGGATTGAAACTGTGGGGAATCATTGAAGGTATTACAAATTGGCGGAAATAAATTGGTTATGGGTGGATGGGGAAGAACCACATTTCTTAAGTGCTATAAGAATCAGTTATGGGGATCCATTGTGGGACTCATTTGGAAGCAATGAGTTTCCATAAATATGGTTTGATTTTTTACCATATTCATGGATAGAAAGATTCCTTTTAATGGTTTAAATTCTTGAAAAGGAAACGAAGAACCTGATCTAAGTGATTAATATGATTTGATAGATTGTAGGGCTTCAACAAGGATGCAAACATTAATGAGGTTTAATTTGCACTATGTTGTCATAGAACTACTAAACAATATGCAACGTTGCAAGCAACCAATTAATGGCTATCCATAATCTTTTCCTTCCAGATTCCCTGCTCCTGGTTTTTCTTATCTTTCATGAAAGATAGGCTGTTTTGATTCATAGGGCTCAAACAATAATGAGGGGCTTTACTCCTGTAATTTCTTTTGTCTACGATCTTATTCTAGTTCTTGTTTACATGGCTACTATTATGCTGTGAGTTGCTGTAATTCTATAGCCTACTTAAACTCCCTTAAAATCCAAATGTTTATGTATGTAATTGAAAGGTTTTGGAGTACATTTTTGTATACGCAATATATTATTATGCATCTAATATGTATTTCTTAACTATCAATATGATTCCTGCATACAATTTTAAATTGGCTATTAGACTGTTTATATAATCATTGCATCGTACACAGACACCTAATTACAGATAATGGTTGTTAGGAAGTGCAAGTTTGTAAATTATTGACCTGGAGAGTTAATTATTGATGAAACAATTTAAGTATTGAACTATGCCTAAATATGTTCTGTTAGGTTATCTCTACAAATTGCTATAAGAAATATCCCTAATCATGAGTAGCAAGCACCTTGTGTCTTGTGATGTAATTTGCTTCAATTAGAAATTGAACTGTCTAAAGGTTTTTTGTCAGGTCATCTCTCCAAATGGCCGCAAGAAATATTTCTAATCTTGAGCAACTAGAACCTTATGTTTTGGGATGTGATTCACTTTAATCAGAAAATATAATAAATTTTTATGGTCTGATTCTGAACGCCTTTAGGACACTTATATTTAATTTTTTCAATTAGCCTGCTTTGCTAGAACCCCTATTGATGCTTTCTTTACATTCTTTTTCTTTTTGAAGGAACATACCTGCTCTCATGGAGATTGACACTGTACTGGCCCCAATTGATGATACTGAGCAACCGGATCCAGAAACATCACCAGGGAAGCGTCGGAGAAAGAAATCTATGGTGTGGGAACACTTCACTGTAGAAACTGTTGGAGCTGGATGTGCCAGAGCTTACTGTAAACAGTGCAAGAAATCATTTGCTTACATAACTGGGTCTAAAGTAGCTGGAACGAGCCATCTCAAGCGGCATATTGCCTTGGGAATTTGTCCAGTAAGTCGCCAGAACAATCAGCAAAGCCTATATCCCAAGACTGGTGGTTCTGGAGATATGGTTGATCCACGAAGAAAACACGCTAGAGCAACAACAACTGGGTTTGCTGGTATGTCATTTGATCATGACCAAAGCAACCATGATATTACTAAAATGATAATCTTGCATGATTATCCTCTTCATATTGTGGAACACCAGGGTTTCATTGACTTTGTACGTAGTCTTCAACCTCAGTTCAATGTTCCAAGCTTAAATTCTGTTCAAGAAGATTGTGTTGGTATATACCTGAGAGAGAAGAAAAATCTTTTAAATCTTATTGATGGGATTCCTGGACGAGTCAACCTGACTATAGACTTATTGACTTCAAGCCAGACAGTTGGTTACATTTTTCTTCGAGGACACTTAATTGATGCTGATTGGAATTTACACCGACCAATTCTGAGTGTTATTATGGTACCATTCCCTGATTTTGATGATTCCGTTAGTCAATCTATTTTGAATCGCCTAACCGATTGGCACTTGGAAGGACGGCTATTTACTCTTGCTTTTGATCAATCATTCTCAAATGAGACTTTAATTGGAAGTCTTAGAGGCCTCCTTTCTGTGAAGAACCCTGTGATCCTCAATGGCCAGTTATTAAGCTGTAATTGTTATGCTCGTGTTCTTAGTCGCCTTGCATTACATGCACTATGGGCCATGAGAGAAACCATTGATAAAGTTCGTGAGTGTGTAAAATATGTAAAAACTTCAGAGTCTCATGAAGAGAAGTTTCTTGAACTGAAGCAACAGCTTCAAGTCCCTAGTATGAAGGACCTTATAATTGATGACAAAACTAAATGGGACACCACTTACCATATGCTTGTTGCTGCCTGTGAATTAAAAGAAGTTTTTGCTTGCTTTGATACTTCTGATCCTGATTTCAGAATGATTCTATCAATGGGTGAATGGAAGCAAATAGAAACTCTCTGCACATATTTGAAGTATTTGTTTGATGCAGCCAATATTCTAACCACCCTACCATTCCCAACTGCAAACTTGTTTTTCCATGAAGTGTCAAAACTTCAGTTGGAGTTGACTCATGCATCCATCAGCCAGGATCCCTTCCTCAATAATTTGATTAAGCCTCTGCAAGAGAAGTTTGATCAGTATTGGAGAGAAAGCTGCCTCATCTTGGCAGTTGCTGTAGCCATGGATCCAAGGTATAAACTAAAGCAAGTGAAATTTACCTTTGCTAGAATCTTTGGCGAGAATTCTGAGCCATGGATTAGAATTGTCGAAGATGGACTTCGTGAGCTCTTCCTTGAATATGTTGTGCAAGGGCTTCCTTTTACATCATCAAATGGGGATGAAGGAAATGAAGTTATGATCAGCATTGATTCATGTCAAGACCAGTCTTTTGATGAGTCTCTTCTCGATGCCGAAAATGGGCTGTCAGATTTTGACGTTTATATCTCTGATTTCACGTGTAATCAACAAATGAAGACGGAATTGGAACAGTATCTGGAAGATCCCCTGCTGCCCAGTACAGATGAATTTGACATTCTGAGCTGGTGGAGACTAAACAGATTGAAGTATCCAACTTTGTCGAAAATGGCATCTGATATTTTGTCTATACCTGTCTCCACGCTCTCAGCAGATTCTGTTTTTGACACACAACTTAGAAATATGAATTGCTACCGGAGCTCATTAGGCTTTATGACGCTTGAGGCCCTTATTTGTGCCAAGGATTGGTTCCAATATGAATCACTACCTATAGATGTTTCAAATGCCCTTGTGGAATTTTAGATTTAGTTTTTGTTTTTGTAGGGTTGGGTAGACCCTCAAGTAGGTTTTAGTTATGGATACTCTGGTTCATGGCAATCATTTCTGTGGTCAAATATCTGATTTTGTATTATTTGTGTATAGTATACTATAGAATTAATCCTATTTCAACTTCGTTTACATTATTTTTGTACAAAGGAAGTCTGTTGTATTCACGGTTTCAATAAAACGCCTGAAAGATTTTTATGGGTCTTGAAAAGCCATGGATATAAATAATTCTCCTGATCTTTATTGGCCTGTTTAAGCCTATGTTTGGTATCACTTAATTTTAGACAATAAGTCCTTATTACGCAAGTTGAGATAAAACTCCTTTCACATACTTACCTTGTTTACCGTAAATCATGATTTATAAGTATTTATTGTCCAAAAATAAGCTATTCTAAACGAACACCAGAAAAATGATTTCTCACGTTGATTAATTGCTCATATCCGCAGTCAACGTACACTACAATCAAGTTGCCCCTTGAGTCCTTGACACTGTTACTCGACATGAAAAATGTTTAATATAGATATTTCTCTCTCTAATATATACTTTTTTACATTCTCAATCCGTCTAACTTCTTTGTCAAATTAATTCTGAAAGGATAGCCTTTCGATGCTGGGACTCTGCAAAATGCCAGCAAGATTTCATTTTGCAATCCCAGTGTTTTTTCGTAGTCATAGACAAGCAGGACAACATCAGTAGATTCCACTGACCAATGACTGAAGAATGGAATCAGATAGGGTTAATATAATTTTTGGTCCCTGAAATTTGATCAAATTTTGGTTTTGGTCCCTCAAGTTTGAAATATGTGGTTTTAGTCCCTGAAGCTTCACCCAATTTTGGTTTTGGTCCCTGAAGTTTGAAATCGATGGTTTTGGTCCCTGAAGTTTTACCCGATTTTGGTTTTGGTTCCTCAAGTTTGAAAAGGACTTGGTTTTTTTTCTGGGTTGGGTCGGGTTTTTTAATTGGGTCGCCAAGTCCTTTTCAAACTTGAGGGACCAAAACCAAAATCGGGTGAAACTTCAGGGATCAAAACCACCGATTTCAAACTTCAGGGACCAAAACCAAAATCGAGTGAAACTTCAGGGACCAAAACCACATATTTCAAACTTGAGGGACCAAAACCAAAATTCGATCAAACTTCAGGGACCAAAAGTTATATTAACCCAATCAGATAAGATACAGAAACAAGGGCTAACCCAAAATCTTTTGATATATACACTTTATGGACATTCTACAACAACCTACATGGCGCTTGGCAAAAGCAGGCAAAGAAATATACAGAAGTACCGGCATGAACATGGTTTATTTATCTAGTATGTTACAAATGGAAGGTTACTCCTGTCTCTGTTCTACATCATGTACCCTACTCAATGATTCTTGAAAAGCATGCAAAGCTACATTATAGTGGTCTAGAGAAATTGCCCCTTCCTCCACAACTTGCAAGGAGCTTCTAAATAACTGATTAAACCATTGAACACGGTCAGTCTCGTCGACAATACTAGAGTTGAGATCAGGAACATGTAGACGCTTGTAATCTTTTTTCCATCTGGAAAGAATGTATCTGGAAGGTATCTCCTCCACCCCATTAAAATTGAGCACACACAGTGCATGCCTACATAAATACCCATTGAAGTTAAAGCAGCTGCAGATGCAACGAACTTCGCCAGCAGTCCTGTTGTACAAGACTTCAAAATCCTTTATCTCCCTTCTATTTCCTTCGCTTAAAACACGATCCTTGACCAAGAAAATTATAAAGGGACCATCCACATGTAACTGTGTGGTACTAAAACAAGAATACATTTCTTCAACTTCATATTGGAACTTCATGAATATTTCTCGCGTGTATATTCTAGATAGCTGCCATTCAAAAGAACATCTTGTTTTCAGCAAGGGAGTAGAGCTTCTCGAGTCGGTGTCGGCAGTGGATTCTTCCTTGTGCTTCTTATGAAGAGCTAATTCATACTTGTCAAGAAACTCCTTCAAAGGTGTCTGTTTGTGCACATATTTCTCAAAAAAAGGACTCAAGGTCTCACCAGGACTTGCTGCGGACATTCCAGCAAAAAATGTGTCCTTCATGAATACCGGAGCCCAATGAACTCGATCTTCATAGATAGAACGAAGCCACTCATGATCACTAACTCCAAATCGCTGAATCATAAATCCCCATGCTGCTTCAAACTCAATTACTTTCATTGTCTCATAAACAGCTTTATTCAGTGCTTTCCTGATTGCATCATAATTACGCAACCCTCCCAACTTCTCTGGTACTCTTTTCATGATTAGTGACGATCCAAAACAATGACGAGTTCTAGGAAAAACTTCTGCAATCGCACTCCGCAAAGCCTTGCACCTATCAGTGATAATAGTTTGGGGAAGAGATCCTGACATGCATGTTACCCATGTTCTGAATAACCATATGCATGATTCTAATGTTTCACCAGCGAGTAGACCACAACCCAATAACACTGATTGACCATGGTGATTAATTCCAACAAATGCCACAAGAGGGATTTCAAATTTGTTTGACAAATATGAGTCGTCAAAATAAATAACATCACCAAAATATCTACAGGCAGCCCTAGACCTAGCATCAGCCCAAAAAACATTTCTCAACAGCCCTTCCTCATTGAAATCCATCAAGTAAAAGAAATTTAGATTGGTCAGCTGCATGCGACAAAAGTAGTTATAAATGGCCTGTGTGTCACCTTTTTTAAGGTTCAACTTACTGGAAGATTCCAAAGAAGTCCCAAATTCCCTAGTATTTGAGTTTGCATTCACATCGCCTCCTGCATCTATCACAAGTGCCCGGTATAACTTGACTGTTTGCGCTTCATTGTCAGAACCAGGTAGTGGCTTCCGTTTGGCTCCAGTTCCCATCTTTTTAATTGATCTGTATAACTTAGCACCCAAAAGGTGGTTATGTTCAAGTGAAACCTCAAGTATCCTCCATCTCAGCGAGTCCACTAACCTCATCCTTATCATTGCAGGGCAGCCAGTTCTTGTTTCCTTTCTTAAGTGGTTAACATCTTTTATTCTTTTAAAACCCTGACTACTACAGCATAGAACTGCACCATACTTTTCCCTGCTATTTCGCTTGAACCACGAATTTTTCACCCTCACACGAAATCCCACCTCCTTGGCATAGCAGATATAGTAATTGTAGGCGTCATCATATGACTCAAACTCCATCCCAACAGCAGGTGCAACAAATTCCTTTCTTCCTTCAGAAAAACAATTTTGACCATCTAATTCAGTTATCACACCGCCTTCTTTCTGATCCTCATTGCATTCACCATCAGGCACTTGTTCATGGCAAATGGGGGCATCTTCCATCTAGAGTACTATCAAACAATATCAATATGGTACACATAATTAAATAGAAGACATGTGGATAATACTGAGCTGATCAACATAAAATTTCAGGACATAAGGAACTGCTCATCTAGTGTGCTATCATATTTGAGATACTTAACCTCTTGAATACATACAACAATCTATCTTCATGTATATTGCACCTTTTTGTTTATGTTCAATAGTTTTTCTAACAAGATAATTATTTTAATAAAAGTAAGATTTGTGTTCCATGCAAGGTGACCTTAAATGTTTCAAAATTTCTCCACAGTTGCTTCTATATTGTAACCCAAATTACATTTAACACAATAACCTGAGGAGACAGTTTTATGGGCATTTTTAGGAGTTATTTCTTCTCACATTCAAGGCTAACAATGATAAAAACTTCACTTCAAGCACACAAATGCACATCCTAACCATTACCCCCAGGCCCACAAAAGGAAAATGAGAACTATCTCTTCTGCAACCTCTTCCAGTACGAAGTTTTTTTTCAGGTTTTCACTTGTAGTTGAGTAGTTATCAAACCGGATAGCATATATTTCAACTTTGGCGCTACAACTTATGCAAAGAGACGTATGGATCACAATAAAAAGATAACCAGCAAAAACAGTCGAAATTGCTACTATAAAAAACAAAACTTTCTTAAAAGGATATATCATATTTCCCACAAATATTTGAGAGAGACAAAGAGCTCACTTGCTGTAATTAACAAGATCAAAGAAGAGACTCCACCGGCGGGTGCTCAGAGGCTCAGGGCAAGGTCGACAGAGTTTCATGGTGCGAATGCCATTGACAGGCTCAGGAAAAGATCACAACTTGACTTAGTTACGTGTCAAATCTTGATCCCAACTTCTTGAATTTGTCGTAGAATGATCCTAGCAAAAAGGAATTATGTACCCACAGACGGAAACTATGGGGAAACAATTGGTGGTTGCTCCCACAAAAATCAGTGCCTGAAAGGAAAAACGGAACGTCAATGGGAATCAAATGGACCATGAACGCCTTCGGGGTAAAAGGCAGGGAAATTAACTAAAATGATCGTCTTCGACAGGCTGTTCGGATTAATTCATCGAAAAGAATAGAGAAACCAGAAGTAATTTTGACTGAGTAGCTCCATTATATAATTTTCACAGGACAGATACGCATTCACAGAACAAAATTCTTGATATAAAAAACAAAACCCTAAGAAAAAAACAGAGTTCAATTAAAAACTCAGAAGAAACCAAAAGATTGTAATAAGGCAGGTCAAATTCAAATAGCACTCACGCTCGCGCAACGAAGAATTGAAATGGGATAATCCAGAGACCCATGATTACAGAGGGAATCCGACAGGCGACTGAGTTGGTCAGGTTCGAGTAATAGTTTCTACCAGAGAAATGTGATAGTTTATTGCGGTGGAGTGCCTCGCTCTAAAATATATGTCTCCCACGTTGTTTTCAGTATTGTCGCTACTACCGTAGACCAATTCGGGGAGGGTGAATTTATATACAAACTATCTGGATCCCAATTTGATGAGGCTTCTTCACTGTGGCGCTTGAAGCTTACTTTTGAACTGAGGATCCCAATTATCAGCTAATGGGTACAATCGTTAGGTTTCTGGTGGGACCGTTTGGTCTGGTTCAAATCCATAAACAAAGTTCAAACAAGCCGACACCATTGCTGTGGATAAAATCTCCGATGATTCTTGTCATCTCGAAGGTGGAATGAAACATGGTTTCCTAAGTTCTAACTCGCTATTTTGACTTTTTTTCATGACAAAACTCAGTGCCGAAAAGAGAGACAAGTGAAGAAAAACAAGATGAAGTAGAAAAGAAATCCCAAAAGAAAAAGGATATAGAAGTAACAATAAAATTATTTAAAATATTAAATTTGTCATAAAATTAAAATAATTTCTTATATTATTCTTCAGGGAAACCTCATAAATCAATTTTTTAAAAAAAATATTTTGCATTCTACTAGATAAAACTCATCTCATATATTTACATCATATAATACAAAACCCATAAAATATTAAACTCTAGTAACACTTGTTAAATATGGGCACATATGAAAAAGGAAAAATTTCAGAAAAATATAATTAAAAATGGAAAAAGACAAATTGGTACTGCGAATTTATCAAATCATATATCAGAATTGAAATAGGAAACTAGGATTTCCAATTCTTACCAAATTGGCCAGAGTTAAGTTGCGAAACATAAAAGTGAAGTTGTTAATGTAAAATCCGATGCTGTTAATATAGATACAAATGTTAATATCGACTCCTGAAACTTGTGCCCTCAAAATTATCCCTGGTTTTTGAGATATGAAGTTATGAAACATGAAAATAAAGTTTTTAATGTAAAATATGATATTTTTAATATAGATATAAATATTGTTATTGACTATCAAAACTTGTATCTCAAATCAGGTCATTTTGATTATTTGATCAAAATTGAAAATCTCATATTACTATTTCAGTTTTGACTTGAAATTTAATAAATTGGCAACATCAATTTATCTTTTCTTATTTTTAATTTTTTTTTTTTGAAGTTTTCCCTATGAAAAAATAGATAATTATCCTTGAAATTATAAAAAAATAAAAATAAAAAACACCTAGATTGCGTTCTATAGGAACAAGAGGGAATATCATGTTAATTATTTTCTTTTTAGGAAATCTTTTATTTTTTAGACACATAATAACCCTTAAACTATGGCAAATATATGAATAGGATGAACTACATTATACGATATAAAGTGACAAACTAATTTTCCTTTGGGTTCGAAATTGCTTTTAGTTAGGTTTGTTCCCTTTGAATCGTGTAAATAAATTTGAACGGCATCTTATAAAAGCACCTCATATGAAACCCCCCATAAGGAATGAGGATAGCATTGGCTCTTCTAAAAGTATAACATACATATTTTCAGCCCACAAACAGAGGATTAACAAAATAATTAACATTTACATTAACACAAGTTACAAAAACTGAAGGCATCCTCACCTTCTATAGATCTAATAACATCAAGTTTAACAGCAGTCATGATCTGCAGAAGCAGCGTTGATCTACTGACCATATAATAAAGACAGAATAATAGACAGTTAGTTTCACGAACAGCATAATAACACATCCTCCTTCCATAGTTCACAGCTTTTTTATGGCAGATGGCAAGACCTTACTACTTAACCTTCCTTTTCGCATTCTTACCATGTTGACTAGTTTGGACTCTTTTGTTTGATTTCTTCTCTCCCTTTGCTTGTTTACTTTTTGTCACCCGGTTCGGTTTCTTCTTTTCAGCTTCTTCTTCTTCATCATCATCATCATCTTCAGCAGCAGCATGAGTCTCATCATCAACTTCATCATTTTCATCATCTTCATCGTCATCACTTTCCTTTGATTTATTCTTCTTGGATTGCTTCCTACCTTTACTGCCTCCACCCTTTGTTCCCTTTCTTGATTTCAGACTTCCCGCTTTCTTCTCTTCTTTTGCCGGTTCATCATCGTCATCATCTTCGCCTTTGTTTTTCTTTGAAGCTCGCCTTTTAGGTTTGCCAGCTTCTTTTACATCCTGTGACCCACTTAGCTTTTGCAACTCTGGGACATAAGCAGTCGTCTGAACGCAAAACGGCTCATGCAAATCAACATGAGCACATTAAAAAGATGTAAGAATCAATTAGAAGTGATCATCAGAATGACACATACCCTGCCTCCTGCTGTAATAAAGTCAATTTTTTTCCCTGCCATTACATGAAATTCCACAATTGTTGCATTAGAACTATGAACGGTAGCAGTATATATGATAAAGAGTATAGAGTGCAATCAATAGCAAGAGGAAAAAGTCAAAAAGAATGGATAAAAATATATATTTCTCTTAAATCAATTCTGCAGCTTAACCAGCATGTTAGAAAACCATCCCATAACTGGATGATGGAAATAAACAATAAGAATGGTTATCACACACAAAGGAACGAAGCAAACCATCCACAAAAGCCTTTCCCGGCTTCTTTTCACGTGAATGAAATATCCAACCAGCAGGATACTGGCTACTGTCAGCTCCAACTTCAACTGCTGTTTCAATTACCTGTAAAATGAATTTTATTTTGTAACTAATAACATATAAGAAAGTATTCCTCACCACTTATTTTTCCAGGCTTTTTGCCCCACCGAAAATGAAATAACCATTCACGAGGAAAACGGCTAGAGTCAGCATCAAGTTCAACCGCATATTGAATAACCTACAGATTTTAGTCCTCCATATTTTTTATGAAATATACAAGTTCCATTTAAATTTTAAAAAAGAATGCTCAGATGAAAATAATTTCTCAGTAAACAAGAATTTCCCACCTCTTTAATGCACTTGCACAAAGTTGAGCGGTTTTCTTTGGACAGGCTAGAAGCCATCTGCCTCGGATGAATTCTTGCCTGTAAATATAAGGATTCTGATACTCATTAAGATAAATGGTGAACCAAAAAGTTGTAATCATTGCCAAAAGAGACCTAATTAAAATGATCTTCTGCAAGTAAAACAAAGAAGTATGGCCATAACAACAATTTATAATTAAAGGAGTTAAGAAGAGCTGAAGAGCAGGAAGTAAAAACAGGATCAAAAGATATGGCTGTAGGATAATGTCCAATAAATGGCAAGTGAATATTCTTTAATCAATATGTCAAGAAATTATTAATTAGACTAAGGTCAGATGAATATAAAACAATAAAACTTCATAAACCATCTATAGTTAGCAAGTAAGTGGAAAGCAAGGAGAGAAGTTGAGGAAAAATAAAAGTCATACTGACTTGGTACAGAACTTCATCTGCAACCCAATTTCCAATACCCGAAATAAAACTCTGCAAAGATAGAAAAGTCAATATACTCCCTCCGGTCCTAAATATAGGACAAAGTTTGTAGTGCAAATTGCACTACAAACTTTGTCCTATATTTAGGACCGGAGGTAGTATTAAGAAATGGATACCATACGATGCTAAAAATATATATAAATTCAAGTTAGAATCTGCAAAATTTTTCCAAACACTGCAAACCAAAAGAAAAATTATATCCAACAGACATTAGAGATAAGGAACTGATATTCAAAAGGGCTATACTTGGCTAATTAGCATGATGGTGGAATATAACAAGTCATTCAGAATAAGGATAAGAATTAATACTTGATCAAGTAATAAAGCCTTGATTTCAGATTTTTTCTTTTGCAAAGTCGGGGTCAATTCTTCAAGTGTCATAGGTTCCAAAAGTGCATCAGGACCAAGCTCAGATATGGGGGGCACTGATGTCGGCTATATCAAGAAAAAAGATTGATAGAGTTAATGATAAGATCTAACAAATAAAAACAGATGAATAAGTATTTATGCCCATTGGCAAATAGCAGGTAGGGCTGCACAACATCATTGAGTAGGCGAACTCTAGCAAACCGCCTTTTGTCAGTGAAGGACAACTCCAATCCATCATCCAGCTGCAACAAGAGGATTTAATCTGCTTACTACTGGTCAATCAGAAGTTCAAAATTATAGTACTTCTCAAAGTGATGCAATCGCGCCTTTTATTCCAAGATTGACAGATACAAATAAGTAGAAAGAAAGATTGAATGCATCACCTACCATGAAGGCACATCATTATATTGATTATACATAACACGATAGAATTGTTGGATAGGAAAACCAGTATGAAATTCAATGTGCAGATCAAGACAAGAAAACTAAAGCTTCAGTACAAACTTTAAATATTTAATCGTGTTCATATTATAGTAGCCAAAACTATATCCTCTTCCAACTTCCAATTAGAAAAATTGAATCTTTCTTCACATCTTCTGAATGAATATAGATAGGATGTCTAAATTCATAACAGAGTCCATTTCAAACTAAAGGCCTAAAACAGGTATTTTAGATTTACCAGCGACCAAAATGAAATTAAATATATCACCACAGATATGAGAGCATTTAATTATAAGTGTTTACATGTCAAATAGCAAAAAAAATAAAGCACTCCAAATTTCAACAGAGCATAGAAGCAATAGCCCTTACCTCAATGAAAAACTTCGAATATTTGGAAGGCCACTCATCCTCATCATTTACAGCAGATCTAAGAGAACACTTGTGAATATCAGTTCTAAGTTCTAACATTAACATGCATGGAATAATTTCAATGAAGCAACATTCAATTCCAAAACAGTTTTATAACTGCACTAATATGTATACACATATGAACTATTAATTGAATCTTGGAGGGCCAATAAATATACAAATATAGATATTTGAAAACTTATCATAACTCATCAGGTCATATGGCATGCCTCACCTTTTGTACTTTGTAACTGCAACACCCTTGATGTATATAGCACCAGCCATGCCTGCGTGAAGTAAAACCGCATAAGTGGCAGGCAAGAACAGTGATTACACATATGCTGCTGAGGATATGTCCGAACATGCTAAGTGTGAGAGTGAACATTCAAGATAAAGACTAAACAATCAGATGCCGGACGACTACTATCAAGTTTTTGTAAACTATGATCGCTCGGATGACAAACTATAAAGAGACAGAAACACAAAATTGCTCTTTCAAGGGATCCATCTAACCATGCAGTTTCAGAGCTTGATCAGCTCTGTGAATCAGCTCACCTTTTATCTCAAAAATGGGAACAGTTTCAAAGCACAAAGCTATCAGCATCGTAAGTTTTCCCCTATCTTCACTGCAAATCGATTGAAATTCCAGTTACCCACCCAAAGAGTTAAGAACTTCAATATGCCCTGAATTTAAAAACCATCCCTCTCCCTCCAATTTCCCAGCTACCCTCTTTATTTCATTCCCATTTCAAAACCCAGCACACAGACCGGCAGTGAAGCCTATTCCGTAGGGGAAAACTAGACGAGAAGAAATGAACATAAACGGAAAGGTAACAGGACAAAGCTAGGGTTCGAAACAGGAATCTACCGAATTGGAACGAAGGAAATGGTGGAGAATCAAGCTCAAGCCACATGTTCTTGCCCTTACGGCGAGCTGCGACGATGGTCTTGCCCAAGAGGGAAGCCTCGAACTCCGAGCGAGGGACTCCATCGATGACTTTGGAATCGTCAGCTATAATCGCCTTCTTTATCTTCTTGCCTATACAGTTATCCTCCACGGCTCTTCTAGCCGCCTCTACCTCCGGCAGCTCCGGCATTGGAATTCCTGGGTTTCAGGTGTCAGCAGCAAGTGGGTTTTCCCGCGTTCCTGGGGTCTGGTTGGTTCCAGTCAAACAGTGACTGTGACTCCGCGTAAGCAAGCAGCAAACTTGTGCTCTCTGTTTTTTTTTTTTCAATAAGCAACCTTGGGCTCTCGCTGCTTCTTTTTTGGGTTTTGTCGTTCTCGCTAGGTAGAACTAGATGCATTTGGGTTTATGATTGATGTTTGATTATCTCTGCTTAGTTGGGCTTCCCAAAAAAAAAACAGACTCCACTTTACATACAACTTTGATTGTTTCAACATGTTTGGGTTTGGGTTTTGTCCAAAGAACTAACGACCCTTTAACAGCCTAAAATCTTAAATTACTCTGAAAGAAAATAAAGTAAAAATTTCCATGTCGCCCTTACGTAGCTATTTAATATCAAATAACCTCAAATTTTTTTAAAATTTCACTGCACCACTATGACTAAACTGAAATTAAAATTTGTGGGTGAAAAAGTAATTATGTTCTTATTTTACAAGTTAAATATGATTATTTATAATACATGTGTGGGAATTTATAAGTCAAATATGCTTATTTACAAAATAAATAAATGAAATTACAAGACCATCTTTATCATGTACAAGATAAGAAGAATATTCACAAGAATATATTTTATTTACAAGACATATGTGAGAATTTACAAGTTAAATATGCGTATTTACAAGACACATGTGGAAATCTACAAGACTATCTCGGTCATGTACAAAGCAAAGGCATAACTGTCTTTTCAGCCAAAAAAACTTAATCTTCAGAAAGTTTTTGGGGCTCTTTGATATTAAATGGCTATATAGGGGTTAAGAATGTAGAAAAATGAATGTGAAAAAATCTTGGAATTAAAAACAATTATTTGAGTGTTTGGCCTTAATATTGAAAATATTGTCCACATTCAAACGATGGTTTTGAATTCAAAGTTTTTTGATATAAAGAAAATTTTATTTAAAAAGTAAAATGATAAATAACCCATTGGGTCCCTTTACATTATAAGAAGAGAGAGGACCACGTGAGCTATAGAGCTCCGTAATAAGTAAAAAAAGACTTGACAATAACAACATAAACTGAAAAATCAAGAAGAATAATATTAAGGACTGTAACAAAAGCATAAGCACAGTATCTTGAATCGTAACGTTTCAAGGAAAGAAGCCGACACATACAAATAGTAAGATGACCACATGTGAAGTAGCACCAAGAACATGTTCCAAGTGATGATTTTAATGTGAAACCAAATACAAAATTAGTTTTCAACTTTTTTCACGATAAGTTTCCATAAATTTTCCAAAATTTGCAAATTTGTATGTAAATATGGATATCATTGAGAGTAAAAGAATAAGGGATTGTTTGATTTTGTTTTTGAAAACTGTTTTTTTTATTTTTAAAAACAACAAAGCAATAAAACATGTTTGGTAAGCTGTTTTCAAAAAATTGTTTTTTAAAATAAAAAAACAAAAAGTTGTTTTTAAAAACTAGAAAATAAAATCAGTTTTTAGCTATTTTCTTTTTTTTTTGTTCTCTTCTTTTTTATTTTTTGAGGCCATCATTTATCCACTATCGACACTATATTACTAATAACAACCACTGCCACGTCACTATTGGCAACCACATCGCTACATCACTTCAAAAACAGATTTTTCAAAACAATCTATCCAAACAGATTTTTTTGTTTTATTATTTTTAAAACTTATTTCCAAAAACTATTTTATAAAATTGTTTATGAGAACCAAAAACAGAGAATAGAATCAAAGAAGCCCTAAATTTCTTATTTAACATTTCTAAAAATCTTAATATGTAAGTCACTATAGTTTTGCCTGCTTTTTAATCAGGTTCTTGTGATTTTGCAATATAATTTTTTTAATCAGGTTCTTATAGTAAAATTATAGGGATTTAATTAAAATTCATGTAAAACTGTAAAAACATGATAAAAGGCGGGAAAGCTACATGAACCTTCTTTTTTTTTGGCCGAAACATGAACCTAATTAAAAATCAGGTGTCGTTATAAATAGAGCTGGGAAAACGGCCCGGCCCTACAGGGCCGGCCCGTTTCCTAAAAAGTACCATATTTTTTAAGCTCGCGGCCCTTCACGGGCTCGGGCTTAAACTCATTTTAATTCAAAAAAAATTTTTTAAAAAGTTTTATAATTTATTTATTATTTTGCTTTAAATTGGTATACATTATTTTTAAAACTCATAAATTTTTAGTTAAAATAATCATCTAATGTCCAAATTAGCCTTTTTTTAAAAGTTTAAATGAATAAAATATTGTAGAAAATAAAATAAATCAAACCAATTAATAAATGTTTGCCTGTTATTAATACTCTATTAGGAACTTAGGTGTCTCTCATATTGATAATTTGATATAATGATATTATATTTATCAATTTATTTTAAAAAGATATTAAACGGGCCTAAAAGGCCCGGCCCGCAGGGCTTCAGGGCTGGCCCTATAGGGCTTGCGGCCCTACAGGGCCGGCCCTTTTAGGCCCGCTTTCATTTTCAGCCTCTAAATTATAGGCCCGACCCTTAATGGGCTCGGGCCTAAACGGGCCGGCCCGACGGGCTCGACCCGAATTCCCAGCTCTAGTTATAAAGGCATGATACAACAAAACAAAAACTACATGGAGCTGTTTATAAATCGAGTAAAAATATTAAAAAAAACTGATAAAAAGGAAAAAAACTACAGAAATCTTATTACAAAACAAGTAAAACTATATAGACATGTAGATTAATCTTCCCAAAATTTTATTGTCATCAAGTATCATTTAAAATCAGTCCAAAAAAAGTACCATTTAAAAATTTTATTTTACAAGCCCTTATTAAACAAATTATTTTACATAGGCCTAAATCATTTACATTGTTTGTGCTGTAAGTTTTAAAGGGCCCATAAAAGACATCCTTACCTTAATCCAAAAACAATTTAAGTTTTCATATCAATCGAATTACTTATCATCAAAATCTTTATCACGAGATTTTGAGGCTAAAAATCACCAGACAACCATATTGTTGAAATGGGTCCAGGAATGACTGAGAAATCAACATTTTTATTATCAGAATGAAAGTCTCTATATAATATGAATTACGGCCTCATATATATAGGCACTGTATGCTAGTCCTTAGATAGGACATTTACAATTTTACCCATAGTATATCCACATAATTACAAATTTAATTATTCTACGTCCCCCTCAAGTTGGGAACTCTATATTCACTAGTTCTCAACTTGCACAATATATAATCATGCTGTGAAGTTCCAAGCGATTTGGTTAATATATTAGCAAGTTGCTCTTCTGAATGAACATGTCCAAACTCTATCATACCCTCTACCAACTTTTGTCTCACAAAGTAACAATCTATCTCGATATGTTTGGTACGCACATGAAAAACTGGATTTGTTGCAATGTGAATGGCTACTCTATTATCACAATATATCTTCACAGGTACTACTTCATGAATGTGCAACTCTTTTATCAAACCTACGATCCAAGTAAGCTCAGCTACCGGCATTCTCAATGCTCTATATTTCGCTTCAGCAAAAGAGACGGATACTACAGTTTGCTTCTTGGATTTCCAGCAAATTAGAGATCCTCCTAACTTTACCAAGAACCCGGTGACAGATTTCCACATGTCTGGACAAGCTCCATGGTTAGAATCACAATAGCACTCCACTTTTAGTGAATGTTCTGCCGAAATATATATTCCTCTCCCTGGGCTGTCTTTGAGATACTTCACTAGTCTTAGTGCAGCTCGCATGTGGAACTCCTTGGGCTCTTGCATAAACTGAGTCAGCACCTGCACTGAAAAGGAAATATCAGGTTTAGTCAAAGTGAGATAAAGTAACTTACTAACCAAACTTCTATAGATTCCAGGATTCTGTAAGAATGGTCTGACTTTGTTTTAGCTGTTGTAAGCTTCAAATTCTATTCCATAGGAGTTATGAAGATCTCTTCTTCACTTATACCTATCTCCGAAATTAATTCACTTGCATAATTTCTTTGATTAAGTAGGATTCCATACTTAGACCTTAAGACTTCTAAACCAATGAAGTATTTCAATGTTCCTAGATCTTTAATTCTAAACTCACTGTGAAGGTATTTCTTTACAGCATCTATTTCCTTTAGACTATTTCCAGTGATCATCAAATCATCAACATAAACAAGCACAATAATTATATTACCATTGGTTCATTTTTGAAAAAGAGCATAATCATATTTACTTTGTTGAAAACCACCTTTAATTAATGATTGAGTCAATTTCTCATTACATTGTCTTGAAGCTTGCTTCAAGCCATACAACGATTTCTCAAGTTTACATACCTTGTAATCCTCTCCCTTGGTTTCAAATCCTTGAGGGATAGTCATATAGACTTCTATTTGGTATATAGGCCAATTATAAACAACAACCAATTTTAAGATAGTTTTAATGGTTAAAATTTTCACAACTGGAGAAAATGTTTTAAAGAAATCAATTCCTTCCCTTTGATTATATCTTTTTGCAACTAATCTAGCTTTAAACTTATCTAACCTGCCATCAGCTTTATACTTAGCCTTAAACACCCATTTGCAACCTATTGGTTTCTTACCTTTAAGGAGAGTAACTATCTTCCATGTTTTATTAGTTTCCAAGGCCTTAATTTCATTTTGCATTGCCTCAACCCATCTAGGGTCTTTGGAAGCTTCCTTATAAGTGTTTGGTTCAATTTCTCTATCAATGGCAAATAAAAAAGCTTTATAAGAAGAAGACAAATCATCATAGGCAATAGAATGAAACAAAGCAGTATAGTTTTGTAAATCATCAATTTCAGGTTCATGTTGACCATCATTAGTAGGTAAGAAATCACACTCATAGTCCTTAGTCCACCTAGGGGGTTGCCTATTCCTAAGTGGTCTATCGTTAAGTCGTATAGGAGTTAAAGTTTCACCAATTTCTGGCAGAATATGTTGCCCTATTTTAGGGCTAATATAGTCTGATCTATGTTCTGATATTTGTTGATTGCCTTCATGATTATTTCTATCTGATTTTTGTTGATTGCCTTCATGATTATTTCTTACCCTAAGATGCTGTGAATTATTGTTGACATGAATGAAAGAATCATGAATAAAGGGATCAATAGTTCTATCACACATTCCCCCTTGATGATTAGTTTCTAGATATTTGAAAGGGAACTTCTCTTTTATGAATCTTGCATGCCTAATCATGATGAGTGTTTGGGTTTTGACATTATATAATATATAGCCCTTTTGGGTAGTTGGATAACCCAAAAACACACATGGTTCAGTTCTAGGTTGAAATTTATCTGTACAATTTAGATTAATAGCAAATACAATACATCCAAATACTTTTAAATGATCTAGAACAAGCTGTTTCTTATATAATAATTCATAAGGGGTCAGACAATTTAATCCTTTAGAAGGTGTTCTATTTATAAGATATGTTGCTGCTCTAATTGCTTCACCCCAAAATTTAACAAGCATGTGAGAGCAAAACATGATGCTCCTAGCAACATTCAAAAGATGCCTATTGTCAACACCCGTTTCCATTTCGATATTCACAAAGTAATAGAGACCAAGTTTCACAGGCATATAGAAAAGTACATACATACTTATAAAAGTATTTGTTTACAGTCCAAAGTTAAGATACAAAAGGTGACAATATTTACAATACAAGCTATCCATAACCACAGACTTTAACTCCGCCTCAAGACACGTGCCAGTCACTTTCTTTTATCCACGTCCTTGCCTTTTGATCCGCTAGCACCCGCTGAGATGTTTGGTTTAGAAAAAGGGGTGAGATTCCAATAAATCTCAGTAGAAACATACGATCAACACATAAAATGCGAAAATTAAATATGCAATGCACCGTATCAAGTAAAATGAAAACTCATATAATCCATGTGTGTACACAAAATTCAGGGCCAACTAACCCGTTGAAACCCCTACATGTACCTCAGCCGAGTCTTTGACTATAGCTAGGTAAGACTAATATACCTTAGCTAGGTCATAGACCACAGTTAGGTAATGTACCTCCAGCACGTGTTCAGATCACAAAATACAGTAACACGCATCATACAAATAGTCACATAGTATATGATAGATAGTAGTCCCTACCTTAACCTCTTTCTTGTCTCAAAGGGTCCGCCTCGTAAAACGTGTCAACTATAGGCGTCCAACTCGGTCATAAAACATCAAATGTATAAGAAATAGGTTATAACCTATCCAAGTATCATTTTAGACACTTCCATAGTGTTTCTTGTGGTTATATTAGCCTATGGTGAAAATTTACCAAAATGACTCTGGGACCTGACCCCGCCGTACCCGGCCCGATGACACGTTTTCCCAAAATTTTGACTAGGGCTATTCTGACGTATTTTTGTCCAAGGAATTCATTTCTGGACTCAAAATTATCAAATTCAATTTCAAATTACGAAATTGCCCTTGGCAACCCTACTTTTAGGGTTTTAGGGGCATTTCCGTAATTATGCTTTCTCGGCCTTTTCTAAAAAAGTGCCCAACTGTAACCCCACCTAATTTTCCCTCCTGAACCCAATAGAACCATCAAATCATTGAAAATCCAACTATAAGGCCCTCAAACATCCCTGGCCGAAATTATGGTGTTCTCTGGGAAAAATCGAGGTTTTCCGATTTCGGCTCCGTAAACACATTCTTTTATACTCCTAACCACTTTATTAACCATCTAATTGAGTTATAACAACCATTTGAACTAAAATTTGTCAGCATAACCCTTAGGCACACACTTTTCCAAAATTTAAAATCAATGGCAATCCGGCGAAATTTCACTAATTAAATTGCTCACAGCAGCCAGAATAGTTAATATACGAAGGTTTGAAAGTTACCTCAAGCTCCCACTAGCTTTTCTTACTCTTGGCTGAAAACCCTAATCTTAGAACACCAAATTTGAGCTTTCTAAACCTTGAATAACATAGTAGAGTAGCTTAGAAACAGAATTATACGTATTAGGAACCGATTTACCAAAGAAATCACTTACCTTTGCAAGTTTTTCTTCTCTTTCTCTCTCTAGAATTTCACACTTTCTCTCACTAGTTCAGATCTGGTTGGGCACGAAAATGAGCTGAGGAATATGATGATAAAGTGTTTTTATTATATTATATGATTTTTTTAATGATTTATGGAATTTCCAAAAATTCCAAAATCAATTTTATATACATAAACCCTATGTACATGTAACTAAGCTCATTAAGCCCAACCAATATTTCCTTCCTCTTGCAACTTGTAAGAGACACCTAGGGGTCCCTCCCTATGGTCTCAATTGGCTTTACAACTTGTTCCGGTTATGTATACACGTAAAGTTTCAATTTTGGTCAAAATTACACTTTTTGCTCAAATTTTCCATAAATTCATATTAAATTGACCAAAATATTCTAAATATATTTTTAACCTTTAATTTCATTAATTAATTTAAATTAACTTCAATTAATTGGAAAATAATTTATTTTGTGCTATTTTAGCAAAATTACGATTTTGCCATTATCTTTCTAATCCAATTTCTTTTCTTATTTTTTTTTAGGAAAGTTCCATATATTTTTGGACCAAATATTTTCTCTGATATTTCTTCATTTTTGGACCTTAATATTGGGCTTTTTAAATTACCCAAATTAATTTCATAATTATTTTTGCCCAATTTCCCATGAAATTGAACATTTATGAAATTCATAAATTCCAAATTCATTAATATTCACCATTTTATTGAATTTCACAATTAATTATAATATATTTGGTGAATATAAAATTTGGGGTGTTACACCTATGTTTTCTTTCTACTATACCATTTTGTTGAGGGGTAAATGGGTAAGAATTTTGATGAACAATTCCTTTACTATCTAAGAATTCTCTAACCTCCTAATTTACAAACTCAGTACCATTATCAGTTCTTAAACTTTTAATTCTAGTACTAAATTGATTTTCAGCATAAGAAACAAATGCCTTTAAGAATTTTACAGTTTCAGATTTGTGATGCATCAAGAAAATTCATGTCCCTTTGGAGAAATCATCAACCAGAGTCAAGAAATATTTGTGTCCTTCATGTGTAGGGGTTCTGTAAGGCCCCCACACATTAGCATGCAACAACTGAAAACAATGATGAGATTTAGAAGAATTGATGCTAAAAGGTAACTGAGTCATCTTTGCCTAAATGCAAACTTCACATTTATTAAAGAAATCAGAATTACATTTGTCATTTTTCAGATTATTCAAGTGTTTCAAAACATCAAGAGGGGGATGCCCCAATCTACAATGCCAAAGAAAACCTTTATTAGTCCCTATCCTAGTAGCATAAGCATGTTCAGTATTACATTCCTTTCATAAAAGATACAATCCTCTATTAAGCCTACCAATCTCTTTTGTCATTCCATTGTTCATGTCTTGCCGTACACAAATATCAGGAAAGAAAGACACAACTAGTTGGCTATCCAAGGCAAGTTTAGCAATGGAAATTAGGTTATAACAAAATTCCTTTGCATATAAAACATTTTTCAAGAAAATATTTTTAGTAATCCTTACTTCTCCTATATGAGTTATTCTAATTCATTCACCACTAGGGACTCTCACCCATTTTGGTATACCTAAATATGGTTTGCTTCTGTCTAAGTATTCTAAACTACTCACTATATGACAACTAGCACCAGAATCCAATAGCCATTCATCTTTAGAGTTGAGAGACAAACCTGGAGTTGTAGCCTAAAAACTCATTGCAGCATCTGATGACTCCATATCCCTTTTGAGCATGTACAAGATGTGTTTATATTGAGCAGGAGTGAACAGACTAGTTGGAGATACGTTTTGCATAGCAAAAGAATTCTCATTCCCATTGTTCGCTTTAGCATTAGAATCAACAATAACAGGATTTGTTTTGTCATCAGGATTCTTGTTAATTCTGGGTGTAGGGAAACCAGGTGGAAACCCTATTAAATGTTAGCAGGTTTCCTTCTGATACCCCCTCCTATTGTAGTGGCTACAAACTTCCTGATATGGCCTCGCCCACGTCCTCTTGCTCTGCCTTTGCCTCCTCTGTTGGTGTTAGTTGCCATTATGTTACCTTCAGAAGGGTTGACAGGTGAATTATAGGACATATTCCTTTGAGTTTCTTCTTGTGTGATCATGGAATATGCCTGATTAGATTATGGTAGTGGATGCATAAGTAGAATCTAACTTCGAACAAGGTGGTACCCTTCATTAAGGCCCATCAGTGGAAGAGTCTTTGTTCATGGATTATCTTGGAGTAATCTTGAGAAGACTTGCACTGGCAGCTTGGGTTGGGACAATGGCAGCATGTTCGTCCCATAATTCTTTCAGTTTCGTGTAGTAGGCAGAAACTAAGAGATTCCCTTGGACGAGAGAGTTAATAGAATGATGAAGGGAAAATACCTTCGTGCCATCCACTACGTCAAACCTTCTTTTAAGTCCATCCACACAAGGTGTGCATTCTGAGAGAAGACAAGACCACTTGCAATGTCTCTATCGACAGAGTTGATCAATTAGGACAAGACCACTTAGTTGCAACGACCCCACTATTCTCGAAGGGTTGGCTCCTGATTTTCTCGAAGACACATTCCATTCACGAAGCCCAGCTTATTCTTACCATGGAGTGCAAGCTTCATGGACCTGCTCCAAATAGCATAATTCTGGGACCCGATCAAAACTTAAGACACCAAGGTGACCGCAAGGGCGTCTGTGGGGTGCAAATACAATGGATGCTAAAAGTCAACACTAGCAGATTTTCCTTCCACAGTCTCTGCCATTAGTGTAGAAGGAACAACAGAAATTGTTGAAGAGAAAATCCTGAAGATAGATGAGAAACAAACAAAGTCGAGGAATGGCAGAAATTTGTTTCTGCAGCTTTCAGGTTCAGACGATGATTTAGTTTCAAGAATGTAATATATCAAGAACAAGAAGTACCGTAACTTTGAGACTAGCTACTCATGTGGTGCTTCTGTCTTATTTGTTTCAAAGAAGAATCACTAATCTTCGTCGCCTTGTTTTCTCAATCACGACCAGAAATAAGCAAGAATCACCGATCAACAAGAATCACTCTACCGATCACAAGAATCACCAATCAGTCGAAACAACTTTACCGACTACCAAGCACGGATCTTCACCGATGCTTCTCGACCACGTCCAGGAATCAACAAAAATCACTCACAGATGCTCATCTTTGATTCTTCGGTTCACTTCTCAGTGGTGGACTGCAGAGGCCAAGAAACAGAGTAATCGTCTTTGATTCTCCGGTTCACGTCTCGGCCGTGGACTATAGAGGCCAAGAAACAGAGAGCTCAGCAAGATCTCAGATGCAACAGCACTTCTGCGAGCATCTCAGCTACGATGGATCAACACTAGAGATTCGTTCATGGCAAGGAAATCACGATGGTGCAACTCACTCTGCAAGCTCATCGTTTTCGTGTCCTAATTGAAGCAAGAATTTTCTGGAAAAAAAAAAAGAGGAAAGACCACGAGTTTGAGACTGGGTCGGGTCTTGGATTTTACTGGCCCATATCGATATCTTGAAGGACCTGGGCTCTGATGCCATGTTGAAATGGGTCTAGGAATGACTGAGAAATCAACATTTTTATTATCAAAATGAAAGTCTCTATAGAATATAAATCACGCCCTCGTATATATAGGCACTGTATGCTGGTCCTTAGATAGGACATTTACAATTTTACCCACAGTATATCCACATAATTACAAATTTAATTATTCTACACATATAATCTTCTGACATTTTGTTGTCGTTTATATCTAATATTTCAAATTTCGATTCTTCTGACCATTATTTAAGGGATTGAGTCTTATTTGTAACTCATGCACTGAAATTATCATTTGTCATCCATCATAAACCATATTTCACACAGTGTTTTAGTTCGTAAGTCAACCAATAATATATAGCTCTTTTCGAGCAATAACAATAACAATAACAATAATAATAATAATATATAGCTCTTCTTGAAGCTTCATAAAATATGGACGTTAATTCACATTTGGTTAACCGTTATATATAAAATATTAAAACATGCACGTCAGATGAATACGTGCATCCATGCATATACATGTACGCTTACAGAGTTTCAAATAATTTTAAGGAGTGCCCAGGATACTTAATTCTTTTTTTAAAAAAAAATAAAAACACTTAGCTGTTGAGTCTTTAATTATTTTAACTTTGATTATAATTAACAACCGCAACAACTAAAATGTCCATAGCCATATACAATTAAGGCTAATTCTAATGAGGATATGAGTAAATGTTAAATATTATTCAAACTTTTCTAGCGTAACTTAACCGTAAAAAACCTAAACTAAATCAAAGAGTGATGACATACATATTTCTCTGCATTATACACCTATATATGGTCCTATTTATAGGCTAGAGAGAAAAGAAAATTTGTAGTCCTACTTATAGGGCAGAGAGGAAAAATTTTCAAATAAATGTACAATTTTGCCCTCTATTTATTGTATTGATTTTCTTTTCATGGAGTATAATATATGTTAAATGGTTAGAAAATTGTTGAATTTTATAGAAGAGTTAATGAAGTTTAAGGGTTTTCTTACTCGATATGAAACATTTTGGAAGTGCCTTATAAAAAGGATCAGATAGGTATATCTATAATGAATTTTCAATTGGTTTTGTCTTTTGGCAAATTGAATTAAAAAAGAGTTTAGAAACAAAAGGACAGGCAAAATATATGTCACACCATATACAGTGAAATGTCTAAGATAATATAATATATTTTTATTAGATATATTACCTTTCCATTCTTAATTTTTTGTATATATAAAAAAAGCAATAGTGCTCTAATTTTAGTTGCTCCCTGTGGATTAGACATGAGTTGAATAGAATATTAGGAGCATGATGATGAAGATATTTAAGCAATTTGCTAAATGAAAAGTTGACATATGTCACATCTGAGGGGGTTAGAACCACTGCACCTGCATAGTGTGAAATGGCTTGAAGAGGAAAATATATTATCTGGAGCAATCATTATGATCATAATGGTGCATCGTTTGAGCTTGTGACCTTTGGATTGTAGATTCTTTTCTTTAATATTGTTTGTTAAAGAATGCGATGAGTTAGATAGGATTGCTGGCCAAAGTTTTTGGAGTGATTAACGTATTTAATTATAATTTTATAATTAATGTTCACTACTCCTCCAACATCTTATGATCATGATTCATGTGCTACTTCCCATTTTAAATAATCCCATAATACTCCTCAATGCTCACCACCCTTCATTAAAAATGAAATGGCAAGTTGTTTTTACATAAAATCAATTAAAAAGTTACTAACAAATATTGGTTTTAAGGGCAAGGCACGGTCTTTTAATGAACGGCAATTTGTCCCAGTTTGTCCCATTGAGACTTGGCGCTATCCCTCATACTTGAATGAGGCACCAAAGCTCAAATGTAACATTGACATGTTTAAAACCTAACTCATGTTGTATAACATATGCCAAATGAGTTTGGGTTAAAAACAAAACAGAAAACACAGAAACAAATGAAAAACTAAGGAAAAGATAAATCAAAGAAAGATGTAATGAGCCGAATCTCATAGGACTATATATGGCAGATGCCATATGGCTCAAACATCTCTAAATGTGCAAAGAAGCTCATCCGATTAAGAAATTAATGAAGAACTATCTTCATGTCAAACCAAGTAATAGAGACAACAGATTAAGTATGTGATACCACGCCAAACAAAGAGGCTACGATCATTGAATCTCACTTTGTCAAGGGCTTCAAGAAGAACGACTATCACTTATCAACAAAAAAGAAAAAGAAGAAGAAGAAGAATGTCTATATATATGCTAAAGTACAAGTGTTGAAGAAGTGTTTGGCAAAAAAATAAAAGAAGAAGAAGAAGAAGTGTCAAAGAAGTATATCGGTAAGGTATGTTAGGTTCAAATACGTGACATACAGGAGGGATTTTCAGCGTCCACCCAACACAGCACTTGAATTTGGATAGCTCAGAGACATCTAAAACTCATCATCATGCGAGCAATTGTCAAAGCAAGACCAAGCATATCCGGGACCCTAAGACAAGACGAAACACAAATAGAAAACCCCATTTGAAAAGAGGATGAAAACGTTAAGAAAAATAAAAGTTAAAGAAAGATACGAAAGCACATACACATGGGGAATATAATTAATAAGGTAAAGTTATTTTAATATAATGGATTAGCCCAAGCACAATCTTACGTACAAAAACTCAATCAAATCACCTTCAAATTAATTTACATATGTTGACAGGTTAAAATTAATAAAAAGAAAAGATAATACATTGGAAATTAAAGAAGAAAACTTGTTAACAAAGTTGCATTATTATTGGAACAAGCTGGTTAATTATTGTATGTGCATGCATCTGTGACATAATAATGCGACTGATTTGATTTGAACAAGTGTAGGACCCTTAAATTTTGAAGTTTTAACCCACAAAATTCAATGGTTCAAGTATTGTTTTCTGTGTCAATATCACTATCCAACTTCACACATAAAAAAAAAATTCATCTGTTCAAAGTATCTATGTATATATATGAACCTCTTTTTCTTTATTTACGTCCAAATCGTCTTAGCAATTATTAATTAGCATCGTCATAGATTTCACTTTCTTTTCTTTTTTTCCTTTTCTTCTTGTCGCTAATTAAAAAAAAAAAAATCATCTGTTCAAAGTATCTATGTATATATATTAACCCCTGTTTCTTCATTTACGTCCAAATCGTCTTAGCAATTATTAATTAGCATCGTCATAGATTTCACTTTCTTTTCTTTTTTCCTTCTCTTCTTGTTTTCTACAGATTTCCATTCCACCCCTCATGAATAGATGCAGATAACCTAATGTGTGTGTGTGTGTGTGTGTGTGTGTGTGTGTGTTGAGAGGAAGATAATAGGGAAAGAAAATATGTCTTTTTCAAGTGAAAATCTTTGAGCTATCTGCTTTTCTCTCTTTGCTTTGTTTATCAATTAACCCAATAAAGCAAAGTTAACATTTCTACTACCAGAAAGGGAATGTCTTAATTGACAGGGAATATATATATATATATATATATATAGAGATGATATTGTGGAATTCAACTGTTATTTTCATATACATTTAAATATTTTAATTTTAAATTTGAGTAACTAGTTTAATTTTAGAGCTTGTTTGGTTTAAAATAATTTCATTGTGAAAGAAAAAGTATAATAAAAGATTTCTTAGGAAACAGTGATTCAAAAATGCATTAGAAATTATTTCATCCTCACCCTAACTTTATTACCTGGAGTAATGTCTATTGTGTTTAAACCTATTGTTTTCCATATAAACCAATTTGATCGAAAATTGGCATATTCTTTTCATCAATTTTTTTATATACTACTCTTAGTTCTTTGTTATTTTCTTAAAAGTCCGCATATCACAGGTTTGTGGATCTGAGTCTTTGGGGTGCCCTGATTACAATTGTAATCGGGCACTACTTTTAATTCTATTTATAAGGTAAGGGGGAAATTTTTTTTGTCATATTTATAAGTCATATCTTTTTTTTTTCCGCTTGAATATACAACTTTAACCTTAATTTATTATTAGGTAGGCTTTGTGCTCTTGAAATAAAGGATATATTAACTAGGGGTAAAAATGAACATTGATTAAATTTTAAGACAAAATTAATAGGGAGAATCCTTAAAAATGAATCTGGAAATTGGGAAATGTTAGATCAATCATTTCCTAAGAAAAAAGTTGGGAATTCCTTATCACGTTTTGACATTTTCTAATCAACTTTTGGTAAAAAAATTCATCTGTCATTTCCTAATTTCCAAGTTCTTTTTCAAGGATTCTCCCAAATTAATAAAATTTAAGGTTTTTTGTTCTGGTGAAATATGTTGATAGTGACTTTGGAGTGTTTGAGAAATCCCCATAATCAATTGAAAAATATATATTTTACACTTTACAAAACAAAACTCCTTAAACATGTATACTTAACTCATATAATGTAAAATAATTTAAAATAAAATAATAATTAATCCAAATAAATACTTACAAATGGGTCCTCAGGAGTATTATACCACGTTTATGTATTGCTTAGAACAAGCCAAATCATCAATATTGGAAGCAATAAATTTTGGGGAATTACAAATAGGTCCCAAGAAAGAGATACAATAGCCAAAAAGCGTCAATAACAACTGATAAGCCTGCAATAACAAATTCAAGTGCAAGGAATGACAACATTTCACATGTCATTGGTACTTTTTGATAATTAAGTCCCTTCTTTGGATAAAAGAATACTCTATTTTTCCTCTTTCTCATTTTTTATCATAATCCCATCTCTATATTTAGATCATAAAAGAAATGATTTAGATTTAATTTTTATAAGATTATTATTATAATATTTTCTATAAATTAAAATTTATTTATTTTTTCTGGATTGCAATTATGAACTGTATAGCTTCGATTTTGAGGGTTTAAATTTATTTAATTATGTTTAAATTAATAATTTTATGGCATTGAATTTGAATTATTTATTTTTTTAATCAAACGATGAATATAAAATTATAAGAAGAAAATGAGATAAAACCCAATCCTTCTGTAAAACCTCATTGTAATAATTCCCCATAAATTTTCTTCTACCGTTTCAACTTTCAAACTGTGCAGCAGTATCTTGCATGTCTTCTCGCTGGAAACTAATGACAATACTTTTGAGAAATTCAAATTCAAATTTAAAATTTAATAATGGTGCTACCAAAAAAAGAGATCGAAAATTTAATAACGGTACTCACTTTGTCTTCAATTTATTGCACTTTAATTTTATTGCAGAGCTACAGGGCAATAAATTTTAGTTTTACTTTCACTACGCGGAGAAACACACTACATTAATTTACTTGCACCGCCATATTTGGATTTCTTTTAATTTTTTTGTTAAAATAGGAAAATTAAATCTCGTCGAGTAAAAGTTTTAATATCTGACCATTTAAGAGGAAATAAAAAGAGTGGATCTGTTTTTTATGTGAAAAACTGATGATGATGGACTTTTCAATTTAGGTTAGTATCCAACTAAAAATAGTGATTTGGCTAATTTGGTTGAATAAATAATACTGTTATGTTTCTTTATATAAACCACCTTGTAGAAAAAGTTTTGTGGTCTAAAATGTAAATCATTTTGCAAAAATGCTATTCTTGTCAGTCTTCACGAGTGCATAGAGATATACTATATGTTTTTCAAATTTATGATAATTAATAGAGGTAATAAGAAAAACCAAAATAATTTTTAAACAATTTATTAATAATGTAATTAACATTTCTTAATTCTAATACAATAATTAAAAATAACTTGTATTAAGAATTGATGTAAACATATCGATATCTTATCTAACATGGCTTGATTTATATTTTTCGCCATAGCAATGGATATCTTGAATTGCATGTTTTTTTATTTTATTTTATTTTATAGTTTTCGGTTAAAGATATATCTCTCTTCGTCAATATTAATACAAGACATAAAGTCAGCAGAAAACTTGTTTGTGAGACATGGTGAATAGTGCGAATTTTGTGCATGCAAGAGGGCGTATTTAGTCAAAATTAATGAATTAATATAAAATAATTTTTATCCCAAAAAGTGAAACTGATGCATAAATTTATAATATTATGGGTTAATATAACTTTTGGTCCCTGAAGTTTGATCTAATTTTGGTTTTGATCCTTCAAGTTTGAAATCGGTGGTTTTGATCCCTGAAGTTTCACCCAATTTTGGTTTTGGTCCCTCAAGTTTGAAATCGGTGGTTTTGATCCCTGAAGTTTCACCCGATTTTGGTTTTGGTCCCTCAACTTTGAAAAAGACTTGGTTTTTTTTTTTCGGGTTGGCTCGGGTTTCAAAAACGGGTCGCCAAATACTTTTCAAACTTAAGGGACTAAAACCAAAATCGGATGAAACTTCAGGGACCTAAAACACCGATTTCAAACTTGAGGGACCAAAATCAAAATTGGATCAAACTTCAGGGACCAAAAATTATATTAACCCTAATATTATTATACTCTATCAATAATTTTCAAATAATCCTTTTTTTTCTTAATTAGTCACCTTTTGCATCCTTTCATAGTTAATATACAGGGCTAAATATCATATGTTCAATTATCCTCACTAACACTTCATATCACTTCTTTGCGACTAAAAATTAAATATAAAAATATGTGGTGAGATGTGTTATTTATAAATTCTGAATGTGAATAATGTGAACAACATAAAATGCAAGGGAGTTTATTCACCCATAATTAATTATTATATTAATATAAAATATAAAAACTCTAAAAAAATAATATTATTATTTATAAATTATGAAAATATAATAACATATTTATTACTACAAGCATGTTTGTTTCAACTTAAAAAAACTTATAAGTTGTTTTTTACGTAAATCGAGACACAACTCCTCTCACATACTTACTTCGTATACCGTAAATCACTATTAAAAAGCAACTTATAAGCAATCGAATCGCTCAACCAAACATACCCTACATGACCGCTTTTAATTGTTAACAATAAAAAGAGTAGGAGTGGCTATATAGTAAGGAAAGTGATGTGAACACATACGAGCCCCATGATTTTTGAATTAATTTACGAATTAGAGAAGAGATTAAAAAGGTGGTGTTGCAATGATTGTGAAATTGACACAAGCAATGATTGTGTAGTCTAACTAAACAAAGAGACCCTATACCTTATTTTGGTAAAATTAGTTTTGTGGACCATTTGTTTATTATAAGGGAAAATAAAATGACAATAGCATTATCAACAATATATATATATATATATATATATAAAATTTTTGGTCTCCTCCTTTATTCTATTGAGGAAAATTTATGAGTTTGATGAATTTAAAGTTGGAACAAGAACAAATGTGATCCAATTAAGAAAATCATATAATCTCCCTTGAAACAAAACCTAAATAAAACTATTGTTTTGGACTTTGGTTAATAAAAAATTTGAAGAATTGTAAATATATGTTGGAGAAAAAGAAAAAAAAGTACTATGTAAATTTTAAAATATCAAATTAATGATTTCTTATTAAAATGATTTGTTAATTACTATAATTTTTTAATTAATATTTATATTCTTATATAGGTAATAAGAATGTTTTAAGGTTTTGAAGTTTAAATAATGTTTTCTTATATTTTTTCTCATATTATCCATATTTTAAATAAAAATATGAAAAATAATTCCCTCGCAGCTTAATATAATATTTATGTTATTCATATTTTTAAAGAATTTTTTTTAATTTTTATTTTTTTATAAAAGAATGTAGTGACAATTAATATTAAACAAATTTATCTTAATTCATAGGATGATGATTGTTTACCAATTTTGTTTAAATTGTTTTCAAATGATTCTCGCACATCAAATTTGTGTTCTTAAACTATAATTTTAATTTGGCAAATATAGGTATCATTTGTTGTTTATGCCTCAGATCGTTATGACACCAGAATTTTAATTATCGATGCATTTATTTTCTCATTTTATTTATGAAAATCGGAATTAGTTTTTACTTTTCTTCTCCTTTTCCTTTTTTGTATAAAGGTTTCTTTTCCATTTTTATTTAAACGTTACGCGTAATAAACTTAGTTAATCCTTTTCCAAAAAAAAATAAACTTAATTAATCAAGACAGTCATACACTAATCAGAAGTCAACTAAAAATTTGGACATTGCTCTTTCACTCTCCATCCCGTGACTCGAATATTACCAAAAGAAAAACAAAATGATTAGTCTCATACTGGCATCTACAATATACTGACAAATCTCAACCGTAGAAAGGACAGAGTTAATCTGGCGGTCATTAAGCGGAAGGAAGAAATTAAGGGAAAAAAACAAAGCTAGTGATTGAATAACATATTAACTTGGCAATTAAAAATATTAAAAAAAATTGCATAACATAATGACACTTCTTTAGGAAGCTAAGACTTGGCTTCGTTTTCTCTCGGAGAATGCAACGGAAACAGAGGCAATAGCTCAGGAGGCTCAGAGCCCCGTGGTGTGTTCAGTGGACTTGGGTGCAAGTAAAAGCCTTTCTCGGCGATCGCTTTCTCTTCTTCTTCCTTCGGCGTGCGTGGGCTTCCACGCGCCATCAGCTCAAACGCCGACACCGGCGAACTCATCATCATTCCTCTGTTCCCACCATTGAAGAAGATGGGGAGTCTTTCAGCCACGCCGACGTTCAGTTCCAGCTTCTTGGTCGTGTGCCGTCGCTCATGGAGCTTGAAGGTCGGCCGTTTCGGCCCTATCTCGGCGGCGCCGGTGGTGGTTGGCTTGTGTTGCGCCGTGAGTCGTGAAGGAAGAGTTAGGGGCAGCTTCGGGGCTGATGGATCTTCGGGCGCTCCGGTTAGTTTCTGAACGACGGCCCGGAAGTTGGACGGGTCGGCTTGGACGAAGGTGGTGTTGGGGGTAGTCGGGTCGGATCCATAAGGCAGTGTTTGGATGGTTGTGTTGGAAGCCATGAAAAACAGAGAGAGAGAAGGGTAGTGAGCTGTGGAGATGAAGCGGGAAAGAAAGAAGGAAGGTGGGGTTTTATAGGGGAGAGAGAAGAGTGGACAGAATTTTATTTTAAATTTATTTCTTGAAAGTGCATAATTAACTGTAAAAGAATATATAAATAAATCTTGAAGGAAATAAGGTTGCTTTGCTTTATGGGATGGTGTGTGGTTGAAGCGTTATACACATACGGATACAAAAAAAAGAGGAAAAAGTAGACTGAGAAGTCAGAAGGGGAATTTATAACTAGTACTGTACTACTACTTCATCAAAACTAGAACATACTAACTAGTTCAATCATAATTTTTGACTTTGCAAAGCAGGAAAGTTTTGTTTCTTTTTAACTTTTTCCAATTATATTAGGAGAGATTCAACTCTATTAGTCCATAACATAATTAATTTAGAGAGTAATTAATATTTATTTATCAATTTTACTCTTATGATTAATACTTAAGTGTGACTTCTGGTATTTTTTTCTCTTATTCAGAACTTCATGAATTTGGGTAAAATTAACAAAGGCTGTGTTTAGAAACACGTTTTGAGGGTAAATAAGTCCTTATTACGCAAGCCGAGATAAAACTCCTCTCACATACTTACCTCGTATACTATGAATCACGATTTATAAGCACTTATTACCCAAAAATAAGCTATTCCAAACGAGCACAAATTGTATTAGCTTATTAGTACTCGTTTGGGATAGCTTATTTTTGGACAATAAGTGTTTATAAATCGTGATTCACGGTATACGAGATAAGTATGTGAGAGGAGTTTTGTCTCGACTTACGTAATAAATATTTATTTATCAGAAATAAGCTATTCCAAACACTCACTAAGATAGATTTAATAAGTTGTGTTATTTATTAGTTCACTTAAATTAGTTTAAAGTGTCATATATTTGAGATAGAAGGAAGTATGACTTTACTCAAATTCTATTATACACTGCGACTGAGTTAGTTTCTTATATTTAAAGATAATTCTTCTAATTACCTTGTAATTTCATATTATATGAAAAATTTAATAATTTCACTTATAAAGATAACCAAAATTCTTTAGGCCAGAACAGTAAGACTATTTCCTAGATCATAAATAGTGAAATTTGTTATACTTAGTAGTGTAATTGTTTGATCAATATAAATACATAACATGAGAGGTTATATAATTAATTGAAGTTGAATCCTATTAACATTTAGCACTACTTCTGTATTAGTGAAGTTTTTCTTTAAAAAAAATAAGGATTAAAAGTCAACTGATTTAAGACAAGTATGTGCAAAACTGCAAAGGACACAACTTTACCCTGACATTATATTTATTTAGATTGTGAAGAGTGAAAAGGGAGAGGTGAGGTGGGCAATAGTCGAAGTGATAAGCGATGACAGAGAACAGAGAGCTTTATAATAATGCTATTGTTCTCAGCTTTTGAAAAGTGAAGAGAGGGGGAAAAAGAAAAAGGTGATAAAAGAAGTTTGTTTGATAGCAGTAAGTAAGAATGAGGAAGAGCAGAAACATTGAGCTTTAATCTGTGAGTTATATACAATTTTGGTTGCTGCAACAAAATAAAGAGACGATGGGGTTGAGAAGGAAAGTTTGTCACGTAGTAATGGAAAAGGAGCAAATTTTTTTTTGGAAGGAAAAAGAAGAAAAGTCAGTAAAGTGCAGATCAGAGAAAGAGAAGAGGACCCCATGATTTTGTTCGTAGTTTTGCAGTGAGAAATGCAGGTGAGCTGGATTCTGAATCATGACATGCTTTCACGCTTAAAAATTACTTGTAAAAGTATTTATATATCATCTCCTAATAAAGTCTTTACAACAGGATTTGAACTCGTGAGATTGAGTTATACTTATAAGTCAATCCTTTTCAAATGAACCAAACTTCGTTGATAGGCAAGGGCCCTATGTTTTTATTTCATGATAGAAGGTTTATTTTAGTCTGAAAGTTTTCACCTAGAAGTAATTTTATTCTAAAAGTTTTTTTGGAAGGCCAATTTGATTCGGAAGTATAAAAAAGGAAGTCATTTAACCTTAACCATTATGCCAGTTAATTTTCATCATTAGTTGACCAAATATACTGAGCTGACAGTATACATGTTATCCATGTCATATTTGTTAAAGTGCAAATTTTGCTCCGAAGGTTTTAAATATAACTTTGAAAATTAAATGAAGTGGATGATACATAGATTTTTGGGGCAAATTTATACCTTAACAAAAATAATGTGTATGACACATGGACTATCAACTCAGCATACTTGATCAACTAATGATCAAAATTAATTAGGATATCAGCCAAAGGAAAATTACTCCTGATTTACACTTATATGACAAAACTGCCCCTCAAAAAACTTTTAGAATAAAATAGACCCTTAACTCTTTTTTAATTACAAGGGCAGAAACTAACAGCTTAATTTACAAAACAGGAACAAACCAGGGACTTCCAATTTATAGGAAAATATCCGTATCCCTATGCTACTAAACCAGTGGTGGCAAGGGCCCCATGTTTTTTTTTTTTGGCCAAGCAAGGGCCCCATGTTGATGATGAAGAAAGAAGCAATAATAATGAAGGGGAATGGTGAACGTAAAAGTGAGGAGCATGAGTAATAGTAGTTAGTGGGAGAGAGTCAGGGGAAGAGTTTGAATTTTGAAATAGGAAGAGTGAACGAGTGAGTGAACGAAAGGAGTAAAGGCGTCAGTCTCAGCTGTCAATGAATGAACAATGAGCAGTGTGTTTGTCATGCAGTGCAGTGCAGTGCAAGAGCAGGCTCAGACACCTTGGAACTGCAACCACAAATGAACTCCCTCACTGGATTCATTCGTCACACGTTGTGACCCTTTCCTTTTGTTTTTCCCCCCCCTTTTCTTTGGAGTAAAACATGCAAGTGGCATTGAAAAATGAGAATATCAAGTTTCTTGGAATGAATTAATTTTTGTATGAAGTATTTAAAAACTATTTTGAAATTAATTTTTTTTATTGAAATGACAATTTTGTCCTTGATTATGTTGGAAGTTTTTAGCAAAGGATGATTTTGCTTCGAAAGTTTTCCAGGGGATAATTTTACCTTGGAAGTATTAAAAATGGAACAATTTTGCCCTGACCGTTATCTCGGTTAATTTGATCATCAGCTAACTAAATATGTTGAGTTCACAGTCTACATGTCATTTATGTTATTTTTGTTAAGTGCAATTTGCACTGGAAGTTTTAAATTTAACTTTAAAAAAAGATAAAGTAAATTACACAGGGACTTTCAGTGCAAATTTACACCTTGAAAAAAATGATGTAAATGACATGTGGACTATCAGCTCAACATATTTGGTTAATTAATGGTTAAAATTAACCGAGATAATAGCCATAGCAAAATTGCTCCCTTTTTAACATTTTAGGGACAAAATTGCCCCCTGGAAAACTTCTAAGGCAAAATCACCCTTAACCCAATCATGTTCATTTGATAAGTTAATGCTATTATGATATGTTAAAATGTTATTTTCGCTTAAGTTAATTATCATTGTCTTAGTTATTGTTATCATTTGATAAATTAAAATTTTTATTTGTTAAACTTGTGTTGTTATTTTAGTTTTATTTTTTCAAATTTAGGGCATTATATTAATTTTACTATAAAATTTAATCTCGGATTACCCCTTTAAACTTCAAAATGATTAGGCCACTCTAGGGTTCTGGGTTGAAATTTGTATGTTTGGGAGGATTTTTGAGTCTTTCTCCATTTTCTCTCTTCTTCTCCTTTTAATGTTTTTAGGCAAAAAAAGATTTTTTTTTATATTTCATATATTTTCTGGGTTTTAATATTTTAAAATTTATGTATATTCATAAAGGTTAAATGTGCATCCAACACCCCAAACTATTTTTGAAAGTGCAATCAGTACCCTAAAGTATTTAAGTGTGCAATTAGCATCCTAAAATATTTTTAGAAGTACAATTAAAACCCTAATGTATTTTTAGATATGCAATTAGCACCCTAATGTATTAAATATAGAGCAATTACAACCTTTCACTAGCAGAATACTAACTCTGTTTTCTGATACACTCTTTCCTTTCCTTTTTCAATGATATTCAACATGTTCATCCCTTCTTTTAGTATTTAAGGGTGTAATTTTACCTTTAATATATTAAATATGGAGTAATTGAACCCATTCATTAACAAAATATTAACTCAATTTTTAGGATTTAAAATCGTTGGAAGAGGAAAGAAAAAAGTGTATAAGCAAACGGAGTCAGTATTTTGTTAGTGAAGGGGTATAATTACTTTATTTTTAATACATTAGGGTACTGATTGTACCTTCAAAAATAATTTAAGGTGCTGATTGTACCTTTAAATACTTTAGAGCGATAATTACACCTCCAAAAATAAATTGAGGTACTGAATGCACCTTTACCCATTCATAAATGTGTGTAGAGTGTAGTTGCATACCCGTGACTGTATGGGGGTGCGTTTGCCCCCAAATTATCTCTCATTTTATAATTATTTTTTTCTTGCTTCTTTAGATTATTAGATTGTATATAAAGTAAGTAACATTTTGATATCTTACGGTAAAAAAACTATGCTGTTTTCAATTTTCTACAATTTTTCTAAGATTTTACAATATGAACAATATAATTTATTGAAGATTTCTGATGAAGTATGAACTTTAAAATTAAAAAAAAAAAAGCATACTATTCATTAATTGTTTTTATAATCATGTGGTACATAATATAACAAATTAATAATTTAGATTCAAGCAGTGGCAATGATCATTCACTACAACGCTGGGAGCCCAGATTATTTAACTCCATTCGATATGAGTTATATGTGTGTTTACATTTACTGTCATACTCCCTACAATCCTTAATATATAAGATATTTTTATCTACTTTAATTAGATTAAAAAAAATTAGTTAAGTTAAATAATATAATATATGTCTTCTAAAACACCCCATCAGCTTTCCTAATTCCCTCATTCCTTCTTCTTCTTGATTATTATTGAGCTACGGAAGTATTAATATGGGTAGATTAGAAAAAGATTGATAAAATAAAAATATATATTATATTTAAAATCAAAATCAACTCTCCAAATATGTCCTCTATTAAGTACAGGAAGGAGTATAAAAGAACTCATCAACACAAACTTAACCTTTTAATCTTCTTTTTTTTTTAAATATTTAAAATGAGGAGATGTGTTTTTGGTAAAGTCATGTCCTTATAAATTAGGGATTTATGTGAAGAATTGTGTAGGGAGTTATAATACTAAAGGTCACCAAAGTCATGTCTCTTTAGTTTCTAAAGGCACTTATAAAAGGTGTTATAACTACTATTTGGTGAAAAGTTGTATTAAACTTTACATACGATAAAGGTTAACTCTTCATATGTCTATCCATGAATTAATATATGAGATTTATGAATATAACAAATTGTTATAACTTTTAATTGAAGGAGTGTTGCTTCAAGAGAGAAACCACTTTAAGGAAGCATTTCTTAACCTATAAATACTTATCACCATCGGTCCGTTTAGATATAAAAATTAATAATCATCACACCACACAACAATGAGAGCTCAAATTCACTGCCTTTGTCTTTGAATACACACAAAAATAGAGTCAAATTATCACATTGCAAAAACCATTATTGTTCTAGCTTTAATGTCAGGAGTGCAATCACTACTACAAAAAAGTAGTGTAATGGCACTTATTTTATAAAATACTTTGACGTTTAAGAAACGCCAAAGCTTTTGACGCCATTAAAAATTCCTGTAGCGCTTTTCAATTTACAGAAACGCCATACGTTACTTTATTAAATTAAATAACTATATTAATTATATATAGCGTTTCGGGAGGAAAGTGCCAAAGGAGGGGTACCCCTCCTTTGGCGTTTGAAGGAAAAACGCCAAAGGAGGGGACACCTCTCCTTTGGCGTTTTTTCTTCAAACGCCAAAGGAGGGTACCTATCCTTTGGCCTTTTTGCTTTAAACGCCAAAGGAGGGGTACCCTCCTTTGGCATTTTATTTTCAAACGTCATAATAGGTTTAATTTTTTTTTTATATATTTTTTTAGAATATTTTTTTTTCTGTGCAGTGTAATACCTGATGACCATATATAGTAGTAAGCAAATGACCATATATTTCGTCTAATAGGCAAATATTACAATACAAAACGATGATGGTCATTTGTTCAAATAACTACAATGAATAATTATAATGTTTAACAACTACAAAATATATTGTATTAACAATGATTATATAGTGTACAACTAATTTTATAAATGATTAAACAAAATAAGAATAGGCAAGAAAGAAGCTACATGCCTAAACTAACTAATTGCTTAACCATATATTCACACCATTCTTCAATGATTTCATCCATTTGATGGTCAGACAGCTCAGCATAACGTGCATCTTCATAATACTACATAAACAATCATGTATACAAAGAATGAAAATCACTAAATTTAGACACTTTGTCAATTAAAATTAAAACACAATATCAATTGCAACTAAAGGGAACTTACTTTCACAGGAATTACAAGGTGGTGATGAGTAACTACATCTTTCATAAATTTCATAACATAATAACCACAATCATTATCATTCGGCTGGAATGGACACTGCAACAATACAATGAAATAGTTATGTCAATTTTTGAATAAATTTTTTTTACTAACAAGAATGGAGTAAATTCATATATAAGTACCATAATCTTCCTCCACGCATAGCTATTGGCTGGGTCATTGCGTCTAGAGTAGGTCAATCTAGCTTTTCCTCTATATGCGGTTAATGCACTAATAAAACAAAGAAGTTCCTGATTAATGTTGGTTATTCAATAATCACACACGAAAAGATTTACACATACACCCATACACTTACTTATTGAAGATAATCAGCATATCAGGGCGATTATCTGGATAAGCAGTTTCTATAGGATCTAGATAGTAAATGCGAGGGTTTTCTGGTGCTGCTGGATGGACAACAATTAATATCCAATGTTCCCTAAAAACACATTTTGAAAATTTTTTTTGGACAATCATTTAATGGTAAAAGTGAAAAAATAAAAAACATACATTCAAATATTGTCACAAATCACTTACCCTACATTGTATGGAACAAGAAAGAGCTTGTTAGGGGTTGCTCTAAGCATAAAGCAGTCTCTAAGTTCGTTAGACTGTGCTTCCAAATCTCTCCCCCTATGCTGGCCAAAAAGGTGTGGGCTAACAAAGATAAATCTCTGCATCCTATCCGTGCCTACTATCTCATCGTGGTACAAATGCCTTTATATCAAACAAACAATGTCATTTTCACCAAAAAAAATTGAATGATGAATAATAATAACAATGATAGACGAATACTTGATCCATAAGTTGATAGCTGTTCCACCTATCCTTCCATGAGTAATCACATCATTCAGCATAGCACCATCGACATGATCAATTACACCTTCTGCATTATAGATGTCTGGATGAAATTGTATTTCCTGACCTCGTTGGAGGATCAATGGTTGTACCATTGATGCCAACTGTTGGCGATACAAGACCATTGGTTTGTTGTTTCGTTTGCTAGTAGAAGGTTGGGACTTCTGTTGGGTTGCTGAACCATGTGAGTTCTTCCTATGGCCTTCAATTCTTTTTCCTTTATGATTAGTAGCAACCTACAAAAATCATTAAAATTTAATCATGTAGTTTTTTAGATAGAAGTGCATATAGAATAAGTAGAAAGAATTGTAAATTAAATCACCTTTTGATATGGCTCAATCAAACCTATTGGCCATGCAACATAACCACCACCAACATCTTTTACCATTGTCTGTTCATCTAAAGAAGGGATTAGTAGGAGGGCATCTGCATTGTGCATACGTCAACCTTGACTCTAAGTGTGTTCTCAAGCAATGGTGAACCATGAAGGATATCAATGTCGGTGTTGTAGACAACTCCTACAGCAATTGCATGCTTGAAAGATTCATCGACATGCAGCTTGCACGCCGATTCGCCCTATGAAAGATGAAGTCAATATTAAGGTACACTAATTTAAAATATAACAAAAAGTTAACTAGAGAATAAATTGATTATGAATGGAATTGGGACTTTAGGCGTGGAGGGGCAAATATCATTCTTCACACTTGTGCTGTCACACATTGGGCTTGGTACTAGCCGAGAAAGCAGTAAAGTGTCAATTTGAGTCTTCAATAATGCATTTTGCTCTTGCATCAATCGCATATGATCGTTAAATTGTTCTATTTGGCGTTGGTGGACACTCATCTGCTCATCTACTTGATGCTTGTAGATACTCATCTGTTGTGCCAGTTGCTGATTGTAGTCACTCATCTGCTGTTCCAGTTGGTACTTGTAGTCACCAATATGCTCCTGTAGTTGCATAAAGTCATTTTTGTTTGGTCGCTTTTGGCGTTTGAAGTATGATGTTTAGGTGACTGCAAAACCAGTACCATGAAGACGACCATGATACTCAGGAGCTCCAAGAGCTCTGCTGAGTAAATCGTCACGACCAACATAATTCATCAACTCTGGTTGGTCCTACGTCATTTTTTGCTATCACAACAACAATTGCAATAATATTAGTTATTATAAAATAGAATCATTTAATCAAAGCAAAATATTTATGAATAATCCACCACTTACACAATATTCTACAACTTCTCTGGCTTGTTCGCTGGGAATTTCTCCTTTTTTATTAGTGACGCCGGCCAGCCACAAATTATGACGTGACATGTGTGTGACATCAGAATGTGCAAGGCGTAGGTTCCTTTCTTCATTCGCAAAGTCAGGATGGTCATGATCAATTTTTTTCCATTGAGGGGCATCCGCAGGGTGCCTAAGGTTCGTGTCTTCAATCCTTTCATCTGCATGCCACGTCAACAACTTAGCAATCTCCTCATTACTGTATAATCGCTTGAATCTTGGAATAATTGGAAAATACCATACGACCTTCGAGGGACTCTTTCCTTTCTTTTTCCCATATCGAGATGCATTACATTTAGGGCACTTCTCTAACGTTGCATATTGATTTTGAAATAATATGTAATCGTTAGGGCATGCATGAATCTTCTCATAACCCATGCCAGTTGTAGAGCAAAGTATTCACTTTGCCTCATATGTCTTGGTAGGAAGTACATTTTCTTCTGGGAGCATATCTTGCACAAGTTCAAGTAGTGCGGTGAAACCAGAATCACTCAATCCATAGCGTGCTTTAAAATTGTACAATTTCAACACTACTAGCAATCTTGTGTATTTAGTACTACCAGCATTTAATGGCTTCTCTGCATCACCTTTCAACTTCTCATCTTGTTGAGGACGGTTATGAAGCACCCCTTCAACTGCATTTAGCATTTCTTGAAGACCATCATCTTCATCACACATACTTGAGTCAAACTCATTTGAAGCACCGATCATGGTATGTATTTGACCACGATCTGCATCATCCGTCTCACCGTGCCTTGTCCATCGTATATATGATTGATCAATTCCATGACACACTAAATGATCTAGCAAATCAAGTGGACTAATCCGCTTTCCATAACAACAAGATAAGCAAGGACATAGGATTTTGTTAGAATCATTTGCATGCTCGCTTGCAAATCTAATAAACTCTTTGACCCCATCAATATATTCTCTTGAGCACCGATTAGATGACATCCATTTTCGATCCATCTATACGTTAAACATATATATTTTTATAAGTGGTCAGTTGCTTGCCTCTTAAAGTTCTCTTTATTTATTATTTATTTTTTTAAAAAAGTAAATTCAGCAGCATAACATTCCAAAATTTAAAGTTTTACAAAACATTGAACACTCTTCTTAAATCACAAATAATCAACCAATTAATCCCACAACATCTAAATAATGTTCACAACTCACCACCAAATAAATCATATTGGCCAACACTACTACATGTCGTAATCAAAATAATTGGGTCCATAACAAGCCAACAAAAATATAACCTAGCATTTATTAAATTAATTGGTTCCAAAATAATCATTGATTAAACTACCAGCGGCATTTATAACATTTCTACCCAATTTGACCATTTCAACGGTGCCATTCCCAACTCTTTCACTATTGACAACATGTACTTCGATAGAAAAGTATAAGCAAATATATAATAGTCAAACATATTTTAATTAAAAAAAATGTGAATAAAATGTTAAAAAATAAACAACACTTACAGGAGCTTCTGTAGGAAGCTTTGTACTGCAATCAGCCAAAAAGAAAAAGAACACGAGGGAGGAAGCTTTGTACTGCAACCAGCCAAAGAGAAAAAGAACACGTGTGGGAGGAAGCTTTGTACCGCAACGAAGCTCTATGCTGTAATGAAAGTGGCGAACGACAAATGTTTACAAATATTTGCACGAGGAGGAAACAAAAAAAAATAGCAAGTGGGGGACCAAAGAAGCTTCTACTTGTCGCTAGGTCAAACAGAGGAAAGGGGTGGGGACAAATAGAAAAGAAAAGCAGGAAAGCGATAGTGGCGGCAACAATGGCGGGTTTTAAAATTTTTTAACATTTATATTACCTTTTATGACGCTTATATAAAAAGTGCAAAAAAATGTGTGAGTATCTATGGCACTTTTTATATAAGCGCCATTAATGTTATAAAACAAAACTGAAACCTTTGGCGCTTCCTTAGAAAGCACCAAAAATTCCTTTAAAAAATATTAAAAAAAACTAAATTAAAGCTGACTGAATTTTGTTTTCTATTATAATTTTTTTAACAACATGTCTTAGGCATTTTGTACATGTGCATTTATAAGGAGCCCTGCTGCCGCATATGGCTTCCTGTTGGTCACTTCAATTAATACGAAGTTCATATCACTAACATGGATCAAAGTGGGAATCAGAGGGAACTAATTAATGGTGGGGCTGTGTACAGGGAATCAAAGCAAGCAGCTTTGAATACTTCAGAAATGCCAATTGCCAACCATCATAATATAGTTGTAATTAAAAAAAAAACCATTGCGTGATCCACCAAGTATAAAGGCATATTGTAAAAGAAGTCATGATTCTCATCAAGTAAATGGCCAACTTGTGATTCTTTCCCAACAGCGAGCTCTGACGATGGCTTTCAACGGTCGAGGGAGCTGAGGACGTGAGGGCAAGGAAGATTAAGAGCATGAGTATCTTCTTCAATGCGCAAATGCAAATATGACTACTTCTTCAATGCGCAAATACAAAAAGTGATTTATATGTCCAACCTGATCTTCAAGGAGCAAGCTGTCGGATGGCCAAAGAAAAAAACAAATATGACTTGCCTTGTCAATGGAAGCTTTCACGTGATTCTTCTCCATTCTTTTTTGACTTACCTTTTCAGTAAATGCCAAAGCTAGCTTTCACGTGATTCAATTATTCTTCTCCCTTCGGTGAATGAAAAGCTCTTGTCTGAACTAAATCCTTCATTTTTTAATAATTGTGGAAGCTTTGGCGTTTTGTTAAAAAACGCCAAAGCTTCCCCTTGTTTTTTTTCTAATGGAAGCTTTGGCGTTTTGTTAAAAAACGCCAAAGCTTCCCCATATTTTTTTTCTAAACAAAGCTTCCCATCCATCTACATGTACCCTACGTGATTCATGTTGTAATGGAAGCTTTGGCGTTTTCTTAAAAAATGCCAAAGCTTCCCCTTGTTTTTTTTTCTAATGGAAGCTTTGGCGTTTTGTTAAAAAACGCCAAAGCTTCCCCATATTTTTTTTTCTAAACAAAGCTTCCCATCCATCTACATGTACCCTACGTGATTCATGTTGTAATGGAAGCTTTGGCGTTTTCTTAAAAAATGCCAAAGCTTCCCCTTGTTTTTTTTTCTAATGGAAGCTTTGGCGTTTTGTTAAAAAACGCCAAAGCTTCCCCATATATTTTTTTTTTCTAAACAAAGCTTCCCATCCATCTACATGTACCCTACGTGATTCATGTTGTAATAGAAACTTTGGCGTTTTGTTAAAAAACGCCAAAGCTTCCCCTTCTCTATTTTTTTCCTAATGGAAGCTTTGGCGTTTTTTAACTTTTGGATTAGACTGAAATCTTTTGATTATTTCAGAAAAATCATATCTTGTTTGCAAATTTTTTTGCAGATATTTTTGGTTTGGTTTTGTGGAAGAAGAAGAAACAATGCTTTCTCTTAGTTTATTGAAAAATTTAACCTTTTCTTCATTTGTCGGAAGAGAGTTAATTATTTCAAAAACCAATTTCAGATGTTTAATTGTTTCTTTTATTAGCTGGTATCAGAGCCAGAAGGGGAAGTAGGGATGTATTATATGTCTTGAAATTCTGGAAAATTTATGAAGTTCTTATGAATATTTCTGGATAAGTATGCTCTGTGGTTGTGACTTCGGTTGATCTTCCACATCAGAAACATGTTAATATAAAGCTAAGTCTCTGCTTAATATTATTATCATCTGATAACATGCAAGCTAGTTGATCAATGATAGCATATGAACTTCGTCCGTCTTTTCTAGGGCTATGGCAGTAAGTCTCGACGGACAGGGCAGATAAGTCCAGACGCCTATTGTTCGAATGTTCATATGATATTAGGGTTCAACGTTTAAAGGCATTGGCTAAGTGATAATAATATTTGCAGATTTTTATCTTTATAAGAACATACAAAGAAATATTTATAATAACTCCATAAGTAGCCCAGAAACTTCATCAGATCTAGCATATCTCTACCAACTGGAAGGTAATGGTATCAGCAGTAAAGTTAATTATGGCTTTTCTGTTCAGATCTAGCTCTTTTCGTTCCAACTCCTCTCGTTCCTCTCGTTCTTCTTCTTCTACTCCTTCCTCTTCTGTACAGCAATCTGGTCTTTTGACCAACAAAAGTTTTGGGAAATCTTCCCTCCAAAATAATATTTTCAACAAGGAAATCCATTTTGAAGATATTAACCAAAAATTTAGTGATTGGACCATTCCAGTCATTAACCAAAATGATTTATACAAACCTGAGGATAAAAAGTTTTTCAAAGCTTCTGATTACATAATTAGAACAGTTGAAGAAACTATTCCTCTAAAAGAAGAACCAACTAATATGTGTATTTTATCAGAAGATTCGATCTTAAAACACCAAAAGAAATTTAAATTTATACATATCGGGTGTGTTCAAGTGGCTGTCATCCCTTTGGTAAAAGCTGGTCTTGATGTCTCGACATTAGTATGTGTTAGAGATGGTAGACATGAAATCTTTTCAAGATCAATTTTTGGAATGGTTGAAGCAGGTCTTAATGAAGGACCAATCTACTTCAACTGCTTCCCAAACTTAACAGCTTCATTGCATGATGATCCTGTTATTGAATGTTTAAAATTAAGTTTGAAATTGAACGGATTCCAAATGAAACCTGGAGTTTCACCTGTAGCTTTGGTTTACAGGGTCCAGTACAAAGTTATGAATTCGTCAACTTCAAATGTTAAAATGTTTCCTCAGGGAAAAGAAACATGTCTATTTCTAACAGATGCTACTAGAGCAAATGTTAATATTCCAAAACCAATAAAATGGGAAGACATCACTCTTCCTGATGATTGGGAAATGACTAAAATTGCTCCTGTCATACCAAAACCTGCGAATAATTCTTTCAATATCATTCAAAATATTAATGGAGATGTTAGAATTACATTTGATAGATCCAGAAGATCTTTCTCTTGTGCTTCTAGAACTCCATCAATTGCAGAAAGCTTCAGGACTGTTCTAGAACAACCTTCTAGGCATTCTTGTAGTTCTTCTGTCAAAGATCAAATTATTTCACCCTCAGTAATGCAAGGTCTTAGTGAATCAGCCAGTGTTGTAAAACCTGTCTACCAAAATTTAGACCAAAATACTGAAGATGAAACCCAAACTTGTCAATCCCCAACATACTCTGACATAAATATGATTGAGCAACAATTTGAATTAGATAAAGAACTCTTAAGAAAAGATTTCTATTCTAATGCAAACTCTGAAAGACGAAAATGGTTTTTCCAAAAATTTAAAACTGAAGAATTGCGAAAACCAATTCAAGAAAAGTTTTACATAATGCTTGAAAGGTATAAACTTCATATCCCTTTCTTTCTCTGGTTTGAAGCCTATGTGAAAGATGAGAATATAAAGGATTATCCTTTTAAACCATTTGAGGAAGTCAATGCTTCTTGGATTTTGAAAAATGAAGAGAAAATTGAATCTGAACTTCCTCCAAAACAATCTTACCAGGTTCCTGGTACAAAAATTGGTGAAATCACTGTTATGGCTTCTCCTTTCAAAATAAAAGATCCAAAAACTGAAATAAGTAAAGATGATATTAAAAACATCATTGAACAAAATAACTATACAAATTCTTATCTTCAGACTCTTGGAGAACATATTTTGAAAAAATCTGTTACTAGTGAAGCCAGTAAGACAATCTTACCTAGTTCCACCAGTACACAGCCAATTTTTAAACCTTACACTATTCCTGCAAACACTGCAACTAGTGTAAGAGAAGGAAATCTTCAAGCAAGAATTGAAAAAGAGTTAAAAAAGATAACCGTGCAAGATACTCCTTCTCCTAAATCTAGAGCTACGGTTTCAAAATTAACAGTAAATGTTATAAAAAGCAATCAAACAAGTGAAAGTGAAGATTGTCAAAAAATTCATGAAATAAAACAAGAAGGTTGGAGAAATCCAACAAAATTGTATTATCCGAGAGCCACTCCTCTAGATATAATGCTCGAAGAAAGAGATTCCGCTCTTCGACAATTTAATGCAAACAACATCTATTTTTGGAACATAGATGGACAATCTGAATCAAATATTTTGGAAATATGCCAGCAAATGACAATGGTCAGTAATGCTTATGCAATATATAATAATTGTCAAGAGGAAGACGTTATTCATATATTGATTTCTGGCTTTACTGGGCAACTCAGAGGTTGGTGGGATTTCCATCTCACAAATGAACAAAAAAATCAAATCTTACAAGCCATAAAAACCACTCAAGATGGTATAGTTTTTAGAGATAGTATTGGTGAACCAATGTCCGATGCTGTTAACTATCTTATAGTTAACATTATAGCTCACTTTGTTGGTGATCCAACACTATGGAGGGATAAATCGGCAGATCTTCTGTCAAATTTGAAATGTAAAACTCTATCCAATTTTAGATGGTATAAAGATAACTTCCTTCTGAGAGTTATGGCCAGAGAAGATGGGAATCATCCTATCTGGAAAGAAAAATTTCTTGCTGGTCTTCCTAGGTCTCTAGGAGATAAGATCAGAGAAAAAAATCAGAAACCAAACAAGTGATGGTCAAATCCATTACGAAAATTTAACATATGGACAGTTAATTGCAATTGTTCAAAAAACTGCTTTAAAAATTTGCCAAGAAGATAAAATTCAACATCAACTTGCCAAAGAAAAAGCATCAAATAGGAAGGATTTAGGAACCTTCTGTGAACAATTTGGTTTTCCTACTTGTAAAAAATCTAAAAAACCTAAACACAAGCACGAAGACAAAGAATACAAGTCTAAAAGATATTACAAAAAATATCGAAAACCTTGGAAGAAACCAAAAACAAACAAACCCAGAAATTTGAAAAATGAATTCAAATCAAAACCTTCTATGGATCTTCCCAAAGGAAAAATTGTTTGTTTTCGATGTGGCAAAGAAGGCCACATGGCAAAATATTGTAGGCTTAATAAAAGAATTAATGCCTTACAACTTGAAGAACTAGTTCTTCAACAATTAAACAATCTTTTGATTGAAGAAACCTCTTCTGAAGAAGAATATGAGATATCATCATCTGAAGGAGAAGTGAATGAACTTCAGGGCGAAGTGAATAAGCTTCAACTTGATGATATTTTATCTTCATCTGAAGAAGATGATTTTCAAATAAACTGTCTTGACAAGTTTGCTGAGAGTTCAGAAAAGTCTGTTCTTGATGACCCAATCAAGGAATCGGTCTTAACCGGTCCCGAGATAGACAGTTTACAAATAAATGTTATTGAAGAAGATTTGGTTTTTGAAATAATTAACTCTCTTCCGACAAATGAAGAAAAGGTTAAATTTTTCAATAAACTAAGAGAAAGCATTGTTTCTTCTTCTTCCACAAAACCAAACCAAAAATATCTACAAAAAAAATTTGCAAACAAGATATGATTTTTCTGAAATAATCAAAAGATTTCAGTCTAATCCAAAACCTGTTTCAATCTCTGACCTTCAGAATGAAATAAACAATTTAAAAGAAGAGATAAGAAACCTGAAGAATACTCAGGAATTCCATTCTCTTATTTTAAATCAAATCCAGGAAGAAAGTCTTGATAAAGGAAAGAAAGTCGAAGAAGTTAAAAACTCATCGCAAGATGATGAAACGCCTTCTGAGAATTTCTTGAACATATATCAAGAGTTTTAGTCCAAAAATGGCATGTGCCAGTTAAAATTATTGTTGCTAATACCTTCGTATTAGAAACAATAGCTTTGTGGGATACTGGTGCAACTCTAAGCTGTATCAGAGAAGGTCTAATTCCAACAAAATTCTTTCAGAAAACCACAGAAAAACTCCGTGGACCAAACAAATCTCCATTAAATGTCAGCTATAAGCTTTCAAATGCAGTAGTTGAAAATAATGGTGTCAAAATGGAAGAACTTTTTATCCTAGCAAAAGTTTTATCTCAGGATGTAATTCTTGGGTCTCCTTTCATCAGTAGACTAAAACCATTTTTAACACGTGATGAAGGAATTGAATCTGATGTTATGGGTAAAAGGGTTTTCTTCGAACTTGTTGATCCACCTTAAACAAAATTTATAAATCAAATTGAGTATAAGGAAAGTCAAATCAATTTTCTGAAGGAAGAAGTTTCTTACAAAACAATTGAAAACCAATTAGAGAAACCTTTTCTAAAACAAAAAATCCAAAAGGTTTTGAAAAACGTCCAAGACATAATTTGTTCTAATTTTCCAAATGCTTTTTGGGAAAGAAAGAAAACGCCAAAGCTTCCCCATATTTTTTTTTTCTAAACAAAGCTTCCCATCCATCTTGATCCAAAAAAAAATCTGCAATGATCATATATGATTCATATCTTTCATTTTTTGTTTATTATATATGTGGAAGCTTTGGCGTTTAATTATAAAAAGCCAAAGCTTCCCAGATCTTCCCATATTATATTTTCTTTTTCTTAAAAAATAAAATATAGGAAGCTTTGGCGTTTCCACATAAAACACCAAAGCTTCCTATTGTTTTTTCAAAAACAAAAAACTGAAGGCCTTGTTTGGCGCTTGTTCAGAGAAACGTCATACAAGGTTAACGTCAATTATGACGTTTATAATTGTAAGCGCCAAAGCTTTCAAATATTTTTGATTTTAAATAAATAAATAACTATTTTTGGCGCTTCTTTAAACAAATGCCACAGGAGCTACGCCACTAAAGCCCCTTTTGTAGTAGTGAATTCATATTAAGGGTCTTTATTATATCCTGAAAGAAATTCATCTGTTAATCCAAATCACACTATATAACATAGGTATAGATGGGGGCTGATTAAGTATAAAAGAAAGCGCTGCTTATGACTTAAAGACATTTCGTGCACTATTTTTTTTTTTATTTCTTATTCTTATACTCCTCAGTGATCTACGCCCAGCAACACTTTTCTTGTGAGTTCATTACGTATATATTTATATATTTTATACAAACATGCATGCATGCTGCCCTTTTTCTAAAGACATTATTAACGCGCTCACAACAATCTAGCTCAATAATAGGCCCCCATTTTCCAATAAATGATTAATCATACTTTTTTAGGAAAAAAAAAGAGTGCACTTGGATGCATCAATTTGAGCTTTTTTCGTTGTCTTCACACAAAGCCTTTGTTATAACTAGACCTCATGTCATTTGTTGAGCTTGAGAGAGCATCCTAAAAAGAAGAGAGAACCAACTCTATTCGATGTGATGCTAAAGGGGCTTGAAAGATGTTTAAATTGAAAAATTGAAATCATAAAAAATATCCATGATGATAAAAAATAAAATATTACATGAAAAATACGAAGAAAAATAATAGTAGAAAACAGATAGTTTTACATATATATATATATGTGTGTGTGTGTTTGTGCCGGATAGCCTGGCCCAACATCGGGCTGAAAACCCGACTTAAATTTTACATCTGGTTTTTAATATAATATCAACTTTAATTAAAAGAATTGAACTATAAAATACTCCTTCAGTCCCTAATATGTATTTACCTAATTTGATTATATTAAATAATTTAGTTAAATTAGTTAATGTGATATATATTTTTTAAAACATTCTAGATATCTTCTTTAATTATCTCATTTCCTCTCCTCCTTAACATTAACAGGGGTAAATTAGAAAAAGATTGAAAAATATTAAAGTTATATTTTATATTTAAGACTAAAATCAACTCCTTAAATATAGGGTTAATATAACTTTTGGTCCCTGAAGTTTGATCCAATTTTGGTTTTGGTCCCTCAAGTTTGAAATCTGTGGTTTTGGTCCCTGAAGTTTCACCCAATTTTGGTTTTGGTCCCTGAAGTTTGAAATCGGTGGTTTTGGTCCTTGAAGTTTCACTTGATTTTGGTTTTGGTCTCTCAAGTTTGAAAGGGACTTGGTTTTTTTTTTTTGGGTCAGGTCGGGTTTTTTAATTGGGTCGCCAAGTCCTTTTCAAACTTGAGGGACCAAAACCAAAATCCGGTGAAACTTCAGGGACCAAAACCACCGATTTCAAACTTCAGGGACCAAAACCAAAATCGAGTGAAACTTCAGGGACCAAAACCACAGATTTCAAACTTGAGGGACCAAAACCAAAATTGGATCAAACTTCAGGGATCAAAAGTTATATTAACCCTTAAATATATCTGATATTAAATATCGGAGGAGTAGATCTTATATTAACGACAAAAAAAAAAAATACAGAATGACTCCGATAGAGCTGAGCTTCCTAAGTCATCGTGTCACTTGCACAACCGTAGAAGTTATCAATGGTATGCAGTAATTGGAAAAAAGCATGAGAGGAAATAGAAAATATGAGATTATTATCCCCGTACGTAGAATATTTTAGATAAAATAGTCAAATATTAATTAATTAAATCGAATGAACTGTTAAAATATTTGTGCGCATGCGTGGTTGTCTGGGGTATTTCTGTGTGTTTTAATTTCTTTTCACACGTGAGGAACACCACTTTGACATTAAACAACAAAAGCTGAATCAGGCAGCTTCCTTCTAGTTTCCATGCTTTCTTCTTTTTCTGCACCTCCTTTTGGTTTGTTAATTAAAAAACAAAAAAAGAATCTCCTTTTTTTCATACCAAATTTGCACAAAGTTTGAGTAAGTTATATTATTCATAATTTACAAATAGTATAATTTTCTCAACTAATTATTCGTTTCTCACACATTTTTATATTTTTATGCATAAATCAAGACAAGTGCTGATTTTTTTTTTATAAAAGTTAAATTATAAGATATTAATTGTTAAACATGCAAACATTAATATTCCCCTTTGGACAACATCGATCAAATTTTGACATTTATGCATGAATGTGATCTATTCCATATCAAAATGACAATTAGAGATGAGAAAAAGGGAAAAAGACTGAAAAAGAATTTTAAAATTGTAAAATTTTAAATTAATTATTTTTTAAAAAATGAGTTATAAATTATTTATCAAGTTTCGTCATTCCTTTATCAACTCTTAATAATAAATTTAATTTGAGATTTTATAATTTTAAAGTTTTATATATTTTTTCAAGGAAAAAAGGATTGAGCAATGGTTTAATTAATATTAATATTATTTATAAAAGCTAGTTCACTTTAATTTGTAAGAATATTTTTTTAATGATGGAAAATGATGACTTTTCTCCTCAATAATTATGAACCACAGGTTGAAAAGAGATGTATATAGATGGCAATGGCATGCCACCACCTGTGATAGAGACCCCAACACGATTCAGTTAACCCTTTTCGATTAAGGCTATCTACCTCTCCACATATATCTCTCCAACCTAATTTATTCCCACACCCTAATTAACAAATTCCTTATTAAACCCAAAAAAAAAAAACTATGGGTACGTGGTCATTAAATTTATGTCAGTTTTTGTGATGATAGATTATATGATTATCTTCTGTAAAACCAAGACAGTATAAAAAGATATCAAAGTGTATTCAATGGCTTGAAATATTTTTTTATGTACATCGAATGAACCAAAATATTTTGTTGTGTATCTATCATCCTGAAATATTTTTTTCAAATGTGTTCATCACCTTAAAATACTTTTTTTATTTTGCATAATTTATCTCATTTTTGTGATGATAGATTATATGATTATCTTCTGTAAAAGCATGTAAGAAGCTATATACAGAAGGTACAATAAGGGTTTATCAAGATTAAAACAAACCTTTATAGGAGAAATTTTTATGTGAACGTGGTTTATTACGTCATTTATAGTTTGACCAGTTAAAATAGAACAACTCACCTACCATTAATACTAGTTGGCTACTCATGTATTTCATATTTTTATTTTTCTTAAACAAATAAATCCCTTAATTAAGATTTTACAAGTAATGAAAAAGCTAATATTGTGAAATCTTTTAATTTTATTAATATGAAAACTAATATTTAAAAGGTGACAAATCAATTTATGAGTTGTTGTATTTTAATTTATGAGACCACAAATAACGTGGCAAACTAAATTCATACAAGAATTTCTCCCCTCTATGGTTATAGAGTTTTGTAGGAGTACTAATTGTAAATTACCAAAAATAATAAAATTCTTACATTGAATTGACATTAATTTTTGAACCCATATATATTTTGATAAAATATGAATTGAATCAATACATCTAAGCCAATCATTATGGATGATATGATAGGGAAGGAGGTAATGAAACTTGTAATACATGACACTCTTATTAAGTATAGAGCACTAGCTAGTTGAATTTTTTCCCCCAAGAAAGGATAAAATGAGCCTTTTAGAAAGTATGGCACTTTCTAAAAATATATTGTAAAAAAATGTTTGATTTCCCTACATCATTGTGACTCCAATTTAATCTAAACAGTTCTAATTAAAATTTAACAATAAAAATTAATTTGCACTTTTAAAAATCATCAAATCTGAATAATTTATCATACTATGCTAAAATATTACGTTTATGTATTCATTATTTCAGTCACAACGTACATTTTTCAAATAGATAAACTTTTTGTTCAAAAAAAAAATCTCGATCAATTAGAGAGAAGTCGTGAGAGAGAACGCAATCGTTCACTGTCAATCCCGAGTGAAAGACCTCACTGGAAACAGCCCCCTGATTGTCCTCGGGAGATCTTGGGGCACTCTAGTGAAGTTCTCAGTTTTGTTCCAAGTACAATGGAGATTGAGGACCAAGGATCCCTACTGCCAAAGTTCATTGCGAAAAATCAGAGCCGGGATGGTTTGAAAGAAAAGAGGGAGGGAAGTAAAGCGCAATGTGTGGGAGGAGAATATACCGGTAAGGAATCACTTGTGCCGAGGCAAGAGGACTGGATGCTGGAAGAGGTTGTAGCTTCTTCACCCAATACATTAGCGGCTCCATCGTATAAGGAGGTATTAAAGCCGAAAGTGACTAATGGTAACGAGCATGATGATTCAAAGAACACAGATGAGTCATGGAATGGAAATCTCTATTTCAAAGATGAGAAAGAAATGATTGCAGGAGTAACCATCACAGACACTTTTACTGGCCCCTTGATTGAGTTCTCGGACGAGGAAAAGATCAGATTGGCAAAAAGCTGGTTGAAAACTTTGATTATTAAATTCTTAGGAGGTACACCAAGCTACATGCCTTTAAGAAGGAAGATCCAACAAATGTGGGGAAAGATAGGGAGAGTTGATATTTCGGACATTGGCAATGGCTATTTCACTGCAACATTTCAGGAACTTGAAGATTATGTTTTTGTGCTTGATGGAGGTCCTTGGTTAATTCAAAATCACTATCTCATAGTACAAATATGGAAGTGCAGTTTTAACCCATGGAATGGGAAGATCAAGAGGGTGGCTGTCTGGGTATGTTTGCCAGGACTCCCAGGTGATTATTATGATAAAAAATTCTTCTACAATCTTGGAAATAAAATAGGAAGGGCTGTGAGGGTAGATGAAATGACAATGTTGAGAGCAAGAATGATGTATGCAAGAATGTGCGTGGAGATTGACCTGAATGCACCTCTTCTTCCATCTTACATAGTAGATGGAAATAAACTCAAGATTGAGTATGAGGGACTCCATTTAATCTATTTCGTATGTGGAAAATTTGGACATGCAACCAAACACTGTCAGCTAAAGAGAGTGGTAGAGAACAATGGAGCAGAAGCTCCGAAAGATTGTGCAGCAGAAGGTTCGAATTAGATGCAAAAAGTATAACCAAAAAAGCAACCAGAAAGTCCTTATGGTGGATGGATGGAGGTTTAGGATACGAGACAGGGTCGGTGGCCCACTTCTCGAGAGAGTAAGGGTCAGGAAGGTCAGAGGAAGACTACTGGGCATGGTAAGCAAAATAGGTTCTTGAGATTTGCTGTACTAACAGTGGAAGAGGACAAAAATGGGACAGAAGGGTCAGAGGATGCTAATCAAATCCCATTGAAAGAGATATCGAATGTTGACTTGCAGAGAGAAGGAAGGCAACGAGGGCTTGTCCAGACGAAATTGAAGTCAGAGCTACTTGTCAATAATGTGAGTAGCAAGAGAAATGGGAAAAAAGGTGATGCAATAGGTGAGGTAACCAATGAAAATAAGAGAGATGATAAAAGGGGAAGACAGGAGGTGGAAAAGAGGAGTGACAAAAGAGAGGAATGAGGTAGGAGCTCAAAAAAGAGACAACACTGAAGAATTGAAATTGGGAGGTGAAAAAGAAGTGGGCCATAAAGAAGCTAAAGTATGTGGGCCGAAGGGGGTGAAAAACAAGAATAGTGGGGCCAATTTGGGTGAACCTTTGTTGGACCAGAAATCAAGTGGATCAGCTGGGAGTGTCTTAGTCGAGAAGCTGCTGGATAGTCTTTTAAAAGCCATGCCCAGTTTGGTTATGGTATTGGACCAACCCAAGCCGCCTGACCCAACCGGAGAAAATAACTTTCTGGGCCTTTCTGCTGTAAAGAACAATATGGTAGAAAAGAATAGCATAGCAAAAGACGCAATGGACATAAATGCGAACCTCATCGAGGGAGAGCATGTGAATTAGATAAGTGAGGTACCTATTTCATCCATTTATTGTTTTATAAATGTTAGTACTGTGGAATGTCAGAGAAGTAGCCGATAAGTCATTCGTGCTTGCTCTAAAAGAATTGATGAGAACTATTAACCTAGCATCATGGTATTAGTTGAGACTAGATGTAATGGAGTTATGGAACAGAAAGTGATTAGAAGAATGGGATTCCGCCATCAAATAATTGAAGAAGCAAGAGGTTTATCCGGGGGAATTTGGGTGTTGTAGAACAATGATGACATAACTATTGATCTAATTGTGCAACAACATCAGTTTATTCACCGTTTGGTTAAGGTTATGGGGGGTAAACCTTGGGTATTCACAGCAGTGTATGGGAGTCCAATAGAGACATAACGGAAAGGTATGTGGGAGGATCTGTGGGAAATTTCTAAAAGCATGTCTTTGCCTTGGTTATTAGCTGGAGATTTCAATGACATAAAATCGGCGGATGAACAAAGAGGAGGGGCAACAATTAATGAAAGAAAATGTCACAAGTTCCAGGAAAATATAGGCCGGTGTCAACTCCTTGATTTGGGCTCTATGGGACCAAAATATACATGGAAGGGCCTAATGAATCAAACTGCAACTAGATTATATAAGAAATTAGACCGTGGGCTCTGCAATGTGTTGTGGAGAATTGAATTCAGTGAGGCCTCAATTAAAATAGCCCCATGAGTCCAGTTGGATCACCATCTGTTAATAATCTCTTTATCTAGGAAGCTAGGCTGAAGAGAGGACTGCCCCTTCTGGTTCGAAGCCACGTGGCTCAAGCATCAGGAATTTAAAAGTTTCTTGAATATGCACTGGAGCAACAAAGAAGAATCTTGGGTTGAACTAGAACGATTAAAACCAAGATTGTTAGACTGGAACATGCGCAACTTTGGAAATATTGCAAAAGAGAAGAAAGAGATCATGCGAAGAATAAGAGGAATCCAAGCTGCAGTGCAGAAAGGGAGGAATAAATTCTTAGAGAATCTTGAAAAAGAGCTCAATGATGAATTAATAAAGATCTTGGATAGGGAAGAAATTCTCTGATTTCAGAAAGCCAAAACTAGTTGGCTAAATGATGGTGATAGGAACACATCCTATTATCATGCTAAGACAACTGTAAGAAGAAGAAGAAATAGAGTCAACATGTTAAAAGATGATAATGAGACTTGGGTAGAAGGAGAGCAGGAAGTTAGAGAAGTGGTAAATACTTACTTCAAAAACCTGTTTCAGGAAACAATAGCAAATAAAAGTTGGGTTCAGACCTCACATACATGGCATGATGTGTCTAATGAAGATTGGAGCCTAGTATGTGAAGATATCTCCAATGAAGAAATTATGAGCACTATGTTTGATATTGGTGGGATGAAAGCTCTCGGGCCAAACAGATATCCAGCCATCTTCTTCCAAAGAAATTGAAAGGTGGTGGGTGAGGGGTAATTAATACGGTTAGAAGAAGGTGGAATAACCCAGAGCAAATCAAAGAGATGAACAAAACCCTTATCACTCTGATTCCAAAAGTGGAGTCTCCAGAAAAAGTTTCATAGCTACGTCCAATCTCATTGTGTAATGTAGTCTACAAGTGTTTGTCAAAGATTATAGTGAAGAGATTCAAAAGTATAATGGCAAAGCTTGTCTCCCGCTTCTAAGTGAGCTTTGTGCCTGGGAGAAATATTCATGACAATATCATCATTGTAAATGAAATGATTCACTCTATGAGGAAAAAGAAGGGTAAGAAAGGGTTCATGGCAATAAAAGTGGATCTTCTGAAAGTCTATGATCGTATTAACTGGGGCTACATGGAAAAGGTGTTGGTTGATATTAAATGTCCTCCTAAGATGATTGAAAGAATTATGTGTTGTATAGAAACCTCTACAACTAATATTCTCTGGAATGGTGGGAAATTAGAAGGTTTTGTCACGTCGAGAGGATTAAGACAAGGGGATCCCATATCCCCATATCTTTTTATACTTGGAATGGAAAAACTCACTTATATGATACTAGACAGAGTGTGAGCGAAACATTGGAGAGGATTGAGCTGGTCATAAAGGATCTTTTATATCACATATGATGTTTGCTGACGATTTTGTTGTATTTGCAGAGGCCTTTACTAACTAAATTGATGTTATAATGAATTGTTTGTAGGAATTTGGGATTATGTCTGGACATGAAATTAATCAAGAGAAATCATTTATTTATTTCTCACCCAACGTTCAGACACGGCTTAGAAGAGAAATTTGTACCAAGAGTCACTTTAAACAGGTTGATGAGCTCGGAAGATATCTTGGTGCAAATGTATCCCATCCAAAATGGAGAAAAGACAAATTCAAGACTGTTGTGGAACGTGTGCGGAATCGATTGAAGGAATGGCAAGCAAAAAGTCTGTCACTTGCAGGGTGTTTGACGCTAGTAAATTCTGTAACTAGCACCATGGCTTTATACCCGATGCAGCATGACCGGTTACCCAGAGGAATACTTGAGGAAATTGAATGTGAACAGAGGAAATTTATTTGGGGAGATACAGAAGGAAACAAGACGAGGCATGCTCTGGCTTGGCAACAATTGTGTAATCCAAAGGAAGAAGGTGGTGCAAGGATCAAATCATTGACTCATATGAATGATGCTTTCTTGTTGAAGCTGCTGTGGAGACTAGTCATAGAACCTGGGTGCTGTGGGCGCAGGTTTTAATTGGCAAATATGGACGTGGAGAAAAACAAGATGAACTGTTAATTGCTAAAGGGGGTAACTCGGCTCTCTGGAAAGAGTTAGTTAAACTCTGGGATGTGTTCAATGAAATCCAAGAAGTGAGTGTAGAAGATGGAGATCAAAATAACTCGATACGGAAGATATCAGCAAATGGAGAGTTTACAATTGCAAGTAAATACCAATGGCTAACTCGTGCTATACATGATCAAAATAGAAAGATTTGGAGAAGTCTGCGGAAGTTGCAGGTGCCTGAACGTGTCCGAGTATTTATGTGGATCGTGGTGCACAACCACCTTGCTACGAATTCTATCATGAGTAAGTGGGATGGAACTATGGGTTTTTGCAGTATATGTCAGCTGGCAGTGGAAACTCAACTCCATGTGCTACGGGATTGTGCTTTAGCTAAGAAAGTTTGGAGGAAGCTAGTTCCCAGAGGAAAGTGGGACTGTGTTCTTCACGAATAACTGGAAAAAATGGATCAGTCAGAATCTATTGTTTAGTAGTAGAATTGTAGAGGAATATTCTTGGCTGGAAACCTTTACAGTTGGGTGCTAGTTCTTTTGGACTTGGAGAAATGCGCAAAAGCATGATCCAAACTTTGAAACTGAGAAACAGAGACTGGTAGGTTTTTTTTCCACCATATTTATCGGGAAGGGAACCAATGTGCTAATGAGTTAGCAACAATTAGTTTAAAGATGCGGAAGGATAAGCAAGAATGGTGCACTCCACCTCGGGAAATAATAGGCCTTTTGCGAGACGATTGTGAGGGTCGTTACTACCCTCGTCGAGTATCTGTGTAGCTGGGCGTTTTCTGCCCCTTTCTTTACACAAAAGAAAAAAAAATCTCAATCAATTTTTATCATGACACTAATAATTAAAAATTGAACTCTAATCACCGCTCTTTCCCATTTCTATCCTACTTTTATGGTAATGCCAAGTGTCTTAAATCTTAAACCCTTAATCATTTTTAAATAGTGGCATAAATTTTTAATCCCAAAAGGCCATCCACAGAGAATAATGGTTCACGGGGAACATCCAATTATGAGAGTCGTCATTGGAGGACACTATGATTGTAAGTGATGATTAAACAAGGAAAACATGTGTGAAGTTCGGAATTAATTAATGGCACAACTTCAATTAATTAAATACTAAAACCAATTGGAGATTATATAAATCCATGCATGTGTTGTGTGTGTGTGTGTTTTTTGTTGGGTAAGCGTTTTTATGATTTGAGATAAATATATGATAGAAATTTTGTTTCAGCTTGGGGAAAAATACTTAAAAAGTGTTTTTTTAGGTTTTTCAAGTGTTTGGGAAATCACGAAACTATGATTTCAGGAGCATTTTTTTTGCAAGTCAAGATAAAACTCTTCTCACATACTTATCTCATAAATTGTAAAAACTAATCCAAACGGAAAAACACTAAAGGAGATGCTTTTGCTAAGGGGATAAGTATAGAAATTATAGTGGAGTTATAACAAATGAAAGACTGACCAAAGGATTTGGAGACAATAACAACAAATGCTTCTTTTTTTTTTCTTGGGATTATCATATCATGAAGTTCATTATTTAAAAAATCTCATTTGGCAACATTATAGTTCAATGGCTGTGACAAAAATAGTATGCTAATGAAGAAAAAAAAAAGAGAGAGAAAACCATCAGCTACAAAGATGTAGCTGGGGACTATATAGTAGAGATTATGAATAATCAATATAGATCAGCCAAATCAAAAGTTCTAGAAACAGCTTTACACCAAGACTCTGCCTTCCTCATCCTCAGTTCTTCATCTAACTTGGGTACAAAAATGGTGGAAGTGTTTCGCTTCTGATCAGAAGCAAAAGCCTCATCTTCTGTCCAGACACCAACAGCTAAGCCAGCAGCATATGCTGCACCAAGTGCTGTTGTCTCTATATCTGCGGGTCTAATCACTGCACTTCCCAACAAGTCTGCCTGCATGTCATTCATGCCCAATAAAAAAAAAAGAGAGGATATATATATATATATATATTTGCTATTAAAGCTCAATATTTTTACACATCTGGAATAACTCCATGGCCTCATATAACTGTAAGAATACTGTTGCTTGCTAAAAAGGACTAATAACATGACAGATGCCAAAAAGGTCTATCAGTACACTGTTATCTCACATTCTATGGGATATATCTTCATTATTTTGCATACTGAATTTTGTTAGATTCTAAGATATCAAACATGGTACTATTTCTGATTTTCAACATAGGAGTTAGATAGCTAAATAGTAAATATTAAAAAAATTAGTTAAGTTAATTATTTTCAATAAATATGGGTTGGTTTTTTAAAATGCCCCCTTTAATCATAACCATCCTTGAATGACCCAGTGCACATTGCTCCCATCAAGTGTGTCTGGGGAAGGATAGATGTATGCAGCCTTATCCCCACAAACGGAGAAACTGTTTTCAGGATTTGAACCAATAACCTCCAGGTCACATGGCAGCAACCCTACCATCGAGCGAAGGCACACCCTCTAATATGTGCATTCAATATAGGTACTTGAATTTGAGAGACAAAGTGAATTAAGGTCTTATATTTATGACAAAATCTAACCCCTCAACTGGCTCCTATATTAAGGACTGGAGGCAATATTCAAGGTGTTCATATAAGATGTTATAATTGAAAGCTACCATTAAATAAAAAGGGATACAAGAGATAGAATTAAGTTAACAGAGTTGAAAAAGGTATTATGTGAAATTTTTAGAATTTGTAGGCGGCATGAAATACAATTAGACAAAATACAAATAGATCCGGAGACGTTTATTTAAAATCAACTAAAGGAGATAACGTTAGAATAGATGAAATGGAAACAGTCCAAACCTGAGTCTGCATCAAAAGATTGTTAACAGTTGCCCCACCATCCACTCTGAGCAAGAACTCCTTCGTGTTATCCTCACTTGTATCCTTGTTCATTGAATCCAAAACATCTTTCACTTGGAAACACATGCTCTCAAGAACAGCTCTAGCAATGTGAGCTTTGGTTGTAAATCTTGTAATCCCAACAACAACCCCGCGAGCATCATCGCGCCACCATGGAGCAAATAGGCCATTAAAAGCCGGAACGAAATAAAGCCCTCCCGTGGAGTCAACCGATGATGCTAATTGCTCTAAATCATTAGCACTTTTAATTACTCCAAGACTGTCTCTAAGCCATTGCACTGCAGCTCCAGCAATTGCAATTGATCCTTCTAGAGCATAATTTGTCTGACCTTTAGGACCAAGCTTGAAGGCTAAGGTAGTAAGAAGACCATGCTTTGATCGAACTAAGTTCTGGCCAGTGTTCTTAAGTATGAAAGCACCTGTGCCATAAGTACATTTAGCCTCACCATTAAGGCAAGCCTGTCCAAGCATTGCAGCATGTTGATCTCCTAGGCATCCGGAAATTGGGATACCAGCGATTGGCCATCCGGTGGAGACTTCTCCTATGATTTCAGAGTTGCTAACAATTTTAGGGAGGATTTTTGCTGGAATTGAAAGGGTTTTCAATGTTGGTTCATCCCAGTCAAGGGTTTTGAGATTCATGAGCATTGTCCTTGATGCATTTGAAACATCAGTTAGATGTAAACCACCATTTACCCCACCAGTTAAGTTCCATATCAGCCAAGTGTCTATAGTTCCAAACAGAGCATCTCCATTATTTATAGCCTCCTTGACAGCAACCACATTCTCTATTAACCATAAGAGTTTAGTGGCACTGAAGTATGCACTTATGGGCAAACCACAAGTCTCCACAAAATGGATTCTACCACCAGGCAAATCCTGTTCCAATTTTCTATTCCAAAATAAAAAGACCCAACCATTCTGAGAATGAGAGAGAGAAATCAAGAAGAGGAAAGTTTCATTACGAGGATAAAAGGACAGTAAGACAAGTCATAATAATAATAATAATAATTTATGCAACGTATACAGACAGTCCACATCACCCGCAGTTGTAATATAATATTCTTGTCATGTGTGTCATAGATGAATCCTAATATTTTAAACTTTAAATTAGTTATACTTCCAAAGAAAAAACAATTGATATCCCTTAATATAAGAGTTAGTTGGGGATTAGATTTGCTTTTTAATAAAAGAACTCAATCAACTTTGACTCCCAAAGTAATTTTTTTTCCAAAGTATCTTTATTGATTGCCTTATTAAGAAGTTTCTATCCAATAGTAATCATGATGAAAAATAGTATTTAAGAAAAACTAACTTACATTTATTATAAATAATTAACTTAACTGACTTCTTAATATATCTAGATTAGTTAATTAGCTCTTATATTAACCACCGGAGCTGTATCATCCAATCATGTAATGTTTACCCAAATTGGTTGAGAACATATAGCAAACAGCTTGAGTGCAAAAAGGGGCAGGTAAGCACCTGCAAACAGAACTGGAACGAAGATCCATCCAAACAAGGGCATTGTAAAGAGGAAGACCAGTGGATTTGCTCCAAACCAGAGTTGTCTCTCTCTGATTGCTCAGACCAATACCTTTCAATCCTTTATCCACATTGAATCCATCAGCCGTCGCCTTGTCCACAGCCTTCGCAATACAAACCCTAACGCTCTCTAAGATCTCCGTTGGATCATGCTCCACCCATCTACCACACGCACACACACACTACATTAATTATTCATCACAGTAAGCGATACTGTAAGCCAAAACAAAAAATGGTAAAAAAAAAAAAAACTTACCCTGCTTTTGGGTAAAACTGAGTGAACTCGACCTGGTGCGATCCGATAACACGAGCCGAGTGATCGTAGATCATGAATCTGGTGCTGGTAGTTCCTTGGTCAAGTGAAGCAATGAACACTTCCTTGTCCGCCATTTTTTTGTTGCTTTCTTCGTCTTCTAGCTCTAAATGGTCATTCTCGTATACATTTCACATTTGCTGGTAGGAAATTTTGTTATGGGAATTTAAATTTATGCATTGATTAGCAGATAAAGAAGGTTTGGACGTAGCGCCCGAAGAAAGATTCTTTGTTTTCTTTTTTTTGTGGTCACACGATGATATGATGTGTGTGAAAACGATATTTGTGAAACTAGGTTGGAGCTCTGCAATTTTGGGTAATCGGTAAATTGAAAAAGTACAGGGCGGACAGAACAAGGAGATAAATTGAATGGCTTAATGACTCCGCGAGAGTCGCCGTAAAAGCTGCTTTCGACGATCTTAATGCCACGTGGCTTGGTGTCCTTTTGATCGTTATGGTAGTTAGAACTTCCCTCCACTTCACAAGCTACGTTTAGTTGAGCTTAATTGCTTCTACGCTCGTTTAGTAACACAATTTCATGTTCTGAAAAATAGTTGTAATTATCATATTGTATATTGAATGTATGGCTATTACTGGGAATACCCGCTGGCTGGCCCGCCGTGGGTTACAGGTTTGATGGGGCTGGCTCGGGGGCTTACAGAGCCCGCCCTCCTATTTTTTTAAAAGAAATTTTTCACTTCTTTTTTAAATTCCTACTTTTTTTTTCTACTTACTCACACCATTTTTTTTTTATATTTATGTTAAAAAGTTAATTTCATTTTTTTTTTCATCTACTAATATAATAAAAATATATAAATACATCTCTTTTAAATTTAATAATGATTTAATAAATAAATATAATATTAAAATAAAAATGTTAAATAAAAAAGATGAGCAATTAATTAAACATATAATCCAAAGAAAGGCAATAAGAATATTTAGATTTATTTTATAAAAAAATATTAAAAAAAACAAAGTGGGCCAGCCCCTAACCCACGGCCTGAGCTGGCCCAACATGTTTTACCAGCTATATATGAATGGCTCATGTTTGCACTCTGTGCTGATATTTTTTAACCTATATATATATATATATATATATTATTTATATATTTATTCATTTGATATAAATCTCACGATGAGAATTATACATACTCTTCTTAGCACACTAATGGACTTTACTGAAGGTTTGGAATGGCGTTGGTGGCTCTTTGGGTGGTTAAGCACGACAAGCATGTTTTTACCAATTTGGGATACTATTTTTTAAAAATGCATTTCTGGTTCCTAGCATGCATTAACATTGAAGTGGTTTTATGGGGTTAATATAATATTTTGTCTATCAGATTTACTCTCATTTTGATTTTGGTCTCTCGAGTTTTAAGTAAGAAGTTTTGGTCCTTCAAGAGATAAAATGATCTTAAGTTTTGTTTAATTATAAGGACTAATATATTAAAAAAAATAAAACTTAAAGGACTAAAATCTTTTTGTTTTGAAACATAAAACTAAAATAAGAGTAAACTTAAGGGATTAAAGATTGTATTAACTACTTGACGGTAGCTTCATAAAAAAAAAACCCATTATTGCCGTGGGGAGAGAGAGAGATATATGTGAGAGAGGTAAAGACATATTGGGGTTCACCTTGCTTTATTAAGAAAAAGATAAATCATGTAAATAACATAAATCATGTCCTTTTTTGTTATGTTGCATCTAAACATGCTTTTTAATTATATCATCTAAATAAGTTTTAGTTTGTCAAACTAATTTTTTTATAAAGCATATTCAAGCATAAATCATATTACACTATCCAACTTTTATTTTAACTTAAATTTCTAAAAATCCAATGAAATAAAAATTACTTTTACTACAGCTAATTCAAACACACCATTATTCTTCACTACAAACACAATAATCCAGACAACCAGGCTTGTTTGGATTTAACTATTTATATATGATAAGCATGTTCACGTAAGTTAAGGTAAAACCCCTCTTACGAATTTATCTCATGAATTGAGTGTGAATGAAGCTTCAAAACACCCGTAGAAACAAGCGCGTACATTTATTGTAATGTGGCTGCAGGTTCACACTCTGGCGACATGAAGTGCCCGCATTCCTCGTTGATAAAAATCCCAATATATGGTGGGATAACCTTCGACCTCGTTGAACAACTTGGGTTGTTCTTCACTTATCAAACCATCTTCTGGTCCGATCTCTTTGCTTGGTGCAGGCTGATAGAACATGACAACTGATAATCTATCCCTCTCTGAGTTAGTCAGTACCCTATGAACTGGACTCTTGAACACCCCATTACTCATTATCTGCACCACCATCACAAATCATCAGCTATAAATTGACACATACTTCTCAATACAAGTTCTAGTGTTGGTGCACATTGAGTTTGGGACATTTATCACTCATTATCTGCATTTGTAATGCTTTCCCAAATGTTTTTTTTTTGTTTCTTTTAATTATTAGATTTTACATAAAATAAGTGACATTTTGTTATCTCATGGTGATAAAATAAATGGCCTAGTTTTAAATTTTTTATGATTTTTCAAAGAAAATAAGTCAAAGCTATGTAGTTTTAGGGTTTTTTCTTTAAACAATTGTAAAAAGTCCAAAATTGAACCATTTCATCATTGTAAGATACTCTTCCGATTCTTAATATAAGACATATTTACTTAATTTGATTAAATTAAGGAAGTTGATTAAGTTAGTTAATATAACATGTATTTTTTAAAACACCCTAATTATTTTTCTTAATTCTATCATTCATTCTCCTCCTTAATTATTATTGAGAGAACATTAATAGGGGTAAATAAGATAAATATTGATAAATATTAAGGACCAGAGGAGTATTAAAATGTCACTTATTTTATATAGTATCTAATGTTTAAAAAAAGAAGAAAAAACATTTGAGAAAGTTTGAGCATCACAGAGGACATTAGAGAGCAATAGAGGGAAGCACACCAGAGGGCCCAAACCCGTGTTGGATGTTATCGATATGTGTCTTTGATCAAAGCTCTAGTGATCATAAAACATTTCAACAAGAGACTAATACAGTAATACCTCCATTTGATCACCCAGGAGAACTAAAAGGGCGTGAGGGATTGTGGTAACAGTGAACCATTTGCCATCTTTATGGATTTGGAGGCCTTCATGATCTTGCAGGAGAATAGTGAAAGCGGTTACATCTGAGTGAGGCTTAAAGCCAAGAACAAGATCTGGCCTCTCACATGGAGAATAGTAATTGAACCTTGCTTGTAAAGTTGGTTCCTCACCAATCTGATTCACAAAGCAGTTCTCTTCCAAGTTCAATGACCTTGCCATTCCTTTGGAAACAACCTCCGTCATCTCCATTATCTTCCTACTATATTCTTCCAAAACACCCCTGCACATACAAGAGTGAATCAGTGGTCCTAGCGTGTGTTCAACTCCTCTCTCAAAATCATGGTTGGGTTGCCAAACACATAAAATTTTACCAAACCATGGTTTTGGGAAAATCCATTTTTTCGCTTTTTTTTTATGTGGGCCCCACCCTCTCTCTCATTGATCTTTTCTCATTATGTAGGCCCCACACCATAAAAAAAGCTATTCTAACCATAATACCCAAACACTCTCATTTTATCAAAATTACTTTTTTCTCATAATCTATTCTGTTCAGAATCTATTCTCTAGAAGCTATTTTACAAAAGCTAATATGAACTTAGCCCTAGTCTTAAAGCACCAATTTTAGTGCTTATGTGCATGACTACTAACAAGATAAATTTGGATCCATATATATACTTTTAACGAGTTTTAATTTTGGAAGTTTTGGGAGGAGAAATAGATTTTCAATTTTGATTTCTAACATTTTAATTCATGCTTTTTTTTCTTAGTTACTTTTACCCTTAAACTCAGATGCTTTAAATGTTGGAAATCGTATTTTATTGTTGAAAATTGATTTCTCCACTCAAATAGTCAAAATTAATTTCTTTATGCCTTGTCATATGTTTAAGTTCCTTTTTTTACAGGGCTAAACATACTTCAAGCCCCTAGAATTTTAATGAGTTTTAGTTTTTGCTCCTACATGTAAGTCACATTAGTCCTAATCAGCAGTTTACATTAGCCTAATTAATGGTGTTAAGGCCACATTAGTGAAGTTAACGGTTAACACTGTTAAACTAGTAGGACCAACATAACGTTTTGGACGACATATACTATAGGGAAAAAATACAACGGAAAAAAGAAGTGTTATGATCAAAACCAAAACGGGTTAACAAACATAAAGTGCGTTTAACCCAAAATTTGAAGTAATACCTGAAGGATGGTGGTTTTGTTGGCCAGAGTGTGTAATTCCTTGTATCTTCTGGGTATACGCAAAGAAGCAAGCGATCAGACCAGTCTAGAGACTGGCCTTCTTCAGGAACTGGATCCGCACCATACCCATCGATTTCTCTAACCCCTTTACAAACTTTGTTCTTTTCCTCCATTGGCTGCTCAAAAAATTCCTTCCCAACCTGACGAACCTCATCCAAAAATGAAACCGATATCCCATGATTTATAGCCTGAAATCCATAAAAATCATCAATTGTAACTTGTAAGTCTAAATACATACTAGCTCCTAAATCTTATTTTATAACCGTGAAAATGGAAATATAGAAGTATGTGAAGAGATGGACCTGAAAGCAGCCCCAGGAAGAGAGAGCTAATCGAAGCTTTTGGAGTTCTTGTTTTTGTAGAGCAATAATATCTGGTGGTGTTGGTGATGATGATGAGAGGAGGGCAAAGTCAATGAGTGGTATTGAACACAAAGTTGGAGACATAACTTGTGCAGGATCATCGTCTCTACAAACATAAGGAGGTGGTACTTCTTCACCGTTTAGGACCATTTCTTGAACACGCCTTGCTAGCAAGATCTCTGCTGGAACTATAGAAGCTTGTGCCATATTTTTACCCTTCTTAACAACAATATCTTCTGTATCTATGTGTTTTTCGCTGACTTCTTCTTCTTCTTCAGCTATTGATTATCTATTATATGCATGTGAGAATGGCGTCAATGTTGGGTGTGGATGGCTTCCTAGTGGAAGAAAGACTCAATATTTGAAGTCTATTTGTCTTGTACTAGTAGTAACGAGCGGTCAGAATAAGATTAGAGAGTGATAAGGTTTTAAGAAAAATCTTTATTCAAGGTGCCTTTCATTGTTCCGGATGACTTGTGGTTTTTATTTTTGCATCTGAAGGGTTTTTGCCATTGGTGTGTTTTTTTTTATACTCAATAGTTTAGGTGAGTTGGGTCTGGGGTTCACCGGGGTTAGGGTATACCTATAGGCTCAAAGAGCATTTAGGAAGATACTTACAGATCACCTACCAATAAGGTCCTTATATTGGTGAGATTTAAATTTACAACCTTATGGTTATGAGCCAACTTTTTTACCAACTAGACCAACTTTTATTCGCAAAGTCTTTTGTCGTTATTTTGTTGCTTAATTTCTACCATACATTTATTTAATTGTTTTTCAAAATTAGTGATGAGAATTTATTTTTACTATGTATATATAGTATATAAGTTAGTAGCTTCAGTTGTGTTTTTCGGTTTTTCTTATTATTGGAGCATTGCTTGAGTTGGAACTCAATGCTACCTTTAGTCCTTTCTTGTTTTTTTTTTTTTTTGCCAAAATTTTACTTTTGGTCTTTAATATATAATCCACTTAACTATTTTATGAAGATTTATAAAGTTAAATAAATTATTTAATCATAACATATGTTATATGAATTCTGAAATATTTATATGTATCATTAGATTATATATCAGTTTATAAGTCAGATAAAAAAATAATAAATATAAATATTTTATAATAGTCATTTAGGTTTTTTAATCTATCTAAATTAATTAATTGTATCTTATAATAAGGATCAGATGAAGTATATCAAATTATAAAACAAATATCGCAAGGAACCTTACGATGACATGGACATTTTACTAAACTTTTGTCTGATCGATAGTGATGCTCAAAAAAGAGAAGTTAAGGGTATGGGCCGGCCTATATGAAACTTTTGTGACTTCCATTATTTGCCACTAAACCAAATTAACAAAACGACAATGTTATTTTGGATATTTTTATGTTAAGATTTTGAATACCAGGTGATGGAATATTTTAAAATGATTAAGCCCATCCTAGCAAATGGCCTAGGTGTCATGCTGGCACCGCCTGTCTAAGGTCCCTCCCTAACCAATGACGTGTGTGAGACTCTGGACGTCTGTGCATTGATATTTGCATTTGTAATATCTCTAGACAAATGTAGCCCTTGTTTGGAATTGCTAATAACACAATTACATAAACCGAGACCATCATTTTAAAGGAACTGTTTATCACAAACATATCAAAATCGAGATAAAATTCCTATAATCTTGAAGTCTATTGTAGCATGATCCCCCATGTTATTTCTATACCCATTATGTGAAAGCCTAAACTCAATCTCTTCATCACTCAACAGTCAATACGTGTTTGATCTTCGTTAGGTGGATTGCTAGGAGAAATATTGGGGTGTTCAAAACTCAGGACAGGACCGAGATACCCCAATTTAAGTTCTCGATCCCAATTTTTGGCCGAGATGCAAATTGTATCCCAATTAGGGGTGGAAACAGGCTGGGCAGCATGTCAGGGGCTTATAGCTTGGCTTGTTAGGGGCCTAGTCAGGCCTAGCCTGTCAGTATAAAAGGCCATGTCAAAGCTAATTTGAAAGTATGTTTTTCTTAACAGACCAGATCAAGGCATACTTACACGTCTGTTAGACCTGTCAAGTCAGCCTGAGCTTGTTAAGATCTTTAAAAAAAATTAGTAAGGTCAAAAGATAATTACCCATCTGTCATCTCCCCCCTGCCCTGACCCTAAATGTCAAGAGTGTCGACTACCTGACACCATTGTCATTGTTTTGAGAAATTGAGAAAAGTGTTGCACAGCTCCCCTCTCTCTGTCTAGGCGTCGACCTCCGTCCGTTGCATAGCTGTCCTCTCTCGTTCCAGGAGTCCACCTTGATCTGTCGCACAGCTCTCCTCTCTCTGTCCAGGCGTCCACCTCAGTCTGTTGCACATCTCTCCTCTCTCCATCCAGGTGTCTATTGTCGACAATCGGTTCATCGCACAACTCTCCTCTCTCTGTCCAGGTGTCCACAGTCGACTATCGGTCTGTCGCACAGCTGTCCTCCGTCAGGTAAGTATTTGGTGTTTTTTAATTTTTTTTATTTCTTATTGCGATTTTCTTCTTAATTTATCCGTTCTTGTGATTTGCTTCTGTTGTTGTCCTCTTGCGATTTTGTTCTCATTTTTGTTTGCTTCTGTTGGTTATTTCTTCTGGTTCAATTTGCTCCAGCATCACCATCGATTTCTCTAGTAAATTGTTGGGTTGAAGCTGGGCAAGAGCTCACCATATGTCCATATTCCATGGCAAAAGCCGCGATGGTAAGCATGGATTTCTGATTGTCTTTTTCAAGGTTGTTTTTCTTTTTTGTGCTTTTAGATGGAAAAGAGATACTTACTCTGCCATTTGGTTTTGTTTTCTCATTTTTCTTATAGTGTAATCTGCCAATGAAGTTAAATGTATGTAATCTGCCATTTTTCTAATAGTGAACTCACCATATGGATTTTTGATTCCCATTATTGTCTTTTTTCTTGAATTTGGTTTTGTTTTCACCACATGTGTATTAAAAATAATTTGGAGAAGAAGTTGAAGAAGTTAGAGAATATGTTCCAATGTTATCAAACTACAAGGGGCCTAATTATTTTCAGCAAGAATAGATTTGTAAGAAGGTTTCAGTTTCAAGAAATAGAGTTCACTGGTTGAAATGTTTATGTAACTGTTAATGAATCTGTTCTAAACACATTAATTTTATCATCAATGTGATGCATAAAGTGAAATAGTTTATTATCTGTTACGTCTAGCTCTAGAAAATCTAAAACTAATAAAGACATTTCCTATAAAATGGATTAGCTTTTGATGTTGGTATCATAACAGGTTTAAAAGCCAGTAAGCATGAATATTGACATGGACATGAGACACAACACTAACATAAATTTAGACATGGGTAAAGCTTTTTCTTAATGTGTATGTTTCATATTTAAAAGGCTTCTTATTATTCTGTGATTTCTTAAGGAAATGCCATTGAAGGTTTAGTAGACATGGGCAAAGGTTTAATAGTCTTTAATGACACTTCCTCACATTAAAGGCATATAATATATGTCTTTAATGGCACTTTCTCATTGTATGCCTTTAATGGCACTTCTTTGAGAAAGTGTCATTAAAGGCTTAATATGCCTTTAATGGCGCTTTCTTTAGGGAGTGCCATTAAAGGCATGTAATATATACATTTAATGGCACTTTTATGAGAAAGTGCTATAGCTTCTCCCATTATGTTGTTATATAATTTTCACAGCCCGCCATTTTCATTTTCATCTTCTGGCATTTCCTCTAGATCCCTCATTTCCCAGACCTCCGTTGTAGTATAAAGCTTCCTCTCTCACGTGTTTTTGTTTTCTTCTTGTCTCAGCCTCCTTTAGAATCTCCCTGGTGTGTAAGTGTTTTTTCTCTCAACATTTGGTTCACATTTTTGTTAGTTAAAATCTATCATGAATCTTACATGTGTGCTTATAATTTTGTTTTCAGGTATTTATTTGAAGTTTCAACTTTGTCTTTTTGAATTTCCTATATATTATAAGTTTGTTAATTTTTAAGCTTACAAATATAATAATATTTAGGTTAATCCTTCGTAGAAGTAACGTGTATGGCTCAAGTTTAAGCAAGTTAAATGCTAGAATTCTTTTATGCTTGATACATGAAAACACAATATTGTAGAAGATATGTGCTATGTTATTTCATTTTGCTGTGGATTGTATTATAAATTGTTGTGGATTTTGGATTATAAATGGAGGTTTACATTAGGAAAATAAAATAATTACAAAATTTTTTTAAAAAAGACTTCATATGGCACTTCTTATGGCGCTTCCCCCTGAAAGCGTCATAGCTTTATAATTAAAATAAATAAATAAATAATCAAGCTACGGCGCTTCCATATATTTAAGAAACGTCGTAGCTTATTTTAATGACGCTAGAAGCTATGGCGTTTTCCAAGCGCCATAGTGTTCTTTAAATTAAACGTCACAGCTAGGGGTGGAAACAGGCCAAGCCAGGCTTGTACTTTAACAGGCCTGGCCTCTTAAGGCACAAGACGGCCTGAGCCTGGCCTGTGGCCTGTGGCCTGTTGGAGGCTTTTTATTAGGCCTAAGCCTGACCTGTACACAGGCCTGGCCTGGCCTGTGGCTTATTAAGGAGGCCTGGATTTCCAAAAGATTCTGACAGGCCGACACAAACAGGCCTAGTTATATTTTTTTTTGGATGGAGGATGCCATTGTATGAATCAAAACTAGCAAAGTCATTGTGGATCAGATGCTAGAAACCTGGTATTGGGGGAAAATAATAAGTAACAATAGGAAAAAAGAACAATTTTTTCACTTATTAAAGCAAACAACTTTTAATACAGGAGATCATGGCAGCAAAACAAGCAACCTTTAAATTCTAAATTTAAAGAAGAGTGGGAAAGAAATAGCAAAGGAGCAAAACGAGTTGATTTGTGATGTCTGCTATGATTCAGTAAACAAGAGCAAAAGCAAGAATGGAATCCAAGAGAGATTACACAAGGATAAAATTTGCTAATGGGTACTCCGAATGAAATAAATCAACCAATTTGATCAGAGACCCTTGTAAGCACTTTTTACATCTGAACACTAAGCCTAGTGAAATTAACACAACCGATCAACATAAGCCAATAATTGATCAAATACAACAGAGCAGGCTATCAAGTAGGTATAATTCACAATCATCAACAAAAAAATTTTCAGGCTACATAGCTTCATAAATATATACATATATCTATATATATATATATAAAGAATAAGTTCATAACAAAAACAAAATAGGTGCAGAAAGTAAACTGCAAAGCAACCCACCACAACAGTTTGAGGTACATCACCGTGCCTAGGATCAAAGTAAGTGATCCTGTCCCCTTCCAAGCCCATAATGCGCTTGGTCAAAGTCCGATTAGGGTTTAAGGGAGAGCGAAGGAGCACCAAATCTCCAAGCCCAAGCTTCCCCAGTCGAGGAGACACATGCTCGGCAAGCACCACATCACCAGTGAGATTCAAGGTGGGAAGCATACTAGGCCCATACACCTGCACCGAACGAATACTGCGATTAAATCAATTGAGTAAAAAAACCGTTTGAATGAGACTACCATGGACAGACACAGACCCAGATTGAGGGGTCCTCTGCCCCCAACTTTTCTTTCTTCATATTCAGACCAACCCTGCTTTTTATTTTTAAATATTCCTATAACCACACCCAAAAACAAACTGAAACAAACAAAATACACAATTTTAATGGTTGAACTGAAACACCCAGAACATGGGACGAACTGAAACAAAATAAACAATAACCACACTTAGAACATGGGATGAACTGAAACAGAGCTTAAGCTTAACGATCTCAAGCCTTGAATTAGAGCATATTTCAATAATAAACAAACAATAAAATAACCAATACTTACCTAATGGCTGAACTGAAACACAACGATGTTCTTTGGTGGACTGAGAGCGAATCTTCGACGACAGATAGAGTAGTGTTGTGGGAAGGAATCTTCGACAGTGGACGAGGGTGAGAGACGACGGAGTCTTCGACGGTAGACTGAGGGTGAGAGACGACGGAGAGAGGATCGATCTGTTGGAGAGGACCACCAATCTAACGAGGATAGCCGACTTGTGGTCAGCCGGTCACTCACGGTGGAGCTCCGGCCTACGGGAACAGGAGTCGGGAGTCGGGTGGGAGAGGGAGTTGCTCGCGAGAGTCGGGAGGCAGAGGGAGTCGCTCGCGAGCCTCTTTCAAAACTCAGAAAATATGATCTAAGCATTTAGGAACTAGGGTTAAAGAATTAGGGAAGAGGGGAGTGGCAGTGGCAGAATTGTAATTGTGTAATACCTACAATTTTTTTTTTATAAACCTTAACAAGCTCAGGCCGGCCTGACATGCCTGTCAATAGGCCTTGGCCTGGCCTGTTAAGGAAAATAGGCTTTTAAAGAGGCCTTAGCCTGGCCTTTTAGCCTGACAGGGCAGGCCTGAACAGGCCTCTAACAGGCCAGGCCGTAGGCCCCTGTCAGCCGGCCTGGCCTGTTTCTACCCCTAGTCACAGCTTGTGTTTTTTATAGTAGAGATCATTTGTTCTTTATGTATGCACCTTATGCCAACCCCTCTTCAATAACAATTGCCAATGGCTCTTACTCCCGTGTACTTGGATCTGGCATTGTTAAACGTACCTTGTCTGTTTTGTTGTCAATTGTTCTTAATGTTCCTGACCTTTCTTTTAACCTTCTGTCTCCTAGCAAGCTTACTCGCCAATTAAATTGTTTTATCTCACTTGTTCTTGATCATTGTTTGATTCAGGATCTCACGATGAAGTGCATTATTGGTAGGGGATATGAATCTGGCGGCCATTACTTCATTCATCGGGAACCACTACGCTGCAATTTAGTTTGTGTTATAAATGTCTTCTTGAATTGTGATCTTCTTGAGGAAGTCTACATAGAGCAATCACCTGGTTTTGTTGCTCAAGGAAGTGTACGAAGGCATGCCACCTTCAAAGGTCTTCATATGGTTTGAAGCAAAGCCCTTGTGCTTGGTTTGACAAGTTTAGCTATGTGGTTAAGAAGTTTGGTCTAAATCAGAGTAAATGGGAACATTCTGTGTTTTATCAACGGAAGGATACTGTCATGATTCTCTTAATGGTATAGATTGATGGCATTGTTATTACGTGTTGCAATACTTCAGGAATCTCATCACTCAATGCCTTTCTTAATTCTTATTTTCAAACGAAGGATTTGGACCCGTTAAAATACTTTCTTGGAATCGATGTTATGAGAAGCAAGAAAAGCATCTCTTGATAAGTGGTATATGTTGCTTTTGATGATCTTAATGCCACGTGGCTTGGTGTCCTTTTGATCGTTACGGTGGTTAGAATTTCCCTCCACTTCACAAGCTACGTTTAGTAGAGCCTAATTGCTGCTCGTTTAGCAACACAATTTCATGTTTTGAAAAATAATATTCAACACCCTGAAGTACTTTTTTAACAATATCTAGTATCCTAAAATAATTTTTTAGTAATACTTAGTATCATAAATTAATTTTTAACTCACTCAGCACCTTAAATAATTTTTCAATAGTAATTACTGTCTAGCAAACTACACTCTAAAATATTTTTTTAGTAACATCCAGTATCATAAATTAATTTTTAACTCACTCAGCACTTTACATAATTTTTTCAACAATACTCAGTATCCTAAAATATTTTTTTCATCAACACTCCGTATCTTTAGTTTAGACCGCTCGTTGCAATTAGAAAAATATTTTACGATGTTGGAGGTAGAAAAATTATTTTAGGATACTAGGTAGTATTGAAAAAATACTTCATAGTGCTGAATATTATTTTTATTTTTTTTAAAAAAGGGACCCAACCCCCTCTTTTTACCCAAAATGGCATAGTTTTGGATAAGGGAGAGGAAAAGGACGGGAAGGTCATGAAGAGAAGCTGGACTCGTTAAGCACGGCAAGCATGTTTTTACCAAATTAAGATTTAAAATGCATTTTTGGGTCCCAACATGCATTAACATTGAAGCATCTTTTATGATGTTAATATAATATTTGGTCCATCAGATTTACTCTCATTTTAGTTTTAGTCCCTTAAGTTTTAAGCAAGAGGTTTTGGTCCCTCAAGGAGTAAAATAATCCTGAGTTTTTTTTAACTATAGGGATTAATATTTTAAAAGAAATGAAACTTGAGGGACTAAAATCTCTTATATGAACTATAAGGGATCAAAATCAAAATAAGAATAAATTTGAAGGATTAAAAATTGTATTAACCACAACTTTACAGCAGCTTCATAAAAAAAGCCCATTATTGTCACGGGGAGAGAGCAAAGAACATAAATCATGTCATTTTGTGTTATTTTACATCTAAACATGCTTTTTAATTATATCATCTAAATAAGTTTTAATTTGTCAGACTAACCTTTTTTATAAAGCTTATTCAAATATAAATCACATTGCACTATCTGACTTTTATCCCAACTCAAGTTTTCAAAAATTAGATGAAATAAAAGCTACTTCTGCCACGTCTAATTTAAACACACCATTATTATTCACTACAAACACAATAATCCAGACAGCCAGGCTTCTTTGGATTTGACTATTTATTTATGATAAGAACGATTACGTAAGTTAAGATAAACCTTATTTTACATACTTGTCTCATAAATAGAGTGAAAATGAAGCTTCAAATACACCAGAACAAATAAGCACGTACATTTATTGTAATGTGGCTGCAGGTTCAGGCTCTGGGGACATGCAGTGACCGCATTCCTCTTTTATAAAAATCCCAATATATGGAGTAATAATCTTTGACCTTGTTGAACAACTTAGGTTGTTCTTCACTTACCAAACCATCTTCTGGCCCGATCTCTTGGCTTGGATCAGGCAGATAGAACGTGACAACTGAAAACCTCTCCCTCTCTGAGTTAGTCAGTACCCTATGAAATGTACTCTTGAACACCCCATTACTCATTATCTGCACCGCCATCACAAATCATCAACAATAAATTCACATACTTCTCAATAGAAGTTCTAGTGTTAGTGCACATTGAGTTTCGGACCTTCAACGCTCCTCATTCTAATGCACTTGTAAATTACTAGATTTATAGCAAATCAGACTGTCTTAATAATTTTTTTTTTTAAAAAAAAGCATTTGATAAGTTGAAGCATTACAAGTTTTAATGCTTCAACTTCTCAAATGTTTTTTTTTGTTTTTTTAATTATTAGATTTTATATAAAATAAGTGATATTTTGTTCTCTCACGGTGATAAAATGGTGTAGTTTTAAATTTTTACGTTTTTCAAAAAAAAAATAATTTAAAGCCACGCAACTTTAAAGTATTTTTCTTTGCATATTCGTAAAAAGTCCAAAATTGAACCATTTCATCATTGTAAGATACTCTTCCATTCTTAATATGAGATATATTTACCTAATTTTATTAAATTAATTAAATTAGCTAATATAACATGTATGTACTCTTCTTTATTCTCTTTTTTAATTATTGTTGAGGGGGGTATCAATAAGGATAAATAAAGAAAATATCGATAAATATGAAAACTTTGTTTTATATTTAGGACCAAAATCAAACCCCTAATATATCTTATATTAAGGATCAAAGGAGTATCAAAACGTCACTTATTTTATGTAGTATCTAATGATTAAAAAAAGAAGAAAAAACATTTGAGAAAGTTTGAGCATCACAGAGGACATTAGAGAGCAATAGAGGGAAGCACACTAGAGGCCCCAAACCCGTGTTGGATGTTATCGATATGTGTCTTTGATCAAAGCTCTAGCGATCACAAAACATTTCAACAAGAGACTAATACAGTAATACCTCCATTTGATCGCCCAGGAGAACGAAAAGGGCGTGAGGAATTGAGGGAACAGTGAACCATTTGCCATCTTTTTGGACTTGGAGGCCTTCTTCATCTTGCAGGATAATAGTGAAAACAGTTGAATCTGAGTGAGGCTTGAGGCCAAGAACAAGATCTGGCCTCCCACATGGAGGATAGTAAGAGAACCTTGCTTGTAAATTTGGTCCCTCACCAATCTGATTCACAAAGCAGTTCTCTTCCAAGTTCAATGACCTTGCCACTCCTTTGGAAACAACCTCTGTCATCTCCATTATCTTCCTACTATATTCTTCCAAAACACCCCTGCACATACAAGAGTGAATCAGTAGTCCTATTCTTAGTCTCAAAACACCAATTTTAGTGCTCATGTGCATGACTACCAACAAGACAAATTTGGATCCTTATATATATTTTTAACGAATTTTGGTTTTGGAAGTTTTGGGTGGAGGAATAGATTTTCAACAACAAAATTTGATTTATAACATTTTAATTCATGCTCTATTTTCTTAGTTACTTTTACGCTTAAACTCATATGCTTTAAATGTTGGACATCGTATTTTATTGTTGAAAATCGATTTCTCAACTTACATAGTCAAAATTAATTTCTTTATGCCGTGCCACATGTTTAAGTTCCTTTTTCTATAGGACTAAACATACTTCAAGCCCTTAGAATTTTAATGAGTTTTGATTTTAGCTTCTATATGGAAGTCACATTAGTCCTAATTAGCAGTTTACATTAGCCTAATTAATGATGTTAAAACCCCATTAGTGAAGTTAACCGTTAATACCGTTAAACTCAAATCCAAATCCTTATAAAATTATTAGGACCAACATAATGTTTTGGACGACATATACTATGGGACAAATACAACCGGTAAAAAAAGAAGAAGAAGTGTTATGATCAAAACCAAAACTTATTAACAGACATAAAGTGGGTTTAACCCAAAATTTGAAGTAATACCTGAAGGATGGTGGGTTTGTTGGCCAGAGTGTGTAATTCCTTTTATCTTGTGGGTATACAAGAAGTTGCAAGCGATCAGACCAGTCTAGAGACTGGCCTTCTTCAGGAATTGGATCCGCGCCATACCCGTTGCTTTCTGTAACCCCTTTACAAACTTTGTTCTTTTCCTCCATTGGCTGCTCAAAAAATTCCCTCCCAACTTGACGAACCTCATCCAAAAACGACGTCGATATCCCATGATTTACAGCCTGAAATCCATAAAAATCATCAATTGTAACTTGTAAGTGTAAATATATACTAGCTCTCTGGTTCTTAATATAAGATCTAGTTTGTAGTTATCTAACAAGCTCCTAAATCTTATTTTATGACCATGAAAATGGAAATATAGAAGTATGTGAAGAGATGGACCTGAAAGCAGCTCCAGGAAGAGAGAGCTGATCGAAGCTTTTGGAGTTCTTGTTTTTGTAGAGCAATAATATCTGGTGGTGTTGGTGATGATGATGAGAGGAGGGCAAAGTCAATGAGTGGTATTGAACCCAAAGTTGGAGATATAACTTGTGTTGGATCATCGTCTCTACAAACATAAGCCGGTGGTACTTCTTCACCGTTTAGGACCATTTCTTGAACACGCCTTGCTAGCAAGATCTCTGCTGGAACCATAGAAGCTTGTGCCATATTTTTACCCTTCTTAACAACAATATCTTCTGTATGTGTGTGTTTTTCGCTGACTTCTTCTTCAGCTATTGATTGTCTCTTTTATGTGAGAATGGCGTCAATGTTGGGTGTGGGATGGCTTCCTAGTGGAAGAAAGACTCAATATTTGAAGTCTATTATTTGTCTTGTACTAGTAGTAACGAGCGGTCTGAATAAGATTAGAGAGTGATAAGGTTTTAAAAAAAAATCTTATTCAAGTGGCTTTCATTGGTCCGAAGGTTTTAAAAAAAATCTTATCCAAGTGGCTTTCATTGTTCCCAATAACTTGTGGTGTGTGTTTGGATTAGCTTTTTTTAATAGTTTTTACGACTAACGAGGTAAGTGTGTGAGAGGAGTTTTGTCTCGGGTTGCGCAAACCATGGTTTAAAACCATGGTTTTGGAAGTTCCCAAACACACACGTGGTTTTAATCTTTGCATGTTTTTCATGTTAGTGTCTTTTTTTTTAATACTTAAATTTATTTGAGTTGTGTCCGGGCTCAGCAGGACAGAACATGACCTCTAGATTTGAAGATCTAGTGTGTGGGCCCGCCTCTTCCATTATTTTCCACTAAACCAAAGAATAAAAACGACAATGTTATTGCGCATGACCTCTAGATTTAAAGATCTAATGTGTGGGCCCGCCTCTTCCATTATTTTCCACTAAACTAAAGAATAAAAACGACAATGTTATTTGTCTTATCACTAATGCCGAGATGATTTTTGGGAAAATCCCTAAAAAAGAACTTTTAAAATAGCAAAAGACGGAAAGGTGTTCCGAAATTCCATATTTCCACAAAAGTGCGAGTACCTGATCTGGGATATTGAAATTGTAGACAAAATGACGTGCGTAACCCTGGAAGTTTTAAAATTGAAAAACGGCAAGGAAATAAGAAGGGCGAAATTGCGCGAAAACTCTGTGGAGACTCTTCATCTTCTTCCGGCGTCGTCGTTGTCGTTGGTGGAGCGTGGTTCCGTGGCGTTGATAGAGGATAGTAGCAGCGACATTGTGCGGCGAATTTGGGGTGGATTTGAGGAGGAGCGAAGGCAAGAAGAGGTTGTGGTGAAAGGCATTGGAGAGTTGCAGAGGCACCAGTTTGCGGCTGCGAATTTGAGCTCCGGTGTTGAAGTTGGGTAAGTGGTTGTGTTTAAAATTGTATTTCATTTTAACTTATCCACTTGATTAGAATGGGGGTTCAAATTCGTTGGGTTAAAATTAGTTTGGTCCAATGTGGATAAAAGCTATGAAGTGGTACGAAGTTGGGAATCGTTGAGGGGAAGTTGTGAAAATAAGTTGCTAAGTTGGGAAGTTTGAATTGCAACTTTTGAAATTTGTAAACCGTTGAAACAGCATATGAACGCGTCAATTTGTGAAGTTGTGACAGGGTGTTCAGACGTAGCGTATTGTGATTTTATTGTTGTGAAAATCTTATACATAAATTTGCGAATGGCTTAAGTGAAGTTGTGAAACAAAATCTCTGAAAACTGCATGTGAAGTTGTGAACACAAAAGAAGAATCTGTGAAAACGGTAATGACACGTTGGTAACCTGTGAAACAGCATATGAAGTTGTGGATGTGAGTAGAAGTTGCGAAAGGGTTTGTAGATATAGGAATCGCCGATTTCACAGTATTGAAAATGTTATTGATAGTGTGGATTGTTTTAAGTGAAGTGCTGAATCCGTAAGATAACATTTGAAAATCGAATGTTATCCTGTGAAAACATTATCGGAGTTTGTGAAAGCGTAATGAAAAGTTGGTAAATATGTGTAGAGGTCAATTTAGGCGAGGAAATTGTGAAATTCGTAGACGAACTTGTGAATCCTTATGCAGAAGTTGTGAATTTTTCTCCATAAGTTGTGAGACCTCATTTAACTGTGGGGAAATAGATATTTCCAATAGTTGTGGTTGTGATGGGAAGGTTGCAAAATGGTATGAGAAGTTGCGATGACATAGCTTAGATGCGTTAACTTGTCATGTACGAATAAAAATGTTATTAAAATTGCTGAAATCCATAGTTGATGAGTGTAAACTGAATTTTTTGCAGGTAAAAGGAGATGGGGGGACACAAAGGTGAGACATCAAAGACAGAAAAAGTAAAGGCAACAAGTGTCAAAAGTAGAGAAGTAACGAAAGAAAGTGAAAAGTCGGAGGCAATAAAGGGCGATGGTGAACAGCTTAAACCAGTGATGAGTGGGTTTATGCTGTTTAGAAACGAGTATGTGGCCAAGTTAGGGGAGAAGAAGAGAAGGATGGCAGATGAAAGTAGGTCGGCAGGGAAGGCATGGCGTGAGTTGCCAGAGGCGAAGAAGAAGGAGTACAATGATAAAGCTATGGAAGGACGGCCGAAAAGGGAGATGAGGAAAAAGGAACTGCCATTTCATACCCGCTGCTCACTGGGAGGATTTACATCGTTGGTGCAGTTTGTGAACGGTAAAGAACATTTGAAGGAGAGGGTTAACAAAATAGGATTTGGAAACCTATTGAAGGTGCAATTGGAGAGACTCCCCCGTGACCTGATTGTGTCCATGCTGAGAGCATATGACCCAGCAACACATCAATTCAGGATTAGGGGGAAGACAAAAGAAATAGAAGCATCAGATGTGCACAAGTTGCTGGGTATACCTCATTCAGGGGAGGAGGTGAAGGTGGATGTGGAGGATTCCAATAGAAGATATCAGTGGTTGAAGAGGGAGTATGGGAGGAAGAAATATACGGACATTCTGAAGCGCATAAAATCTGGGACAGCTGGCGATAAATTTGAGTTTATGTTTGTGCTCTACAGTTTAGGGACTTTGTTATGCCCTACCTCGAGTGGGCTGATAAGTGACCGGATGTTGAGGGTTATGTTCTGCACAATGGACGGTTTTGAACATTATGACTGGGCAACATACATGATGAAAGACTTGTGGAAGGAAATGAGTGATTATGTCAAAGAGTACAGGGAGAAGAAGAAAAGGGAAGGGAGCAGCAACGTGGGTGGTTGCCTGTACTTACTCCTGGTATGTCACTGTTTACATTAAATGTGTAGCTATCATTAAAGCCGAAAATAATGATCCATATATTTTCTATGGTGCAGTTGTTCTTTGGGGAAAATTTCCCTTTGAAACAAAGTGTTCGCGAACAGTCCACCACACCGATTGAATTCTGGACAAAGGAAAAGATCAACGAAATGGTGAAGACTGAGAGGACGAGCAATATGGGAATTTTGTATAAAGGAAAAGGCTCTGAAGTTAGGGCAGGGAATGAGGACACAGATAATGTGCCATATTTAGACCCGGTATGTGTCTGTGGAAGCTAATTTAAAATGCAAAAACGATTTAATCATGTAATTGACAAATTAAGTTGTGCTGTCACTGTAGGAATTGAAGGAGGTCTATGCGCGGTTGGTGAAAGTTATCGATGAAAACCGAAACAGACTTGTAAACGTGGTGGTGCAGGAGCTACTCAATGTCCAGCTCGCACGAGAGGCCAGGGACAAAGCACAACAAGACGGCCCTGGTGTGACAGTAGATGAGCAACATACAGATGAGGATGATGATGATGCGACAGATGCTTCTCACGACTCAGATTCTGATGATGCAGACGCAGAACCTTATCATGTTGATGACGACGAAGATGATGATGCAGAGGGAACTGATGCAGAGGGAACTGAGGTGGCGGAAAAAGTCCCCACGGATGACCATGCAATTCAGAGGCCAACTCGAGTGCGGAGATCAAAGAGGCAGCACTGCAAGCGATGACATGTCCATTTATACAGTTGGATGGGAGTCGAAAAAGGAAGACGCCAACGCATGATCAGAAAACGTTGTTCAACATAGTTTCCACAATGGCCAGAGGTCCTGAGGCTGAAGTGTAAGTATCAACGTCATGTGATTGAATGACTGTTATGCAGTTAGTATATTACCACAACACGGGAAGCGATGAACTAACTGGCATTGCATTTGAAATGTTTTTGTAGGCCGTTGGTTCAGATTTTGGATGAAGAACTGTGTCGAGACCAGTTGTATACGCTAGGGGGAATTCAAAGACTAAGTAATACGGTATGTATGGCTTACGTGGAGAATGGTTTCATTAAGTTATGGTGAATATTATATGTAGTTTATGCAATGGTTTCTTTGCTGCTGTAGGTGATGTCCGTTGTGTGTAAGGCTTTAATGTATCACTTCAAGCTGGAGGGAGGACAGCCGAAGCGCCATATTTTTGATGCATGGTTCATGGTAATTACTCATTTGTTGTGTAGTGGAACAACATTTAATTTGACCAAATTATGTGCACATTAGTCAGGACTATGTGTTTTTATGCAGACAAAGTTGGTAGGTCACCCAATAGGGTGGAAAGTGTCTTCCGCGAGTAAAGAATTCTCTGCCAAAACCGTCGGTTACAATATAGGCGAGTGTGACTTGATAATGGGTCCGGCACTTGTCCGTGGCCACTGGTTCTGTGTTGCGTTAGAGACAAAGACTATGACCTTCTACGTGCTGGACTCAATGAAGCCTGATCTAGGCAGCAAGAAGACGACGAGGAAGGGTGGCGTGACAGACGATTACATATTTGTGTTAAACTTAATTGTAAGTTCACCTGACTCCACTGCTGTAGTTGAGGTGGTTAACTTCAGTTGACCCACATCGTAAGACGCATAAATGTTGTTTTTTCAGAGAGATAGGTTCGTTGACATCATGCACATTGTTAACCCGCATCTGGCTGGGAAGAAGAAGATGTCAGATATTGTGTGGCCTCCTGTTGTGCAACAGAATAATCTGTAAGCTTCTTCACATTCGCCTCTTACAATTTACCTTGCATTGTTTCGTTAAGTAACACAACGTTTTCGTGTGGGTGAGAGTACAGGAGGGACTGTGGTGTTCATGTTATTATTTGGTTGAGCCAGTGGACCCCGGAAGGTGATTTCCATTACGAAAATGTAAGTGTTTCAGATTTCCCTCTGTTCGCATTCTTATATACTTGTGATTTCCATTATGGTTTGCATTGAACCTTACACTGAGGGAATTACTTATTTGCAGGAACAAATTCAGCAATTGCGGAGCGACATTATGTGGTGGTTAGTCAATCATCCGCTGAATTTGTTGCGGGACACAGCTCTGGCCCTCATTCCCTCTGGACAAAAGTCCAGCAAAAGACGTGCTTAGGTTATGTCCCCGCGATATAGTAATGTCAACACTTGTCCATGTAAAGTATTGTTAACGTCATAGAGTAATGTACGGTAGAGTAATGTACGGTATAGTGCACTGACAGGACAGAACATGCAATTTAAGGTACATTAATGACAAATATGTTGCCATGCAATGTTTCCAAGTTCACTCCTCTATCATGACCTTCTAAAACGTACTTGTATGCCACCAACAATATCTGTGTTCCCCTTTCAATGTAACTATGTCCTTGCAAGAGGCAGGTTCAAAATTTTTGTAAGAGAACTAATATCCCTAACAGAAAGGGCTGATGTAATGAGGCACAATGAATAATATGCAATTTAGGGTTGAATGATGCACACATTACATAAGGATACTACGCACGTGCGCCACTTCCATTTCCAACTGCCAATAATCTGATCAGCAGTGCTAACAATCCATAGTAAACAGTGATGATGCACACATTACATAATGATTGTGTCCAGTCAATACACCCTGCTAACCAAGTGTGACACTTCCTTTTCCAACTGCCATTACTCTGATTATCTTTGGCGGCAACAAATCCATAGGCATATACACTATAGCGCGGTCATAACTTGATGTTACGTAGACAGTGCTTTGGTGTCTCTGAATTGTTGGCCATTGAGCAGTCGAGTTGATATCAGCACTGGACGGTAACAAGCGACTTATTGTTTACAGCCTTGCGTTTCTTTCCGCATCTCCACTCGACTTGAGGATTACAACTCGAGTTACTTGCATAATTGGACGGTTTCCAGACAGTGCTTGCGTCAAGACTTAGCAGTACGGACTCGAGTTGTCCAATTACCAACTCGAGTTATCATCATCACTGGAGGGTAACCCGATGGTGATAGTGAGAAGCGGCACCGAACTCGAGTTGCGTAGAAGGTCACTCGCCGCCGTTCGTGGATGACGTACGAAGATCACTCGAGTTTCCAGATGAACAACTCGAGTTGCCGTCATCACTGGAGGGTCACCCGACGGTGCTAGTGAGAAGCGGCACCGAACTCGAGTTGCGTAGAAGGTCACTCGCCGCCGTTCGTGGATGACTTACGAAGGTCACTAGAGTTTCCAGATGAACAACTCGAGTTGCCGTCATCACTGGAGGGTCACCCGACGGTGATTGTGAGAAGCGGCACCGAACTCGAGTTGCGTAGAAGGTCACTCGCCGCCGTTCGTGGATGACTTACGAAGGTCACTCGAGTTTCCAGATGAACAACTCGAGTTGCCGTCCTCACTGGAGGGTCACCCGACGGTGATTGTGAGAAGCGGCACCGAACTCGAGTTGCGTAGAAGGTCACTCGCCGCCGTTCGTGGATGACGTACGAAGATCACTCGAGTTTCCAGATGAACAACTCGAGTTGCCGTCATCACTGGAGGGTCACCCGACGGTGCTAGTGAGAAGCGGCACCGAACTCGAGTTGCGTAGAAGGTCACTCGCCGCCGTTCGTGGATGACTTACGAAGGTCACTCGAGTTTCCAGATGAACAACTCGAGTTGCCGTCCTCATTGGAGGGTCACCCGACGGTGATTGTGAGAAGCGGCACCGAACTCGAGTTGCGTAGAAGGTCACTCGCTGCCGTTCGTGGATGACTTACGAAGGTCACTCGAGTTTCCAGATGAACAACTCGAGTTGCCGTCCTCACTGGAGGGTCACCCGACGGTGCTAGTGAGAAGCGGCACCGAACTCGAGTTGCGTAGAAGGTCACTCGCCGCCGTTCGTGGATGACTTACGAAGGTCACTCGAGTTTCCAGATGAACAACTCGAGTTGCCGTCATCACTGGAGGGTCACCCGACGGTGATAGTGAGAAGCGGCACCGAACTCGAGTTGCGTAGAAGGTCACTCGCCGCCGTTCGTGGATGACTTACGAAGGTCACTCGAGTTTCCAGATGAACAACTCGAGTTGCCGTCATCACTGGAGGGTCACCCGACGGTGATTGTTTTTTTTGTTGTTAAATGTGCCTAAGTAATGTGCAAAAAGCAACACGTAATTGGTCATACTTGGAGTCCGTAGAAAAAAAAAAGATAAACCATATGAACGTCGTTAAACCTGACGCATGGACGAACTGTTTGAAACATTTACTCTAAAATTATTTCTTTGGTGAACTGCATGTGACGAGAATTAAAAAAAAACGTGGGGACTATCGTCGTCTAGGCATCTGGATTAACGTCTTCATCGTTGTCGACTCCCTCATTAATTTCTTCCTCCTCCCCTGCGTCGATTCCTTCAATCGGCTGTGGTTCAACATTCGGTCCTTCTGGTTCGTTCATAATGTGGTAGAGCCAGCTTACTTCTGTGTCGTATATGCAATTTCTGCATCCGGCCTGGCATGGTTGGTTCTCACAGAATCTATGTTTAGGACGGTCGAATATGTTCCTGTTCAGTCCCCAGTTCATTGATTGTAGGTGTCGTGTCACTCGCTCTTTAATTGAAGATATTTGGCCTGAGTCGATAATGGCTTGAAGTCTGTGTATTGCTTCGTTCCCTTCTGGTGTGTCGTTAAACTTACTCCATTTTGCAAGGACTAATATGGCAAATGAGTAACTTGCATCACAGTTGTTTAGCACTGCAGCCTCCCGTATTTGTGACAGTCCTTTCTCTCCTGTATCTGCTGTTCTGGTGTAGTATTTAAGACCTCTAATGAATAGACTAAATGGATTACCGTTATGGAAACATGTCAGCAGGAAATGAATATGTTGCTCGCTTCTTGTCCATCCTAGATGATCATAGTTCTCCAGAGGCACGTTCTTATAGAATTCTGTTGAATTTCCTGCTATCCTTAGGATGCGGCATGAATTCTTGAAGTGATAATAGTCTTTCAAACTTGATGATGCTATGTAGCACATCAGTTCTATTAATATTGTTTGCGGAAGCTTCAGAAGCGGTGAGTCATCGTTGCTGGTCGTTCTTCTATGTCTGGAGTGGTCTGGTGGGAAGTCAGCCATGTCTTTTTTCGTGTTTGTTCCTGCAAGACTGTTTTGTTGCCTGCGGCCTAAATAATTGGGGGTGCGGACTATTTGTAGTTTTTAGTGCACGACCAAGCGTGGCCGTTTTATTTTATCGTCTGTTTTAGTTTTGTTCGTGGTGGTGGGTGGAACGTGGCGGTTGTGCTGCTTGGTTGATTGTGGTGTACGCCTTTTGATGTCGTGGGTTCATTGCCGGTTACCAGAGTGCTTCGCATTCGTAACTGAAATTAGTAATGTCAGTCTGTTCTGTTGCATGTAACGTTTATGTGGTATTGCATGTCTTTTTTCCTTCCGTTTTGTGTTTGAACTGTGTTTTGTTTTACAAGTGAATGTGTTTGTCATGGCCACGCGTATATAATTTGTATGGACTAATTTATGCACATTAATGAACTGAACTGAAGGTCATATTATATCCAGAGCACGTATGGTGTCAACATGCACCGAGCCTGCGTTTAAAATAACACGCTCCAGTTAAGTAGTCACATAATGAGAGGTACAACATGCAATTACATGAGAGCAGCGCAAAAAATACTTTACCACAGCAGCAGTGCCACTAAAAGGATCTGTATTCATGATGACAAAACTTATAAAATTTGCACAGACTAAGGTTTGTGTGACTTAATTACAGCAAAATCAAACCACAAATATATTCGTCAGGCACCACGCAACACATTCAGGAGGTACATTGAAGAAGACATTATACAGAGAAGCAATGCTCTCTACGGTCGCTCATACTAGGAATATGTCTCACGGTCATGTCTCCCCCTTGTTGTCGTCATCTGGAAGGGTAAATGTCGTACACAATTCCAAGGTTGCAGAGGAAGACGGTGGCTTGCGAAGAGGAGCTACCGGTGGAATAGGGTCTGTCTCAGTGGTACAACAAGGTGGTGTATAGGGTGTAACTGCAGTGGCAGGTTCAATGGGGGCAGAGGTTTGATCATGGGAGCCAGAGCATGTAACGTTTATGGGGTCCTCTATGGGAGTGGTGCCTGAGGGCTCACAACTGGATTGTGGAATAGCTTGTGGGTCCTGAGGGATGGGAACCTTTGACAGTGTGGCAGGATCCGGGGGTGTCAACATAACATTGGATGACGTAGGAGGACATGGAGCATTTTGAGTGACTAAGTTTGCAGGAGTTGTAGATTCAGGTCCACATGGAACAGGTGCAGCATTACACTGTGACGGCATATCAGAAGGAGGAAAGTTGAAGTGTTCTCTGAGGACAGCTTCATAAGTATCAAGGCGATGATTAAATTCCCTCAACTGCTGAGTATGAGCATCTTGCATTTGAAATAGCCTCTCGAAGTTCTCATTAATGCCAATAACCAGACGTTTGACTTGATGGTCAACCATTTCGACCAGATAGGCATTTGAGACCTTTATGTGGTCTGTGGTTGTTTTCAATGCATCCTGGATGTAGGTCTGAATTGTGGCTGCCATGAGTGGGGGTCCAGGAGACCCAGCTGTTGATGATTGTCCCTCATCCACTTTGGGTCTCTCAGATTCCATCTCCTTCCTTTTCTTCGTTGTTATACTTGTAGAAGCACCCACTGGCAGCTTAATATTCATTCTGCTCAGGTGAATGCTGTCAAACCTTGGAATACGAACAATTTGCTCATTAGGTTCGAGGTACCAGATATTGTGCAGCGTTAGAAAGTGAGAGATCAGTTGGGGAAACGGTAGAGGGGTACTCCTTGTGGAAGACTTCCTGTATCTGTTTATTTCATTGTAAATGTGTTGCCCTATGTTCCTCTGTTCCTTAGACACAATTGAGGCCATCAGCTGGTAATCTTGTCCCACGAAGTGAGTGAAATTGTTCGATTTGTTGACCATAGATCGTGAGTATATGTACCACACAATCCGATGTACATCACTCAAGGAGCTAGGTTTGAAAGTTAAAGTTTTACTTCCACCAATTGGATTCAGAATCTGACATATTTCTACATCACTGAATTCTTTTACAGGCCCTGTTGGAGGATTGTCTATGCCAAGGTAAGTGTTAATCAATGCAGCAGATAGTTGAATGTTTTGGCCCCTAACAGTTGACTCTAATCTTTCTTCTATCAGTTCGCCCACCTCATCACAAACCTCAACCACCTCCAAGTTACAGTAGAAGTGCCTCACTACAGAGGGACTATATGACGTTTTGATGGTCAACCAAGGTTCATAGTACTGAAACCAAGGGTACAGATCTAAAGCGAGTGTGTCCTTAATATGTTGTAGATCCAGATAAACAACAGGACAGAATGATCTATGAGCGAAATCATCGTCATACCTGCTCTTATCATTAGGCTCTAGTGTCTCTGAATTGAAACCTGGTGGTGGTCCCAGAAGCTCATCCTCCAGTTCAGGAGGTACATTACACTTTGCTTTTTGATTTGAAGTTGATGCACCACCATATCTGGATTTTGTGGGTGCATGCAATGTCTGATCAACCAATTGAGTCACAATCTTTGTTATCTTCCGCTCTAAGTCTTCTTCTGTTTTCTCTGTGGAGGTTGAGGCCAAATGTTCTGTAGGCACTGACACGACTAGTTCCTTCGAAGTGGGAGAGGCTACTTTTGGCCGTTTCTGCTGTGATTCTGCTATCACAACCCCCTGTGACCTGCTCGGTTTTTCCGGTGGTAGTCGATCCTGAACTTTTGGCCGAGTCTTCCTCGGTTTGTTCAACGGCTTACTCCCTTTCGACGGCAGCTTCTGTGAATCACGAGAATCTTTCTTCCCACTGTCGGAGCCCTTTGTTCGCACCATTGCACCAGATGGAAGAATGAGAAAGTGCGATGCTAGGGCAAGTCCAAACTCTGCTTCTCGACTCACTGAGGGTTAGGGGGAATGGAGCTGTTACGCCACGGTTGGTTGAACGGGATTTGAAGGTTGCATAGAGCTCAACTGCCTAATAGTACGTTTCTCGTCAGTTAACTCGAGGGCTCATTTAGTCGGAGGTCGAGTGGAGTGCACAGAAATGTTTGGTGATTGAGGGAATTAAAGCGTGGAATCCTGATTAACTCGAGTTATAGTTCATTCACTCGAGTTAGTATTCCCTTTTGGTTCGTGACTTTCCAGTTACCCTCCAGTGATGCGCACAACTCGAGTTGGTCATGGCCCAACTCGAGTCCACACGTCGACTGATCATAGTTTCGCACTGGAGTGCGATATGTCCAACTCGAGTTCCCCACGCCTGCACACGATAACTGGCTGGTTACCCTCCAGTGATGCGCACAACTCGAGTTCCTCATGGCCCAACTCGAGTCCACACGTCGACTGATCATAGTTTCGCACTGGAGTGCGATATGTCCAACTCGAGTTCCCCACGCCTGCACACGATAACTGGCTGGTTACCCTCCAGTGATGCGCACAACTCGAGTTCCTCATGGCCCAACTCGAGTCCACACGTCGACTGATCATAGTTTCGCACTGGAGTGCGATATGTCCAACTCGAGTTCCCCACGCCTGCACACGATAACTTTCAGTTACCCTCCAGTGATGCGCACAACTCGAGTTGGTCATGGCCCAACTCGAGTCCACACGTCGACTGATCATAGTTTCGCACTGGAGTGCGATATGTCCAACTCGAGTTCCCCACGCCTGCACACGATAACTGGCTGGTTACCCTCCAGTGATGCGCACAACTCGAGTTCCTCATGGCCCAACTCGAGTCCACACGTCGACTGATCATAGTTTCGCACTGGAGTGCGATATGTCCAACTCGAGTTCTCCACGCCTGCACACGATAACTGGCTGGTTACCCTCCAGTTATGCGTACAACTCGAGTTTCTATTCCATCAAACTCGAGTTATCACTTACTCTTATCATATTCATAACAAGATCATACCTTTTCGTGAGCAAAGAAAGTTTGAATAAACAGTCGGTAGCATCACTAGGCATGGGCCTGCTTTTCCCATCGGCATCAAATAGCAGATTGTATTACCACAAGTCTTTGAAATATAAATTGGTACATCAAGTGTTGTTGTTATTAACAGATTGGGTTACATGAAGAAATTTGATGTGATTTAAAGTTGTGTAAGAAGGAATTTGATGTGATTTAAAGTTGTGTAAATAAAAACACCATTGTCATCCCACCCATCCAAGTGTGGAACGGATTGTCTCAAGCAGGGTACATTGATGCACAAACAATATACTTCACTGTCTACTAACATTGGCTTACATGAACACAGATCTTCTTGGTGGCATAGGTGTTGTGGAATTGGTACATCAAGTGTTGTTGTTATTAACAGATTGGGTTACATGAAGAAATTTGATGTGATTTAAAGTTGTGTAAGAGGGAATTTGATGTGATTTAAAGTTGTGTAAATAAAAACACCATTGTCATCCCACCCCTCCAAGTGTGGAACGGATTGTCTCAAGCAGGGTACATTGATGCACAAACAATATACTTCACTGTCTACTAACATTGGCTTACATGAACACAGATCTTCTTGGTGGCATAGGTGTTGTGGAATTGGTACATCAAGTGTTGTTGTTATTAACAGATTGGGTTACATGAAGAAATTTGATGTGATTTAAAGTTGTGTAAGAGGGAATTTGATGTGATTTAAAGTTGTGTAAATAAAAACACCATTGTCATCCCACCCCTCCAAGTGTGGAACGGATTGTCTCAAGCAGGGTACATTGATGCACAAACAATATACTTCACTGTCTACTAACATTGGCTTACATGAACACAGATCTTCTTGGTGGCATAGGTGTTGTGGAATTGGTACATCAAGTGTTGTTGTTATTAATAGATTGGGTTACATGAAGAAATTTGATGTGATTTAAAGTTGTGTAAGAGGGAATTTGATGTGATTTAAAGTTGTGTAAATAAAAACACCATTGTCATCCCACCCCTCCAAGTGTGGAACGGATTGTCTCAAGCAGGGTACATTGATGCACAAACAATATACTTCACTGTCTACTAACATTGGCTTACATGAACACAGATCTTCTTGGTGTTGTGGTGAAGTATATGTCAGAAGGTCATGAACACAGATCTTTTTGGTGGCATAGGTGTTGTGGTGAAGTATATGTCAGAAGGTCATGAACTCAGATCTTTTTGGTGGCATAGGTGTTGTGGTGAAGTATATGTCAGAAGGTCATGAACTCAGATCTTTTTGGTGGCATAGGTGTTGTGGTAAAGTATGTCTTAGAAGGTGATGATAGGAGATGTTTTTGGTGGCATAGATGCTGTGGTCAAGTATGTCTTAGAAGGTCATGATAGGAGATGTTTATGGTGGCATAGATGCTGTGGTCAAGTATGTCTTAGAAGGTCATGATAGGAGATGTTTATGGTGGCATACATGCTGTGGTCAAGTATGTCTTAGAAGGTCATGATAGGAGATGTTTTTGGTGGCATAGATGCTGTGGTCAAGTATGTCTTAGAAGGTCATGATAGGAGATGTTTTTGGTGGCATAGATGCTGTGGTCAAGTATGTCTTAGAAGGTCATGATAGGAGATGTTTTTGGTGGAATAGATGCTGTGGTCAAGTATGTCTTAGAAGGTCATGATAGGAGATGTTTTTGGTGGCATAGATGCTGTGGTCAAGTATGTCTTAAAAGGTCATGATAGGAGATGTTTTTGGTGGCATAGGTGCTGTGGTCAAGTATGTCTTAGAAGGTGATGATAGGAGATGTTTTTGGTGGCATAGATGCTGTGGTCAAGTATGTCTTAGAAGGTCATGATAGGAGATGTTTTTGGTGGCATAGGTGCTGTGGTCAAGTATGTCTTAGAAGCTCTAGCAGAATTTTTTGTGGCATATCTGCTGTGGTAAACTGTATGTTAGAAGGTCATTAACACAGATCACCAGTTTATTTTATTGTGTACTAACATTGGGTTACATGAATGAACAACTTTTTGGTGGCATTGGTGTGGTCAACTATATCAGTATGTCTTATAAGGTGATGATATTTTGGTGCCATAGATGCTGGGGTCAACTATGTCTTACAACATGAGAGCACCAGCATTCCAACCAACTGATAAAAACTACATAATACAGAGCAGTCTGATAAACTATACATTTGTATTTCTCCATTGATTACAACTTGAGAAATAGTTGCCAAACTATACATAATCAACACTATACTTGTGTACAAAAGCAGTGGCTACTTACATAAACTTTCAACTTTCAGTGACAACATAACATTAAGATCTTACTGCTTCTTAATGTTTTTTGTCACTGACATGACACTGCATACATTACATATAAAAACTGCTTCCCTGCACCCCATCCCTTCATTCCAAAAACCATTGAAGGGTAAAACGAAAACATATATACAACATAAAAGATGAAGCATCAAAGATGATCATTAGAGTTCAACATGGGTTGGGATTTTTGCACGTCCTTCTTGTGTGTCCTGCTTCATGGCACCTTGTACAATGGTAGATCTTTCTATTTTGGAACTGTGATTCCTGCCTCCTTACTCTTGGTCTTCCAGGAGGTCGACTTGTGATTGGAGGGTGGAGGAACGTAGCTTCGGACATGTTTTCCATGTGATAATCCCTATAATCATTGACGTTCGGCATGTCTATTGTCACAACCGGAATCATGCTGTGCTGGTAGATCCGTTGCTGAGCTTCTATCTTATAACAATCCTCAACATAATCGTAGATGTTGCCGTGCACAACCTTGACAGCTGCACACGCATGTGTGCATGGAATCCCACTCATCTGCCATGCCCCACAACTACATTGTCGTGATCGCAAGTTAACCCCATGGTCTCCACGTACTGTATGCACACTGAATCTACCCTGCCCATAATCTTCACACCACATATGCTCACATCCACTCACATTTTCCATAACCTTTGCATCTATATTTGGTCCAACACAATTCTTCCACTTGTTCATTGCCACATAAGAGGCATGCATCTTCTTTGCTACTTTCTCGCGATGTGCGTGAATTAATTGGGCTACATTATACTTCCTCTCCTTCACCATCCATGCATTGAATGACTCGGCGATATTGGTTGTTATGTTATCCCATCGTTTGTATGGGAACTTGCTAAGAGCCCACCTATCAACGTCACCATGATTGTTAATCCATTCATATAACTCTTGACAGTGCTCCCGCATCTTTTCCATTGCTTTATCAAACTCATCAACACGCCTTGCATATGCAATCTTGTCAAGAAGCATCAGTCCATCCTCCTTTGACCGGTTACTGGTCTTTCTCTTGCCCCTGTTTATTTTCAGTATCTCTGCACTGAAGTTCTCCTTCACATGTCTATAACAGAATGCATGACGATGCCCTCCAAATATTGCTGCCACAGCACCTATTATGGCATTGTGACGATCTGACACAATTGTCAAGTCCATAGAACCAACAATCCTTTTAATCATATGCATGAACCAAGTCCAATCGTCCATTGTCTCTCCCTTCACAATTGCTATGGCAAACGGCAACAGCTCATTATCCGCATCATACGCTAAAGCTGCAAGTAGAGTCCCCTTATAAGGGCCACTTAAATGAGTTCCATCAACATATAGTACATGCCTTGCACCCCCCATGAAACCCTGTACACATGACCCATATGCAATGAAAACTCTTTCAAACCTGCAACCATCTGCTACCCATTCAGCAACTGTATTAGCATCAGTTTCCTTCAACCTTTGGCATATCCATGGGATTAACAAGTATGATTGTTCCGGTCTTCCATGTATGTCTTCCATTGCCTTTTCCTTTGCCCTATATGCCTGTTTATATGTTAGCTTCACACCATACTCCCTTTGCAGTGTCTTCATAATCTCAGTTGGACGCTTCTCGGTGTGATTCCTAATCTCGTCAATTATTATTGATGATGTCAAAGTAGATCTTGCACCATGGCCGCTCACTTGCAAATGATCTTGAGCTGAATGAACATGATCTTTGATGAATTTTGTCACACACAGTATTCCAGAAGTCCTGCCCACTGCAGACGCACATAATTTCCAAGGACAACCCTCTACTTTACACGTGACATACATCTTGTCCTTGCTATTCCTATCATATTTATACATGAACTTATGTGCAATGCTATACTTGTACAAGGCTTCTCTTAATGCATCGGCATGAGGAAAATGCTGCCCCACCCCAGAAATTAATCCTGACCATTTCAAATAGCTAGTGTCACTCAAATTTGTCTGATGTGTCTCATAAGTTATACACCCACCACCAATTTCAAATGACACAGCCTCAAGATCATTGCCATGTGTCATGGGAGATACCTCTGCTTCCGGTGACCGTTCCAATAATCTCTGGCTCCTGCATACAAAATTACAACACTTGATAACTTATTATCATACAACAATTACACCACTTTATAACTTATTATCAGCTTGGGAATGAACAAAATATTACTAACTTACACATGTGCATTATTCATTGGCAAGGATTCATTGCCATTCTCTATATTGGCTACAAACACATGCGCACTGCTTTCATTGAACCGAAAAAGGTTTTCAATTTCATTATCATTGTCAAGCTCAATTAATGTCTCATCAAACATTACTGTGTATTTAATGTCCCAACTGCTCCCTTCATAACCTGTCAATGTTGATATAATTTCTCTTAAATCTTCCATTCTTATCCCATCTTTTAGTACCTTTACCCTCACACTACCTCCGAAATATTTAACTTCACCGTCATTATTATGTTCAAATTTCCCCCCTACGTGGAAATAACAAAACAACTCCTTTGCACGGCTTGAACCAATATTACCATCCATTTTTTTACGCTTCCTGCGACAAATAAATAACACTTAGTTAGTTGACAAACACAAAACTACATGAGTACCTCAATCTTTCACAAATCTATATTAGGGTTTTCCAACTTCATATTAATCGTTTCTTAAAAAATCCACCCCATTTATTCTCTTCAACCACAACCCTGAAAGTAACCATCCCAACCTCCTCCCCGATTCAGGCAGCATCTGCATTTTTCGCCATACCACTCTTCAACATTCACGTCCTTCAAACCCAAATACCCCGCAAAGTTTCCCACCCAAATGAAGACGAAAATGGTTTTGCTTCAGCTCGACCACAGGGGGAAGAACATTGTCGACTAATGAAGTACATACCTCTGTTTGTATCGCCTCCCACGTACGTTCCCGCGCGATGACGCTCTCCCTGTTTCGCGTCACCTTCTTTTGTCATCAACTTCTTTTCTTTCATCATTAGAGGACAAATTTGTCATTTTACGTTCAATTCTAATATTCCAGTTAACGTACTCGCACTGATACGGGATATTATATTTCCGCGCACGTCTCCGTCTTTTAACAATTTAAAGGTTCTTTTTGAGGGATTTTCCCATGATTTTTTTGATGTTAAGACTTAAGATTTTTAATACCACAAATGGAAATCTTTATTAAGAACCAAATAAAGTATATCAAACTAAATGATAGAACGAATATTCCAAAGAATCTTATGATGACATGGACATTTTACTAAACTTTTGTGATCGATAGTCATGCGCAAAAGGAAAAAATGCTAGTGTTACGACTAAAGATTTTTAATGCGACAAGTGATGGAATATTTTAAAATGATTCCATCCTTAGCCAATGGCCTAGGTGTCATGATGGCACCGCATGTCTAAGGTCCAACCCAAGCCAACGACGTGCGTGAGACTCTGGACGTGTGTGCCTGATATTTCCAATTGTAATATCACTACACAAATTTAACACTTGTTTGAAATTACTTAATTCATATTATATTATGTAAGTCGAAATAAAATTTTCATCATCTTAAAAGAATTGCTTATCATAAGCATAATCATAAAAATCGAGACAAAATTCTTGTCATTTTAAAGTCTCTTCTAGTATGATCCCCGTGCTATTGCTATACCCAATATGTGAAAACCTAAACAACTCCTCTTGATCACTCAACAATCAACACGTGTTTGCTCTTTGTTAGGTCGCTTGCTAGGAGAAATCTAGGCTGTTCAAAAGCCGGGACGGGACCAAGATACCCCAATCTCGGTCTCGGTTTTTGGTAGGGATGCAAATTACATCCCGATCCTAGTTTGGTCCCGTAGTCCCGAGACTAGGACTGGGAAATCTCGGCATTTTTTAAAAATATATATATTTAAAAATATCATTATATTAGTTAAATTATCCATATTCTATTGTTTGAAGTAATCATTTAACAACTAACAAGACTATACACTACTATAAAAAACCAATATAATGACGCTTATTTTAAAAAGTACTTTGACGTTTAGGAAACACCAAAATTTTTGACGCCATTAAAAATACCTTTGGCGCTTTTCAATTTACAGAAACGTCATACATTACTTTATCAAATTAAATAAATTACATATGGCGTTTATTGGGATAGTGCTAAAGGAGGGCCTCACCCCTCCTTTGGCGTTTTTTATTCAAACACCAAAGGAGGGTGCCCCTCCTTTGGCGTTTGATGATTACACGCCAAAGGAGGTTTGAACCTCCTTTGGCGTTTATTTCTACAAACGTTAAATGAGGGTTTAATTTTTTTTAATAATTTTTAAAAATATTTCTTTTCCTATACAGTGTAATGCTTTAACAAAATGCCTGATGACCATGTATATTTTTTATAGTAAGCAAAATGATCATATATTTCGTCTAGTAGACAAAATTACAATACAAAACGATGATTGTCTTAAATAACTACAATACGGTGTAATGTAAAAATAAATGCCTGATAATCATATATAATTTTTTAGCAGGTAAATGACTATACATTTCATCTAATAGGTAAATTACAATATAAAACGATGATGATCATTTTTTTAATTATTTTATTTTCTTGATAAAACAAACAAATCACAATACAATGGTAAAAAATACAAAACATTAACTACAATGATTTGTATTACAACAAAATTACTACAATATTATTAATTTGTAAGTTTAAAAATTAAAAAAATAACAATATATAGGAAGTTTAAGCTGACAAAGTTGAAACTTCAAATCAATACTTAAAAAATAAAAAATATGAGCAAACATATAAGAGTCATTACAAATTTTAACCAAAAAGAAAACATGGATCAAATGTTTAAAAAACAATGCTTACAAGCTAAGGATCTCCTACTTCTACTTGCTGCCATCAAAGAGAGGAAGGAGTGGGGATAACGAATAAGAAAAGCTAGTAGAGCAATAAAGTGAGAGAGTAATGGATTGAAGTTATGGGAAGTGACAAGCGGGAGAGCGATAATGGCGGGATGTCAATGGCGGGGTTTTTAAATTTTGTAAATAGGGGGAAGTTTTGGCGCTTCATAAAAGAATGTCATTGCTTCCCATTTTCAAAATAAAATTTAAAAAAAAAATGGAAGCTTTGGCGCTTCTTTAGGAAGCGCCAAAGCTTCTATAGTGTTTTTTATTTTTTCAATATGAAGTTTTGGCACTGTGTTTATGTAATTGGTTAGTTTAACTATATTTTATGTGTTGATTCTTTTTCTAACAATGGTCAAGTATATACTACTTTCACGCTTCATTATAAAAAAATTTGATGAACTTCATGAAGCTCACTCAGTTTTACGCTTTATTATAAGTGTAAGTTAATACTAGTGGCAACAATATATTCAAGCAGATAATTTGGATCTATAAAAAGAAAGAGCAAAAAGTATGACAAACATATCATATAACTTTACGTTGATTGTAACTATTAAACCTTTAACAATGATAAATGTATAATAATATAATGACCCAAGTGAAAAAAAACACTTAATTTAAATTTACTTTATAGCTAGACACACACAATCGAAGAAGCTGACTGAACCTTTTTTTTTAAAAAAAATACATAGGAAGCTTTGGCGCTTCTTTAGGAAGAGCCAAAGCTTCCTATAAGAAGCTTTGGTGTTTCCTTAGAAAGCGCCAAATCTTCCTATTATAATATTTCTTTTTTTATTTTAGTTTTTTTTTATATGTGGCCGTTTAAAAAAAATTAAAAATACATAAGAAGCTTTGGCGCTTCCTTAGGAAACGCCAAATCTTCCTACTATAATATATTTTTTTTAGTTTTTTCTTTTGGAATGTGGCCTTTTTACAAAAAAAAAAATTGATAAACTTCATGGAACTCATTCAGTTTTACGCTTCATTATAAGTGCAAGTTAATACTAGTGACAATAATATATTTAAGCATAAAATATTGGATCTATAAAAAGAAAGAACAAAAAGTATGGCAAAGATATCATATAGTGTTACATTGACTGTAACTATTAAACCTTTACCAATAATAAATGTTATGACCCAAATTAAAAAAAAAATTGATTTAATTTTTTTTTTAAAAATGCATAATGCAAATACAATAGGCATATTACAATAGTCAGAAAGAAATTAAACTTCTCTTATCAAACATATGTGTAAGGCCATAGGAAGATTAAATAGAAAGAAGAAATAGTATATTAAATTTCATATTATATGTATATATATTTTTAAAAATATAGGATGCTTTGGCGCTTTTTAAGGAAGCGCCAAAGCTTCCTATTATATTTTCCTTTTTTGGTTTTTGAAAAATATAAGAAGCTTTGGCACTTCCACATAAAACGCCAAAGCTTCTTATTGTTTTTTTTTAAATATTGATGACAATGTTTGGCGTTTATTCAGGAAAGCGTCATATAAAGTTAACGTCTATTATGACACTTATAATTGTAAGCGCCAAAGCTTTAAAATAACCTTTATTTTAAAAAATAAATAATTATCTTTGGCGCTTTTTGAAAAAACTGCCATAAGAATTACGCCACTAAATCCCTTTTTTGTAGTAGTGATAATAACTACACAAATTAATCTAGAATTGAATAATAGCATTTTTATCATCATCATTGTTATTATCTTTATAAATTATATAGTTAGGATTAGTATAACGATATATACGGTTTAACTCCAACTAAAGATGTGATACTTATTTTATTAAATGATAACTTAATTTATGAGGTAAATAGTATAAAAATAAAAGGTTAACTTAATTTATAAGGTAAAAAAATATTTTAAAAAACCGGGACCAGGATCTCAAAGGTGATCTCGATTCCCGTTTCGGGCCCGGTCCCAATATGTCTCAGTCTTGGTTGTCCCGCGTTAGTGTCAAGGTTTCACCCAAGGGAGGTGAATTGGATGATTTAAAAAAAATTAAAACGTTATAATTAAAATACTTACTTAAACAGATAAGAGTTGAGAAATATCACTGAAGTGTACACCAGGATTTATACTAGTTCGGTGTTAACAACTTGACCTACGTCTAGTCTTCAGAGCTCCTCTGAGATTTTCACCGTACTTCTAAGATTCGATGGATTCTTGGCACCTCAGTGCAAGCAAGCTCTTCAACAGGACATTCACTTCCCCTTACACTTTGTAATCTGATCCCTCTCAAGGTCCCACTACCTTGAGAATCACTTTACAAGCAATGATGGAAGGTATTTAAAGCTCTCTTAAAAAGTAGATAGATAAGAACTGATGAACAAAGAGTATATTAGAGAATGACAGACAAACAAGACATTCACTTCCCCTTACACTTTGTAATATGATCCCTCTCAAGGTCTCACTACCTTGAGAATCACTTTACAAGCAATGATTGAAGGTATTTAAAGCTCTCTCAAAGAGTAGATATATAAGAACTGATGAACAAAGAGTATATTAGAGAATGATAGACAAACAGAGAACAGAGCACTTGATGAACAGAATTAATATCGCCGTTGGTTTATTGCTCTGTCTTGAATGCTTTTATATTTATAGGTAGAAGATGTTTGAAGACCATTGTGAGCATACAAATTTGTCTATTAAAGAGTAATTGTAGCAGGTGATGAAAGAGAGTGTTTGCGTCGTTTCTCTTTGCTACGCATTAAATGCTTCTGTCAGATTTTTGCTTTTCAAGATTTTGAAGTTAATCCATTGTTTAAGCGCCTGAAACTTACTGAGAAATGAGATTAGTAACATTTAAGAATAAGCTAGAAGTTCAGGAAGCAATTCCAGATGTAAAGAGTGTCTATTGAATTTTCCGAGATGATGATTTTGGTTTCTAGTAACATCACTCGAGTGTGTTTGATAATCACTTAAAGTGATTCTCAATCACTCGAGTGATTTTGTGATCTTGCACTCTTAACTTTATTAGAGAACTTGGTGGTGATGGTTTTTGAAAACTAAGCATCACTCGAGTGCTCAGAACCAGTCACTCGAGTGATCTTATAGCATTTGGAAAGTTTCAAAAATTACTATTGAGCGCCTATCACTTTCAAGTTACTTTTAGGTCACTTGCATAAATTAGCAAGTGATCACAAATCACTCGAGTGATTCTCCAATTCGCTCGAGTGATTTACTACATCACTCAAGTGGTCTGCTAGTTCAGTTGAGAGTTCTTTTCAGGAAGTCAGCATCACTCGAGTGATTTGTCATTTCACTCGAGTGACCTGACTTTCAATGCATATCACTCGAGTAATCTCACCTCATCACTCGAGTGATCTTACTTAATCACTTGAGTTATCTGCATCTGATCACATGTCACTCAAGTGTTTGTCCTAATCACTCAAGTGATCTGTGTTATCAGATCACCATTAGTTGTAATATCACTCGAATGCTTATCAATCATCTAGTGATTTTGTTACCTCTGGGCATTTTCTTTCATTTCTTTTAAGAGTTACATGTAAGTGTAGCCATCACTCGAGTGATTTGCAATGAAAAAACTTCACAAAGTTTGATCACCATGTAATGACTTGGAGTTTCTTAAGAGGGAACCATCATCACTCAAGTGCTCAAACAGATCACTTGAGTAATCTTCCACTAGTGATTGAATTTCAAGTTTAAGCTTAAGTATTTCACTACGGAATTCACTTTGTTCCTTTTCAAAAGATTTGATCATCACTTAACAGTAATAAATCAAGGTTTATTGTCATCAAAACGTTATGAGAAATAACATCCTACTCCCGGTTGGAACAGGAAATTCCATGGATCAAACTATCTAGAATCAGGCTGGGACGATAGGAACCGGGATAACTTGAACACCCATAGAGAAATCAACGAGACATAGAGAGGGGTGAAGTGTGTCACGCAGAGAGACTGACAGTGACCCCTTCAAATATCTATATACTACTTCATGTCTTTGATGTAAGACCCAGTTGACTTTGTTGAAAAGATTAATGAAGTTAAATTAATTACTTTAAAAGATTTATATTTATCTTATTTATACCAAACTATTTTATCTTACTTATAAACTGATATATAATCAAATGACACACAATATATGCTATGGTTAACTATATATGCTATGGTTAACTAAATTACTCCCTCCGGTCCTTAATATAAAACATATTTGGAGAGTTGATCTTGGTTCTAATAAATATAAGATATAGTTTTTATCTTTATCAATATTTTCCTAGTTTACCCACTATTTATACTCCCTCATCAATGATAAGGGGGAGAGGGAAAGATAGAATTAAAGAAGATGATTAGGATGTTTTAGAAAATATATATTCTATTAAGTAATTTAACTAACTTTCTTAATCTAATCAAATTAGGTAAATATATCTTATATTAAGGACCGGAGGGACTATTTTAGTTTCTTAATCTTTCCAAAAAAGTCAATTGGGTTTTATATTAAAAACCGAAAAGAGTAATAGATAAGTTATATATACTATCTTCGGTCCTTAATATAAGATCTTTATTGAAACTACAGAATTAATTTGTGCCATATTTTACCCTTTTGTTAACAACAATACCTTCTACTCCCTCCGGTCCTAAATATAAGATATAATTGATTTTTTTAAAGATATTAAGGAAGCTAATTAAATTACTTTAAAATATTCATATTTATCAATTTTTTTCAAACTATGTTTCCTATGATAAACCCATTTTATTACTGCATTTTCTATGGGATTTCATTGTTGTTAGAATACTTTTATGGGCTAAAAATATACAATATGTGATAATTTGGGAACATATTTGCTGCTTGAAATTTTTTATATATGCAGAGGCAAAGAGGAGAAATGAGCAATCTTGAATCGAGCAAAAAAGAGGATCAGATGCAAGTGATAGGATGGAGCAAAGAGGAAGTCAATTGGAATGCCCGTATTCGTGAGGACCAGAAGGAAAAGGAAGAATGAGGAGCCCGTTGGAATGCAACAAGCTTGGAGAGGAATTTTACCAATGGATACGTGTAGTGGGATCAATTCATTCACACAAACTCCCAAACTTGAGTGATTTTGGGCTCTTTCCGGAATTGACTTCGGAACTTCATGATTTTGTTTTCACTCATGGCACAACTTCGTTCTCTCCACCATCCACCTTCCATTTATCTCCGTCCCCAATTCTTCTAATATTGAAGCTTAGCAGCCATGGCAACAACATGTGTGAAGATAGCTGAAGCTTTCTGCAACACAACGAGCAGTTAAACCACTTCACTTCCCTAAGAGAAGAGCAGAGCTTGAGTCACTGGACTTCAAGGGAGTTGATCCAATTATTGTATCTAAATTAGGATTCATCTTTTTCTATTTAAAGTTTGTGGATCTTGATTTATGGTTTAACAGGTTTTGTACTTCATTGTGATTTTTAAATCAAGATTTTTAGAATGTCATTTACTTAGGTGTTTAATACTCTCTGATTCAAAGTAGATTCAGTGATGATTTTTTGATGCGTTTGAACCAATTGTTATTACTAAGTTGATTGATCTATGGTGAATGTTGTTTAATATTCATCTAGGAGTTCTAAGCAACTACATTTTGGTTAGATCTTGAAGTCATAACCTGAAACTCTCTCTTGGATTAACTCACTTAGTCAAATGACAATAAAGGTCATGCAAAACTCTTAGGGAAGGCATTTTGTTAGTGATTTCCGTACTTCATAATTTTCTGTCACTTTTGTTTCTTAAACTCTGAAAATCCAAAAATAGTAGAAAATAGGATCATGATTTCAACCTCGCAAATTCAATCTTCTAATTTGTTTAGTGATTTGACAATTGAGATTCAAGATTTTCTAGCTTTTTAAGAGAATCCACCTAAGTTACACTATTGTATTGCATATTTTAGTGTCCTCGAATTTTGATTGCTCCTACAACAGAGTAAATCACCCTAGTATATAAACTAATATATAATCTAATGATATACTCTCTCTGATCCTAAATATAAGACAAAGTTAACTTTTTTGGAGAGATTAAGGAAGTTAATTAAATTACTTTAAAGTATTTATATTTATCATTTTTTCTCCAAACTATTTTCCCTAACTTATAAACTGATATATAATCTAAGGATACACAATATATGATATGATTAAATAACTTATTTAGCTTCCTTAATCTCTCCAAAAAAAAGTCAACTATGTCTTCTATTTAGAACCGAAGGGAATACAACATATGATGTGATTAAGTAACTTATTTAGTTTTCTTAGAGCTTGTTTGGTACGGATTTGGAGGGGAAGGGAGGGGAGGAAAAATATTTATGAACTGGATTTTAAAAAATTAGAGAAGTGTGGTTGAAATTTTTTAATTAATTTTTCATACTCTTTTATTTTAAATTTTATTTTTATTAAAATTTTATAACCCCACTTCTCTTTCCAATTTATAAAAATTTTTCCTCCCCTCCCTTTCCCTCAATTTCCCTCCTACCAAACACACCATAAAAAAGTTAATTCTATCTTGTATTTAGAACCGAAGAGAGTATGTGTCGTTCGCTACCTTCTTCTCCTCCTCCTCCTCCTTCAGCTACTACTGGTTATCTATTATCTGTCATATATGTGAGAATGCCGGGAAGCTTTTCTTAAGTCTTTACTCAACTCTAGTCTTAAGCTGAATGTTGAACAAATAAAGGAAAACCATTTTGCAGGTTCTTTATACTTTCACTCAACTTTTAACTTGGTACATGTGTCTTGTTTTTTCTTTATTAAATCATTAATTTTACCCAATTAACATCGTTAGCTACTGCAACTTTGCTTTACTAGTGTTGTTGGCCCATGCGTAGGATTTAACATTATTGAATCATTTAATTAGGAGAGAAAAACGTATCAATATCATATTAAAAATTTTAAAAAAATATATAGGTACTCACAAATAAGTTTTTCTAACAAATACTAATATCACTGGGAATCGCATGACATGGACATTGTGCCAAACTTTTGTCTATGACATTAAGCAATTTCGGAACGTCTTGTGTAACCATGCTGCTTGATCTTGTAAGAGAATTTTATAGCTTGAATTGAGAATAATGTAGTTACCGCTGATAATAAAGCATTCTTTTCTTAAGAAATTAAAATAGTCTACATATATAGTCTTTAATTAGATACACCATCCCTTGCAGTCTTAAATATATGGCATTTTCTAAACAAAATTCTTGATATATAATATAGCTGATCACTTACTACGTTATTAACAAACTTATTTCAAATATTACTCCTATTACAATTTATTAGGAGAAAACTTCAAATCTAAGGTAGTTTGTTTTTATATTCTTGAATATAGACAAAATTTAAAAAAAAAAACTTTTTTTTTTGCTACAAAAAATTATTGGGAAAATCCCTCAAAAAGAACCTTTAAATTGTTAAAAGACGCAGACATGCGCGGAAATATAATATCCCATATCAGAGCGAGTACGTTAACTGGAATATTAGAATTGAACGTAAAATGACAAATTTGTCCTCTGATGATGAAAGAAAAGAAGTTGATGACAAAAGAAGGTGACGCAAAACAGGGAGAGCGTCATCGCGCGGGAACGTAAGTGGGAGGCGATACAAACAACAGTAAGGTATGTACTTCATTAGTCGACAATGTTCTTCTCCCTGTGGTCGAGCTAAAGCAAAACCATTTTCGTCTTCATTTGGGTGGGAAACTTTGCAGGGTATTTGGGTTTGAAGGACGTGAATGTTGAAGAGTGGTATGGCGAAAAATGCAGATGCTGCCTGAATCGGGGAGGAGGTTGGGATGGTTAGTTTCAGGGTTGTGGTTGAAGAGAATAAATGGGGTGGATTTTTTAAGAAACGATTAATATGAAGTTGAAAAACCCTAATATAGATTTGTGAAAGATTGAGGTACTCATGTAGTTTTGTGTTTGTCAACTAACAGTGTGTTATTTATTTGTTGCAGGAAGAGTAAAAAAATGGATGGTAATATTGGTTCAAGCTGTGCAAAGGAGTTGTTTTGTTATTTTCACGTAGGGGGGAAATTTGAACATAATAATGATGGTGAAGTTAAATATTTCGGAGGCAGTGTGAGGGTAAAGGTACTAAAAGATGGGATAAGAATGGAAGATTTAAGAGAAATTATATCAACATTGACAGGTCATGAAGGGAGCAGTTGTGACATTAAATACACAGTAATGTTTGATGAGAGGACATTAATTGAGCTTGACAATGATAGTGAAATTGAAAACCTTTTTCGGTTCAATAAAAGCAGTACGCATGTGTTTGTAGCCCATATAGAGAATAGCAATGAATCCTTGCCAATGAATAATGCACATGTGTAAGTTAGTAATATTTTGTTCATTCCCAAGCTGATAATAAGTTATAAAGTGTTGTAATTGTTGTATGCAGGAGCCACAGATTATTGGAACGGTCACCGGAAGCAGAGGTATCTCCCATGACACATGGCAATGATCTTGAGGCTATGTCATTTGAAATTAGTGGTGGGTGTATAACTTATGAGACAGATCAGACAAATTTTAGTGACACTAGCTATTTGAAATGGTCAGGATTAATTTCCGGGGTCGGGCAGCATTTTCCTCATGCCGATGCATTAAGAGAAGCCTTGTACAAGTATAGCATTGCACATAAGTTCATCTATAAATATGATAGGAATAGCAAGGACAAGATGTATGTCACGTGTAAAGTAGAGGGTTGTCCTTGGAAATTATGTGCGTCTGGAGTGGGTAGGAGTTCTGGAATACTGTGTGTGACAAAATTCATCAAAGATCATGTTCATTCAGCTCAAGATCATTTGCAAGTGAGCGGCCATGGTGCAAGATCTACTTTGACATCATCAATAATAATTGACGAGATTAGGAATCACACCGAGAAGCGTCCAACTGAGATTATGAAGACACTGCAAAGGGAGTATGGTGTGAAGCTAACATATAAACAGGCATAAAGGGCAAAGGAAAAGGCAATGGAAGACATACATGGAAGACCGGAACAATCATACATGTTAATCCCATGGATATGCCAAAGGTTGAAGGAAACTGATGCTAATACAGTTGCTGAATGGGTAGCAGATGGTTGCAGGTTTGAAAGAGTTTTCATTGCATATGAGTCATGTGTACAGGGTTTCATGGGGGGTGCAAGGCATCTACTATATGTTGATGGAACTCATTTAAGTGGGCCTTATAAGGGGACTCTACTTGCAGCTTCAGCCTATGATGAGGATAATGAGCTGTTGCCGTTTGCCATAGCAATTGTGAAGGGAGAGACACTGGACGATTGGACTTGGTTCATGCATATGATTAAAAGGATTGTTGGTTCTATGGAGTTGACAATTGTGTCAGATCGTCACAATGGCATAATAGGTGCTGTGGCAGCAATATTTGGAGGGCATCGTTATGCATTCTGTTATAGACATGTAAAGGAGAACTTCAGTGCAGAGATACTGAAAATAAACATGGGCAAGAGAAAGACTAGTAACCGGTCAAAGGAGGATGGACTGATGCTTCTTGACAAGATTGCATATGCAAGGCGTGTTGATGACTTTGATAAAGCAATGGAAAAGATGCGGGAGCACTGTCAAGAGTTATATGAATGGATTAACAATCATGGTGACGTTGATAGGTGGGCTCTTAGCAAGTTCCTATACAAACGATGGGATAACATAACAATCAATATCGCTGAGTCATTCAATGCATGGATGGTGAAGGAGAAGAAGTATAATGTAGCCCAATTAATTCACGCACATCGTGAGAAAGTAGCAAAGAAGATGCATGCCTCTTATATGGCAATGAACAAGTGGAAGAATTGTGTTGGACCAAATATAGATGCAAAGGTTATGGAAAATGTGAGTGGATATGAGCATATGTGGTGTGAAGATTATGGGCAGGGTAGATTCAGTGTGCATACAGTACGTGGAGACCATGGGGTTGACTTGCGATCACGACAATGTAGTTGTGGGGCATGGCAGATGAGTGGGATTCCATGCACACATGCGTGTGCAGCTGTCAAGGTTGTGCACGGCAACATCTACGATTATGTTGAGGATTGTTATAAGATAGAAGCTTAGCAACGGATCTACCAGTACAGCATGATTCCGGTTGTGACAATAGACATGCCGAACGTCAATGATTATAGGGATTATCACATGGAAAACATGTCTGAAGCTACGTTCCTCCACCCTCCAATCACAAGTCGACCTCCTGGAAGACCAAGAGTAAGGAGGCAGGAATCACAGTTCCAAAATATAAAGATCTACCATTGTACACTGTGCCATGAAGCAGGACACACAAGAAGGACGTGCAAAAATCCCAACCCATGTTGAACTCTAATGATCATCTTTGATGCTTCATCTTTTATGTTGTATATATGTTTTGGTTTGACCCTTCAATGGTTTTTGGAATGAAGGGATGGGGTGCAGGGGAAGCAGTTTTTATATGTAATGTATGCAGTGTCATGTCATGTCAGTGACAAAAAAACATTAAGAAGCAGTAAGATCTTAATGTTCTGTTGTCACTGAAAGTTGAAAGTTTATGTAAGTAGCCACTGCTTTTATACATAAGTATAGTGTTGATTATGTATAGTTTGGCAACTATTTCTCAAGTTGTAATCAATATGGAAATACAAATGTATAGTTTATCTGACTGCTCTGTGTTATCTAGTTTTTATCAGTTGGTTGGAATGCTGCTGCTGTGTGGGTGGGAATGAATATGAACATGGAGCATTTTTATATGTAATATATGCAGTGTCAAGTCAGTAACAAAAAAAACATCATCTTAATGTCCTATTGTCACTGAAAGTTTCTTTACCTAGTCAGTATTTTGTACTGAACTATATCGTTGATTATGTACATTTTGGCAACTAATTATGTACTTTGAATCAATATGCGAATACATATATCCCATACAGGATCAAGATCATTGCCATGTGACATACTTGACCACAGCACCTATGCCACCAAAAATCAAAAAGATCTGTGTTCATGACCTTCTAAGACATAGTTGACTACAGTATCTATGGCACTATAAACATCTGCTATCATCACCTTATAAGACATATTTGACCACAGCTCCTATGCCACCAAAAAGATCTGTGTTCATGTAACCCAATGTTAGTACACAGTAAACTGGTGATTAATGAGTGATGTACATATAATGATGTTCGGCAGATGATACTTCTTGCTGATATTCATATAGGCTTTGTGAAGTATATTGTTTGTGCATCAATGTACCCTGCTTCAGATCTGTGTTCATGACCTTCTAAGATATAGTTCACCACAGCATATATGCCACCAAAAAGATCTGCTATCATGACCTTCTAAGACATACTTGACCACAGCATCTATGCCACCATAAACATCTCCTATCATGACCTTCTAAGACATACTTGACCACAGCACCTATGCCACCAAAAAGATCTGTGTTCATGACCTTCTAACACATACTTGACCACAGCATCTATGCCACCATAAACATCTCCTATCATGACATTCTAAGACATACTTGACCACAGCACCTATGCCACCAAAAAGATCTGTGTTCATGACCTTCTAACACATACTTGACCACAGCATCTATGCCACCATAAACATCTCATATCATGACCTTCTAAGACATACTTGACCACAGCATCTATGCCACCATAAACATCTCCTATCATGACCTTGTAAGACATACTTGACCATAGCACCTATGCCACCAAAAAGATCTGTGTTCATGAGCTTGTAACACATAGTTCACCACAGCACATATGCCACCAAAAAGATCTGTATTCATGACCTTCTAACACATACTTGACCACAGCATCTATGCCACCATAAACATCTCCTATCATGACCTTCTAAGACATACTTGACCATAGCACCTATGCCACCAAAAAGATCTGTGTTCATGAGCTTGTAACACATAGTTCACCACAGCACATATGTCACCAAAAAGATCTGTGTTCATGACCTTCTAAGATATACTTGACCACAGCACCTATGCCACCAAAAAGATCTGTGTTCATGACCTTCTAAAATATATTTCACCACAACACCTATGCCACAAAAAAAATTTGTGTTCATTACCTTCTAAGACATAGTTCACCACAGCACATATGCCACCAAAAAGATCTGTGTTCATGACCTTCTAAGATATACTTGATCACAGCACCTATGCCACCAAAAAGATCTGTGTTCATGTAAGCCAATGTTAGTAGACAGTGAACTGGTGATTAATGAGTGATGTATATATAATGATGTTGGCAGATGATACTTCTTGTTGATATTCTTATAGCCTTTGTGAAGTATATTGTTTGTGCATCAATGTACCCTGCTTCAGACAATCCGTTCCACAGGTGGAGGGTGGGATGACAATGGTGTTTTTATTTACACAACTTTAAATCACATCAAATTTCTTCTTCCAAACGGAGATAATCTGTTAATAACAACAACACTTGATGTCCCAATTTATATTTCAAAGACTTGTGGTAATACAATCTGCTATTTAGATGGGGATGGGAAAAGCAGGCCCATGGCTATTGATGCTACCGACTGTTTATTCAAACTTTCTTTACTCAGGAAAAGGTATGATCTTGTTATGAATATGATAAGAGTAAGTGATAACTCGAGTTTGATGGAATAGAAACTCGAGTTGTACGCATCACTGGAGGGTAACCGAAGAGTTATCATGTGTAGGAAAGGAGAACTCGAGTTGGACAAAGCTCACTCCAGTGCGATACTGGGTTTAGTCAACGTGTGGACTCGAGTTGGGCTATGACGAACTCGAGTTGTACGCATTACTGAAGGGTAACCAGCCAGTTATCGTGTGTAGGAGAGGAGAACTCGAGTTGGACAAAGCTCACTCCAGTGCGATACTGTGTTCAGTCAACTTGTGGATTCAAGTTGGGCCATGACGAACTTGAGTTGTGCGCATCACTGGAGGGTAACCAGCCAGTTATCGTGTGTAGGAGAGGAGAACTCGAGTTGGACAAAGCTCACTCCAGTGCGAAACTGTGCTCAGTCGACGTGTGGACTCGAGTTGAGCCATGACAAACTCGAGTTGTACGCATCACTGGAGGGTCACCAGCCAGTTAACCTATCAACATACTCAAAACTCGAGTTATAGAAAACTCACTCCAGTTACTTCGTGCTGTGAATTCACAATGCTCACTCGAGTCAACCACTTACAACTCCAGTTAATATGATCACTAGAGGGTAACTAGAAAGTCACGAACCAAAAGGGGAATACTAACTCGAGTGAATGAACTATAACTCGAGTTAATCAGGATTCCACGCTTTAATTCCCTCAATCACCAAACATTTCTGTTCACTCCACTCGACCTCCGACTAAATGAGCCCTCGAGTTAACTGACGAGAAACGTATTATTAGTCAGTTGAGTTCTACATATCCGTAAATCTCGTTTAACCAACCGTGGCGTAAAAGCTCCATTCCCCCTAACCCTCAGTGAGTCGAGAAGCAGAGTTTGGACTAGCCCTAGCATCGCACTTTGTCATTCTTGCATCTGGTGCAATGGTGCGAACCAAGGGCTCCGACAGTGGGAAAAAAGATTCTCGTGATTCACAGAAGTTGTCGTCCAAAGGGAGTAAGCCGTTGAACAAACCGAGAAAGACTCGGCCAAAAGTTCAGGAGCGACTACCACCAGAACAACCGAGCAGGTCACAGGGGTTGTGATAGCAAAATCACAGCAGAAACAGCCAAAAGTAGCCTATCCCATTTCGAAGGAACTAGTCGTGTCAGTGCCTACAGAACATTTGGCCTCAACCTCCACAGATAAAATAGAAGAAGACTTAGAGCGGAAGATAACAAAGATTGTGACTCAATTGGTTGATCAGACATTGCATGCACCCACAAAATCCAGATATGGGAGTGCATCAACTTCAAATCAAAAAGTAAAGTGTAACGTACCTCCTGAACTGGAGGATGAGCTTCTGGGACCACCACCAGGTTTCAATTCAGAGACATTAGAGCCTAATGATAAGAGCAGGTATGATGATGATTTCGCTCATAGATCATTCTCTCCTGTTGTTTATCTGGATCTACAACATATTAAGGACACACTCGCTTTAGATCTGTACACTTGGTTTCAGTACTATGAACCTTGGTTGACCATCAAAATGTCATATAGTCCCTCTGTAGTGAGGCACTTCTACTGTAACTTGGAGGTGGTTGAGGTTTGTGATGAGGTGGGCGAACTGATAGAAGAAAGATTAGAGTCAACTGTTAGGGGCCAAAACATTCAACTATCTCCTGCATTGATTAACACTTACCTTGGCATAGACAATCCTCCAACAGGGCCTGTAAAAGAATTCAGTGATGTAGAAATATGTCAAATTCTGAATCCAATTGGTGGAAGTAAAACTTTAACTTTCAAACCTAGCTCCTTGAGTGATGTACATCGGATTGTGTAGTACATATACTCACGATCTATGGTCAACAAATCAAACAATTTCACTCACTTCGTGGGACAAGATTACCAGCTGATGGCCTCAATTCTGTCTAAAGAACAGAGGAACATAGGGCAACACATTTACAATGAAATAAACAAATACAGGAAGTCTTCCACAAGGAGTACCTCTCTACCGTTTCCCCAACTGATCTCTCACTTTCTAACGCTGCACAATATCTGGTACCTCGAACCTAATGAGCAAATAGTTCGTATTCCAAGGTTTGACAGCATTCACCTGAGCAGAATGAATATTAAGCTGCCAGTGGGTGCTTCTACAAGTATAACAACAAAGAAAAGGAAGGAGATGGAATCTGAGAGACCCAAAGTGGATGAGGGACAATCATCAAGAGCTGGGTCTCCTGGACCCCCATTTATGGCAGCCACAACTCAGACCTACATCCAGGATGCATTGAAAACAACCACAGACCACATAAAGGTCTCAAATGCCTATTTGGTCGAAATGGTTGACCATCAAGTCAAACGTCTGGTTATTGGCATTAATGAGAACTTCGAGAGGCTATTTCAAATGCAAGATGCTCATACTCAGCAGTTGAGGGAATTTAATCATCGCCTTGATACTTATGAAGCTGTCCTCAGAGAACACTTCAACTTTCGTCCTTCTGATATGTCGTCACAGTGTAATGCTACACCTGTTCCATATGGACCTGAATCTACAACTCCTGTAAACTTAGTCACTCAAAAATGCTCCATGTGCTCCTACGTCATCCAATGTTATGTTGACACCCCCGGATCCTGCCACACTGTCAAAGGTTCCCATCCCTCAGGACCCAGAAGCTATTCCACAATCCAATTCTGAGCCCTCAGGTACCAATCCCATACAGGACCCCTCTCGTACATGCTCTGGCTCCCATGATCAAACCTCTGCCCCCATTGAACCTGCCACTGTAGTTACACCTTATACACCACCTTGTTGTACCACTGAGACAGACCCTATTCCACCAGTAGCTCCTCTTCGCATTCCACCATCTTCCTCTGCAACCTTCAAATTATGTACGACATTTACCCTTCCAGATGACGACAACAAGGGGGAGACATGACCGTGAGACATATTCCTAGTATGAGCCCGCGTAGAGAGCATTGCTTCTCTGTATAATGTCTTCTTCATGGTTCATGTGTTACTGATAGTCATGTTGTCTGGTACATAATGATTATGGTGTGATGGCCTATAATTGCAATGACAATGTTTATTCTGTACAAGGGGCTGAATGTGTTGCATGGTGCCTGATGAATATATTTGTGGTTTGATTTTTCTGTAATTAAGTAACACAAACCTTAGTCTGTGGAAATTGTATAAGTTTTGTCATCATGAATACAGATCTTTTTAGTGGCATAGGTGCTGTGGTCAAGTATGTTTAGAAGGTCATGTAATTGCATGTTGTACCTCTCATTATGTGACTACTTAACTGGAGCGTGTTATTTTAAACTCAGGCTCGGTGCATCTTGACACCATACGTGCTCTGGATATAATATGACCTTTAGTTCAGTTTATTAATATGCATAAATTAGTAATTACAAAATATATACGCGTGGCCATCACAAACACATTCAATTGTAAAACAAAACACAGTTCAAACATAAAACGGAAGGAAAAAAGACATACAATACCACATAAACGTTACATGCAACAGAACAGACTCACATTACTATTTTCAGTTACGAATGCGAAGCACTCTGGTAACCGCCAATGAATCCACGACATCAAAAGGCGTACACCACAATCAACCAATCAGCACAACCACTACGTTCCACCCACCACCACCAACAAAACTAAAACACACGATAAAATAAAACGGCTACGCTTAGTCGTGCACTAAAAACTACAAATAGTCTACACACCCAATTATTTAGGGCGCAGGCAACAAAACAGTCTTGCAGGAACAAACACGCACGAACATGGCTGACTTCCCACCAGACCAATCCAGACATAGAAGAACGACCAGCAACAATGACTCACCACTTCTGAAGCTTCCGCAAACAATATTAATAGAACTGATGTGCTACATAGCATCATCAAGTTTGAAAGACTATTATCACTTCAAGAATTCATGCTGCATCCTAAGGATAGCAGGAAATTCAACAGAATTCTATAAGAACGTGCCACTGGAGAACTATGATCATCTAGGATGGACAAGAAGCGAGCAACAGATTCATTTCCTGCTGACATGTTTCCATAACGGTAATCCATTTAGTCTATTCATTAGAGGGCTTAAATACTACACCAGAACATCAGATACAGGAGAGAAAGGACTGTCACAAATACGGGAGGCTGCAATCCTAAACAACTGTTATGCAAGTTACTCATTTGCCATATTAGTGCTTGCAAAATGGAGTAAGTTTAAGGACACATCAGAAGGGAACGAAGCAATACACAGACTTGAAGCCATTATCGACTCAGGCCAAATATCTTCAATTAAAGAGCGACTGACACGACACCTACAATCAATGAATTGGGGACTGAACAGGAACATATTCTACTGTCCCAAACATAGATTCTGTGAGAACCAACCATGCCAGGCCGGATGCAGAAATTGCATATATGACACAGAAGTAAGCTGGCTCTACCACATTATGAACGAACCAGAAGGACCGAATGTTGAACCACAGGCGATTGAAGGAATCGACGCATGGGAGGAGGAAGAAATTAATGAGGGAGTCGACAACGATCAAGACGTTAATCCAGATGCTTAGACGACGATAGTCCCCACGTTTTTTTTAATTCTCGTAACATGCAGTTCAGCAAAGAAATAATTTTAGAGTAAATGTTTCAAACACTTCGTCCATGCGTCAGGTTTAACGACGTGCATATGGTTTATCTTTTTTTTTTCTACGGACTCCAAGTATGACCAATTACGTGTTGCTTTTTGCACATTACTTATGCACATTTAACAACAACAAACACAATCACCATCGGGTTACCCTCCAGTGATGACGACAACTCGAGTTGGTCATCTGGAAACTCGAGTGAGCTTCGTAAGTCATCCAAGAACGTTGGTGAGTGACCTTCGACGCAACTTGAGTTCGGTGCCGCTTCTCACTATCACCATCGGGTTACCCTCCAATGATGACGACAACTCGAGTTGGTCATCAGGAAACTCGAGTGAGCTTCGTAAGTCATCCAAGAACGTTGGCGAGTGACCTTCGACGCAACTCGAGTTCAGTGCTGCTTCTCACAACCACCATCGGGTTACCCTCCAGTGATGACGACAACTAGAGTGAGCTTCGTAAGTCATCCAAGAACCGCGACGAGTGACCTTCTACGCAACTCGAGTTCGATGCCACTTCTCACTATCACCATCGGGTTACCCTCCAGTGATGACGACAACTCGAGTTGGTCATCTGGAAACTCGAGTGAGCTTCGTAAGTCATCTAAGAACGGCGGCGAGTGACCTTCTACGCAACTCAAGTTCGGTGCAGCTTCTCACTATCACCATCGGGTTACCCTCCAGTGATGAAGACAACTCAAGTTCGTCATCTAGAAACTCGAGTAAGCTTCGTAAGTCATCCAAGAACGGCGGCGAGTGACCTTCTACGCAACTCGAGTTCGGTGCAGCTTCTCACTATCACCATCGGGTTACCCTCCAGTGATGACGACAACTCAAGTTCGTCATCTAGAAACTCGAGTGAGCTTCGTAAGTCATCCAAGAACGGCGGCGAGTGACCTTCGACGCAACTCGAGTTCGGTGCCGCTTCTCACTATCACCATCGGGTTACCCTCCAGTGATGACGACAACTCGAGTTGGTCATCTGGAAACTCGAGTGAGCTTCGTAAGTCATCCAAGAACGGCGGCGAGTGACCTTCTATACAACTCGAGTTCGGTGCCGCTTCTCACTATCACCATCGGGTTACCCTTCAGTGATGATGACAACTCGAGTTGGTAATTGGACAACTCGAGTCCGTACTGCTAAGTCTTGACGCAAGCACTGTCTGGAAACCGTCCAATTATGCAAGTAACTCAAGTTGTAATCCTCAAGTCGAGTGGAGATGCGGAAAGAAACGCAAGGCTCTAAACAATAACTCGCTTGTTACCGTCCAGTGCTGATATCAACTCGACTGCTCAATAGCCATCCTGACTAAGACACCAAAGCACTGTCTACGTAACATCAAGTTATGACCGCGCTATAGTGTATATGCCTATGGATTTGTTGCCGCCAAAGATAATCAGAGTAATGGCAGTTGGAAATGGAAGTGTCACACTTGGTTAGTAGGGTGTATTGACTGGACACAATCATTATGTAATGTGTGCATCATCATTGTTCACTATGGATTGTTAGCAGTGCTAATCAGATTATTGGCAGTTGGAAATGGAAGTGGCGCACGTGCATAGTATCCTTATGTAATGTGTGCATCATTCAACCCTAAATTGCATATTATTCATTGTGCCTCATTACATCATCCCTTTCTGTTAGGTATATTAGTTCTCTTAAAAAAATTTTTAACCTGTCTCTGGCAAGGACAAGTTACATTGCGAAAGGGGAACACAGATATTGTTGGTGGCATACAAGTACGTTTTAGAAGGTCATGCTAGAGGAGTGAACTGGGAAACATTGCATCCCGCAATGGCAACATATATGTCATTAATGTATCTTAAATTGCATGTTCTGTCCTGTTAGTGCACTCTACCGTACATTACTCTATGACGTTAACAATACTTTACATGGACAAGTGTTGACATTACTATATCGCGGGAACATAACCTAAGCACGTCTTTTGCTGGACTTTTGTCCAGAGGGAATGAGGGCCAGAGCTGTGTCCCGCTTTAAATTCAGCGGATGATTAACTAACCACCACATAATGTTGCTCCGCAATTGCTGAATTTGTTCCTGTAAATAAGTAATTCCCTTAGTGTAAGGTTCAATGGAAACCATAATGGAAATCACAAGTAAATAAGAATGCGTACAGAGGGAAATCTGGACGACTTACATTTTCGTAATAGAAATAACCTTCTGGGGTCCACTGGCTCAACCAAATAATAACATGAACACCACAGTCCCTCCTATACTCTCACCCATATGAAAACGTTGTGTTACTTAACGAAACAATGCAAGCTAAATTGTAAGAGGCGAATGTGAAGAAGCTTACAGATTATTCTGTTGCACAACAGGAGGCCACACAATATCTGACATCTTATTCTTCCCAGCCAGATGCGGGTTAACAGTGTACATGATGTCAACGAACCTATCTCTCTGAAAAAACAACATTTATGCGTCTTACGATGTGGGTCAACTGAAGTAAACCACCTCAACTACAGCAGTGGAGTCAGGTGAACTTACAATTAAGTTTAACACAAATATGTAATCATCTGTCACGCCACCCTTCCTCATAGTCTTCTTGCTGCCTAGATCAAGCTTCATTGAGTCCAGCACGTAGAAAGTCATAGTCTTTGTCTCTAACGCAACACAGAACCAGTGGCCACGGACAAGTGCCGGACCCATTATCAACTCACACTCGCCTATATTGTAACCGACGGTTTTGGGAGAGAATTCTTTACTCACGAAAGACACTTTCCACCCTATTGGGTGACCTACCAACTTTGTCTGCATAAAAACACATAGTCCTGACTAATGTGCACATAATTTTGTCAAATTAAATGTTGTTCCACTACACAACAAATAAGTAATTACCATGAACCATGCATAAAAAATATGGCACTTCGGCTGTCCTCCCTCCACGTTGAAGTGATACATTAAAGCCTTACACACAACCGACATCACCTACAGCAGCAAAGAAACCATTGCATAAACTACATATAATATTCACCATAACTTAATGAAACCATTCTCCACGTAAGCCATACATACCGTATTACTTAGTCTTTGAATTCCCCCTAGCGTATACAACTGGTCTCGACACAGTTCTTCATCCAAAATCTGAACCAACGGCCTACAAAAACATTTCAAATGCAATGCCAGTTAGTTCATCGCTTCCCGTGTTGTGGTAATATACTAACTACATAACAGTCATTCAATCACATGATGTTGATACTTACACTTCAGCCTCAGCACCTCTGGCCATTGTGGAAACTATGTTGAACAACGTTTTCTGATCATGCGTTGGCGTCTTCCTTTTTCGACTCCCATCCAACTGTATAAATGGACATGTCATCGCTTGCAATGGCTGCCTCTTTGATCTCCGCAGCTGTTGAGGCCTCTGAATTGCATGGTCATCCGTGGGGACTTTTTCCGCCACCTCAGTTCCCTCTGCATCATCATCTTCATCATCATCAACATGATAACGTTCTGCGTCTGCATCATCAGAATCTGAGTCGTGAGAAGCATCTGTCGCATCATCATCATCCTCATCTATATGTTGCTCATCTACGGTCACACCAGGGCCATCTTGTTGTGCTTTGTCCCTGGCCCCTCGTGCGAGCTGGACATTGAGTAGCTCATGCACCACCACGTTTACAAGTTTGTTTCGATTTTCATCGATAACTTTCACCAACCGCGCATAGACCTCCTTCAATTCCTAAAGTGACAGCACAACTTAATTTGTCAATTACATGATGAAATCGTTTTTGCATTTTAAATTAGCTTCCACAGACACATATCGGGTCTAGATATGGGACATTATCTGTGTCCTCATTCCCTGCCCTAACTTCAAAGCCTTTTCCTTGATACAAAATGCCCATATTGCTCGTCCTCTCAGTCTTCACCATTTCGTTGATCTTTTCCTTTGTCCAGAATTCAATCAGTGTGGTGGACTGTTCGCGGACACTTTGTTTCAAAGGGAAATTTTCCCCAAAGAACGACTGCACCATAGAAAATATATGGATCATTATTTTCGGCTTGAATGATAGCTACACATTTAATGTAAACAGTGACATACCAGGAGTAAATACAGGCAACCACCCACGTTGCTGCTCCCTTCCCTTCTCTTCTTCTCCCTGTACTCTTTCACATAATCACTCATTTCCTTCCACAAGTCTTTCATCATGTATGTTGCCCAGTCATAATGTTTAAAACGGTCCATTGTGCAAAACATAACCCTCAACATCCAGTTACTTATGAGCCCACTCGAGGTAGGGCATAACAAAGTCCCTAAACTATACAGCACAAACATAAACTCAAATTTATCGCCAGCTGTCCCAGATTTTACGTGCTTCAGAATGTCCGTATATTTCTTCCTCCCATACTCCCTCTTCAACCACTGATATCTTCTATTCGAATCCTCCACATCCACCTTCACCTCCTCCCCTGAATCAGGTATACCGAGCAACTTGTGCACATCTGATGCTTCTATTTCTTTTGTCTTCCCCCTAATCCTGAATTAATGTGTTGCTGGGTCATATGCTCTCAGCATGGACACAATCAGGTTACGGGGGAGTCTGTCCAATTGCACCTTCAATAGATTTCCAAATCCTATTCTCTTAACCCTCTCCTTCAAATGTTCTTTACCGTTCACAAACTGCACCAACGATGTAAATCCTCCCAGTGAGCAGCGGGTATGAAATGGCAATTCCTTTTTCCTCATCTTCCTTTTCGGCCGTCCTTCTATAGCTTTATCATTGTACTCCTTCTTCTTCGCCTCTGGCAACTCACGCCATGCCTTCCCTGCCGACCTACTTTCATCTGCCATCCTTCTCTTCTTCTCCCCTAACTTGGCCACATACTCGTTTCTAAACACCATAAACCCACTCATCACTGGTTTAATCTGTTCACCATCGCCCTTTACTGCCTCAGACTTTTCACTTTCTCTCGTTACTTCTCTACTCTTGACACTTTTTTGCCTTTACTTGTTCTGCCTTTGATGTCTCACCTTTGTGTCCCCCCATCTCCTTTTACCTGCACAAAATTCAGTTTACACTCATCAACTATGGATTTCAGCACATTTAATAACATTTTTATTCGTACATGACAAGTTAACACATCTAAGCTATGTCATCGCAACTTCTCATACCATTTTACAACCTTCCCATCACAACCACAACTATTGGAAATATCTATTTCCCCACAGTTAAATAAGGTCTCACAACTTATGGAGAAAAATTCACAACTTCTGCATAAGGATTCACAAGTTCGTCTACGAATTTCACAATTTCCTCGCCTAAATTGACCTCTACACATATTTACCAACTTTTCATTACGCTTTCACAAACTCCGATAATGTTTTCACAGGATAACATTCGATTTTCAAATGTTATCTTAGGGATTCAGCACTTCATTTAAAACAATCCACACTATCCATAACATTTTCACTACTGTGAAATCGGTGATTCCTATATCTACAAACCCTTTCACAACTTCTACTCACATCCACAACTTCATATGCTGTTTCACAACGTGTCATTACCGTTTTCACATATTTTTCTTTTGTGTTCACAACTTAACATGCAGTTTTCAGAGGTTTTGTTTCACAACTTCACTTAAGCCATTCGCAAATGTATGTATAAGATTTTCACAACAATAAAATAACAATTCCCTACGTCTGAACACCCTGTCACAACTTCACAAATTGACGCATTCATATGCTGTTTCAACGGTTTACAAATTTCAAAAGTTGCAATTCAAACTTCCCAACTTAACAACTTATTTTCACAACTTCCCCTCAACGATTCCCAACTTCGCACCACTTCATAGCTTTTATCCACATTTCCCAAACTAATTTTAACCCAACGACATTGAACCCCCATTCTAATCAAGTGGATAAGTTAAAATGAAATACAATTTTAAACACAACCACTTACCCAACTTCAACACCGGAGCTCAATTTCGCAGCCGCAAACTGGTGCCTCTACAACTATCCAATGCCTTTCACCACAACCTCTTCTCGCCTTCGCTCCTCCTTAAATCCACCCCAAATTCGCCGCACAATGTCGCTGCTACTATCCTCTCTCAACGCCACGGAACCACGCTCCACCAACGACAACGACGACGCCGGAAGAAGATGAAGAGTCCCGACAGAGTTTTCGCACAATTTTTCCCTTCTTATTTCCTCAACGTTTTTTAATTTTAAAACTTCCAGGGTTACGCACGTCATTTTGTCTACAATTTCAATATCCCAGATCAGGTACTCGCACTTTTGTGGAAATATGGAATTTCGGAACACCTTTCCGTCTTTTGCTATTTTAAAAGTTCTTTTTGAGGGATTTTCCCAAAATTATTTTATTTTTAAATATAGTAAATGAGTCAATCATGCCTTTAAGTCTCTATGGTTTTTATTTTTTTTGTCCCTTGTTTTGGTTAAAGTTTTTCACCTTCACGGCTTCACCTGGGTTGATTGAAGCCCAAATGATACAAACACATGTTGAAGTGGACCCAAGAAATAGCAGTTGAAAGGAACTCAAAATAAAAACCCATATTTTTATATCCTTTGATGAGATCTAACGGTCATTATTCTGCCACCTCTCCAATACCTCTGTCACTTCCTGTGTCGCATAGTCTCGGGGTCGAGCATCTCCGCCACCAACTCCGATCTCTTTCTTCCTCAGCCCAACTCCTACCAGTCGCCCAAAATGCTCGCGCGCCTCGCCGCGAAGCGTTTCAACGAGATCCGTCAAGCTTTTCGCCAGGTTTGCTTCATTTTTATGTCGCGAATTCTTATTCAGTTAACTTTTTCGCCCAGCCTCTAGCTGACATTTTTTCGTGATTTCGTTGGTTTTCTTGTTCTTTTCTTCTCCTGCAGCCATCAAGGGCATTCTCGACGGCTCTGAACTATGTAAGTTTTTTTTTTCAGCTTCAATTTGAGAAATTTCACCTCTTATTGCCTCAGTATGCTTCATACAATGGTTATTGACTGAGTGGATCTTTACGAATTGGGCAGCACATTGACTCCCCGGATAACAATCCAGACCTTCCATGGGAATTCTCGAATGCCAACAAAGAGAAGGTGATTTTTTCAATGCTCTGGAGTTAAAGAATTCGAATGTTGCTTGTTGCCGGAATTGACCATTTTTCAATATGTAACTATAGAGCTTAAAATGATTCCTTTTTTTTTAAATGCTAATGCCCTATAATCTTATTGGTTATGTGTTTAGGACAAAGAAGTCTTATATGTGATGATATATCAATAGAGTTCTCCCTACAGTGTCAAAAAAATGTGAAAGGAGGAACCAACCGCGGAAGTTCCTTTTTCCAATGCCTGAAGCTTTTTGCTTTCTTTCGTTTTTTTTTTTTGGGATTATGTGGATAGGAGAGGATGTTTAAGGTCCCCCTATTGGTTGGCTAAGAGCATAATAAGAGAACTTTCTGGGGTCTAGAGTTTGATGGTTAATGGCCATTCTTGGGTTTAATGGTCTGTCACAATTGTAAATTCTGAATGTAGTGTATTTTCTCCTGTACGTCTTAGGTGCTTGATATGCCACTGAGGCAAAGTCTATTCCAATTTAATTTATTAAGAGAAATGCGAAATGTTGTTAGATGCCATACATTGCTGGATAAAAGTGTGCTTTACTGCTTACTTTTCTATTGTATATGGGCAATGTTCAGGCTTGAAGCAAGTTCCCGTGTCATCTATTCTAATTTCTGTCAACAGCGTTTGGACATAGAATAATTTGCAATTAAGAGGCTTTTTATCCTCATTAACATACATTATGTCGGAATAATTTGAGTGATGATCAATGCATGCATTGTTCTGCTTGGAAAATCCGTAGACTGGCCTTAGCAAGGATTTTCTTCAAATAGCAAGTTTTCTGGTTTTGTCTGGATAATTTTGTTTAATTATGCAGGCACATACTGCTTAATCATTAATTTATACGATTCTGACCATTGCTTCCTGGATTTCAGTGAGATCCTACATTACTTTATCGCTTATCCAAAGTACAAAAGTATGTAGGCTAGTTTATTACTTTAGCAAATGTGGCTTTTGACTTATGAAATGTGGTCTATATGGAATTTTCATGCTTAGCCAATAAATATCATTCTCTTGCCTGCCCAAGCTAGATGTTGTTCTACTTTTTTGACTTGTTTAACTCAGATATGTAAAAATAGATTGCTGAATCAGACAATTTAACTAAGTATGCATTTTATGGATTAATGTTTTAACAATTGATTCTATTACAATCTCAAAATGTGTCAAAGAGATTGGATAAATCTTCAGTTCAATATACGTACATTGAGATGTTGCCTTTCTGGATTCATGTCGCATATTTTATTACTCATTCTTATATTATTAAGCTGTGCATACAGGTTAAGGAGATTCTATCTCACTATCCTTCCAACTATAAGCAATCTGCAGTCATCCCTCTACTGGATCTTGCACAGCAGCAGCATGGAGGATGGCTCCCAGTTTCAGCAATGAATGCGGTATGTTTGGTCTCATGTTTAAAGGATTCATTTTGTTAGTCTGGAAATCAAAGTAGCATGTTCGGTAATCTAAGGATGTTTTGTACACTAAAGGGTGTTACGCACAGAATTTTCCAATGAAAAACTAGATTTATTTTGTTTGATAGAGAATTTCTGTTATTTACATACTGGAAAAACTGTTGTTGGATTGAATATAAATATGGCCCTGGTTATGTGTTAATGTTGGAGTGTGATAAATTGGTTTCAATATTCATGCCCTCTATTGTGCCATAGGAAAAAGTGTCTGCTTTTTAGGCTGTGTTGTGCTCATTCTTTTGTTATCAACTATTAGCTCCTTTGCTAATTGTGGTGAAATGATATTGTTTAATAATCATCATATGCTTTTATTGGTTTCACATACCAGTAATGTTTCCACTCCCATGAAAACCCTAATCTATTCTTGATCATGATGTTGGTGATTGAATTCAATTAATGAGCGACAAAGATGACTCTATGCAATGTTTTCTAAGGTAGTCAAGTTGAAGCTTGTTTGTAATATATGCCTCATTTTGCTGAAGCATCATTTTGTTGGTTACCTAATTTGTGCATTTCAGCATTTGAAATTTCTGTATGCAACAAGGTTGAACATTGATATTACACACATAAACATACAAATGCACATGTATGAAGAAATCTCCCTGTGCAGTTACCATGGATTTATAATTGAACTCCAAAACTAATGCAATGGCTGAACTGATTTTTGAAATTTTTAAGATGCAGTGAATTCTTGAATATTTTTGCACGTGTATATACTGGCCAGAAGTGTTTTAAATATTCTACTGATTAATGATATTGTGAATTGCTTAGGTGGCAAAGGTTATTGAGGTTGCTCCAATTCGAGTATACGAGGTTGCCACATTTTACTCAATGTTTAACCGGACCAAGGTAAAATGCATATTGTGCTTTGATACTTCCATGTTTACATATCCTCAATAATGCAATTTAAAGCGTATCTGCATAAAATTGGTGTGGTTTCTTAGGTTGGGAAGTATCATCTATTGGTTTGTGGAACAACACCTTGTATGATACGTGGTTCACGAGAAATTGAAGAAGCTTTATTGACCCACTTGGGGGTGAAGCGCAATGGTCAGTTATCAATATTGTTTTTCTCCCCTTACATTCCAGTAACCAGATTTTATTCTTGACACGTTGAAGTAATGATTTTTTTAAGAATTAATTTCTTTGGACTTCTCATTTCAGAAGTAACAAAGGACGGTTTGTTTTCTGTTGGAGAAATGGAATGCATGGTAAGTTTCTAAGCAATATTTTCAGATTTATGTTTTTTAATTAGATTTGGTACTGAAATTGTACCATCTTGGGGGGAAAATATATTTTTGACAAATTTAGGCAGTGGAGAAGAACACTGTGGAAGCACTCGCATGTCACTGATAACAACTTTGGACTTCATAAAATCTTGAATTAATTAAGGTTTAAAATTTGTGTTTAAGTAAAAATCAATGGTGACTTTTTTTATGATATGGATGTGACTGTTTGTTATATTGTAAATCCTGTACAGCTGCAATATTTTTAAGGAAACTCTCTTGGATTGTATTTGAATTACTTCAAGTTTATTGAGACAGATTTAAAAAGAAGCATCAATAACTAACTTCACTGTACATTAATTAATATCTAACTGAATAAAAAGGAAGTCCCTACAAATAAGTTACCACATTTCTAAGAGCAATGTGGTTAAAAAAATAGATGCTTGCATGTTATGCAGTTTTGGCAGAGGTCAAATAAGTATGATTGAGTAAATCTACTGGTATCATGCAGGGATGCTGCGTGAATGCTCCTATGATTACAGTGGCTGATTACTCAAACGGATCCGAAGGATATACCTATAACTACTATGTATGTATTCCTATATAAATTCCTTGTGGTGGTTCTTGTGTTTCCATCTGAAATATTTTGGAGCTTAATATGCCTTGCTTTATCTTCATTCCAGGAAGATGTAACACCAACAAGAGTAGTTGAGATAGTAGAGCGGCTGAGAAGGGGTGAGAAGCCACCGGTAAGAATATCAACTAGGAACATCTTCATTGTTTTGTAGGTCAAGTTACATTCAGCACTCTAAAATATTTTTTTAATAGCACTCAGTAAAGTAGTTTTTTCTGTATCCAGCACCCTGCATCATAAACTCTTTTCAGTAGCACTCCCTATCCTAAAGTTTAGGATGCTGAGAAAATAGGGCAAAATTACACCCAAAAAAATCCTTTGAAATACTAAGGGCTTGTTTGGTACAAGGGATTTGGAAGGAAAATGGGGGGGGGTGTTTATGAATTGGATTTAAAAAAATTAGAAAAGTGGGGTTGAAATTTTTTAATTAATTTTTCTTACACTTTTATTCTACGTCTTGTCTTTATTAAAGTTTTATAACCTCACTTCTCCAATTTTTTTAAATTCTACTCATAAAAATTTTTCCTCTCCTCTCCTCTCCTCCCCTCCATATCCCTCCTGCCAAATAGACCCTAAGTGCTGTTGGAAAAAATACTTCAGGGGGTACGATGCAACTTAACTCTTGTTCTGTTCGTGTTTAAAATTCTCACTATTTCATGCTTTGAATTGAATTCTTTTGTTTTTTTGGTATTATCATAGCCTGGCACCCAAAATCCCAAGCGGATCAAGGCTGGACCTGAAGGAGGGAATACCACCCTATTAGGCGAGCCAACGCCGCCTCCATGCCGCGACCTGGATGCCTGCTGATTGCTGAAGTATGATGCTTTTGCTTTCAATAATGTAAGGCTCACACACACTGGAGCTTGCTTTATTCCTTGTATTGATAAGTTTTCAGACACACTCCCAAATTTTGTATTTGCCTTTCTGGATGGTGTCTCTCCAAAAAAAAAAATGGTCCATAAAATGTCATTCTTCTCTGGTCGTGTTTCCTACTGTATCAGTGTTATCTATACACATTAATGTTAATGATGATGAAATCTGAGCTTACCCTGTTACCAAATAAGTGTGTGTTAATTTTCATTTGGCTAAGCAGAATGTATTAATAATATTGACTTGTCTTGAATAATTTTAAATCTTGTGAGATAAGGATAACATAGAATGTCGTTTTGATGGGATCCAATTCCAAAACTTTGCGAGGTTGACGTAAAATGAAGTCTCAAAATGTAGCTTAGCGTCATAAAATCTCTCTTAGAAATGAATCTGCACATTTGATTTCGCTTATAACCTCAGGACATTAGTATATATTCTTTTTGTTCAAAGAATAAAAATTCAATTATAAGAGAAAGCTAGGACATCAAGTTGTAGGATTATTTGATGTTTTTAGGGAAAATTAATCATTTGGTTCATTAAGTTGAACCCAGTTATGACTCAGTCCTTAGAGTTTGGTCTGTTTTACAATTTTATCCTTACCCACAGTGAATCAAACGGAGGCAGAAACTGTGTTAACAAAAAAAATATTCAAGTCTTTCTCTTCCCTCCGCCACGTTGACTGCCTTCTCTCCTGTATCTTTTCCTCTTGTTGGCTCTACCGTAAGCTGCATCACATGGCTCTCCTTCATCTCAAAGCTTCCTCTTTCTGTTATTTCTCTAAACGTGTTACTGGTGCCATGTGAAGCTTTTCTCGTCTTTCTTTAATTGTGTGTCTTTTACAGGGGATAGGGATTACATTTGTTGTTTGCAGTTACCAAATGGTGTGGGTTCGGCGCTGGGAGCCACGTAACTCATACTGTACAAGAGCCTCTTCACGGCGTGGTACTCTCTCCATGACAATCCCACACACCACCTGCATTCTTATCTTCCTATCTCATATTCCATCTTCTGTAATGTTGCTATTCTGAGTCGAAGTGCTTTCTGACTTGAGTGAGTGGACTCTGGTGGGAGATGAAGAAGGAACAAAATGGTAAGTGAAGAATCTGGGAAGAGGGGTGTTGGTGTTGTCTATGTTGCCGGAGATGGAAGAGAAAGACAGATTTGTTTTTTAACTGTTTCTAAGTCCGTTTTTTTTTTTAATACAGCTTCTAAGTCCGTTTGATTAACTAGGGTTAAGGATGGAATTCTAAAATGGGCCATCTGACTCACAACTAGGTTCAAATTTGATGGACCAAATGATTAATTTCCCATGTTTTTATTTGGTGTTAAAAGTAAAATCAAGAATTTCCTTGTGGTTAGTTTTGTCAACAAAGCTACATGGTATATTGTCGACCGTTGTAGTTGTAGACTTGTAGTTCACAGCAAACTGACTTTAGTCTCAGTCTAGGAAGCCGTTTGTCGTCTGCAAATGATTTGTGACTCGTCCAAAATGATTTGTTTAGATATATGATATATAAATCTTCGTAACCTTTTATGTTTTCTGGGTTAAAGTTATGATGCTAACAATCTTTGTTTTTTGCAGCTATCCACTATTAAATCTCTTGTTTTAAAACAACATTCTAAGATGTGACTTTGTTATATTCAATACTGTCAAGCTTAATTATAAATAATTCTTAAATGTAACTTTAACTTCGTTTAAGGTGAATGAGATTGTGCTAACGCACGGAGAGCTTGTTCTTAATGAATTTTTTAATATTTGATATTTTAACAATTAAACTTATTAACTGCAAAAAATTTGTTATAACAATTATATATGGAAACACAGTAACAACTTGATTTCATGCTTTATCAAGATGTGAAATTTTGGCTTATTTGAATTTGGGAAATGAAGTTCTTTCTTTCAGAATATATGATGGTAACTTTCTTTTTGAATAAATAATGGTAATTATTAACTCAAAACAGTCACAATTGAAATAGGTGTTTTAGTTCAAGCTGCAAGGTAGTTCATCATAGAAATTTAAAGGTTTACAGGTTGAGATGGTATTGTTATGAATATTTAAATGACCAAATAATTCCATGAAAATGTCAATATTTAAAGCTGTGAGGGAACTAAAACACACACTTGTATAGAAAACAAAATGATCAATAACCCAAGCCGCCAACAAATACAAAAGAAGTAGAACAACTTTGGAGCTAAGCAAGGTATCGGGTTCGAGCCTTGTGTATGTAGAAAATTTCCATTTGGAGACTCTCCCACCATAGCCAGGTGCGCGATGCGGGTCAGATCCGGATGTAGTCGGGGCAAAGCTCCGGTGAACCGGGTGGGCAACCAAAAAAAAATGATCAATAACTCAAGCTGCCAACAAATACAAAAGAAGTAGAACAACTTTGGAGCTAAGCTAGCAAATGCTTTACATTGTATGATGCCAAAGTTGACTCAATTATAAAAGAAATATTCAATCTACTTTGGAAGGAAACAATATCATAGCAGAACTAAGTCCTTTATATAGTATTATTTATCATAGTTGGATATACATAACCATATAAAGACTTTTTGCAGTAACCTGAATGAGCATTTCATACTTCTTATTATTTAAATGCAATGTTATCTGACCCGGACCGGACCGGCCGAACCAGCCCGGGAACCGGCTACTCGAGCACTAAACCGGTCCGGGTCAATTTTTTTTTTTAATATTTTTTTTTTAAATTTTTCCTTTAGAATTTTATACTATAAGCCTAAAATATTCTATTTTTCATCGGTTTGACTCCGGTCTGACTCACTGACCCTTGATCCAGTACCCCGACCGATTCACTGACCGGTCCGGGTTTAATTACTTTGTTTAAATGAGTAAATCATACTTCATATGTAGTATTTAAATTGTCACTGCTATGCTCTATCTCTGTCTTTATATCTTCTTTTCCTTGCATAACATCTCATCTCCCTGTTGCAGAAAAAACAATACAGTGTTATTTTTTCTAAATATGGAAATGATGCAGTGCTTTTGCTCTTTGTTCAACCAAGCATGTGATCTTGTCCCTGTCTCAAGTCTCGATGTTCCCACCTTCAAAGCCTTATATGCAGTCAACATTTCTGCTCACCATTCAAGATTTAGCTTTCCAATAAGGAATAAAGACAATCTATCAAAATATAAGGAAGTCAATATCAGAAGCTATAGTCATATAAACATGGTAGAGCATTTTGACCTTCATGCATCTACCCTAAAAAATACTGTCACAATTTATTACATCAAATAATTAGAATAAAAAGTAAAACAATACCATCATAAATGCAAATAATTAAAAAAAAAAAAGTATAACAGAACAATCATAAAGCCAAGAGGTTCACTCCATGGATAATCTTAAACAATGTTTTTAACATAGAAACTATAATTCATAAAATTGAGATTATCACATGTACTCTTAACCTGTACTTGGTAGCTATGAATTAATATTCTGCATTTGTTATGGGAAGTTAATAGACCATGAGCCATTGACGCCATCTATCCTATAGGGATTTTGAAAGAGACCCAACTGGTCCAACATATGAAAAAAGCTGCACACATAAGGTTTATTGATAAAATATAATTTTTGGATGGTGCTGCAAATTTTTTTATTTGACAATATGAGAAAACCATCCAAATCTTTACATAGTTAACGTATTCTAATGAAACCTTGCTCTAAATACCGAAAATATGACCACAAAAATACAACTAAATGATATCGAGGTTAGCTATTAGATATTTAAACATAATTAGAGTCACAAAATTGACACTATACTTCAAAAAGTGCATGTCATAGTCCCCAAAGCATTTTCAGCATAATAGCTAACAGCAAGCTTATAGCGTCGTTTATTCCTTTCTCCAAATTGGTAGGAATCTCTAAGTCAACATTCTGAGTCTCAAAAGGCAATGTTCCGCTTTCATGAATCTTCCTAGGTCTTCCTTTCTACATGTTTGGCAACAAAAGTAATCTTATCATATTTTTCATTCATAAGATGAGTTTAAAAATTTGTTGGATGCATAAACTACCGAATTCAAATTGAAGAGGCTACATTAGTATATTGAATATGGAAAAAGAATGCCACCAGCAGCTTCTGCCACATCTGTCTCATTGGCAGAGCATGATAATATAGTTTGCTTTTTCTAAATCATGTGTTTTATTGATGTAAGTTATTGCCACAGCAAGGGAGTGAATCATAGATATTTAAAAGTTTTCATATACTGAGAGGTGATGTCTTTGAAGTATCATTTTTATGGGTAAGCATAGCTATGTGATAAGGCAGTGCACTAACAAAGTAATGAAAGAAAGTTTGATCTTAGTTCGATGATGTTGTGTAGTTGGGATGTGACGAATCAATAGTAGTTAAGGGCTTTGCTTAACACACAATTTACCAATGATGTTAAATAAAGTCCAACATAAGAAAGATGTGTTAATCAGAACAATGTGGTAAAAGTAAAAATACTATTCACAGCATAAAAAGATGCACTAAGTTTATTGAATGTTAGTGAATTTATAAATGTAATATAAAAATCCAAAGCAACACAAGGGGATTAATGATCTACACATATATTCAATAGTACTTTCGTATATTCCTTATGCCTTATTTGCCCATACACGATTCATCCTTGAACCTAAAGATTATGGAACAAAATCGTGGAATAATAAGTGAATGTTTAGTATTAATGTGTTTTCTTTTCTGTTCAAGAAAAAAAATCATGAAACATGAAGGATCAAGAAGGCTCTTCTTGATTTCATTCCCAACTATATATAGAGAATATCAAAACCACCAATATAGATCTTTTCATGTCAAAAGAATCCCAAAAGTTGTGTTTTGCTTTCATATATAAAACTTTAACTCAAAACATCCCCAAAACCACCAATCAGAAACTCTTGAAATGTAAATTCTGGTAATTTATAAAATATCAAGAAGAGGCATAAAAGAAGGGAATGATTATCATCACAATGATTAATGATTAATGCTTGATGATCACAAACCGTGAAGCAAGCATAACCATCCGAGTATCCTTGTGCTTCAGAAAATAAGAAAAGGGGAGAGAGCATGAACGAAGGAACAAATGAACAGGCATGTTTGTTTGGGCGTTACGATTGCTTATAAGTTGCTTTTTACGTAAATCGAGACCCAACTCCTCTCACATACTTACTTCGTATACCGTAAATTACTATTAAAAAGTAACTTATAAGCAATCGAATCGCTAAAACAAACATGCCCGAAGTGAATAGGTCTACCTTTGAAAAACGTCTCGACTTTCTCGCCGCTACTTCTTCACTGCAGAGTAAAGGCCCCAGCTTTCTCGTTGCTGCTTCTTCACCACCGTTGTCGATCGCCATCTCTTCAAGAGGTATGAAATGAACAAAGTTGTGTTTGCTTCTCATCGCTGCAGAGCGTCGATGACGGGGAGAGAGAGGGTGGAGGAAGACAAAATCATATCCAAATGGAAAGAGGGATTTCAAAATTTGAAATCTGCAGAGAGAGACCGAGGAAAAAGAGAAAGAGAGGAGTAAGCCCTAGTCCCTCAGGAACTGAAAAGGAAAGAGCATAGGGAGGAGAGGGGAAACGTTTCTTTTTTTTTTCTTTTTGAATTGGGTGGTACGATTATTTTCAATCACAAAACCACATTTTCACAAAGTCCAATGCAGGAGAAGGGCTATCTTCAGCTTAGACAAAGCTCGAGGCTCATTTTATGCGGCTTATGAACAATGTTATGTGTCTAAAGCTAATGATAAGTCATTTTTAGATACAACTTGGAGGAAGAGTATTTAGTTATATATTGATGATAAGTTTTTTTTAGAAGTATTATCATTTAATAATAAATCCACATGAAATAAATAGGACTCATGACCATGTGTAACTGAAGAATTTGACATAATGTATATAAAGCATTTGACCTAAATTTTTTCCTACTATTATAATTTTTTTCTGAACAATTGACTTAAGGTACTTCTAGCATGTTTTATTAGGACTAAAAAACCTTAAATTTGATTAACTATTTCTTAAAATTTAATAATTTTTCATCTTTTCATATTTAATATATATAGTTTAATGACAAGCCCAAGAAAATAATCATCTTCAGAATACTAAATTAGAGAGAAAATTGTATATTGATATAATAAATTTAATGAGATGATTTATATTAGAAAAAATATCTCGTCCTACCATGTAAATGAGAAGAGGATAATATGGAACTAAACAGACATTTTTTTTTCTTTTTGTTAGGCATAAGTATCCTCCCATTGGAGTTTATTCTTTTTGAGATATTGTCAGCTATTAAATATGGACACTACTCCTAACAGGGATCTTAGTTCGCCAGATTGTGAGGAACTTACCTCCCACTAGACCCAACCCCACTCAAAGATACATGTATTTTGATGAAGATTATTATAGTATTATAGTCGTCCACCTTTATTTTAAAATATAAGAACTAAATTATAAAATGATTAAAATTATAGGAACTAAGTTGTAATAAGTTAAAGTTTAGGGACTGAGTTACAATCTAATCAAAATTATAGGACTAAAAAATTAATTTTCTTTAGTTATAATTGCTGAGATTATTTTAATGTTTTTTAAATACGCCGACTCGAACACAAGCCCAGTCGGTCATTGTCATCAACGAGAATATTTTGTACTTCTGCTCACTTCATCGCTAGTCACTAAACTCTGGGCTTAAAGGCAATTTGGGAACAGAACAAATTGCTGCGTTTTGAAGGAATCGATGATGACTAAGCAACCCCACGTGTATATTTTCTCCATACCCAATTGGAGCAAGCATCATCATCATCATCTCCTTCAGCTCGTAAGATTCGATTCGATTTCGGCTCTTCAGATCTCTTCCATTTTCCCTCTCCCTTACTCTCTTTCCCGAAAAATTTCTGATACACACATTCTCCTTTTAATAGTCAAAATAGATTGTGGATCTTTCGCCAATAAGATTCTTTTCAAACAAGTACTGTACCATTTACTGGGTCAAGGTTTTTACCTAGTAGCGATTTTAGCGAATATAATAAAAGAGATTAATCATGTTATTGTTCTTCTGCAGTTTGAACTTTGAAGCCGGGAAGAGATGGGGAATGCATCATCCATGTTGACTCAGTACGATATCGAGGAAGTGCAAGAATACTGCGACAATTTATGTAGGTCTTCGTTACCTTGCTCTGGCTTTAACGTTTTTTCCTCCAATTTTTGCTGCGTTTATTTCAGTTAGGTTTACCTTGTTGTGAAAATCAGTTTCCCAGCAGGAAATAGTGGCCTTGTATGAAAGATTTTGTCAACTTGATCGTAGTGCCAAGGGATTTATCTCAGCTGATGAGTTTCTATCTGTTCCTGAGTTTGCTTTAAATCCACTTTCTCAGGTAACGAGTTAATTCGTATTGAAATTGTTAGTTATTGTGGGACCTCTGCAATTCTTAATGCTCCTATTTGATGGATGATTTGGTTATTTGCAGAGGCTGCTCAGGATGGTAGATGGTTTGAATTTTAAAGACTTTGTAGCCTTCTTGTCTGCATTTAGTGCCAAAGCAAGTGCACAGCAAAAAATAGAACGTATGTATCAGTGTATGGCAGTTTCATGTGTTCCTTGTACTTGAGTGGCTGTATTAAAAAATTCTCAGGTAGATTTGGTCTTAGAAAAACAAGGCGAATCCAACCACGAATAAACATGTAAATATTTCAGAAGGTTTAGTTCTCTGTGATAAGCTAAAAATTTCCTGTTAGTTTATTGATAGAAGAGATTGAACAGTCAAAAAAATATACTCGTCTGTTTGGGGCTGATTAGGATCTGGCAATTTCATATGTTGAATTTTCTGAACTGAGTCCATAGACTTTAGACTTGTTAGTTGAGTAAGTAGGGCCTTAGGAGCCAGAGAGAAGGACTGCAGTCCATGGTAATGTGAGGATGTAAAACTTTTGAGACAGGTAATCATTTCTTGGTTATGGTACCGGTGTGCATGCACTAAGCTAACGATGAATAGGCATTTAGATGTGTTAGAACTTAGAAGTGAATCCCATTAAATGTCCCTTGCTGGATCTTTCTACACCAGATTTACCCAAGAATCTTTCCCGAAAGGTGTGTTTGAAATTGCAGCAGACACATGGTTTTGACCGTATAAAATAGCTTTCACCTAAAAGAAATTATCAATGCAAAATTCACATCATGCATTCATAAACTATAATTGTGTATAGTTTTTCCTTATTGGTGTTGATGTGGATAGGTATGGTTACTTGTTCTTTGTTGTAGTTATCTTTAAAGTATATGATTCAGATCGTAATGGAAAGGTGTCTTTCAAAGATATGCTGGAAGTCCTAAAGGATCTGTCTGGTCCATTCATGTCTGATGAACAGAGAGAGGTATCACCAAAGATCTACACAGTCAACTCTAATGCTTAATTACTAAGAAGCGCTTTTATTACTTGTTTGATACCTATATTGAAATTCTTAATGGGAAGTGGGTAGGTTTTCCCACCTCAACAACTAATTCTTGAGGTAGGATTCCCCATCCCACTTAGGTTCCCATCAAAATCTCATTTCTTTTTTATTTCATTTAAGCATTTTCATCATCCAAGATAATTAATATTTCATGCCTCTTCAGTTATGTTAATAACTTAAGGCTTAAAGTGGACCTAAACTAATCTTGGTCTCTATTCTATGCTCCTCAGCAAGTCCTGAGCCAAGTTCTAAAGGAAGCAGGATACTCAAAAGACTCCTACTTAACATTGGATGACTTCTATAAGGTTTGTGCATTTGAGTACATGCTTCCTGTAACAAATTCTAATACACATCATTAGAGGAAAGGCACTTATTGAATGGATAAGTCCGAGTTTTTTCTTAAAAAAAGAAAAAAATCTGGTCCATATTTGGAAGTATAGGCTTATATAACTTGTGGACATTAATATGGAATATACTTGAGTTTCTTAATTTTATATTTTTATAATCTCCTTGGCCACAAAGGGAGGTCCTTATGAGATACTGTACCTCTTACTGGATAAAGCTACAGAAAGAAAGTAGGAAAAATAAATAAATAGCCCTAGATGCCTGGCATTAATCAGTAATTATATGGTGAAGGTACTTAAAACAGTTTTTCTAGTTCATTTTTAGTCCTGAAATTAGGTCTGCTTTAGTGTTTCTTTGTGCAAAAATGAGATATGTGGAAATCATCAATATATATAATAAAATCTATAAAAAAATATACTCCTCCAGTCCACAATATAGGTCCAAATATAGTCACTTACGTAAACCAAAAAAAGTAATTGGCTCATTAAAGATTTAAAAATATTGTAGTACGTCCCAAATGGACCTTTATTTAATTGTATAGAAATGCAAAATAGGGATAAGATATTAAATGCCCCAGATATCAGGAAACTGAACATATATTTTAGAGCAAGATGAGCTGGAAGAGAAGGACTTGTAATAATCGGAGGACTACTAAGTTATAAATATTATGGCGTACTTCAAACTTCATAAAAAGCACTGGACCCACAGTTTAGTTGGAATAAATAGCAATAGGCTTTTCTGAACATTTTGAAAGAATTTGGGTTGCTTACCAGCACATCAGAGTTCATAATTTTGTGCAATATCCACGCGTGAAATAGTCACTCAATAGGGTAAAGAATTAAGGAAAACATAGGCACATAATTCGAGTTTAGCTGTGCATTTAAATCTTATATGGATAACTTGGAGTTTATTCCTGTTTGTAGAGAGATGTTTTTCTTTGATGTATTTTCTAATGTTTTATTTTATTTGTCACAGGTACTTGGTGGTTCAGACCTAAAAATGGATGTTGAAGTTCCTGTTGATTAGAATAGCCTGCAATTTTCTTAGCTTTCTTGAGAAGCAAATATTGGACATGTTGCACCGAATCCTTGTATCATTGTTCATATTGAAATGAAAGTACACAAATACCAATGTCCATATTTATCTTGGGATTCAGATTTTAGGTGCCTACATTATACGTACACTACAAGATTTGAGGGGGGAAAAAGAAAGGAGATATAAAGTAGGGAAAATACCAATTAAATACCATTTGAAAAATGCAAAACCCTAAAAAGTCTATTAACACTTTAAAAAGATTTAAAGGTACTAAATACCAAATTGGGTTTTTCAAGTTTTGACATATTTATTATTTTACCACTCAAAAACAAATTTAAATAATAGTGGTGACCCTGCAGGAGCGTCGCCACCGCCGCCGCTCTAGTGGCCGGCAGGGGCCCCCCAATGGTTGGAGCTTTGGCCGCTGGCGGCAGGAGCTTTTTTGGTGGGGAAATGTTTTTTTTTTTTTTTTTTGAAAAAAATTAGTTGAGAAATGACAAGAGGTGGAATCGAACCCATCTCACTCCTTTAGCAAAGGAGCATGGTGGCCATTGCCAAAGCTCCTTTTATATATATATATATATATATATATATGCATTATTAAATACGTATAATATAATTAAAGGTGTATTAGTTTTGACAAAGTCAGTAATGGTTTTGACAAATTCAGTAATGGAAACAACAAAATTTGTAATGATATTGACTAAACCGTTTGTTAATGAACCTTGACTTGCATGTTTTCATCAACATTTTTGCACAAAATGCTTTTGTCAAAACCATTACAACTCTTGTCAAAATAATTAATAAATTTGTCAATCTCATTAATGAATTTGTTAAAATCCTTTTATTTATATTATGAATGTTTTTATAATGGGATTGTCAAAACCATTACAATTCTTGTCAAAATCATTACTAAACTTGTCAATCTCATTACTAAATTTGTTAAAATCCTTTTATTTATATTATGAATGTTTTCATAATGGAATCTCATAATGGAATTGTCAAAACCATTATAATTCTTGTCAAAATCATTACTAAACTTGTCATTCCACCCCTTGTCATTTCTCAACTAATTTTTTTTTTAAAAAAAAAACCCTTCCCCACCAAAAAAGCTCCCGCCTGCCGGAGCTCTGACCTTCGGGGGTCCCAGCAGGCCGGCCGGCCGGAGCACCACTATTATTTTAAAAAAAATTGAGGGGTAAAATGGTAAATGTATCAAAACTTGAAAAACCCAATTTGGTACTTGATACTTTCAAATCTTTTTAAAGTGTTAATAGACTTTTTAGGGTTTTACATTTTCAAATGATATTTAATTGGCATTTTCCCTAAAACTCAGATGAACAACTTGAGCAGCTTCTTCTTCTTCTCGTTTTTTTAATGCGAATGAAAATTCCTATTTAGTTGCAGATTTTGTTGAAGACTTGTTTACACAAGCACGGCATAATTGGCTTATTTCCTTGTGTGATTGTGACCTCGCATCCACAAAATTCTGTCAAGTGGAAAAATGCATTATAGTATGTGATTAATTTCAAGGTTATTGGTCTTTTCTCAACCTAGTATATAGTAGTATACTATTGATTTTAGCTGATCCAAGAACATCAAAAGTGTCTTTATAAGCAATCTGAAGCATCCGCATTGTGTTTGGTGAAAATATTTTTCTAAAATGCTCATGTTTCATGGCTTCGTACGCATCGTTTTGTGATGAAAGTTATGGATCCCACCAACCACGTTGTACGAAATTGAGATTATAATATAATTAATCATTGGGGTATCTTAAAGTACTAAACTAGATTGGCCAACTAGATTGATAAAGTCAAACATTAAGCTGAACAAAATCAAAAGCATCTTAATGTGTGTGTGTATATTCAACAATAAGCTGACTTTTGGTAACTAGGGAAAAGTGAAGCTCAAATCTACAGGAAACAGGGTCTGCTCAAAACTTCTTGTCCTCTCTTTAAAGGAAAGAAAAGTTAACATAATATAGGAGGAGTGTCTCAACCAGAGAGTGATCCAAGAATTTTAGATTTACTTGTGTAGTGTGTAGTAAGAAAACATCATTCAGTCCTGTTATATTTCCTTCCAGCCAACTTCCTCAACTTCTATTTCCTGGTAGGAATATAAAAATCCTTCTTCACTCACATCGTGACACTCGTATGCATGGTGCAGAGAGGCAGAGAGTTCATGTAACATCAGCCAGAGTTTTAAGAACATCCTTGTGGCCAAGTTTTATAGGTATTTTATTACGGGGTTCTTAGAATTAGAGTTAGTTAAGAGGATTATTAGTTCGTTAGAGTGGAAAGTATTCAAAGTTCAAACTGACAAATAATGGAAAGCCAGGTTCGTGATGGACTTGTTACTGAATCTTTATGTTCCTTGCGAAAATGTGAAGAAGTGTTGGTCTTGTGGCAGAAGAAAATAGCAAAACTTGACTGTTACTTCATCTCGAGGGAGAAGCATTCAAAGTTTAAGAAGAGCAGACCGGTGATTGAAAATTCAGGGCCTTTCTTCAATGCTTCTGAGTGTGTCTGTTACTCTGCTGATACAAAAAGCAGGCAAAGAGAAATGTCTATAATTAAGGAATGCAGAGAAAAAAGGGTGTTCCCAGTTGGTGAATTAAAACATATAAATCAGCGTCTGAAGATACTTGAAGAAGATATGGAGAGTATGAAGAAAGCTATACTTTGGCATGTGAAAGAAACGAGGAGGTTGGTGAACAGAATTTGCCATTACTTTCAGTTTATGCAATATATGCTTTTGCATAGAAGTGAAGTAACAGAAGGAGAATAAGTTTGCCACCAGAAATTGATTATGAAGACTCCAAAGGTATTATTGCCTTTTGTCCCAAATCCTATAACATATTTGCTGCATTATTTGTGCAGATCATGCATGATACATAGGGAAAGATGTGGATTTCCTTTAATTGCTTGGTCTTCTAGGTGCTCATTTGAGAGATTTCTTGCATTTGGGACCAACTTCAACCATGAAACGGAAACAACAGCTGAAAAGCTTGTATGCTTTCAGATTTTGCATGGTTTAACTATAGCATTTGGCAATCTAGCAGATATAAATGTTACATGCGTGCGCACTCGCACATTTTGGTAGGGAATACTCTCCTAAAGAGAATATAGAATAGTTTTAATTTTCTGATAAACTTGGTAAGTAAAGTCCAAGGTTGGACTCTCAAATGTTTCTTCAGGATTGTTAAGAAACTAGAACTTGCTGTTCTAGATTTATTGTTCAAGAATCTAATAAGATATTAACATATCTTCACTATCTTTCACTTAAACATCAGAATAAGGTAGAATGAGCTATACCTATTGGGTAACAAATATGGAAATTGCAGTGCTTACTGATCTAGATCTTATCATCATTTTCCACTGCTAGTTTTCTAATTGATTTATTCATATTCTATTCATGTTATACAATAGGATGGAGGAGCTCTTCTTACAGGTCTGCCAGAGGTTCTATACCATAATTCTAATCTTAATCCATCCTTGATCACCAAAGGATTCCAAGCAACTGTAAACTACTCCCCACAAGTTTATGATTCTTCCATTTGAGATACTCCCTCCAGTCCTTAATATAAGACATATTTACCCTTGATTATATTAAGGAAGTTAGTTAAGTGAGTTAATATGACATGTATTTTTTAAAACACTCTAGTCATCTTCCTCAATTCCCTCCTTCCCTCTCCTCCTTTGATTATTGTAAAGGGAGCATAAATAAGAGTAAATTAGGAAAAAGTTGACAAATATAAAAACTATGTCTTATATTTAGGATCAAAACCAACTCCCTAAATATGTCTTATATTAAAGACCAGAGAAGTATCAATAAAGTATGAGACTAGTGTGCCTCCCCACCTACTCCAAAAGTTGTATTCCTGTAGTTCTTACACAAAGTCCGTTCATAGATCTTCTAGTAATACTTCAGGAACATGACAACAAAATATAGTGCAGCTAGAATGACCATTTCTATGCCACTCACAAGCACCCTCTCGCTTAAATAACAAAGCAACTTTAAAGTGAAGACCAAAAATGAAAACAGGTACCTCACAGAGGAGATTTTAGAGGTGGAAGATGTGACTGTGCAATCTGAGCTTACCACAATAATCATACTACAAATTTCTGGTGCAATAAGAAAGACAGAGAAATTAGTAACTGTTGATTTAATGACTGATTCTAAACTATATTCAAACGAAACATTCTACCCAAAATCACAGTATGCAAAGTGAAACCCATAACTTGTCCAGGAAAAATTATAATTGCGGCAACAACACCTAGGGAAAATAATTATTGGCCAGAACCAAATACACTGCTACAGCCTACATTGTAAATCTCCCAATATAGCATTAACAGATGAAAATCAATCCAAATGGAAGATGCACAGATATGGATAATTATGGTATGCAGTTCTTTATATTCCATCCTAAAAATATAAGATACAACTATACATAACAGAGTAGTATTACAACTACCAACATATATATGTATATAAACTAAACTTAACTGATACAAAAAGAAGCCGCGCCTTTCAGATCTCTCCCCTATATCCACCAGAACCAAAATAATCCCTTCTACTATTTGCAATCGCCACACTTTTCTGATGTTCCAGCTTGGGACATTCGCGAATGCGGTGACCAAGCCCACCACAATAGGCACAACCCTTGACCCCACTTTTACCGGTAATTTCATCATTATCTTCCATTGGATCATTCAAATCTGCTAAAACAGGGGGAATGCGCTGTTTCGCTTCTTGCAACAGATGTTTCAAGTCAAGCAACGTTGTCTCACTTTGATTCTTGTTTATGAATGTTGTTGCTATGCCTGTCTTGCCACATCTTCCAGTTCGACCGATCCTATGAACATAATTTTCAATCTCAGAAGGCATGTCATAGTTAATAACATGCTGAATATCAGGGAAATCCAACCCCTTGGACGCGACATCGGTCGCAACCAGCACATCTTTCTTCCCAGACTTAAAGGCTGCAATGGCGTACTCTCTTTCTTCCTGATCTTTGCCTCCATGAACAGCCACTGCTCCAACTCCTTTCAGGAGAAGATATTCATGAATGTCATCCACATCTGTCTTGTTCTCACAGAATATTAAAACTGGAGGTGCGGTTTTTTGCAGGCACTCAAGCAGATAAACTATTTTTGCCTCTTGCTTAACATACTCCACCTCCTGAATCACATCAAGATTCGCCGCCCCTGCCCGCCCCACATTGACAATAACAGGTTTCACTAAGGCACTTCTAGCAAAATTCTGAATCTTGGTTGGCATAGTGGCAGAAAATAAGAGAGTCTGCCTTTGTGCTTTGAGATGATCAAACACTTCTCTTATGTCATCTTCAAATCCCAAATCTACCAACCTATCAGCCTCATCTAATGTTAAATACCTACAATTATCAAGATTCATTTTTTTCTTGGCCAACATATCCTTCAACCTCCCAGGAGTGGCAACAACAATATGAACACCCTTCTTCACAACCTCTAACTGAGATCTCATATCCACTCCACCAATACAAAGCAAAGGCCTAAGTTCAGGATATCCAGCTTCTCTCAAAGGTACCAGAAACTGTTCGACCACATCGTAAGTTTGTCTAGCGAGCTCCCTCGAAGGACACACAATCAAACCAAATGGACCTTCTCCTGGAACAATAGGCATCATAATTTCCTCCTGCAAAGCCAGCATGATCATTGGCAATACAAAGACAAGAGTTTTCCCTGATCCTGTGAATGCAATCCCAATCATATCCCTCCCGGATAAGATAACAGGAAGGCCTTGTACTTGAATGGGTGTTGGCTGCACAATCCCTTTGGCTTTCAACTTGTTCAAAATTGTATCAGGAAACCTCATATCCTTGAAATTCTTAATTGGAGGCGGGATATCTTCGCCGTCGACTATTATGTGCCACTGCTTCCTAATCAAATCACGTTGCTGTTTAGACATTCTTCTAATGGGTAAAGGTGGCTTCCATCCTGTACGCAAAGGCTCCGTATAAGTGATTCCCTTAGCCAATTCTCGAACAGACATTAGGGTTTTTCGATCTGATAAGTTCTCGATCATCTCCTTCTCCTGTCGAACAATCTGCTCTGTCGGACTAATTTCAGGTTGATCCCGTTTCAACTGAGAAGCCTGAACCAGAAGACTTGGTTTGGCTTCAGCAATTTTTGACTTCTGCGAATCATCATCGATTGTGGAGGAAGCTTTCCCTTTTCGTTCAAGAACCTTCTGAGCCTCCATGGCCCTCCGCTTGGCCACGGGCACATACTCCACGTAGTCATCATCTACTTCCATATCAACTAAATTGAGTTCAAAATCGCAGTTCCTACAATGAATCAAATTATTTCCAATAGATGCAACAAAAACAAGCGAACTCAACAAAAACACTAATTTTGGTATCCTACGAAATTTTCACATCAAACACTAGTTCATCACCCTGCTCGTTAAAAAGTAGGAACTCCGCCCTTTAGAAATGAAGGAAACTATGTCTAACCGTGATAACCGAAGATGATCTCCAATAAGGAAGAGCACAGCGTCAATCAGCGTCTCACCGTCGATAGCCGTCGTTCCTGTCACTCTGTCATAGGTCATATAAGTATGTGGAGACCGACTTAAGTTTTTAGCTGCCATAGCAAATTTCCCGCCAATAGAAATGCTCGGTTTTTTTTTAAGGGATTTTTTTTTTCTAGCTAAGGGATATTAAAATTGTAATATACTCCGTCCATTCCTTTTCTCCCCCTTTTTTTATAAAAGATGATTAACTGAATTGTGTTGTTAAAAAATATCATTAAAATTTAATAAATATGTAAGAAACGAATTTTATTTTTTAAAAATGTCATCATTCATGTAAAAGAGAAAAAAATATGTGATATTGGTGCTTTAGTCAAATATAAAAATTAAATACAATAACGATATAAATAATTTTGTTATTAAAGGTAAAATGAAGCGTTTATAAAAAAAACTTTTCAGACATATCTAATAATTCTATTTTATAAAAAGGAGACGAGGAGCATACCACACCACACTTTATTTAATGCATCTCTCCAATGCAAATTATGAGACTGTAATAAGATGAAAATTTTTATTTTCGCATCTGTATATTTTTTCTTCTTATTAAATTGTTTAATTTTATTGTAGTAACACAGTTAGTTTCAGGGTTAACAATGCTAATCTATCTTATTCTTAAAAGCAGGCATCACAATGATCACACCATGCCACGTTAGTCCTGCTATTCTCTCTAATACAAGTGTCAAATTTAAAAAATCTATCCAAAAAATAACTACCATAATATCAATATGGACATTTTAGTATTGTCTCTTAAAAACCTCCCACTATTTTTATTGGTTAATCCCCAAAAGCCTCCCACCAACTGATTTCCTCATTTAAAAATATAAATAAAATTAAGATATGATGCAAAACATGTTATTCTTCATATTATTTAAAAACTGAAGACTATTTTCGAATTTAAATTTAATTTTGATTTTCAATTTAAATTTTTGAATTTTAATTTAATTTTACATTAAAATTTAAACTAGCTAAGAGATAATTGGGGAACTAACCAATTTCCTTATTTAAGAATACAGATTAAATTAATATATAAATTTAAACAATTCCTCCAAATAATAACTACTATAATACCAATACCCACGTTCCAGTATTACCTCCTAAAAACCTCTCACTTTTTTTATTGGTTAATCACTAAAGGCTATTTTTGAATTTTAATTTAATTTAGAATTTAAATTTAAATTTTCAAATTTTAATTTAATTTCAATTTCTTTATTTTTTTTTTAAAGTATAACAATAGAGTTTAATGAAATTTATGTGTTTAATAGTTTTGTTATCTATCATATATAATAATAATTTTTTATATATGACAATCAAATAATAAAAGAATAATTTTAGTAACCATGATCAAAGCTCAATATTAAATTAACAGTACAATTTTTTTTAAAATATGAAATAGATAAATTAAATTCTTTCATCTAGTCATTTATCTTTTTTATATGTTGTTAATTCTCACTTTGATTCTGTCTTGTCAATATTCTCAGAAATTTCTATTTAAATTGTTTAGATTCTTTTTTTTAATTTCCTTTCTTTGATTTATAATAGAGACAGAGATTAAATATTTTAAAAAAATTAAATCAGTTTCATATGATGAAACTTCTCAAACCTATTCCCAATTTAATTGACCATTTTGACATCTACATTATCTGTAGTAGATGAAGTCAATAGTGCAGTGCTTCAAATGCTTCCTGGTGAAGAAAAGATTTATTTAAATGCTGATAGCGTATCTAAACAGGTTGGTACCCTTAGCTCTATTGTAAATATGCACTCAATTGAGTTATTGAATTCAATCTCTATATAAGGTCTTCCAAACCATAAGCTCTAACTGAAGATGGGTGCCCCCTTATATTAACGAAGAACATTAATAAATCCATTGGACTATACAATGGAACTCGATTGATTGTCACAAGATTATAAAACCATGTCATTGAAACTAACATTATATCTAGAGACAGTCCTTCAACCAATGTGCTCATCCCACGAATCACCATCACACCTTCAGATTCAACTTTGCCATTTACCTTGTGCAGGCGACAATTTTCAGTTATGCTTGCATTTGCCATGACAATTAATAAGAGCCAAGGTCATAGCTTGCTTAATATTAGATTATATCTACCACGTCCAGTCTTCACACATGGCCAATTATATGTTGCAGTCTCACGTGTGAGACGAAAAAAAGGGTTGAAAATTCTTATTTTAGATGCAGAAGGAAAACCGACAAATCAAACTTCTAATATAGTTTATAAAGAGGTTTTCTACAACCTTTTACCCTACATTATATAAATAAATGTTGTATTTGAGTTTGTTATTTTGTATATAAAATACTAAATTACTAACATGCTACATCTTTTAATCTCAAGCTTGTGTGCCCGCATATTGCCCAGGTCCTAAACTAGTATAGAAAAATTATTAGGGCTAATTCTAACCGTGTTAAAAGAGTAAAATTAAAATACTTAATAATGATAAAAAAACACTGTAGCAAATTGAAAATTAATAGAAACTATTTCTGACAAAGAAATTAATAGCAACCGTAAGTTTATATCTTAGGAGGAATGGTTTTCCAAAATTTTATTTATTTTGAAAAATAAATTCACAGGATAGCCAAAAAAAAAGAAAGAAAAAGAAATTTAAAGGATAAATTTTCCTCCCATTATTAAGCCTATTTGAAAGCATTTAAAATAAGTATTTTTAGGCTTATAAAATAAAGGGAAAATTCTCCTTAAATACCATTTCAATTTTTAAAACTCCAAAAAGTCTATTAAGACATAAAAATGATAAAAAGGTGATATATGACTAATTTGAGATTTTAAAGTGTTGGTGATTTTACCATAATATCCTTTAATTCTTTAAATAAAAAAAACAAAGAAAGGGCACCCCTTGCGTGAACATCACCGCCAGCCTACCCTAGGGAGCTCTGGCTGCCAGCCGTTGGTGCTTCGGTATGAGGAGCCAAGTGATGAAGGTGGGATTTGAACTCACTCCCCTTGATCCTCCAAGGGGTATGGTGACCATTTGGCCGCTAAACCCTTTTGATATATATATATATATATATATATAATGTAAATAAAGGGCACCCCTTGCGTGAACATCACCGCCAGCCTACCCTAGGGAGCTCTGGCTGCCAGCCGTTGGTGCTTCGGTATGAGGAGCCAAGTGATGAAGGTGGGATTTGAACTCACTCCCCTTGATCCTCCAAGGGGTATGGTGACCATTTGGCCGCTAAACCCTTTTGATATATATATATATATATATATAATGTAAATAAAGGCGTAATGATATTCACTAAATGAATAATGTTAGTAACTAAAAACGTAAACATATTAACTAAAGGTGTAATAGTATTAATTAAATGAGTAATGTTATTAACTCATGGCGAAATGGTATTGATTACATGAGTAATGATATTAGCTAAAGACGTAATGATATTTACTAAATGAGTAATATTATTATCTAAAAATGAGTAATGATTTACTCATTTAGTTAATACCATTACGTCTTTATTTATAATACACACACATATATATTCTAATTTATATACATATAAAAAATGTTTGGTGGTTCATTGATCATCATGCCTTTTGGATGACCAAGGCGTGTGGGTTCAAATCTCATCCTCACCATTTGGCCCCTCATTTTTAAAAAATAAAACCCCAAAAAACCATAGCCACTAGTGTCAGAGCTTTGGCCGCTGGAGGGTGCCGGTTGGCTATAGTGCTCCAACGAGGGTTGTCCTTTCTTTTGTTTTTATTTAAAAATTTGAGGGGAATTGTTACGAGTTTGGATGATCAATTAAATAGTGCAAGTGTACACTGTCGTAATCAAGTAATATAGAAGTGAGTAGAGTATCGTTCCCACGAGGATTGATCACTAAGTACCAAAATGGGTAATTTTAATTCTATTTAGTCGATCGATAAATTGGTGATTGAGAGTACAAATAAAAGAAAAATAATTAAATATGAGTGCAAATGATATGAAAACAAATATGAGAAAAAATCCTAGGGATTAGATTTCACTTAACAAATTCCGGATTGAATCACTTATCTAATCTAGCCCAATTTATTCCATATGATTGATAGTCGAGTTTCCTTAATTTAATTACTAGCCTCTTCCAAGGTCAAGCAATTCTATAATTAATTGCTAATCCAATATATTCCTATATGAATTTAAGCAATTAATTATGCATTAAGATTTATGAAACTCAATAAGACTACACAACTCATATGAATATATTCCTATTTCATATGCAAGTCATGATTTTAATTATAGGATCTACACACATGCATCTCCTTCCGGTCTCAACATGCATATTGTAATCATTCAAAAGATGGCCAGTCAATCAAAAGCATTAAGAATAATAATTAAAACTCAATCATAAAGGAGAAATTTAAACTAGATTTAATAAGTTAAGATTCAATCCGTCATTAGTAAGCTACGTCATCACCCTAGGAAAATGAAAATTTAGCACATGATGAAATTAAAAACAAAATAAAAATAAATTGACATTATATAAAACTAGAATGAAATCCTCATAAATACTGCATAAACTTGAACATTAAATTCTCAAACATAATTATACAACAAAAAATATACATAAAAAAAACTGGAGAAATTTAGCCGTCCATTTAGGAGGTAAAACCTTCCATGTAGGCAGCATGCAAAAAGTAATACAATACATAAAATTAAAAATAAAAAATAACACAATTTATTTAGAACTGTCAGAGAAAATATCTCTCCCTGTCAGAGAAGGATCTGTGACTATAAGAGAAAATTCTTCACGCCTTGTTCTCTCCTCCTCTCCTTCTTTTTGCAAAGAAACACACACATATATATAGGCAAGCGAGCGTCTGTTGCTTCTTCATTTTTTTTCCACAGGTGCTACAGTACTTTTCCTTCATTTCACGCATGAACATGACTTTTCAGCAAACCTACGTATTTTTTCCGTGTTGCTACAGTGCTACAGTGATTCCATCTGCTACAGTCACCTCCATCCGCTACAGTAACGTCCTGCTACAGTGATTCTGTCATGAATAGTGCCCGACGCTACAGTACTTATCTTTTTTATATTTTTCTTTATTTTTTTAAATACTATTTATTTTACACCCAAATATATTATATTAAGCTCAAATATCGTCCATAAAATCATCATATAAGGGAAAATAAATATGTAAATATTTTACTTATCAGGAATTATGATAAAATCGCTAATACTTTAAAATCTTAAATTAGCCCCCTATCATCTTCATGTTATTTCTATGTCTTAATATACCTTTTGAAGTTTTGAAAGTTAAAATGGTATTTAAGTAGATTTTTTTTAAAATAAAAATCATTTTATATATTTATTTTGTATAATACAAAATCACTTTTAATTTTACAAGATAAGACTATGCTCATATATTTACCTTAATTATTGATTATGCTAGAGTAATTGCATCCTGTTGTATTGCTTATCTAATTTTTATTACATGTATCAAGGATTTAACATTATTAGGAGTAATAGCTTACTTGCCAAAAAAACTAACAGAGTAACAGTTGTTCTGGTTTTAGTTGTTCAGTGTGCTGAACATCCATATGGTAAATGTTGTCCACAATTCCTTCTATTTACAAGATTAGCAATTCCCAAACAGAAACATCATTGGGTGTTTCTGAACCAGAAGGCAACAATTAGGGGTATTCAAATCCAGACCGGGATCAACCACTCTCGGTCCCGATCCCGATTTTTGGTCGGGATGCAAATTGCATCCTAGTACCGGTCCCAGTAATCCCGGGCAGGACCGGGATCAAACCGGAAATCCCGGTTTTTTTTTTAAAAAATAAATTTTAAAAAATATTATTATTTTATTTAAATTTTCTATAATCTAATGTTTAAAGTAATTATTTAACACCTAATAGGGCTATAATAATCACAAATTAATCTAGAATTAAAGAATAATATTTTATTATTATTATTATTATTATTATTATCACCTTCATCATTTTTGTTATTATTTTTATATATTATATAGTAGTATTAGTATCACGATATATATAGTTTAACTCCAACTAAATATGTTATACACATTTTATCAAATGATAACTTAAATTATAGGATAAAAAATACAAAACTAAAATAATAACTTAGTTTTTAAGAAAAAAAATTTAAAAAAAAAATAAAAAAATCGGGACCGGGACCACAAGGTGTGTGACCGGTCCCGGGTCCCATAGATCCCGGTCCCGGTCCCGGCCGGGACGGAAAATTACCGGGATCAAAATGTCTGGGATCGGGATCGAATAATCGGGACCAGAATACTTTAAACACCTCTAACAACAATGATCGCATATGCTAACACGGATGGAGGGGGAAGAGAAGGGTTGTTCGGGGGGGATTTTTTTTTTAAAAAAATAATAAAACAGAAGACAGAAGTTGAATTGGCCTTAGTTGAAGGTGAAATTGATCTTTTTTTTTTAACGTGTTTATAAGTAAAATTATACCCTGAAATATTTTAAAATGTTAGATGTACCTCAAAATATATTTTAAAATATTAGATGCAATTTAATCTAATAAAAAGTGCTTACACGTCGCCTATTATTAGAATTTTTTAATAATTAAATTGATTGGCACCTCACCCCCTCTTTCTTTCTTTGTTTTTGCTTTTTATGAAATCGCAATCATACTTTACTCACGCCTCTTGCGCGAATTTTTTGTTCTTGTTTTTTTAGCCCCAATGACATGCACTTTGAAAACACAAAACCCTTATTTGCGTTTTTTTAAAAAATAATTTTTTATTACGTAGATTGAGATAAAACTCTTTTCATATATTTATTTTATATATAGTAAATTATGATTTATAGTACTTAGTGCTCGTTTGGAATAGTTTATTTTTGGATAATAAGTGCTTATAAATCGTGATTCACGGTATACAAAGTAAGTATGTGAGAAGAGTTTTATCTCGACTTAAATAATAAGAACTTAGAGCCCGTTTGGTTCAACCCCATTGCATGCCTGCAATGGTAATCATGATTGCATTATCAAGAGAAGTGTGTTTGGTAGCTCTTTAGCATGTTAATAGGGTTTACTATGGTAATGAAGATTACCAAAAAATTGGTAATCCTCATTCATACTTCCCCCCCTATGAATCCTCATTACCATCCCATTGCATGGTCTAAAAAGTCCAATTTACCCTTTAGTTTCCTTTGTCTTTGTTTCACTTATTTCATTTCACTTACCGCATCACGTCACAACTGCCACCGCCACAACCTCTTCCTCTTCCACCGCCGTCACCTCCACCTGCCACCACCCCCGACGGCTACCCACCATCCACCACCCACCACCACCTCTTCCACCCACTGTCGCCACCACCACCTCCTTCTCCATCGCCGTCGCCACTACCACCTCCTCTTCCACCGCCACCCTCACCCTCGCCCACTACCCATCGCCTACCACCTCCTCTTCTACCGCCACCCTCACCCCCGCCACCCCCACAACCACCGCCCACCACCCACTACTTACCACCCACTACTTACCACGACCCACCGCCTATCGCCCACCACCACCTCCTCCACCCCCACTGCCCACCACCACTATCACCACCTCCTCCTCCTTCCCCACCACCGCCGCCGCCGCAGCCACCTCCTCCTCCACTGCCGCCGCCCCCCGGCCCACCGCCCACCGCCACCGCCACCACCTCCACCCCCGCTGCCCACCTCCACCCCTATCATTGCCACCACCACTACCTCCTCCTCCTCCATTCCCGCCGTCGCCGTTTTGTAACTATTTTTTCTACAAAGATTATATTAAGGGGTAAAATAGACTTTGTGTAATATATTAATTTTAAATAATTGTTAAAATATTAACTCATTGCACATTACTTAAAAATCAAACCAAACACTATCCTTGTAATTAATATCGCATTGCATTACCATTGCATCGCATTGCACTGCACCGCAGGGTGTAATGGGATCGAACCAAACGGGCCTTTATTTACCCCAAAACGTATTTCCAAACACAGCCTTATTATAAAAAAAAATAACTATTACAAACAAAACATCGAACTCGAACACTCGACACAAAGCGCAACGCACGGCGGATTTGGGGTCCGAAAGTGTGAACGCCCACAGGCGATAGAAGAGGGACTAGGGCTTGCGAGCAGAAGAGATTGGGGAATTAGAGGAGATTAGCGAAGAGATCAGATCGGCGGTCAATGGCAGAGTACTGATTCGGCGAGGGCACAATCGAAGGAGAAAACATCGAGTACGAAGAGAGTAGAGATCGAAAAAGAAGGCAGAATATTGGGTCGTGAAGAGGGTCTGGGAGAGGAAATCGAAGGAGAAAGCTCAGCAAAGGCATTAGAGTACTGATTTGATTTCGGTTTCTGCTCTCTCTTTCTCTCTTTGCCCATTTTTGTTTCTTCTGTTCATAACATAAGCATTTCCTTGGAACATTTGCTTCTTCTCTTCTAATCTTCTATAAATAAGTATATATTTTCGTTTTCAAAAAGCACATTATTGTCTTGCCTCTACTGATCGGTTCAAAAAATTTTGAAAATGGATAGATAGAACAAGAATCCATGAACACCAAAAAGCTCATTTCGAAATTTTAGAAAATATCGAGAAGAAGAAAATAAATACCTATTTCGAAATAAGAAGCAGATTCTAGTTTTATTCTTTTGCTGTTGTCACAAATCAGAGCGTTTCAATCTTCTCCCGTCGGTAGTGGTTTCTCACATCGCAGCTCGCCCCCTCTCTTTGCAGAGCGTCTTCTTCAATATCTGTCCTCTCTCTCTCTTTTGGCTCCTGAAGAGTTAACCTTTCATGGTTATCAGTTAGATGAGCAGATGTGCTCATATTTGATGGGCTCCGTTTTTAACATAATCTGGCTGTTCATTTCTTCTTTTCAAAATCTCTAATGGTCCTTCAAATTTCCCCAGCTAGGCAAGTGGAGCAAAGACTGAACGTGGTGCGAAAACTATAGGAGGAACAAGTTCTAGAGTTGTAGAGAGAAGTTCTGCACTTGCTAAAGGTAATATAGGTGAGTAATGTGCTTCTGCCATGAATCTGAAGTTTTGTCAAAATCTAGTTGAAATTGAAATCTGATTTTAAAAGGGAAGCGTAATATTTAAAGATTTTAATCAAAATCTGACTAATGGAAGAATGGAAAGATGATAAATTTCATCTTTTGACAAAGGATGCGAAAAGAAAATATAACTTCAAATGATATAAAGTTGCTAAACTGAAGCAACCCTGAGCTTTTATTCCGGATATATATATATAGAGAGAGAGAGAGGAAAGATGAAACAGAAGCTAAAGCTATCATTTTGATTTAATAAAATACTGAATATGTATGTGTTAAATTTACCCCAAACGGGAGAATTAGAAGATTGATGTGAACAGAAGCTTATATATGCGTGCATGGTTTGCTAAACTCCCAATTTTTTGATGCTTATTTCATGCTTTTGCATGTGTTTTGCTAAATTTATGATTTTGTTGTGGCAAGAAACTTTATAATGCAGAATTAATGAAAACCTAAAACAATTCTAAAAGTATTTATGATATTATTTTAATTTGAAAATTTGATGTTTTGTTAAAAGATATAATGATTTTGATGTGTATAGGAACTTCACAATGGAGGATGAATTTAAACCAAAAATTGGAAAGGAGTTTGGAAGTTTGGAAGAAGCGTGGATGTTCTGGAATGATTATGCTAGAAGAACCGGGTTTGGAGCTAGAAAATACAGTGGTACCAAGAGCAGAAAAGATGGTGAAACTATTACATATAGATATGTATGTTGCAAGGAGGGTCTTAGAAAAGAAAATAAAGCAAAGAGATATACTTCCAGGCATAGAGTTGAAACAAGGACTAACTGTAAGGCAAAAATGGTAGTATCCCGTGTTGATCAGAAGTTCAAAATCACTAGATTTGATGAAGAGCACAATCACCCCCTCGACACCCAGGATACAATGCACTTGTTGGCATCCCAAGATACAGTCCACAACCAAGATTTGATTGTGTACAGGAACTTCACAGTGGAGGATGAATTTAAACCAAAAATAGGACAGGAGTTTGGAAGTTTGGAAGAAGCGTGGATGTTCTGGAATGATTATGCTAGAAGAACTGGGTTTGGAGCTAGAAAATTTAATGGTACAAAGAGTAGAAAAGATGGTGAAACTATTACATATAGATATGTATGTTGCAAGGAGGGTCTTAGAAAAGAAGACAAAGTAGAGAAATATTCTTCCAGGCATCGAGCTGAAACAAGGACTAACTGTAAGGCAAAAATGGTAGTATCTCGTGTTAATCAAAAGTTCAAAATCACTAGATTTGATGAAGAACACAATCATCCCCTCCACACACAAGATACAATGCACTTGTTGGCATCCCAAAGAAATTTATCAGAAGTTGATGCCCATGAAATAGACCTTGCAAGTGAGTCTAGGCCCCAACAAAAGGATACTCTTGACTTAATGAGTTCACTTAGGTATGGACAATTACTGCAAACAATGGTAAGATTGGCAGCAAAGGCTTCTAAGACGCTTGAAGGGTTTGAGCGTGTTCAGAGATGCATCATTGAATTAGAAAATTGTATTCCCGATGGTAATGAAGGTGATATTGCCGAGCCATTTGAAAATGGAAGAAAGGATTCAAGAAATAAAGATGTGCAGACACATGAGGTGCCGCCGTGTAAGAGAACAAAGGTGAATTCAAAGAAAGATGCCCAAACACAACCTCCTCATCCAATGGAACCTCCACAAATTCAATATGCTTTCCCACCACCTGCATCTATGCGATAGTCATTCACAAGTTTGCTAATGGTATGAATCAATAAATTTGTCACTATTAATTGATATATATGACTTGATATCCTCAAGTCACAACCATTTATACTTGCAGATATAGGCACTTGAAGGTGGTTTCACTTCATTTGAAGCAATATATCTTATTTCCCACAATTCTCAAGGTAATGAAAAGAAAGATAAAAAGAAGAGTGTGGAATTATAACCTTTATTCTTTTCAATACTGTTATTTACCACTATTGCATTACAAATACATAATACATCTCTCACATGTTAAAATATAAACTCCTTACAAATTACAGATCTTTTGACTCGTACAGGAAACCTGACTAGTCTCTCACATATTTAATGATGCAATCCTCACAAATTATCTTTTGATTCATACAGGAAACTAAAATAGACATCGGACTTTTTTTGTGGCTATTTTTTGTATGCACCAACATTACGTAGCTTGTTACACGTTTCTTTTGGAGCTTAGGAGTGCACAAGACAATTTTTTTTTTGGATTGTTGGCGATTGCTTTGTTCATAGGACAACAACCATCTACACCAGCAGTGAATCGTAGTTTTCTTTTTTTCCAAGTTAGAGCGACCAATAGTTAACCTGGAAGTGTATCTATAACAGCAACAATCTACAGCAGTAAATTTGTTAAACTGTGCATTTTTTAGCTAGTCCAATGCAAGTATATCTATTACAGTTGGTGCAACTTTCAGCTAGCTCCAAAACTTACCTTTTTATGGCAGTGCTTATTAAACTTCGGGCAAGGAAAATTAGTTTGATTTGGGATGTCCCAAAGCCGTTGTAAATACAAAAAGATGAAGTTATAATAGCATGAAATAGTGTCATCATATCAAAAGAGTATCGTGACTATGGGTGTGTTTGGGATAGCGGTAGGAAAAATGACTTGTATAATTCGGGCTTATTAAAAATGACTTAGTAAATAAATCAATATTTGTAATGTGATTTATGTTTGGATGATTGGTTGAATAAGTGATTTTTCATAAGTCAAAACTTGTTTGGATTAGTGATTTATATAAGTGCATTTTTAAAAGTAAAAATTTGAAAGGTATTTGTATATGCTTCAAATTTTAGATAGATCATATATATGATATCCAACAGTAATATATTATCAGGACCAGGAAGATATTTGAAAATGCAACAATTATAACTTCTTCACCTGAGTGCATGAGAAAAGCAACAAAAAGTCTTTTTAATTATAGATTTTTGGCAATTTATTTCTATTTCTTCAATAATTTTTCTATATATTTAATGAGATTTAAATTTAAATGTTAAAAAGATGAGGATGAATACTATTTATAAATTACTATTAATAATTGATTTTTTTTCCTTATATAATTTTACCGGGAAATATGCTACAAGACCCCTTAGCCGAATAACGAAACCATCATAACGGTAATAAATTCATGTTGTCAGGTTTGGACAAAAAAAAAACGCTGCAGCTTTTTTTTAAAAATAAGTAGGTATCTTGAGCTTAAAATATAAGCTGCGTTTTTTAACTTTTTGGATTTTTCAATAAGCTATCCCAAACACATAAGGTGTGTTTGGAATCACTTTGTTAGACAATAAGTTCTTATTACGCAAGTCGAGATAAAACTCCTCTCACATACTTGCCTTGTATACCGTGAATCACGATTTATAAGCACTTATTGCCCAAAAATAAGCTATTCCAAACGAACACGTACAAAACGAATTGCGTATTGCGTTTCAGTTGGGCTTTTTAGAGTAAAAACGGGCTTATTTGGGCAAAATAAGCCCAACCAAACACACTAATTGAAGCTTTGAAAATAAATGTGCATTATTTAAAGAAAAAATTGCTTTTGCCCTTGCTATAATCTAGGTGGAGGTAAATCTGCTTCAGTTGAGAGTTATTAACTATATGCAAGTTAGATCACTTATTATGCTGAGAAAATAAAAGAGAGGGGGGAAAAATAGCACCAGCAACAGTGTTTATTCAGCATCAGTCATATCACCTGGACCATTTTTTCTACCTTGTGCCATTATCTTTCCATAGATTGATGAAGCTGTCAAGCTTATATCTCTCAGCTGGTATTATTTGCATTTGCATCACATTGGAATGCTCTTACAATTACAATATCTCCTCTGTCACATTAACATCAACAGATCATACTATACCCCTTTGTAGACTGATGATGATATGGTACTCTTATGCAGTGATGCTCATATTAACATCTGAAGAATTGAACAAGAACTTAAAAATACCATTTTACTGTCAAAAATTTGGACTATTGATAATGATACAAAGAATGATCAATGGTCCTTATCTCAAGAAACTGGGTACTTTATTTGAAAGTTGAAACTGGCATGAAGTGTAAGGCCCTTTAAACAACAATCTAACATGAACTAAATTCATATCTAAGTGAGCAGTTGGGGAAAAGGATCAGCCGGGTCTTGGCCATATGTTCTGCCATAACGGCCACAATCAAATTTGAAGTGATTCTGAAACATGCATCTCTAACTTGGCCTCAAGCAATTCTTAAGTGACCTAAAATGAGTTACAGCTTCAACCATCATGATTCTCGGCTGAGTAACCATGCCAAGGTTCTGCTCTCGATCGCAACAGCAAAGTTTCAAATTGGGCGGCGAAGATTATTTTGTGATTAACAACTCAAATCCCTTCACTAAACCAAACTGTGCATTTTATGGGATGAGCTTTGGGTGCTCATAGATTCGATTAGTAAGAATGCTGGGCATGTTTGTTTTAGCAATCAGATTGCTTATAAGCTGCTTTTTAAGTAAATTGAAACATAATTCCTTTCACATACTTATCTCGTATACCATAAATCACGATTGAAAAACTGCTTTTAAACATTCCAATCGCTAATCCAAATGAGAACGTAGTTGTCCTTGCATAGGCAAAGGGAGTACCAAATATCGGAGGGAACTTACAAGGACTAATGCCTTAACAAATAAATATTGGACTGAACTTACAGTACAGGGACTAGTAACAGAACTAATCTATGAATATTAAAAAATAATTAAATTATTTATTAGTAAAAAATGTGTTAATTTTTTTATACCTTTTTTAATTATCTGAGATAGTTTAGAAAAATAATAATAAATATAAGAGTAAAATGCATTGCCACCCATCTGTTTTACTTAAATTATGCAAACCTCCCTACGATTTTGAAAACGTATATAAACCTCCTTTAAAATTAAAATACATATTACATAAACCTACTTTAAATGTTCGAAATTTCATTTCCATCTACTTAACTTTTAATTAACTGTTAAGTTTGACTATTAAATATTTACTTTGACCAAAATACCCCTCTTTCAACAAATTTATAAATATTTATATTTACCTAAAAATAATTTCTTATATAAAAAAATTTAATATATATATGCTCAAAATTTTTTAAATTTTTTATTGTATTTATTGAAACTTAATTATTCAGTATTCTTTTAGATGACTAAAAACATATTTCTTTCTTTCTTTTTTTTTTGTCATGACACCATGAGTTCATGATTGAAAACATATTTGAAAGGTCACCATATGTTATTAATAAATAATTTAAATTTGACATATTATATAACTTATATTAATTTTAAATTTAAATTTTTTAAATACATTTTTTTCACAAAAATTTAAATACAAACGTGTATATAATAAGTATGCATCTATTAAAAGAATTAATCATATTTTTAATTAAGTTTTCTATGACTGCATTAATTAAATTAATTAAGTCGTTATCACATTATTAAAAAAAATAACAAATAACTATTTGAAAAATTAAAAAAATAAATTAAGCAAAAAAAAAATATTAAATTACTTAAAACATTTTAGCCAAAATTAAGGAATTGGTAATGATGAAGGGTAAATTAGTAAATAAAATTTATTTTAATATAAATTTTAATTAAAAAATAAAAATCCTTAACGGGATTAACGGTTTGGACTTAAATGTATGCTTTTAAAATATAGAGGAAGTATATGTAATTAAGATAAAATGTAAGGGATATTAGAGTATTTTACTCATAATATAATAAATAAAACATGTTGCACAACCAAAATTTATCAACTATTGCACTTCATCTCTTTGAGCTGTTCATTAATATTGAGAAAATACTTTAGATTAAAATATTTCTGTGAGATCAACTTAACCCTTTATTTAATAGAAGATAATTAAATATTTTATGATACTGGGCTTTGTAGCCTATAACTTTTTTTTTTTTTTGCCCGAAATAGCCTATAACATGAAAGTTCTCCTATAAATACCAGTTGAGATATTTCACTCAGTTTGTTTTACTCCTTAATTAAAAGAAGGATAAAGATACAAAAATGTCCATAATCTTTCTCAAAAAGAGCTACTAACACTATAAACAAATTTTTGATTAAAAAATACCCATGTAGATTAAAAAAAAGGGTTTAAATGCTACGTCCGTTACTTTGATAAACGCTGACCATTTGTTTGAAAAAATTGGTCAAATCTAATGACGTGGACGGTGAGTTGGCAAAGTTTGTTTGAAAAATATGACCATAAATGAAAAGAAAGACTTGGGTTAAATCAAAGCCTCTACCTCCATTCAAAAAATAAAATAAAAATAAAAATCAATGCCCCCTCCTTTCGGTGTCCCACGTCCTCTCCGTTGTAGTGAGTACGGTGCTGCTTCCTCTTCTTGAATGCCAGTTCCATGCTGTTCCACATGACATTCCCAAAAACGAATTGGAAATATGCCTTGAGAGTGGTGAGTTTTGAACATCAAAACACCAAACTTTCTCATTTGGGCTTGGATGGACGAAGAATCCTCTCGGTGGAGTTTATACCTTTGAAGAAAAATTAAATCAGTTTGGTGGAATACCAATTCCAAAAACCGAAAACCTTGTGATTCGGTTTTGCAGGGGATGACACTGTTGTGACCAATCAAGGGCATCACTTGGTCTACATGCATACTGGGACTAACCCCTTTGAAGTCATCAACCACTCTGTTAAGTGAGCTATCTTCCTCAACTCTCTCTTTCTCTGGCATGGTCACATTTTCTTAGTCTATTTATCAACTATATTTTCTTTTGGTCATTCAAGGGCTGCGGAAAAACACATGCAGACTTTCACTCATCTTGAAAAGAAAAAAGTAAGAACCTTCTCCGATTCTCCCTGCTGAATTGCTTATTGCTTCATTCCTTTATGTAATGGGCCCTATTAACCAGCTTCGACTCCCTCATGTCCACTCCCAACACCGTGCCGGCGCTACCGCAACACCTGACCCTTCCACCATCGGCAACAACCTCTTGGCCATCACGCCTCTATACACCACCAAACCCGCATTCTCAATGATGTCAAACCCACGTAACCTATGAAATCAAAAACAAAAAATCATGTCTCGAAGGTGAAGGTTGGTGGTTGAAGCTGAGAGGAAGAAGAACGATGATGATTTGCAGAAATTGAAGACCTTCGGCTGATTAACTTGCTTCAACAGTTGCAGAGGGGAAATGGAGAAGAAGAAGGTTTGGTGTATTGTTGGAGGAAGAAACGGAGAAGACGAAAGTCGTTCTTGCGTTGTTGAAGATGAAGGTTGGTTGTCGATGCTACGGCCTTTGCACTGCTAGACGTTGCGGAGGTAGCATGAAAGACAAATTCGAAAGGGTTGAGGTTACGGTAGAAGGGGTAAGCCTGCCACGTCCGATAGCCAAAAAAATCAGGCGGAGGATATCTGGATGAATTGTGGGACCTACAGCTTAAAATATACGTTATTTTAAGACTCATTTAGAATTTTCATAGATATTTTTTAACCCAAAGTTTATTTATTGTGGTCGTAGCCATTTTGGAGAAGATCATGAGCATTTTTGCACATTCAACCTTAAAAAAATATTATGGGACTAAATCAGAAAATTTATGCAGCCTACGAATCACTGGGTGCGGATCTTCTCAGAAGCTGTTTTTCTCAGTATCCCTCAGCATCTCAATCCTGTTTGTCCGGAAAATCTGAGCGCTCATAAGGAAACATGTCATATACCTCTTAAAATAGTTTCATTTTCGGTTCCCTTCTAAAGGTATGTTTGGTTAGAGGTTTTTGGACATTATGTGAAAATAAAGGAGAGTTGAAGATAAAAAATGTGTCTTTGATTAGAAAGAGGGAAGATAAGGGGTGGAAAAGTTTTTGGGAGAATTACATTCAGGTCCCAAGAAAGAGGAGAAATGAAGAAATGGTCCCATGAAGTTGTCAATACAAGCTCATAGAGTTGTTAACGAGACCATTTTTTCATTTTGCAATCTATAGAGACTATTTCTTCATATTTTTTCTTCTGTGGGATCTAAGTGTAATTCTCCCAAAATTTTTTATCATGAAGTGCTTACCTCCCTCCGCTGTGAAACCTCCATATTTGAAATTTTTTTTCAGGGGAGAAAAAATTTATGTCGATGTCATTATGATTAAATTGCCATAGTAATTTTTGAATATTCTAACCCTACCTTCATCACTAAAAACTCTTTTTCCTTGCCATTCGTCCGATCCAATTGTTCCAGGGTTGCTTCGCTCCTCGGCTCGTCTCGTCGCTCCGGCTGCTGCTCCGGCTGCTCATTTATTATTCATCATCGTTGTTCCCTCCAAAAAATCCCCTTCGTCTTTCTTTATCGTCTTCTTCCCTAAGCCGCGCTTTTCTTTCTGCCATTTTTGTTCACTCAAGCTTTTTCACATCTTCAAGATTCTCTGAAATTCATATGATTTCCAGCAATTTTGTTCCTCAGATTGTTTCCGCTGCCAATCATTTGGATTCCTTGACATTGAGTTTGCTTCACCAATTTCGGTTTTTGTCTTTATAGGATTCCTCTGAAATTTTTGTTGATTTCACTAGGACACATTCAACAGCTGCTCTGCTTCTATCTTCAGGTATGCAAGGAACTCGAAGCGTACTACATTTAATGTTTCAGTTATAAAAAAAATAAATTTAGAAAAGAACAAACTATGCTCTTCTACGTTTAGCTTGAATTTGAACCAAGCCACAGCATTTGTTTCACTGCACAGGCTGAGCAAGGAAGGCCATTTTTGACGACTTAATCTAGAATTGGCTTTTGTGTTTGATGTGAAATTTGACCCAATTGAAACCAGAGGATATTGAAGTGATCGAAAAAATTGGAAAATGTAAACGACCCAGAGCATTATATAGCATGTTGGTTTTCAAGATCAGCTGCTCTGTTGCACGCGTATGTGCTTGCATGTCACCTGCGTATATATACACGAAATGTTCTCGCGCCCTTATAAAATGCCAGCCCTCTTACTCCATACCACTGGTGCATTTGATTGTTATCTCTTCCTCCAAAGGTATATTTCTCCACTTATAATTAGCTCCCCTTACCTACCCTCCTCAATCAAACAAGAAACTAAACCTCACCTCTCCTCTTCTTGAATGTGGACACTACGAGACATCGTCGTCACCGTTCAGTCTTGGACATGTACCGAGTATTCAAGAGAAAAATCTCAGATTCCTTTTCTGCGAAATCTCGACTTGTGATTTCTCCTTAGCTTCCACTCTGTTTCTGATTCTACCAGGGAACAAATTACTGACTTGTGATTGTTTAAGGTTTCTTATTTATTGCTGTCAATTTATTTAAGATAAACAGCGATTGGGTTCTAAAACTGTTGTAATTATCTCTTCCTTGTTCTCAAAATTAACAGAATCAATAAGCTCTTCTTGCTTTGACCAACTTATTTATGGAAACTGTTGCTTTGATCGCTTTGAACCCATTCAACGCAGACCCAGTCGCTAAACTCTTCAGTTTCTTCCCTTTTGAGTTCAAATTCTCTGAATCATAGTTGCTGCCGATAGTCAGTTTTACTCTAGCCGTTTCAATTTTGCTACTCAGATTAGTTCGAACCACCACACAAAAAAAAAAAAACGTTTTAGCTTAGGATGAGGAGGATGTTCGGTGGTGAGGGAATAGGGGGAGAGATACTCGGGCACCCAATCCCGCCTCTTTTACCTCCCTTTCTGTAATTAGGTGACCATTATTTATTTAATTTGACTTGGTATGATTTTTTTCCTTCTCGGAAATGATTCAAATGCCACAAGGTAATAATGACTAGGGTGTAAATACTATATAGTGTTGTAACATCATGAGTATACTTCTGAACCCTGGATGTAACTCTTTCTTTTCTATTTTTGTTTTCTTTATTTTGTTTCTTTCAGGTCTGCTTAGCCATGTCTTTGAGAACTGTGACTAGAAAGTTGGGGAATAAACTCTTTCCCATGTTATCTTCAACTTCCAGCCTGCATTCTCATGCCACCAGTTTTGGTTGGTGTACATTCTCTTACTTTTTAACTCTCTCTACATGGGATACATTGAGTCTGATCTTTACTCACATTGCGCATATAGTTCAATTCTCTTAATTATGTCTTGTTGTTTAGAGTTTTCATTCCGGTAGAAGAAGCATTTTAGATTCTTAACTGAATTTGAGATCTGTTTGCTATCATCATCCCAGCTATAACTTCGTGTGTTGGTTCAACCAAAAGATAGATATTTTGTATTATGAAACTAATGCTGGGAAATTATAGGAGTAATTGCTGTCGCTCAGTTTGCCATCTACATGAATGAAAATATATTAAATAATATTAACCTGAAGATTGAAAGATAACAGGAAACATTTAACAAATTGCAATGCATTGATTAAAAATTTTACTTTGCGGAAAATGAAATTGGTGATGTGGTGCTATGCTGTGAGACAAAGCATAAGCTAATTGCTTTAGTACTTTTCTTCTGCATTCTCGGATTATAATATGTTTTCCCCTTTGACATCTAGGATTTAAAGAAGTAAATGAGGAAGAAAAGGCCCGAATGGTTGGTAATGTCTTCACAAATGTTGCTGCAAGCTATGATGTCATGAATGATCTAATGAGTGCTGGATTACATAGATTGTGGAAGGATAGGTTAGAGTATCAGCAGTTGTGCACTTTAGAATCATTTCAATTTGAATCCTTGTTTTTTTGCTGTTTACCTTGACTTAAATGTGTTTTCTGCTCAACTTGTCAGACTAGTTTCCAAGCTAAACCCTTTTCCAGGAATGAAACATCTCGACGTGGCTGGTGGGACAGGTGAGCTTCTTTGTCACAATATATGTTTTATAATACTTCTACATGCAAGTTTGAAAAATTATAAATAAATCAATATATATTGGCAACATTTGTATGGGAGAAAAATTATAAATGTTTGGAAGGAATTTAAGGATTTCAAATATGTCTTAGGTAATAGACGAATTGAGTTTACCAGTTGCATGAGTTTGCTGATTTATCCCTCTTTTTTTCCATAAAGCATTTCAATTTGAGCAAAAGTGGTCCACTTATGAAAACCAAATGGTCAATACCTCGTTCTTGTTGTATATTTCTGTGCTCAATAAGTGTTCTCTAGGATTATATGCTGGGGACTGTTTAACCTTATGTAACTGGGTGATGACTGTCATTCGGTGAAGATAATATGGAGTTTTGAACAATTTCTAAATGCAAAACAGATATTATGGTTATACTTTTGTGTTTGTTCAAGGAATATGACTGTATTACCGTTTTCTGAGGTAAAGCTTGCTTCTCCTTTCTCCCTGGCAATATTCTCTTGTAAATATGGACAGAAATAAATTGACATTGGCTCTATCTATCAACATTTTATTTCTGCTTTTATTTATCTCAAATGCTCATTTATTCCCTGGTTTGTATGCTTTGCTGTCTGGAGTGGCTGTTGCTGTTTTCTGTGGCCAACCTTCTGTATACATGTATTTTCTTCAAAAGAAATAGGACAAATTCAGAAAACCAATAATTCTGAAATTCTGCAATTATTGATTTTACAGGGGACGTTGCGTTTAGAATCTTGGAGACTATAAACAAAGCTAAACTGAGAGAACTTCGGGATGTGTTTGAAGATACTTTAGAGGAGGAAACTCAAATATATGTTTGTGATATTAATCCTAGCATGCTAAATATTGGCAAACAACGGGCCTCGGAGAGAGGTAACCTAGAAGGCCTTCAAATTTGGCCAATTAGTTTTAGGCTTTAATAGAGGAGTATGGGTAAACTTATTCCTGATTTGTTTGAAGTGAAATTTTCTAATGATTATAATAGGTTTTGGACAAGACCGCTCCCTTGTATGGGTGGAGGGAGATGCTGAAAACTTGAGTTTCAAAAACGATTCAATGGATGGCTACACTATTGCTTTTGGGATTAGAAATGTTACACACATAGAGAAAGTTCTTAGTGAAGCTTATAGGCAAGTTTCACTTTTTAAGATATTTATGTACACCTAAGTGGCTAAAACTATCAATCAACAGAAATATATGGCCAATAACCTTTTTTTTCCCCCTAAACAGGGTATTGAAACGTGGGGGGAGGTTTCTCTGCCTTGAATTGAGCCATGTAGAGATTCCAATATTTAAAGAATTGTAAGTATAATTTGCTCTATTTTATGACAAATGCATATGGGTTATTAAATTTGAGAGAAGAGTGAAATAGAATACGCATACTATTACATTTGAGAATGAAAATACTATAAATAATGAATGTCCAATCTTTAATCCACATATATTTTTATGGATGACGTCATTGTTTATGTTGACTTTCTCTTTACCTCCTTCTACCCTCATGTTTAACTCATTCTAATTTAATGTTTCACTTTTTATTTCTCTCAGGTATGACCTATACTCTTTCTCGGTTATTCCTGCCATGGGAGAGTTGGTTGCTGGTGATCGAGGATCCTATCAGTACTTAGTTGAGAGTATTCGGCGTTTCCCCCCACAGGTTTTTATTCTTCCATTTGTTGGTAGCTTCCGATGCCTTTAATTTTTGCTTGAAACGAAAGAATCAGCTGCCTAACAAAAATTGCAACTCTGGCCAAAACCAAACCAAAATTCAGAAAAAAAAAAAAATTAGAAAAAGGTTAACTACTGACTACTGAGAGCAGAACAGGAGAATTTTGGGTGGGGCTGCACGTGCTAGTGGAACAATAGGTGCTTCTCAATGCAGCTAGTCAAGCTAGTTACAACTAATTACATATTAACTCCTATGCTACAAAGATAAGTCCTATGCCAATTAATTAATGCTAACCAATTCCAAAGATTTTTTAATTGAAGTCTTGTATCAGCAATAATCAAGCAAATAGTTGCTTTTCTTGTTAATGTGTTGCTCATTGCACAACAGCCGCAAGCAACTACACCTATCATGGACTAAAAGAATTGAGTTCATTTCTTTTAAAGTTGCTTTTCATGAACTAAAAGAAATGAGCTGCTAGGTACTTTAGTTTTTGCCCTGAACTGCTGCTTGAATGGTATGCATGAGATATTTGTCAGATGGACAAGAAATTAGACTGAAATACTACTGTAAAAAGGGTTTTCCTGCATTGTTTTGGTCTCCTGTGAGAAACATAATACTAATTTCTTTTGCATCAGATCTCATCTAGTATTTCCTTTCAATGCTGATCCTTAGCACTGTACTTGTGATTACGGCATCTGTTAGAAAGAAATCCCTGCAGTAAAAGAGACGTGGAATCCATTACTTGATTGTGATTGCATCTTCTAATTCACATCCAACGGATCTTATTAATGTAAAAATGAAATTTTCTCTCCTTGCATTATTTCATTTCTTTTTTTTTTTTGGAAGAAAGATAGTAGCCATGGTATTATTAGTCAGTTAGAACTGACCAAAGAAAATTTTGTGATGACATATTTGCTTCCTATTATAGCTTGAAACCCCTTTAAGCGGTCAATAGCAAAGCCAAGTAAAAATTTGAATAAGCCTATTATACAATGCAGAAGATTTCTGATGGAAACGCAAATGTCAATTAAGGTTCCTGATGTGGCTAGGATCTTATTCTATGTTGACCAATCTGTATTGCAACTGATGTGCAGGACAAATTTGCTTCAATGATCGTCGATGCCGGGTTCCAGAAAGTCGAGTATGAGAATCTTGTTGGGGGAGTGGTTGCCATCCATTCGGGGCTGAAAGTCTGATGGTGATTGCATATTTCTAAAGCTACACGGGGTGGAGATCAAGCATATGATCTTGCTGCCATTCCAAGTTTTGAATTGGTTAGAATAGCTTTTGTAGTTTCTGCACTTAGTGCAGCAATTGGAAATGTCTTTATTGTGTATTTGGCGTTTGCAATTCTTTCGGGAAGAATTAATGAGTTGTCAAGGAAGGAATATAATTATCAGGAAGTCTTAATAATAAGTGAGGAGTATGGACTTCTTGTCATTTCCTATATTAAAACTTGTGATTGCATTTCACTTGTGACTCTTTTATGATTATATTTCTTACTTGAGACCTTATAATGATTCTTCCATTCTTTTAGAGATACTCCCGTCTTCTTTTCTTTTTTTTTTTGCCAGTGGATACTCCCGTCTTCTTATATACTACTCCCTCCAGTTTTAATTATAAGATAAAGTTGACTTTTTTTAGAGAAATTAAAGAAGATAATTAAATTATTTTAGAGTATTTTTATTTATATTTTTTTCTTCAAACTAATTAGTTTGACTAATAAATTAATATATAATCTAAAGATACATAGCATATGGTATGATTAAGTAACTTATTTAGTTTCCTTAATTTCTCCAAAGAAAGTCAACTTTATCTTATAATTAGAATCGGGTAATATGTATGTATTATGGATGATCAAGGACTGAGATAATATTTTAAAATAACACGCTCTCTAAAATAGCGGAGTTATTTAAAACTCTGCAAAATTGGGACCTTTTTAAAATAAACTCTGATTTAGTTTAGGATTTAGTGATAGTAAAATTATCTTTAAAAAATATATTTATTAAACATGCAAAAAGACTCATGATTCTCAATCAATTTGCGTTGGTTCGATTTTTTGTAAAAAGACTGCTTGAACTGAAATATATTAAATTAAAATAATAAATACACTGTATGCGTAAATTATAATTTTATATTAACGGATTTTATGTTGACCCTGATTACTATGTCAAATGTAAAAATTTGTATAGAATTATGGTATTATTTATATGACACAAAAAATGTCACAAAGCAATTTGAAAGAAAAAGTTCACATTTGGAAGAGAACAAAACATTCAGATGTTTCTAAAGTAAAAAGCCCTCATCAAAAGCTTACTTTTGAATCAGGAAAACGATCCCCAGAGACGTTTTAAGCTCTAGTTTTCCAGGCAATTTGGAATTGGAAAGAACGAATGCATGATCATTTTGAAGATTTGTTAGTTTGGAATAGCTTATTTTTTAGCAATAAGTGTTTATAAATCGTGATTCACAGTATACAAGATAAGGATGTGAGAGAAGTTTTATATTGGTTTGCGTAATAAGGATTTATTATTCAAAAATAAGCCCAATTAAACACACACTTAACAAAGTCCTATGTTAAAATAGTTCGGTCTCATCCACAGCATGTGAAAATATTTAGACATCAGAAAGAGCCAAACTAAATATTTTATTAATTTATGAGGAAGCAGAAGTATAATTTTCTATTAACAACTTCCTTTCCCCTCATTTACGACATATTAACAACTCTGCATACATTAAAAATTAATGTATTATTCTTTTTTATAAGTAATTAATATGTTACTCTGATCTTTGATTACTATATCATACTATGAAAGCCTTAGGACCTGTTTGGTACATTGGAATTGATTTTGATGGAAATGGATATGGATATAGAAATGGAAATGAGGACGAAAAGTATGTTTGGTATGTCATGGAAATGAGATCTAATTTTGGTATAAAAATACCAAAATGTCCTTCAATTTTTTTTTTTGAAGGTAGTGGAGGGTAATAGATATAAATGATCATATAGAATTGTAAATCTGAGGTATTTTAATGGAATTGATTGGGTGGAATTGAGCCTATTTGGCTTCCACATAGAATTGGAAAATTTTCCAATTCCATCATACCAAACAAACATCATGATGGAATTGATCCTCAATTCCATTTCCATCACCCCTAATTTCATCATACCAAACAGGACCTTAGATTTCTATCAAAGCATGAGTTTAAGATAATATCACTCTGCGTTTGTAAATTTTCCCCCCCTTATGTATTATACCTCCAGTGTTTAATATAAGATTCAATTGATTTTTTTTTGGGAAATTAAAGAAGTTAAATAAATTTCTCTAAAATATTTATATTTATTTTTTTATACTAAATTAATTTGTCTGAACTATGAACTGATATATATATATATACACATATATAATCAAATAGTAGACGACATATGCTATGATTAGCTAACTTATTTAGCTTCACTAATCTCTCCAAAAAAAATCAATTAGGTCTAATATTAAAAATCAGAAGGAGTAGTAGCTAGACAATTCTCTGTATGTACTCTCTTGAAGTAAGATGATTTCCATTTCATTAAAAATAAAATAATGATGAATAATAGAAGTGAAAAAAAAATTAAATATAGAAGATTGAATTTAATATTCACTAAAAAAAATTTAAGTATATAAAAAATATTGGACTTAATTTTGTTAGTAATGAATCAGTATCTGACGCTTCTAACAACTCATTAGTCTGGGGAATGTGAGCACACAAAGATTAGTTTTGCTGCTTTTCAAATAACTATTGTGGCTGTATATTTAGGATTTGATCAATTTCAAAATTCGAAGTAAAATTGAGTGTTTCAAACTGAGATTTAAAAAAATTCATATTATATTAGAAAATCAGCTCAATTTTTTTAAAAGACAAAATATTGTGTTAGGAAAAAATATTTAAATACCATTTAATTTAGCAAATCTCAAGATATCTGATAAAAAGGATAAAGGGCAGAGAGGTGACGGGAGGAATTTGAGTGTATTTACCAAAATGCCCCTTCTTTATCTCTCATCATCTGGCCCCACCCTACGTCCCCTTCTGCTCCGCTCGTCTCCCACCGCCACCAACCGCTCTCATCGTCAGGAACCAAGGACCTTCACCTGGGAGGTCGATTTTCGAATGGAAAACAGAGTTTTTTTTTTTTGGCTGTCAAAAGACACCCAAATTTTGGAACCAAGCTTAAATTTGAAGGAGGTCGGTACTGGATGTGCATTTTTGTCTCTTTTTGGTTGTCAAAAGACACCCAAAAGCTAAAGTATTACTACTTTTTTTTGTTTCTTTTAAGGTGATAAATTTAAGATTCAAAGGTTTTGTTGCTATCAATGTTGAATCTGTTCCCAGTGCCGGTCGCTTCAATCGTTTCTGTGGAAGAAATCATCCAATAGATTATTCCTTACACTGACTTGCCTCAAAGCCTCACTTTGTTGGATTAAGGAGAGTCCCTTCTCACAAGATCCTGCCCCATAGAATCTGCATATTATTTGGTAGTGGAGAGCTTGAAGGCGCAAGCTTGCAAATGATGTCCTTGATTTTGAAGGCGGGGCCAGAGCAAACCAGGATAATCCCACAAAGGTTTGGGGAGCAGTGTGGTCATATGCCCAGATTTGCAAATTCCACTTTAATGCTTTTATGTTGATTTGGCGGTGGGGTTGGCAAAAGAAAAAAGATTTGATTCGTTTTTAGATTAAATGTTAGAGAATAGATTTTATAATTTATAAAATAAATATATGAAAAGAATTTTATCTGTATTTATAAAAAATTATTTCTGAAATGATAAAATCATGATTTTAGAACTATCCAAATATCAAGGTATTAAAACCCGGACCGGGTAGTGAACCGGTCGGGGTACTGGGTTAAGGGTCAGTGGGTCAGACCGGGACCAAACCGGTGAGAAATTGAAAATTTTAGACTTATAGTATGAAATTCTAAAGGAAAAAGTAAAAAAAAAAAAAAAAAATTTTTTAAAAAATGGGAACCGGACCGGCCAACTGGCCGGTTCGCCGGTTACCGGGCCGGACCGGCCGGTCCGGTCCGGTTTCCAGAACACTGCCAAATATAGGCAATGATTGGTGCATGACACTAGTGAAGACAATGCTGAGGAGGAGAGAGAAGATATGGAGGGAGAGAAGGAAAAGAGAATGAGAGTTGGAATTTCAGAGAATTCTTATCCTTCTTTTAAAAATATAAATTTGATGGGCATTTTGATAAAATTTCTCAAATTTCAAAAACACTTTCTTTTCCATCTTTTTTTTTCAGAGTTCTTTTCCAATCACCTCTATGTCTTTTTCATCTTTCATAAAATATTTTTAGAATTTTATAAGTTCAAATGTTTTTTTTCTTTTTTTCCAATTGTATTTCTTTATGTGATATTAAATTAATATCATTTTAGTCCTATTTATAAATATCTAATTAAAAAAATTTAATCCTATTTATAAGTCCAACTTTAATATAATAAATGAGATTGTGATAATTTTGTTCATATTTATTATACTAATGAAGAGATAATTTAAAGATAAATAAAAAAAAAGAGTTCAAAAACACCTATTCATAAATGATGATATAATTAAAAATTTACCTTATAATTATTAAATTAATTACTTCTTCTTGATATATAAAATTTAGTTAAAAAAAACTTTTAAATAGAATCAAATAATTCATTTATAGCAAAATATCCTGAGTCACAAGGCGGCGGTGGGCCCCACCGTGCACCAAACGGATAAAGTTGAGGTTGAGAGCCCACCTTTTTGTCCGGTCACACCCATCGATTATTTTCTCTGCCCGGTATCTAACCTGTTCGCACCAATGAAAGCCGTCTTTAGCGGGCTAAAGGCTACACCTGTTGAGCATCCGGAGGTTAGGATTCTGGCTCGGTCACATACAAGTCGCTCTTTTCTCTCCCACCCACGACCACGCTTTCTGTGGTTTTTCAGCTCCGGTTCATTTCAGCGTCACTCGACCTGAAACCATGAGCAAGATGGTCAGGTATATCTAGTTTACTCTGATTTCTCTCCTTTATTTTTCACTTGTTTTGTTTCGGTAGAAACCTTTCTTCCTCTCTTTCGTTAGCAAGAAAATGCCGATTGCTCTGTTTCTTATGTTATTTGTCCGGATAACTGAAGCTTATTTCCTCTGGGTTTTTTTAGTCTGGATGATATACTATGTTTATGTTTATTGGCGCATTTTGTTATTTATAATTTTCTGTACTTTCTCATACCTTTTACATGTATTTATATCTAAAGATATTTTGGTGTTTGAAGCGAATCAATTTTATGATGTCCTGTTTGGTTAAGGAGATGGCGAAGAGTCATTTATTTATCTATTTTGGTGTAGCTATTTGAGAGTAATTTTCTGCCAGATATATTGCATGGCTCTACCACTCCTACCATATACAGGGGCATGAAAATATTATGCCTTATTGAAATGTATTGATTGCAAATGGTGCTTAATCATGAGATCGTTGCAGACTCAGTGATTTGAATTGGTGTAGGCAAACTAACCCTTGTCTACTCTGCGACTCTTAATAGTTCTTGATAATTTTTTTTCAACAGAAGTCAATTTCTGAATGATCAAATCCGCTGACAAGCTTATTTGACTAAGAATATGATCTTCCCATTTATTTCTGCAGGCTGAAATAGAGTGAACACACATATTTGGGTTATTGAATGGATTACTGAAGTGTCCTGCTAGGCATTTTTTTAACTGGTGATTACGAGATATTTTCTCAATGGGAGGAGTTTGTTCTAGGAAGCAAGAGCGAGACATTGACGATAGACCTCAAGAAGGAATTTCACGAAAATATTGCAAAAGTGGGAGTTTAAAATGGCTCTCATCATCGTTCTCTTCTCCTATGATGAATTTCCATTTGCAAAATGGAGAATGTCCATCACTTTTGGACTTGTGTGTCCGCAAAATAAGTCAGGTACTTCCAATGCTAAAGGTTATGCTTAGTCTCAACCTTTCACTTTTGCTTTAGGTATAATCACCGAAACTTGCAATTTTTTCTTCAACAGGATATCGATAGATATAGCTCGATGTCTATGCTCCCACGGGATATGAGTCAGCTAATTTTTAACGAATTGGTGCGTTGCCATCGTCTAACTTCTGCTTCCCTTGAAGCCTTTCGAGATTGTGCTCTCCAGGTAAATAATTTCTAATTATATAGCATGTTTGTAGTTTATACTACCTCCTGTCCTTAATATAACTAATTTGCGAATATTAAGAAAATTAGTTAAATTAGTTATTTGTAATTAATGGGTTTTGATTTCCCTAAAATACCCCATGTGCGTTGGAATTACCTCTAACTGAAAACCCCCATTGATGTGTGCCATCAATAGAGATACTTTTAGGCAAAAATTATAAATTTGAGAAATAAAGTTGATTAGAGTTTTATATTTAGGACAAAATTGAATCCCTTGTCGAGCTCTTATATTAAGGACAAGAGGTAGTATAATTTTGTTGTCAATTCTAGTCAGTTACTTGTTCTTCATCTAAATTATCCATGCACATCTTACCTTATGTTCAACAGGATCTTTACTTGGGAGAATATTCTGCGGTGAATGATAGTTGGATGGATGTCATTTCATCACAAGGGTCAACCCTGCTTTCAGTGGACGTTTCTGGTTCAGATGTCACGGATTTTGGGCTGACTTATCTTAAAGATTGCAAAAAACTCCAAGCCCTAAATCTTAATCATTGTGACCAAATTTCAGACTATGGTCTTAAATACATCAGTGGTAGTCTTTTCTTCTTCTGAGTTTCTTTATGTCTTTCATATAGGCACATGGTATTATGCATCTGTACTGTAGTTATATATTTGGTCCTTTTCCTTCTGTCTATAGACTTTGTTTATCAAAAGAAAAGGAGAAAAGGGGAAACAAAATCTTATACCATAAATGAGAAATCAGAATTGTAAATACTTTATGTGCATTAATATGATTTTTAACTTTTTGTTATCGTCCAAAAAAATGAACCTATCCTTAAGAATGCATCTCACCTTTTCTTTTTGAATATTCTTTTCTTAGGAAGAGTATACACGTTTTCCTTTTGTGGTATTGAACAATTTAAATATAAAATGTATTAGGCAGATACTCTGCTTGAATTTTGGCTTTTGAACTCATCCTATTGTTCATTTTTTGTTTTTCAGCTTATTAAAATATGAGGTGATGTAACTTTGTGCAGCACTCATTGTTGAATAATCGAATATAATTTTGTGTTTTATCTTGAATGTGTGATTTATTTATTATAGCGCTTGAGATGATAAATACATGCCATGTAACATTATTATTTGTCTGAGGCATTCTTTGGGTCACCTTTTTCTGCATTTTCATAATTTTTCTGTCTTTTTATGTAATGCTGATTTATTGATGATCACATGAAGATTTTTCTGGCTCAAAACTGTTGATGTGTTGCTTTTTTCTTCTTAGTTTAAGGCAAATTTATTTGAATGTCCCAGGTCTGACAAACTTAACTAGTCTGAGTTTTAGAAGAAACAACGCGATTTCTGCTCAAGGAATGAGTAGCTTTTCTGGTCTTGTTAACTTGGTCAAGTTGGATTTAGAGAGATGTCCAGGGGTTCATGGAGGCCTTGTTCATCTCCAAGGTTGGTTCTTTAATGTATTGCTGATAACTTCCTGCCATTTGTTCTACATCTTACAGACATTCAAATGATGATATTAGGTTCTCTAGTGTTGATGTAGTTATAGCTTTAGAATGGGAGATTGTTAGAAATGGAAGTTAATTAAGAAGTAATAAATGCTTTAGAGAAACAATAATTTAGAAACTTGAAAGAGATTATTTGTATCTGAAAAAAGGGACTTTGGCTTGTTGGTCTTCACCTTATGGTGTATAGCTGAAAAACCTACTGAATTCAATTTAATTTAATTCTTATTTCTCAGGCTTAACCAAGTTGGAATCTCTCAATTTCAAGTGGTGTAATTGCATAACAGATGCTGACATGAAGCCTCTCTCAGGTTAGTTGTACCTTGCCTCTCTCTGATGACAATAGCTGAAAGTTTCAACAGTTGAAAAAGTGAACAAAACGGGTGGCCCAGCGTGCAAAGTTCCCACCAAGTAGGGTTTAGGGAGGGATAGATGGAGGCAGCCTTACTAGTTACCTCAGAAAGTGAATACCACAGATTAATCATTTGGGTTTTCTTTTATGCTCTCTGCATTTTCACTGTGTAATAGTTCTTGTTCAGATTACCATCGTGTCCTTGAATGAACTAATAAGGATGACTTATTGCCATACTTTGCTTAACAAGTGAGGCGCTATAATTACGGAGGTAGTTTTGGTTTGATGACAGATGGGGATTGTCTACTGCATGCTACTCCAAGAGGAGAAATTATCCAATATCGACCCAAATTTTAACTTAATTTTTTTTATTCTCAATCATCCATTTTCCTTGGCATTTTCATTTTATTTTTGAATGAGCAAGAAGCAGGATGAATGCTATGACACTTCGGTCAAACAGGCAGTCTGTCTTTGAAAGATTTTTTTTAACCATCTTTACCTTATGCTTTCTTCAAGATTTTTTCCTTTTTTGATGCAGCTTTCTTAAATATATATATATATATATATAAGGTTTCAAATCTATACTGTCTCCTCTTCCAGTAACAAACAGTAGACAATCCACAGAAAAATGTCATTGGCTCATTGCATTATTACAAATGTTGGTTTTATGAAGAATAGCCCATTTTATGTGAAATTTAGTTTCATTAATCTTCTTTCTATTTCAAGGATATTTTCTTCACTGGGGTGTAGTCGAACTGACTGAGAATAAATGCAATTATCTATGTTTAGAAATCATATGGTTATCAGGACCGGGATGTGAATATAATAGTTTAATCATCAGTGGTCTTTTTTGTTATTAGATAGTCAGTGAATATGTAAGACATGGCTCAGTAACTCACAGGACAATTTTTTAATTCAATATGCTTCCAGAGCTTGCAAATTTGACTAGTCTTGAGCTTTCGTGCAGTAAAGTCACAGATTTTGGCATCACTTTTCTAGAAGGTATTGTGCCTTTCCTTTCTTAAATACAAGGGCATATTTTAGAAAGCTAGAAGGTATTAACCCGAATTTCATGGAGTCATATTTACTTGAACTCAATTGTTGATAGAACCAATGATGAAGAATAGACAGTAGTATTTTTGTGTGTCTCATTGATAGTAAACCAAAGATACACACACACACAGAATTCCCTGACTCTCTAACTAACACTCTAATAAACTGATACCAGACTTAGCTGCTTAACAGCATAATTGACTCTAACAATCAACTTGATAGAAAATTTTTACTTTATTTTATTTTTTTTATCAATCTCCTTTTCTTCCATTTTAGTAATGCCTTGATTCATTTCAGGATTGCAGAAGCTTTCTATGTTAAATTTGGAAGGATGCCTTGTAACATCTGCATGTTTGGGTTCTCTCGCAGGTTGCTTTACTTTCTTGGCTTTTAAAGCTTATTCTATTACACCAACGAGAGTTGGCTCAAATGGTAGTGGTTTGAGCCCCCATAAGGATGAGGACGCAAGTTCGAGTCCCGGGAAGCGCTCTCGCTGGGAGAGGGCGTACCCTGTCCACAAAGAGATGGGCAGCACTCTTGTCTCTCGGGCCCGGACGTAGTTGGTTGCCATTTGGCGCCGGATACTAGGAGGTCCCAAGGATAAAAAAAAAAAAAGCTTATTCTATTACTATTCTTAATTAAAATATTTGGCCTGAATAGTATTTACTTGGTTTTATGTTTAAAATCTTGGGTATTAATCTTTAGCAGGGTATGACTTGAGTGTGATCTCAAATTTTTCTGTTTTTTTTTTTGTTTGGCCGGGGGGGGGGGGTGTTTCAAAATTCAATGACAGCATAGTATCATCCTTTTTAGGGGGTATTAAAATTTTACAAAAGAGGTGCCAGCTTAAATTTAATTGCATAAACGCCTATAGTGTACCTCTCTGGTCTTTATTATAAGTTCGCTTGTAGAAGAAATTCTTGGTCCTAAATATGAGTGTACTTAGAAGTTATTAATGATTGTTTTCCAATTTTACCCTTATTTAGTTTTCCTTAGAAAGAGAGCAAGAGAAGAGAGGTGAGAATGATTTGTGAATATATATATATATAGTGAGAGAGAATTTTAACAAGGGCAAGCTTGGAAAATGTTATCAATTTTAAGGCGTATTTAATTCCTTAACCGTCATTCCTTGGTTTGTGAGAATTAATTTAAAATTGACCTGTAATAAGGGACAGTGTGGTAATGACACATACTTTTCTCGTCAAATGTTCTTGTCAGGCATAAGAAGCATTAGTTTATTGCCTCATTTAAAGGAAATGAAACTGAGATGATTTTAGCCTGACATTGGTGCTTTTTTTTTTTTTTGGCCAGAGCTTCCTGCACTGTCAATCTTGAATCTTAATAGATGTAAGCTTTCAGGCAATGGATGTGAAAAGCTTTCACGTAAGTAGTCAAGACTTTATAATTAATTCTGCAAGGCTGAGATTTCATAATTTGTACTCCCTCTGTTTCTTTTTATAAGATAAAATTAACTGAATTGTGTTGTTCGAAGTAGTTAAAGTTAGTTAAGTGCAATAAATATGTAAAGAATGAATTGTGTTTTCTAAAAATGCCCTCATTTATGTGGAAGAGAGAGAATATGTTGTATTGAGCGATGTAGTCAAATATGAGAATTAATTACGATAGTGGTATGAGTAATTTTTGTAATTAAGTGAGGGTAAAATGAGGAGTTTAAAAAAAAATTTCAAAGAATCCTTAATCCTATCTTATAGAAAGGAACATGGCATACCCAAGAATCCTACTTTATAAAAAGGAATGGAGGGAGTAATATGATTATTATTCACATATATGTGCCATAATTATTCTAAGAGGTGTTAAATCTTGGGCATTGTCGTTTTTGTAGAACTGAGAAATTTGAAGGCGTTAAACTTGGGATTCACTGACATTACAGATGCATGTTTAGCACACGTGAAAGGTGATTAAAAATACTCGCCTGATTCTATCTCTTCTTGTTCTCTTCCCCTGAATAGACCATAGGAATATGTAGTAAATATGTAATATTAGGCAGATATTATATGATATTAGGCAGATATTTTATGAGATTTAATATGATCAGATTCGGGTAGTTATTAGGAGTTAGGGTAATTGATTTATATCCCTGATTTCTTGGGATCTATTTGATTCCGTTTGATTCTATACTTGTGTATATAAACTCACCACCAGAGGAATAAAATCATGGAAGTATTCAGCTCAATTTCCTCCACATGGTATTAGAGCTAACGGAGGATTCTGACGCTGAGACCAATTATCGTGCGTCCTCTCCCAACAACGCTCAGTCCGATGCATCACAGACCTCCCGTCGACCCACGTCGCCTCTTCCGACTCAGATGGCAGCGTCGAATGATGGGTCTAACACCCAATTACCGCGTCACAATAGCGGAGCCTCACACACGGCAGGTTCAGGTCTTGATGCTCTAACTGGACCGATTGTCACCGAGAAGCTCACCGGAGAAAATTATCTTGATTGGGCCCAGGTGGTTAAACTCTCCATTGGAGGCCGAGGCAAAAAGGGATTCTTGACCGGTGACTCTAAAGCACCAGCCAATCCTTCCTCTCCAGAGATGCAGCAATGGGAGGTTGATAACTCAATGGTCTCTTCATGGTTGATCAATGCCATGGCTCCACACCTCCGACGTAGCTTCATGTATCTTCCCTCAGCGAGTGAAATCTGGGAAGCGCTGCGCGTCTCCTATTCTGATGGTGAAGACTTGTCTCAGCTATATGGATTGAAAACGAAGATATGGCAACTTAAACAGTGCACCCGGAACGTCACTGACTACTGGCTCGAACTCGTAGCACTCTGGCAAGAGGTCGACTTGCACACCGAAGAAGAAGTGGGCTCGCCGGCGGAAGCTCCTTGGAAGAAACGAAACCTTGAGAAGGAGCGACTCTTCCAATTTCTCGCCGGACTCGACCCTATTTATGACGAAGTCCGAAGTCGCATTCTGAGTCGCACCTCTGTCCCCTCTACGCTCGAAACTTTCTTTGAGGTCCGACGGGAGGAGTCACGCCGAAGAGTAATGCTTGTGAACGTGGACTCTGCCCCTCCTCTTGTAGACGCGTCGGCCCTTGCAAGTAAGGGTAATGTTTCAGAATCTTAGCCATCAAATCCTAAAGGAAAAGTTACGTGTGACCACTGCAAGAAAACTGGCCACACGAAAGAACAGTGCTGGGATCTTCATGGGAAGCCACCCGACTGGAAGCCACGTAAAGGGAAGGCTCCTCGAGGTTATCATACTACACAGGATATCTCTCATGATGCCAGCTGTTCAGTGCCTAAAGATAAATTTGACCAACTATTAGACATGGTCAAAGCACTTCAGACCTCCCAGAAACCAGCTGCCACTGCGTCTGTTGCACACAAAGGTAGTACCTCTATGGCTCTCCACACTTCTTTTTTACCATCCAAGTGGATTGTGGATACAAGTGCATCCGACCATATGACCTCCAATGCCCAGATGTTTGTGTCTTATCTCCCTAGTGCCGGCAATGAGAAAATTCGCACTGCTAATGGCACCTCCTCTACTATAGCAGGAACGGGCAGAGTAAAATTGTCCAATTCACTGCAACTTGAATCTGTCTTGCATGTTCCCCACTTAGCATGCAATCTTATGTCTATTAGCAAGCTAACCTAGCAAGCCAATTGCTTTGCTCATTTCTTCCCTTATTGTGTTTTCCAGGATCTGTCCTCCGGGAAGACGATTGGTGGTGCTAAGGAGTATGATGGCCTCTATTATCTTGATGATTCGACTGTGAGTGCTTTGTGTTCACAATTTGTGAGTGGGCTTAGTTCCATTCCTGATAATAATGATACTTTGTTATGGCATAAACGGATGGGTCATCCGGGTTTCTCATATTTGCAACAATTGTTTCCCAACCTTTCTCTGAATAAGAACCTTCATTGTGATGTTTGTGAGTTTGCTAAGCATCGTCGCACTGTTTTTCCTCCATCATCTTATAAATCCACTCGTCCATTTTCTATTATCCATAGTGATGTGTGGGGACCGTCTCGCATTCCAAATCGTAATCATGCTAAATGGTTTGTCACTTTTATTGATGATCATACCTGAATGTGTTGGGTTTACTTACTCAAAGACAAATCTGACGTTTCCGCTACATTTATTGAATTTTTCCAACTCATCACTAATCAATTTGACACCACCATCCAAGTGTTATATACCGATAATGGTACTGAGTACTTCAATCATTCCCTCCATACCTTTCTTAAAACCCATGGTATAGTTCATCACAGTACGTGTCCCCATAGTCCCCAACAAAATGGGATTACTGAACGGAAAAATAGACACTTGATGTTGCGCGAGCTCTTCTCATGACTTGCAACGTTCCCAAGTTTTACTGGGGGGACGCGGTTTTGACCGCTACCTATCTCATTAATCGAATGCCTAGCCGTGTCCTTTCTAGTCTATCACCACTTGATAAACTCCGTGAAACTCACTCAATCATCCATCTTGATCATCCTCTTCCCCTACGAGTATTTGGTTGTTTAGCTTTTGTTCATGAACACCATCCGCCATCTAAATTTGACACGTGCTATTAAATGCATTTTTCTTGGTTATTCTTCAACCCAAAAAGGGTACAGGTGCTTTAATCCTATCACCAAACGACTCTATGTAAGCCGGGATGTCACCTTCTCTGAGAATACACCATACTATCCCGAGTCCTTCATCCAGGGGGAGAGTCTAGATGAATTTCAATCCTCGGTTCCTCAACCTATACCCCCTCAACTCATAGTTGACCATGTTCCCCACACTACTCCTCTAGGGCAAACCGAAGCCATGGATCCCCAGGTGCAAATTTATAACCAAACATCTAAACCAGAAGGGGACGAAGCTCACCCTAGTGAATACAAGACGTACTCACGACGAAAAAAAAAGGTAACAGAGGCATCCATACTCCCAGCTGCACCAGAGTCTGCACCAGGAACAGATCCTGAAAGAGACGGTGAGAACCCTGGTGCTACTCAATTAGATGAAGAGATAAATCTGCCTATTGCCCTGAGAAAGAAGGCTCGGTCATGTACAATGCATCCTATTCAAAAGTATGTATCTTATGCTAATCTCTCTTAGAATTATTGTACCTTTGTCTCTAACCTTGATAAGGTCCAAGTTCCTAATAATGTACATGAAGCACTTGAGATTCCTGAATGGAGAGATGCAGTACTTGATGAGATGAGGGCTTTGGAGAAAAATGGTACTTGGGATATTGTCAAACGACCTAGAGGGAAGAAGCTTGTAGGATGTAAGTGGGTGTTTACCCCAAAATACAATCCTGATGGCTCACTTGACAAATACAAAGCACGGTTGGTAGCTAAAGGGTTTACCCAAACCTATAGAATCAACTACAATGAAACATTTGCACCTGTGGCGAAACTCAACACCATCAGAGTCTTGCTATCCATAGCTGCAAATCTGGATTGGTCCTTACACCAATTGGACATCAAGAATGCCTTTCTGAATGGAGAACTAAAGGAAGAAGTGTACATGTCACTCCCTCCAGGATTCTATGGCAACAATGAAAACCAAGTGTGTAGACTAAAGAAGTCCCTATATGGATTAAAACAATCCCCAAGGGCCTGGTTTGACAGATTCTCCAAAGTACTCAGAGAAGAGGGTTACAGGTAGGGGCTATCTGATCACACCATGTTTGTTAGACACAATGAAGAGAGGACCACCATCATTATTGTCTACGTAGATGACATCATCATCACAGGTAATGATGATCAAGAAGTGGAGAGGATCAAGGCAGCCCTAAATCTGGAATTTGAAGTAAAAGACTTAGGCCAGTTAAGATACTTCCTTGGTATGGAGGTTGCAAGGTCCAAAGAAGGCATATATGTCTCACAAAGGAAATATGTTCTCGATTTGCTCAAGGAAACTGGTATGCTTGGATGCAAACCTAGCAAGACACCAATTAAAACCAAGAAGAATACAACAAAAAAGGGAGAGCAAAAAGTGATGACCGAGAAAGACAAGGCCAAGGAAGAGAAGAAGAAAAAGGAAGAAGAACCTGCCGACAAGGGTCAATATCAAAGGCTAGTTGGAAGACTAATTTATCTCTCACATACAAGACCTGATAATGCTTTTGCCGTAAGTGTAGCAAGCCAACATATGCAGTCACCTAGAAAGAAGCATATGGATGCAGCATATAAAATCCTAAAATACTTAAAGGGCACTCTTGGTAGAGGCCTTCTGTTCAAGAAAACCAGTAGTCGAACAATAGAAATATACACAGATGCGGATTGGGCCGGATCTAAGGAAGACAGCAGGTCAACATCTGGCTATTGTACATTTGTATGGGGAAACTTGGTTACTTGGCAGAGTCAGAAGCAAAGGGGAGTCTCCAAGAGTAGTGCAGAATCAGAATTACGAGCTCTATCACAAGGTGTTATGGAAGGGCTATGGCTAAAATGAGTAGCTGGAGAAGCTCACGTTCAAATAGAAGATCCTATAAAATTATTTTGTGACAACAAGGCTGCTCTAAGCATGGCCCTAAATCCTGTTCAACACAGTAGAACCAAACATGTCGAAGTGGACAGACACTTCATTCGAGAAAAAGTGGAAGATGGTAGTGTGTGCTTATCCTATGTTCCCACAAAACAACAATTGGCAGACATTCTTACTAAGGGACTTCCAGAAGAAATCTTCACAGGATTCATCAGCAAGTTGGATATGATTAGCATCTATGATCCAACTTGAGGGGGAGTGTAGTAAATATGTAATATTAGGCAGATATTATATGATATTAGGCAGATATTATATGAGATTTGATATGATCAGATTCGGGTAGTTATTAGGAGTTAGGGTAATTGATTTATATCCCTGATTTCTTGGGATCTATTTGATTCCGTTTGATTCTATACTTGTGTATATAAACTCACCACCAGAGGAATAAAATCATGGAAGTATTCAGCTCAATTTCCTCCACAGAATAACATGATTTATTCAAGAATAAAGTGAGGAAACAAACTGTCTACGATGTGCGAACTGAAGTAGATAGATAAATGGGATTGTTTTCTTTTCCATCAAAGCAGCTGGGATCAAGATCTTATCTTTCCAAGACTACAAGGTGTAGAAAATCATCAGATCATATATTAATTGCTTTTCTACCATTTTGTTCACAAATTTATTGCCATGTCCATGACTTATTTAGCTCACGTTCCTTTAAAGTTTTGTGCACAATTTTGCCATCCTGTTAATGGATTTAACAGAAAAAAGTTAAGCTGTTTTGCTGATGGAGCTGAAAGACACAGAACACTTGAAGGATAGAACTTTTATTTAAAATTCTGATATATCTTTTTCAACCAGGATTAACAAAGTTGGAGAGGTTGATCCTAGATTCGTGTAAAATTGGTGATCATGGATTGGCCAACTTGGCAGGTAGATATGTGAATCTCTTCTCCATTTTTTTGGGGTCTACTTCTGATGGCTAATGATTTCCGAGATGGAAAAATTATCTAAAAGTTTTGGAAAAAGTATATTTTTGTGGTTATTTACAGTATTCTGTTGGTTATTTGTCTTGGAAAATGTATATTGAAATCATTTGTTGGTAAAAATGTACATTTGCTTGTTAATGTATTTAGGCCTTCAGCAATTGAAATGTTTGGAATTGTCTGATACGGAAGTTGGAAGCAATGGGTTACGCCATTTATCAGGTTAAACACTTTCATTATTTCTATGGCTTTGTTAAATATTGATTGACGATTGAATGCCTTAATAAACTGTTGGGGCGTGTTTGGTTTGAGGGGAGGGGAGGGAAGATAGGGAAGGAGAGGGGGGTTAAATTACCTTTTTGGGTTGAAGGTATATAAATTTTGGACTGGAATCCAAAATTTAAAAGAATGAGAAGGTAAATTTTAAGTTTCTTCTGTCTAAAATTGTAATTTCCCACCCCTCGCCCCATCTCCGCTCCCCTCAAACGAAACACACCCTTAGGGTCTTTCTGTAATCTGATTTGTTATAATTATTAGGAACCCCTGAAACGAACTTGTTCACATGTTTGTCAAAAGGTCTTTCAAGAAACTGGCCAATAACTCTTGTTTTAGTTCCAGTTAATGAAGAATAAAGTGATTTGAATAAATACGCATGCTCATGAAAGATTATTGCTTATCTAATTATTCTTCAAAACGATTATTCTTAAATACTACTCCCTCCAGTCCTTAATACAGGACCTAAGTGTAGAGTTGATCTTGGTCCTAAATATAAGACCTATTTCCCATATTTGTCAATCTTTTTCCAATTTACCCCTATTGATGCTCCGTCAAATTGTAATCAAGTAAGAGAGATGAGGGGAGTTAAGGAAAATGATTAGGGTGTTTTTATTAACTACCTTAACTTCCTTAATCTAATCAAATTAGGTAAATAGGTATTGTATTAAGGACCAAAGGGAGTAGTTTGTAGTGCTTGTATCAAGATCTTCATTACTTTCTAAGTTTTTGATTATTTCTGCTTCAATTTTTCATTTTGATCATCTTTGCATGGACTAGCATTTGTCTATATTGACCATATTGTTATTTAATTTCTCATAGGATTGTCCCGCCTGGAGAAATTAAATCTGTCATTCACGGAGGTTAGTGATATTGGTTTAAGGAAATTGCGTGGCCTCTCATCTCTAAAGTCTCTTAATTTGGATGCTCGCCATGTTACTGATGCTGGATTGGCAGCTCTTACAAGTACGTGTTCCCATGTGAAAATTGCAACATTCAATAATTTACATAGGCTCCAAGTCCTGTTTAATCTGATAGACTTGCTGCAAAATTTAATTTTGAAAGTTTGAGTAGCATGAACCGTAATTTGGCAGAACGTGTCATTCTGAGTTTGTTGATGCAGATTTGACAGGGCTTACTGATCTTGATTTGTTTGGAGCAAGAATAACAGATTCTGGAACTAACCATTTGAGAAGTATGTAATATTGTAATATTCACTTTGTGGTTCAGCTGTGTTTTGTAGAATTTGATACATACTACCTCTGATCCTTAATATAAGATCTACTTAACTAGTTAGAGTAGATTAAGGAAATTAGTTAAATTAGTTATTTGTTAGAAATGTGTGTTGGTTTTCTTAAATACCCTCTTAAATCATTTGCATTAAAACTACCCCTTGATGCAAAAATCCCTTAACATGTGCAATCAAATAGGGATAATTTAGGGGAAAATGATAAATATGGGGGATAAAGTGGGTTTGGTTATTGTGTTTAGGACCAAATTCAACGTCTCAACTAACTCTTATTTTAAGGACTGCAGGTAGTATTAGTTTTAGTTCCTTGACTGAGTTGATGTCAATTCTAATTGAATTGTTATGCCGACTGTTTTCATGGTGAACAGACTTCAAGAACCTAAGGTCCCTGGAAATATGCAGTGGAGGCTTGACTGATACTGGCGTGAAGAACATCAAAGAACTTTCATCTCTAATGTTCTTAAATTTATCACAAAACGGCAACCTTACAAACAAAAGCCTGGAGTTGATTTCTGGTATCTTCGTAGACCCTTTTTTGCTTGATGCATTAGTAATCACTTATGAAAACCCTAAATCAATTTGACTGACTATGGGCCCTCTAGTTTGAAAACATACGATAGCATATACAGTTTTGTAGTTGAATTTTAAGCTTTTCTCCTGAAAGGAGGAAATAATCTTGGTGATCAATTTCGGATGGGGAATAAAAAAAAATCTAGGCCATCCATCGAAAATTTCATGTCATGAAACTGGAAGCTGCTCAATAATTTCCGCCTTTTGACTGATTTTGGACCATGATGGTACTGATTTCTTTCCTGCTAAGACAACTTTCATAAGGAACAAGATTTTTCTTGACTGTCTATTCCTAGCCAAGTACCATTGACATGACCATTTTGAAGTTGACTGTGTATGAATCGTCACACCATAAAATGACTGGAGTTTGCTAAAATTGAAAGGACTTGTGATTTGCATTTGATTCCTGATGTAGAGGTGTTAGACTTGGTAGCTCTATGTAATGATCTCTTACATGACTTTGCATGCAAATTCAGGCCTGACTGGGTTGATATCTTTGAACGTTTCAAACTCTCGAATCACCAGTGCTGGGTTGCGGCATTTGAAAACACTTGAGAACTTGAGATCTCTGACATTGGAATCTTGTAGAGTGACAGCAAATGACATCAAGAAACTCCAATCCACAGATCTCCCAAATCTGGTCAGCTTTCGGCCTGAGTAGGCAGAGAGGCATTCTAATGTATCCTCTCTCTCATTGGTATATATGTAAATATGTATATAATGTCGTTTGAAAGGTGGTACTAGAAGACGACCTCAAATTGTACTCTTTTTCGGCCAACGACCTTAAATTGTACGTAGATTAATGGATGGCCTTTTGTCATGGTCTGAAACTTCTCTTTCACGTACATAACTCATTTGGCGAGATTTGGTCAAAATCTTTGTAATAAGATGGCGGGTGAGGCCTGTCATTGCCCTATCTACCGCGCAGACAGCAATAAAAAGGTGGAGTTTTTTACAAGAACAAGAAGAGATACTGGCATCTTGGGCTGATATTTTGAATGTTTTAAAATCTACGGAACCACAGAACTAAGCAAGCATTTGATTACCAAAAGCTTCTAATCTTTACATCCTCGCTTAGGATTTGTGCTTGTTTGTTTGGATTTATGAGACAAACATGTGAGGCGAGTTTTTTTCTTGGCTTGAGTGAACAACTGAACATGTTTATCGTAAGCAACAAAAACCTTTTCTCTCACCATGGACGTTAGTAAGAATTATTGTGATGTTCGAGGTGGGCACAACGTACGGGTTGAGTCATTTTTTTGGGTGGGGAGGTGAAAGAGAGCACCAATCTAATCTTATTTAAAAGTTTTAATTAACTAACTCTCATATATCAAAAAAAGTTAGTTAATTTTTAATTTTCGGTTAAATTTTTAATTTTGGCTTCATTTATAAATTGTTCCAAGAGTCAATATAGATAAATTATTTTTGTTTATTGTAAATAATAGAGGCAAAATTGTAAAAATCATATTAATTACTCTGAAAGTGGACTTATAATAAGGATCAATATTTTTCTTCAAAAAGAACTTATAAATAATATCAAAGCGGTAATGAAATAGATATTTGCACTTCTATGTTTGAATCTGAGAGTAGAGACAGGGGATAAGAGATTTTAGCGAGGGAGGTTTATAGTTTTTGATTAATTTTTCTTGTTTTTACATTTTACATCTTCCTTCTGTTTTAATTTTATAATCTCACTCTTTTCATTTTTTTAAAAGAAAATACTCTTCCGATCTTACTTATAAGGCACTTGCAATATATTTCATACAAACTAAGAAAAATATTAAACTTTATCAACTCTACCTAGAAATTCAACATCTTTCCAAATTTATCCCTATTTAACTGCACACACTCCAAAAAAACAACTATCTACTTTCTACACAATAATAAATAACAAGTAAAATTGTGCATTCATGTATAAAAAATTATTCCATCCAATTCTTTCTATAAGCAACTTTTTTCTTGATTAAGCAAAATGAACTAGCAGTTAATATTAGTTAAAAATAATAAATATATAAAAAATGTCATATCTTTTTCAAATATGTCCTTATTTATGAAAAGAGTGTAGGAGAGAGAATGAATAAAAATATGAAAGAGAATGAGTAGAAAATATGAGAGAAAATGGATAATAAATGATTGAATAAAAGAGAATCAGTGGTGAGTGAGGGATAATTAACATAAATTTATGTATTTAATAGGCGTAGAAAAGAAAAAACTAGTTCAAAATTTTAGATACAAAAAGAAAGTTGCTTATATTAAGTACCAATCCCATGAGAGAAAAAATTACTTATAAAAAAGACCAGAGGGAGTAATAGCTTATCTTATAAATATGACTCCAAAAAAGGAAAAATTAGAATGAAGGCCCTGGGAGAAAAGATATTTATGGAGAAGGACTTTAAAAATTGTAATTATTTAGAAGGACCAAATGCAAAAATATAAAATTAAAAATACTAAAATGCCCCTAACAAAACATTTTGCATTCCTCCTACATTCTCTCCCACTTTATATTTTTAAAACTAATATAAAGTTCTAAATGTCATTAAATTAAACAACAGTTTTCTCAATTTTCATTTTTCACAACTTCCACAGATATTTCTAGAAATAAAATTACACATTCATCAATTTTGTAAAAATTATAATTTTTTTATATCAACAAAAATTTAATTACAAATAGAATTATATAATTTTAATAAAACTCAAGGTCTCTTATAATTTAACATTTATGCAAGCAATTTTATTTGATTTATTTTTGTTTTAGAAGAAATTTATGTCAGTCAAAAAATTCATTTAATGTTAATAAAATTAAGAAAAACTCTAAGTAATCTATTATATCCCAAATAATATGAAATGAGTTTAGCTTTTATTTTTATGAAAAAATATTAGTTGATAATAAGGTTGATAATATATATCTAGTGACTTGATGATAGACGTAATATATTATATGGGCGGTTTTAGTTTTAATTTTAGTTTTTTTTAATTATGAATATAAGAGATAATATAAGTGGTTTGGTTGGGGACAATTTAGTGATTTTGAATTTATTTGAGAATGTTCGGTCCTTTTAAATAATTATAATTTTTATGGTCTTTTATAATAAATATTATTTTCTCTAGATCTTTTATTTTAATTTTTCAAAAAAAAAAAAAAGCATTCTCTCTTTACTTTATAAATAGGAACAGAGGAGTAACTAGGGCCTATTTGGTATGAGAAATTTTGAGGGAAAAGGAGGGGAGGGAAAATTTTTGTGAGTTGAATTGTAAAAAATTGAAAAAATGGGGTTATAACATTTTAATAAAGGAAAGATGTATAATAAAAGAGTAAGAAATATTAATTAAAAAAATTTTAACCCCGCTTCTCTAATTTTTTTAGGCTAAAGTATATATTTAATCATTTATGTTTACTCTAAGGCTTAATTTAGTCCCTTAAGTTTATAAAGTGTGCTTTTAATCCATTAATCCTAACACCGTTAGTTTTATGTAATAAAAAATACTGACTGTGCAGCTACTTAAAATATTCTTAAATTTCAAAAATATAAAAAAAAATTTTAATAATTTAATAACCACCTCTCCTCTTCCCACCAATACACATTCCTCACTCTCTTCCATCAATGACTTCTCCACTACAATGTTACTTCCATTTTCTTACTTTTTTTTTTTTTTAATCAATCCCAAGACATCAATGATGGACAAAGAATCGATAGAGATGACCAGGATTGGAGCAGAAAGAAGTTACAGGAAATAGCAGAATTGTATTCACACACACTTGGAGGGAGGGAGGGAGAGATGCGTACATAATGATATTCAGCCTCAAAAACATTAGGTTCAGAAGAAAGTATCGCGTATGAACTTGACATCACAAAGAGACGAGAATTCTGGCAAGCACGAAGGAGTTAGAAACAAAGCAAGAGATGGGAGAAGTTAAAAATAATACTGATCTCAGTGAATATAAACAAAAGGGGATAGAAAGAGCAAAGTAAAGCAATTTGAACAGCAAGTTCACTTTCTACTTTTATACTGTGTTTATAGTTTCAAGAGGCTGTCATGAAGGAAGAAGAAAACACGAAAGGGAACAGTGAATGAAATAAGAAGAATGAGGAGGTCGGTGTAGAGTAATGAGTGGCAGAGAGAATGATAAAGAAGAAGGGGACGAATTCGTGTGTGTTTGGTATTACTTAAAATTGGGGGCCAATAAGCACTTATTACATAAGTTGAGATAAAACTCCTTTCACATACTTACCTCGTATACTGTAAATCACGATTTATAAACACTTATTGCCCAAAAATAAACTATCCCAAACAAACACGAAATATAATAGCAACATCAAAGTGGAAGTCATCAAAGGAGCAGGGTGAGAAGTGTGTATTCGCAAGAAGAAGATAGAGCTGGTTATTTAATTGATCAGTTAGAATCTACAAAAATTTATTTTTATATTTTTTAAAATTTAAGAATATTTTTTGTGATTGCATGGTCATCATTTTTCATTACATGAGACTAGCGATGTTAGGATTAAGGGATCAAAAGTATATTTTATAAATTTAAAGAATTAAATTAAATCTTAAAATAAATATAAAAAATTAAATATATATTTTAACCATTTTTTAAATTCAACTTAAAATTTTTTTCCCGCCAGCTCATTTTCCGTCCCCCTACCCTCACCAAACAGACTTTTTTAAAGTCTTCGCTCTTATAGATCATTTCCGTCCCCCTACCCTCTCACCAAACAGACTTTTTTAAAGTCTTCGCTCTTATAGATCATTCGTAGAACTAATTAGAGCTTCTTTTCCTTTTGCCAACTTGTAATGAGAGCCTCTCAAGTGTTAAACCACATAGTAGACATTTTGTTTTTTGTGGGGAGGGGGGTGGAGCCACATAAGTAACTTCCTAACTGATTGCAAATTACTCTTCTAACCTATCATTCGTATCAAGACCAAGAGAATCTTGATAATATAACCTAGTTCATAATAGTCCCTCATGTCTATAATGCTCCCTTTGACTTTTTTTATGAGTAACTTCCTCTCTTTTACTATTAGTCTTTAATATAAATAATTTTTTTCTTGTGCTCAAAAATTAAATTACTTTTTTTTTCTTTTTCATCCCTATTAAATACATATAGTTATACTCTCTCCGGTATTTTTTATAAACAACTTTTATCCTCATTGCGTAAAATAAATTAGCGGTTAAGATTAGTTAAAAGTAATAAATATGTCAATAATGCCATATTTCTTCTAAATATGCCCTATTTATTAAATGAGCATAGGAGAGAGAATGAGTAATAAATATGAGAGAATATGAGTATAAAATATGAGAGAGAATTTGTAATAAATGATTAAATAAAAGACAATTAGTAGTGAATAGGGGATAATTAATATAAAGACATGTATTTAATATGAGTAGAAAAGGAAAAGACGGTTTAAATTTTGAAACATAAGGAGAAAGCTGTTTATAAAAAGAACCAACCCCAAGAGAGATAAAGTTGCTTATAAAAAGGACCGGAGAGAGTATTAGTTATCCCTCACTTACTACTAATTTTGTTTCATTTCATCATTTATTACATATTCTCTTTCATATTTTTTACCTATTCTCTTTCATATACTCCTTTCGTAAATAATGGCCTATATGGAAGAAACGTGGCGTTTTTTTACAATTGGTTTTAACTAAATTTAATCATTGGTTCATTTTCACAATTAAAAAAAAAAGAGCTATTTATAATAAGGACCAGATGGAGTATAAATTACTTTAATAATTCATTAAGACTAAAAAATAATAGTTAACTTATTAAAGGGAAAATTCCAAAAAAACTATATTGGAAATATCAAAAGGACAAATCAGTACATTGAAAATGAGAAAAGACGGATTAGGTGGGTGTTAGAGATGTAAGGAATTTGTCATTTTGAAATTTCGGCCAAATGATGAAAATGCCCTTCAGCACTTCATTCCCACTTCGGAATAACAACATGATCCTCGTAATTAACAACTTCAATTCTTCTTTTACAATTAACAAGTTTCAGGGTCAATAACAACACATATATCTTAATTAACAACTCTGGATTCGATATTAACAACTCCAATATCTTCTTTCACACTTCATCCCCCACTTCAGAATAACAACATGATTTTTGTAATTAACAACTCCAGATTCGACATTAACAAGTTTCAGGGCCAATAACAACACCTATCTCTTAATTAACAACTCCTGATTCGACATTAACAACTCCAATTTCTTCTTTCAAAATTAACGAATTTCACAGCCAATAACAACACCTATCTCTTAATTAACAATTCCGGATTCGACATTAATAACTTCATATTCGATATTAACAACTCCAATTTCTTCTTTCACACTTAACAAGTTTCAGGGCCAATAACAACACCTATCTCTTAATCAACAACTCCTGATTCGACATTAACAACTCCAATTTCTTTTTTCATAATTAACAAGTTTCAGAGCCAATAACAACACCTATCTCGCCATTAACAACTCCGGATTCGCTATTAACAACTCCTATATTGTTATTGCAACTAAGGGCATTTTTGTCATTTGACCGAGATTTCAAAAGGACAAATTCCTCACATCTCTGACACCCGCCTGATCCGTCTTTTCCCATTTTTAATGTACTGATTTATCCTTTTTATATTTCCAATGTAGTTTTTTTAGAATTTTCCCCTTATTAAATGTCTTAATTTGAAATTTTTTTTTCAACTTTACCAAAATTATATGAGATTTTGAGGCGGGAAAATATAAAGAGTCATATTTAAACATTAATCACATGAATAAATAAGCATTAATTATCCTTTAAATAACTTATGTTGTAGATCAAAAACTTCTTCTTAAAGTCACTTATATTTTTGATAGGTGGGAGCACAAGGGTAGCGTGATTTAGAGTAGTATTTCTCAAATTTTCCTATGCCATCGATTTATTGCTCAAATTTTGTAGATTGTATAATTCAATTTGTCAACTTGACAATCCGTGATTTCCTTTATGGCCGTTTAAACTACAATCTTATTCCCATGTCGTCATCCTTCAAAAATATTATTTAATGTTATACATTATCAATTGCGCTCTCTCTCTCTCTAACCCTTCTTCTTCTTATTATAAATCCATTTTAATTAATTCTCACATACTAAAGATTGTTAGTTAAGTCATTAATATACTTAAAGTTTTAAAAGTATACCCTTATTAAAATTATCTCTATCTCTCTATGTACTTACAAATTAATCTCATGTCTCTCTCCTCTCTCTTTGTCCAACAAAAATTAAATAAGGGTAAAATTGAAAAACATTTGTCACACCATCATCTTATTTTCACCTATTTCAGAGTATTTATGGAAAACAATACACAGTTCGGTGGGCAACACAGGAATAGTATAAATACACTGATATTATGTGCACGATTATAGAAATTCCCCATAAGGGTTTGTACTTGATAATTACAATTAACGTAGTCTCACAGCGTTACGTAGGTGTCTAAATCTATCCCAGTGAAATGGAGACATCTTCCCATCTTCATTCCACCACTGCAATCCCTTCGTATGGTTCTCTTCTTTATTTTCAGCATACGTTATGTCTTTTCCTGTCTAAATTGTTAGTAAGGGAGGGTGAGATTCTGAGAAATCTCAGTAGGAAAGCAATACCAATATGCATACAAGATAAGTGCTTAATACATGACATGCTTATATTACATAACCCATGCTCATACAATGACATATCTGCGTGCTCAATGTTTCAAACAACATACGTATGGCCACAGCATAAACAGAAATAGAGCTGCAATTATTCATATATGTTGCACAAAATCAAGCAAAGCAATAACATAGATCAATACACCAGCATAAATATCAAATACATGCAGGAGAGGTAAGTTCTCTACCTTAATCGCCCTGCCCTAATGTTCGAATAACATGCCTCGATTTACGTGTCAATCCCTAAGGCTCTCTACTCAATCCTAGAACATCAAATGTACAGTTTAGACACTTCCATAGTGTTTCTAATGGTTATATTAGTCTATGGTGAAAATTTACCAAAATGCCCCCGGGACCCCAGCCCGGCCTTGCCATACTCGGCCCGATGGCACGTTTTTCTAAAATTTTGACTAGAGCTATTCTAACCTATTTTTTCCCAAGGAATCCATTTTCGGGCTCAGAATCAACATCAAATTACGAAAATACTCTTGACAGCACCTATTTCAAGTTTTAATGGCGTTTTCGTAATTATACTTTTTCGGCCTCTACAGAAAAAGTGACTAACTGTAACCCCACCTCTTTTTGCCTCCTGAATCCAATGGAACCATTTATTTCATGAAAATCCAGCTCCTACCCCCTGAAGCAGTGCTGGCCGAAATATTCAAGAAAAATGCAAAAATGTAGTTTTGTGTTTTAGCTTCCAAAACTTGTACTTTTTCAATTATAATCCTTAATTAGCTCATTTAAACACTTCTTAATCATGATTCAAAGAAATTTGAGCAGCATAACCCCTTAGGGTTATAGCTTTTCCCCTTTTTCAACTCAACCAAGAAACTTGAAAAATCAAGAAACATCAACAACAACAACACCAAAATTATAAGAGAGCAAGTTTATGAAGTTACTTTCTTGCTTTCCATCTTGGCACCTTAACTCCTCTTCCTTGGAGACTTGACTTGCTAAACATATGAATACACGAAGAAGAAAACCTTATAGGAAGTGTTACACAAGAATAGGTAACCAAATCATTAAATCAACACCTACTTACTTTAATCTTCTTCTTCCTTCTCTCTAAGCCCTCAAGAACTCTTCAAAGTTTTCTCAACTCTCTTTCTCTCTCTTTTTCCTTTGGTTTGGCCGAATATACACATGAAAAGGGAAGAGCATGTATGTTATTGATTTTCTCTTCTTTCCTCCTAGCCATTGATCTAATCAAGGGATGATATAGTGGCACTTGTCTTGCACCATACCTCCTCCCATACTTTCACCCATGCCTTCTTCACTTTATGCCATACTTGCCCCATACTCCCTTCATAATTTGTCTTACTTGCTCCCTTGCCATCATCCATTATGATCATCATGTTCATACCTTCATGTCATACCCACCTTACCATTATCATCACTATTCTTTTCTTGTAGCATTTTGGACATGTGTTCATGAAGTTAATTTATTCCCCTTAATTTTATGTGTTGGCCGAAATTAGGGAGGAGAAGGGAAGGAAAAATGTGTTTCACTAATTCCATAATTTCCCTTAGTTGATTTATGCCTAAGCCCCTCTAATTCTACAATTCTTGATTTATTCTATTAAGAATATTCAATTTATACATTTTCTTTTATTTTCCTTGATTAATTGAAATTAGCTTCAATTAATTGAAAAATAATTAATCTTGGGTTAAATTGGAAAAATTATGATTTTGCTATCACCTTTGTAATTTAATTCCTTTCTTGAATTAATTTACCCATTTCTTTATGAATATGAATATTTCAAAATTCATAAGATCCAAATTTCATGAATATTCACCATTTTATTGAATTTCTCAATTAATTATTTTTTTTTGTGAATATAAAATTTGGGGTGTTACAACATTCATTAATAACATATAAGTGGACTTATATTAAGGATCAGAGCGGTGTATATATACAATTATACACTCTTCTAATCTTATTTATAGGATAAAGAGAGTATGGTAAAAAAATTCTGACAAAAAATATAGGGCAAATAGAAGAATTTTTTTTATCCTGTCTATAAGGCATTTCGTTAATTTTTCATATGAATATATAATTTTACTTTTTATTTATTGTTGTGTTGGCTTTGTTCTCATGGGTATAATGTACTCTCTCTGGTCCTTATTATTAGGCGTCAACTAACAATTCTCTCAAACCAATAAAAACAGTCAAAGGCATTAAATTTGTCCTAAAATTTAAATAATTTTCAATATTACCGTTATTAATTACACTAAACTATAATATCATCTTAATTATTACCCTCTCTCTACCCTTATTATATATGGGCAAACATGAAAAAAAATATTTAATACTCTTTGGAAACAAGTATGTGCCTTATAAAAAGGACCAAGAACACTTATTAAAGTGTGCCTTATAATAAGGACTAAAGGGAGTATATTGAATAGGGATAAAGTTGGAAAAGTGTTAAATTGTATGGCAAAATTAATGAAGTTTAAAGTTGTTCTTGGTTTGTGTAAAACATGTTGAAAATAACTTATAAATAATACTATAGAAGCATATATTTGTTTTTACTATTTTGCATGGATCAATTACTATAATGTCCTCTATAATATCTCATTCTTATAAATCCATGTACTTAACGTACAAGTTCAAAAGACACTTACCAAATAGTTCCAAATATTATTTGAAAAATTTAGTTTAAAAATTTATTGATCAAAGGATTTTATAACAAAAATAATCTTAGTGTTAGGACAATCAAATATAAAGTGACATAACATGTGCTTCAGGAGCATGGCAAAGCCTTCAAGGCTCACTTTACATGTGTCTTCCTTACTTCATATTATAACATTCACCTAAAAAATGTTAATATTAAAGGATGAGATTTCACGTCTTAGTACCTATTAAAAGTTTCCACCATCCACAAGCAAACCACATATGATTTAAATAATGAACTAATTACATATATATATATATATATATATATATATATATATATATATATATATTTGCATATATCATGATCCACATACAAAATAATTGCAAATTTAATCATCATTATGCCACTCTGTATTTTCATCATAACAAGTAATATACAATTATGCAATATGCAATATACAACCTTTATTATATCACCATTCAGCCTTATTCCGCTGATTAGAGCCATAAGCTAACATATAATCCAACAGAAACTCATCCATTTGATTGGATTGTCTCAAACTCATCAGTTCTTAAGATACACCCGGTCAAAGGTGTAAAGCTTAAATCTGGACTATGATTCCCTCCTTAAAAGCTCTAATGCAATCCCAGCCAAAGGAACACATGGAAGAAGATGCTCTGACAAGTGTCATCCATTGTGCACCGATTGATAACATACCACGTGGTAAAAGATATCACCATACAAATTCCTCCTTCTTACTCAAACCCATCACAAATGCAACCTCAATGACAATTATATTCAATCACCGATAAATATAATATCATTAAACGACAAGGTACAATAAATCATGCTTATATTCATATCTAATATCATTACATATTTAAACACATCTAAAAGGAAACAATATTCTAACAATATATTAATTATAATTAAATTATTAACTATGTGAATAAAGTGAGCTATAAAGAAATTTACTTATAACATTACTTACTTGAGAATTTACAATACATGCTCATATACATTTAGTCCATTTTTTTAATCAAAGATAGTCATTCACAATCATAATCAATTCATAAGTATATGAAAAAATATTCAGAATTATCTGTTATTCTCTAGCTTACCAGCAATCACACAAGAGTTACTCTGAAGCTCTCAATGAGAGTCTACTAAACTACAAATAATCATCTATTAATATATTACTCTAAAAGGTGTTCTAAAGATACTCTACAACCTCTCCCTAAATGTCAACACATTATATTATTATTATTCACTACAAATCAAAATATTTTAAGGAGAATGACAGAAAAATACCATTTGAACTTTAAAATTCCGCTGACAAGAATGGTAATAGGATTGACAAGAATAGTAATGGGATTGACAACGCAAATCTTTGTCAAAGGACTAATTGGAGATTTTGAAGTTTAAGTGGTATTTTTTTGTCATTCTCTCAATATTTTATGCTAAAATTTTGATAATTGTTGGGAAAAGAAAATGCTACATGTATACACATCTGGTCCGAAGATTTAATCATCATGAGGCCCATAAACTAGTCAGCCAAATGCATTAATTATTGAAAATGTGAGAAGAGGACACGTAAAGAGGATTGTAGTGACCGTACGATACGAAAAAAGGCTTTTAAAAGATGCTTATGCACAAAGGTGAAGAAAAGTAAAATTTTATAGGTATTGAGACAAAGAATGAATGGATATGGGGTGTGAATAGGATAAATATACACACAAAAACAATGGTAGGAGTTGGTGTGGTCCTGCAGAAAAAGAAAAAAAAAGTATATGCACCTTCACTCACGCCCATTCTTAATATGGAAGGGGAAGAGGCTGTGAATAAATAAACACAACTTTCGATCAAAAATAAATAAATACATTTGCTACACCCACGTGCCATCAGGATGGAGAAAAGAAATGGAGCATGATGAATGATTTAATAAATAATCTTCCGTTTTTTTCTATAAGTAACTTTTTATTTTTTATTGATCCTTTTTATAAATAATTTTTTTCTTTATTTCAAAATTTAAACTATTTTTTTCTGCCTCTATTAAATAGATATCTTTATATTAATTATTCTCACTCACTACTAATTCTTTTTCATTAAATCATTTATTACATGTCACACCCCTCATCTTATTTTCACTTATTTCAGAGTATTTACGGAAAACAATACACAGTTCAGTTGGTAACACAGGAATAATATAGATATTATGTGCATGATTATGGAAATTCCCCATAGGGGTTCGTACTTGATAATTACAATTAATGTAACCTCACAGCGCTACGTGGGTATCTAAATCCATCCCAGTGAAACGGAGACATATTCCCCTCTTCGTTCCACCATTGCAATCCCTTTGTTCGGTTCCCTTTATTGTTCTCAGCATATCCTCTGACTTTTCCTGTCTAAATTGTTGTTAGATGAGGGTGAGATTTTGGGGAATCTCAGTACGAAAAAAGTACCAATATGCATACAAGATAAGTGCTTAATGCATGACGTGCTTGCATTACATAACTCATGCTTACACAATGACATATCTGCGTGCTCAATGTTTCAAACAACATACGTATGGCCATAGCATAAACAGAAACAGAGCTTCAATTATTCATATATGTTTCACAAAATCAAGCAAAGCAATAACATGCATCAATACACCAGCACAAATATCAAATACATGCAGGAGAGGTAAGTTCCCTACCTTAATCACCCTTCCCTGATCTTCGAATAATATGCCTCGATTTGCGTGCTAATCCCTCGAGCTCTCTACTCAGTCCTAAAACGTCAAATGTACAGTTTAGACACTTTCATAGTGTTTCTGGTGGTTATATTAGTCTATGATGAAAATTTACCAAAATGCCCCCGGGACCCCGACCCGGCCCTGTTGTATCCGGCCCGATGGCAGGTTTTCCCAAAATTTTGACTAGGGCTATTCTAACATATTTTCTCCCAAATAATCCATTTCCGGGCTCAAAATCATTAAATTCACTGTCAAATTACAAAAATATCCTTGACAGCCCCGATTTATGGTTTTAGGGGCGTTTTCGTAATTATGCTTTTTCGGCCTCTACCGAAAAAGTGACCAACTGTAAACCCACATATTTTTGCCCACTGAATCCAATGGAACCATTTATTTTAAGAAAATCCAGCTCTAATTACATATTTACCCCTGGCAGCCCCTATATGAGAATTTTAAGGTTATTTTTGTCATTTCACTTTCTATGGCTTTTCTCACTTCGCACCCAACATGAACCCTACATAATTTTTCATTCTAAACACAATGGAATCATCAAAAACACCAAAATCCATTCCCAACACTGTCCAACACATATCTGGACGAAATCTTTAATAATTGAAGAAAATGAAGTTTTATGATTTCAATTCATAAAACACCTTCTTATAACCCTTAATCACTTGTTTAACTACTTAATCACATTCTAAACATGATTAGGCTAAATTTGGACAGCACCTCCCCTTATGGTTAGGACTTTCCAAATTTATAGACTTGATAAAAATCACTAAAACCAAACACGAACTTCAACAACACCATACTAGTTTAGATTTAAGGTTTGTGAGGTTACCTCTTGAGATCTTGAATGTTCTCTCTCTAGACATCTCCTCTTTCTCTCCTTGAGCTAAGAATGTGTCTTCAAATTCATGGATTCCATGAAAATGAAAGGTTTAGAGAAGGATATAGGGACATACTATAAGAAAAACTAAAGAGATCAATACTTACCTTAGCTTCTTCTTCTTCCTTCTCTCTAGAACTTGAGAGCTCTCTCTCTCTCTCTCTCTTCTTCTTGTGTTGGAAGAAAATGAGGAAGGGGAAAGAAAAGGGATGTGTTTTATGAAATCTCTCTTCTTTCATTCTAGCCCTTGATTCAATCAATGGTTGTGATTGCTCCACTTTGCATGCACCATCCCTCAACCATACCTCACACCATACCCTCTCCTTTATGTCATACTCCCTTACTTTATGCCATGCCTTTCCATCACTTATTTTTAATTGGGTTTGCACTAAATTTTTCCCTTATTTTCCATGTATTAGACGAATTCTAGGGAAAGAGGAGAAAAAAATGTTTTTCATACATTCCATAATTCATATAATTGAATTATGTATAATTCACCCTAATTTCACAATTCTTGAATTATTCCATCAAGAATAATCCACTTATGCATTTTCCTTTATTTTCCTTGATTAATTGAGATTAACTCCAATTAATTGGGAAAATAATTAATCTTGGGCTAAATTGGCAAAATTATGATTTTGTTATCACATTTATAATTTAATTCAATTCTTGGATTTATTTGCTCATTTCCTTATGAACATGAGTTTTTTTCAAAATTCATAAGATCTAAATTCATGAATATTCATCATTTTATTGAATTTCTCAATTAATTATAATATATTTTTGGGGAATAAAATTTTGGGATGTTACATTACACATTCTCTCTCATATTGTATACTCATACTCTCTCATATTTATTACTCATTCTCTTTCCTATGTTCATTTCATAAATAAGGGCATATTTGGAAGAAACATGACGTTTTTGACACATTTATTATTTTTAACCAATATTAACCACTAGTTCGTTTTATGCAATAAAGATAAAAATTGCTTATAAAAAGAACCAGAGGGAGTGTATATATATACATACCACTCTGATCCTATTTATAAGTGTTTTATGATAAAAAAAAGTTGGTCCTATTTATAAGTCCATTTTTAGGGTAATAAATAAATTTGGTACTTTTTTATCCCTATTAATTGCAATAAAAAAAAGAATTTATTTATGTTAACTTTTGAAACCAATCATAGATAAAGGCGAAATTAGAAATTTAGCTCATAGTTAATGAGTTAAAACTCTTCTTAGTATGTGAGAATTAGTTAAAAATAACTTATCAATAGAATCAGAATGGCATGCATGCATGCATACATTCATATCCAACACCCACGTCATCAATTTCAAGAAAAGGGGAGTGGGTGGCAAAAGAAAAAATATAATGATAATATATACACACCAAACACAATAAAATGGAGTAGAGTCAGAAATCGGGCCGAGCTCATCGAGCCGGTCCGTTTAGGCCCGAGTCCTTGAAGAGTCAAACTTATGATTTAGAGTCTAAAAAGGGAAGTGGGCCTAAAAGGGCCGGCCCTACAGATCCTCCGGTCCTTTTAGGCCCGTTTAATAATTTTTTAAAATAAATTAATAAATATAATATCATTATATCAAATTATTAATATGAGAGACACCTAAGTACCTAATAGAGTATTAATAACAGGAAAACACTTATTAATTGGTTTGATTTATTTTATTTTCTACAATTGTTTATTCATTTAAACTTTAACGAAAAGGCAAATTTGGATATTAGATTATTATTTTAACTAAAAATTTATGAGTTTTAAAAATAATGTATCTCAATTTAAAGAAAAATAATAAATAAATTATAAAACTTGAAAAAAAAAATTGAATTAAAATGAGTTTAAGCCTATTTAGGCCCGAGCCCGTGAAAGATCAACCCTGTAAGGCTGTGGGCAAAAAAAATATGATACTTTTTAAGAAGCGGACCTAAATGGGCTGGTCTGTTTAGACCCGGGCCAGTGAAAGGCCGGCCCTATAGGGCTGGACCGGCCAGTATTCCTGACTCTAAAATGGTGGATGAGAGTATTGATTTGGCAAGACAATAAGATGAAATAATGTAAATGGGAGGAGGATGCCGTTGGAATAATAAAAAGATATGTTTGCAGTGAAATGAAGGCATAAGAAGACTTTCTTCTTAGGGAAAATCCCTAAAAAATGCGCTCGAAATAGGTAAATCCCATTTCAGTACAACGAATTCCAAAATGCCGAATCAGTCGTGTGTCAGTACGGAATGAACAGTGCGGGGTGCTAAAAGACGATTTTGCCCTTCAGCCCTCATTCTCATCACTTTCAGAACAACAACACGAGCCTCTTAATTAACAACTTTGTCTTCTTGATTAACAACTCCAATTTCAAGACCGGTATTGTTATTGTGAAAGTAAAAAGATGAAATTGGAGTTGTTAATCAAGAAGACAAAGTTGTTAATTAAGAGGCTCGTGTTGTTATTCTGAAAGTGATGAGAATGAGGGTTGAAGGGCAAAATCGTCTTTTAACACCCCTGCACTGTTCATTCCGTACTGACACACGACTAATTCGGCATTTTGGAATTCGTTGTACTGAAACAGGATTTGCCTATTTCGAGCGCATTTTTTAGGGATTTTCCCTTCTTCTTTTTGAGGAAGAAAGAAAAGAACCTTGTAGTGGGCAGCGGCGCATAGAGGGTGAGTGGGGTGGGTTGAGAAGAAAATGGGATTTTATAGGGTAGGGTTAGGATTTTTTTATTAAAATAATATATTTTGTCAGGTATCATTTTTTTTTGTTCTTTATTACTTTCCAATAATAAGAAAAGTTTACACACATGCACACTCATATGTTTAAAAAAATTATTTTGAAGAGATATTTCATTTCTATTTTTTTTATAGAGTAATTTTTTTTAGAATTTGATTCTTTTTTTTAAATTATTAATTTATTCTAACTCTTTGATAAAATAAAACTTGAGCAAGAGTTAGCTCTAAGTGCTACAAAAAGAATGTTATATATTCTCTCTGGTCCTATTTATAAAAGCTCGATAATCGAATTATACGATTTAAGAAAGTGGTTAAAATTAGTTAAAAATAATAAGTATGATTAAAATATTTTTTTTTTTACTAAGTATACCCTTATTTATGAGGGGCAAGTAAGAGAAAGAAATAGAGTAAAAATAAGCATCACCAACTTTTTAATCAATGTAATACATATAATTAACGAAGAAAAAAAAGAAAAAAAAACTTATTAATTACCCAAACAACTCTTACCAAGTTTTTATAAAAAATGATCAAGACAATTTAAATTTTAGGACCATTCAAAGGACCGAAAGAGTATTTAAGATCTATAAATGTGTTTGAAATTTAATTTAATTTTATAAATGTCCTCATTAATTGTTTGACATGATGACAGTGTCCGATAAGTTATTAAATGTCCAATAAGTTATTACTGCTCTGCCAAAAAAAAAAAGTTTTTACTGACATAACGAGGACAAAAGGAGAAAATTTTTAATAAATGCAAAGGACAATGAACCGTTTTTTCTCATACTCCTTTAGTCCTACATGGAGCAGTTGTATTAGGCAGATTATTAAAAAAATGAAAAAATGATCCCTATAGATTGTAAAATGAAAAAATGGTCCCATGGAGTTGTCAATACAGGCTCCTGGAGTTGTTAATGACAACTCCAGGAGCCTGTATTGACAACTCCATGAGACCATTTTTTCATTTTATAATCTATAGGGACCATTTCTTCATTTCTCCTCTTCCTTGGGACTTCACTGTCATTCTCCCAAGTTTTTAACCCTAATTATAAGTCAAATAATTAAATTTTTCATATGAATATATAACTTTACCTTTTAATTATTTTTGTATCGACTTTATTTTCATAAAATATATATTAAGTAGGAAAATAATTGGAAAGATGTTGAGTTTTAAGTCAATGTTAATGGAGTTTAAGGCTTTTTTGCCTATATAAAATATGTTGAAAGTATGATTATTAAATCTGAACCGGTCATTGAATCAATCAAGATAGTGAATCAATGGGTCAGATCGAAGTTAAATTGAAACTAAATCAGGATCAGACCGCGGAGGAAGTGAACTTGAATAATGCCAAAATAGGATAGTAGCTAATTGCAATACTCAAGTTCTCAATTGTAACACCCCAAATTTTAATATTAAGGTGGAGTTTGAATGTTTGAAACTTACAAACACTAAAAGCAATGATTGAAAATTATATCTCTAGGCTTTTTCGAATAGTTTTGGAATTTGAGTATTTTTGAAGATCAATAATAATATTTTTTAGTTATTCTTTTTTTATTAGAAAGTAGACATCTCAAGCTTTTCCTAGAGTCCTAATTTATAATTTTTGGAGATTTTTAGAATTAGATATGAATTTTTAAAGTTATGAAATTCTGAATAAAATTTAAACCAGTCAAACCAGCCAAGCTGGACCAGTTAGGTGACCGGTTAGTCGGTTTCCGGATCAAACCGTCCAATTTGGCCCCATTTTAATAACTATGATTAGAAGTGAGTTCTTTAGGTTTTCTTAAGGGAAGATTTATTTATTTTTTACGTTGGTTGAGGGAGTACCATATGGAGTTGAAACAAAATTGGAAGCCAACCAAATCGTGAGTGTAATACTATCGTCTATCTCCGGTCCTATGTAAAGACCCTAATGATTTTTTTGGAGGGATTAAAGAAACTAAATAAATTATTTTAAAATATTTATATTCATTGTTTTTTTTCCAAACTAATTTATCTTACTTATAAACTGATATATAATTTAACGATACACAACATATAATATGATTAAATAACTTATTTAGCTTCTTTAATCTCTCTAAAAAGATTAACGATGTCTGATATTTAGGACCGAAGGGAGTATCAAATTAATGTTGAGATGACTTTTGGGGATTAAAATTGAATTGAATTTAGCCTTGGCTTATCTTGATAAATCATCTGAAAGGAGCTGCCCGTTTGGTCCGTCATCATCCTTCTGCCTACCATAATCCATAAATACTATTCCTTCACCTATATCACCCTAATCTTTATTGTAAATTACTTGTAACTCATTGTTAGTACATACTAAGAAATGCATTAAATTAATAATTTTTTTTTAAATTTACCCTCATCAAAGTTTTTTCTTTATGCATTTACGAATCATTCTCATCTCTTTCTCTCCGTCCAATGAGAATTAAATACCGTATAAGTGAGTAATATTTGAACAAAAAAATTTCTCTACAAGGGACTTATAATAAGCACAAGAATTGTGCGTCCAATTCTTAAAAACCTCTACTTAACTCTTCTGAGTTCTGACTGAGCAAGCATGTTTATTTGGTAATTGGCAGTACTATTGCTCATGAAGCATTTATTTTTTTTTTTTGCCGTTCTCATGAAGCATTTATTTAAGAACACGTTCACACGTTGTCCATGCTAAAATATTTAATGGTAGTAAATGAGTTTCATCAACCAAGTATACGGAACCTGCCTCCTATGGCGTACGGTGGGCCGGTGCCTGTACAGGATATTTTTTTTTTTTGAATTATAATGACAAGAGATTAGTCTCTTGAGGCCACAGCGGCCAATACAGAGGTCCTAGTTACAAAGATAACATACAAAAGACAAAATGATTAACTAAGATCAGCTAACGTTTGTAATACACAAAAATCCGGCGGGCGATCCAAAAGTGACATGTCGCTGTTCAAATCGAGTGCCCTCTTTGCCAAAATATCCGCACATCTAATGGCTTCTCGGTGGCTATGTGAAATCTCTACTTCCCAATCCCTGTATATTAAATTCCTAACTTCCTCTATCTCGTTCATGAGGGGATGATAGTAACCCACTGACTGGAATAGTAATTGAATGGCTTCCGTCGAGTCAGTGTGCAACTTGATCTTTCTGAGATTCATGTTTTGGCATATCTGGAGACCTAATCTAATGGCTTGTATCTCAGAAGCTGTCGAGCCAAATGTGAACCCTAGATTTTGTTGAAAACCGCAAATCCAAGCTCCTGAACAATCGCGAATCACTCCTCCAATTGCTGAATTTCTATGTTCGTCAACTGCAGCATCTACATCGACCCGAGCAAAACCCGCTGGTGGAGCAATCCATCTTGCTGTATCCCTGTCTGGTACTCTGAATATCTTGTGTTTGAGCCGCCCATCTTCTATACCTTCATGTAGAAAATGTAATCCTCGGTGAAGAAGTTGCTGTGGCATGTCGCTGGTCCCTTCAAACGCTCTCCTACATCTGTTTTTCCAAATGAGCCAGCATATTGAACCGAAGACCCTAAGCCAGGGCCATTGCGACATCTTACGGTTCCCCGGTGAGTGTTGCATATTCCATTTGATCCACACCTGTAAATTTCCAGAAAAAAATGCAGAGTAATAAATGGGGTTAATACAAGAAAGCCACACAGAATTTGCAAGATCACAATCTCTCAAAGTATGGATTGCTGTTTCCTCACAATTACACTCGAAAGGGCACTCAGTGTTTATCCTCACATCTCTCTTGGCACGAATAGAATTTGTAGGAATTCTTTCCTGGAACAATTGCCACATAAAGAATTTGACTTTCTCCGGAATAGGCCATCTCCAGATACGTTGCCAGAAAGTGTCGGAGGATCCCTCAAATGACGAGTAGATCATGGAATAAGCGGATTTAACGCTGAAATTACCATCAGGTGATTTCCTCCACCAGAATGTGTCATCGCCTGATTGAGATGGTGGGGTAACTCTTTTTATCTTTTCCACAACCCACCAAGGTAAAAACATTCCCCATCTCTGAAGATCCCACTCTCCATCATCACCTACAAAAGTGCTAACCGCCTCTTCAGGATTTAATAGGTGATGGTTCCGATCTGCATAGTATATGAGAGGCTGATCGAGGCTTGTCCATAAATCCCACCAAGCATTTGTTGACTGCCCTGTACAGGATATTTAGTACCTCCTCCTGTTACTTTTATAAGAGTGTAGAATTTAAATTGTCTGGGCTTTTTTTATAAAAATTTAATAATATATTTAAAAATTTAAAGATTTCTTTTAAGAGAGGTTTGTGACATTCATATTTACTATTTCTTTCTCCTATTTGTCACTCATAAATAGAGACATACTTGAAAAAAAAAATTTATTTTAGATACATTTATTGTTTTTAATTAATTTTAACTACTTTCTTAAATCGTGTAATTCGATTATCAGACTCTTATAAATAAAGACCAGAGAGTATAAATGCAGGGCATATAAAAAAAAGAGTATAAATGCAGCAATATTATCTTTTCAAATTACAATTAAATATATTAAATAAAAATCATTCAACCATTCCGATGAGATACCAAATACTCATTTAGTACTTTAAGTAAGACCTAATTTACTAATTTAATTAGATTAAGAAATTTCATTAAATTAGTTAATATAACTTTTTCCCTAAAACACATTAATCATCTTTAGACCAGCAATGCTTTATGGTAGTGAGTGTTGGGCTTTAAAGGGAGTACATGAGCATAAAATGGGGGTGGCCGAGATGAGGATGTTGAGATGGATGTGTGATCATACAAGAAAAGACAAGATTCGTAATAAGCATATACGTGAACAAGTTGGAGTGGCCTCTATTAAAAGAAAAATGGTAGAAAGTCATTTGAGGTGGTTTGGACATGTTCAACGAAGGCCGTTGAATGCACCGGTGAGGAGGGTGGATCAAGCCGTAGGGAGTCCTGTAAAACGAGGTCGCAGAAGGCCGAAGCGCACGCTTAATGAAGTCATAGAGAGAGACCTTTTGATTAATAATATACCAAAAAATTTGGTTTTCGACAAAGCACAATGGCGTCGTGCGATCCATGTAGCCGACCCCATCTAGTAGGATAAAGGCTTTGTTGTTGTTGTTGTATTAATCCCCCCCCAAATACTTGATTATTTTTCAAGGATATTAATAGGGTTAATTTGAAAAAATGTTGATACACATAAAATAAATCTTGCATTTTGCGGTTGGTAACTTATCACTATGGTTCTATTTATAAGTTTAAATTAATTAACTCTTGTAACATAGAGTTAGTTAATTCACTATTTATGGACTATAAATATATTCATGATTGATTCCAAAAATTGAATAAATTCTTTTTGTTTATTTCAAATAATAGAGATAAAAATGTAATAAATGCATTTATTACTCCAAAACTAAACTGTTGTTAAAATAGACTTATAAATAATATCAGAATAACAATACCAAGCCCAATAAGGGCACAATTCAAATTGGCCATCAAGGGCACATTAGCATTAATATTGTTGTTATCCATAAAATAGCAATACCAATATAAACCCCCCAATTAGGTCCTAGATAAAGTATCAAATAAGTATATTTTAAAAATTTATTTCCACTACCTACCAATATCATCCCCTTGAAATTTATTCCATGAACCAAAAATGGCCTTAATTTAAACAAATGATCTCCTAAGTAAATATTTGAATATGCAGGAGTCAATAGTCCTGTAATCTAGTGGGACAAGCTCTCCAAGCTTATAGGAGGCTACAAGTTGGATTCTTTTTGCCTTTAAGTTGTCTAGATTGACTCTTGAACTAAAAAAAGTGTTGCAAATGATTTTTTTTTTTAAGGAAAATCACAGATATCAAGAAAAGAATATAATCACCAAAAAATCCCATAACAATGGAACATCATACAATGACAAGTGCCAATGTAGAGAATGACAATAAGCACTTGTTCACCTATTGTAGAACTATGGTGATTACATTCTTTTGACTTTATTTAGTGTGCTTGGTATTATTTATTGGAGGTCAATAAGCACTTATTAGGTAAGTCGAGATAAACTCCTCTCACATACTTACCTTGTATACTGTAAATTACGATTTATAAACACTTATTACTCAAAAATTAGCTATCCCAAACGTACACTTAAATGATCCTTTTCTCAAGAGGGGGCCAGCCCTGGTATATCCATAAATCTCCAAAATCTTGAAAATAGGTCACACTAGTAATAAATCACACTTTTGCAAGTAATCAGTACCATTTTTTTTTCCTTTTAAAATTTACTCACACCATTACAAGACCATTTGAATTAAAGGAATCATAATTAAACAATGTCCGTATGGCACAGCAATAAAAAAATGAATGAAATCAAAAATCATATGCGGAAAAAAATTATTTTAAAGATATAAAGTTATCTTATCTTTTACTTTCAAAAATAAAATAAAACAAAAGTAGACAACTTAAAACGTGATAAATAATCAATTACAATAATGTACTAGACATTGCAAACCCCCTTTGTCCATTACAGGGGGAAAGGCAAGTAATTTTACCTTAAGTTATATTCAAGATGGGTCAACGGCTTGAGACTTTGACAAAGTTCAAGATCACATAGGCAAAAAAGGTAAATATTAAATAAATAGCACAAGTAATCAACATTCTAAAGATTGCATAACAGGGTAAAAAAGATTAAGATATTTCTAGAATTCTCCTTTTGTGCATAAGAAAACTCTGCTATTAAAGTTTCCTAAAGCAAATAACTTACACAGATCCTGAACCAACTTGTCAAATCTACATCTTTGAACGTCATTCTTCAGTAAATATTTTAAGTCATGAATCACAAACTGCAGACAACACAAAAAAAAATAGGACCGTCAGGTATTGCACACTACTTGATCAAATCTAGAAAGTATCACTCTGGTTCTATTTATAAATTATAAGTCCCAATTAACTAGCTCTCACATATACCAAGGAGAGTTAGATAACTCATTGAGAGCTAAATTTCTAATTTTACCTTTATTTATGAATGATTCCAAAAGTTAACATGAATAAAAAAATTTTATTGCAATTAATAGGGGCAAAATTGTAAAAAACGCATGTATTACTCTGAAAGTGGAATTATAATAAGGACAAAAAAATTTTCTTAAAAAGGACTAATAAATAGGACTAGAGCAGTAGTTTGATTAGTACATACCAAATTTGTGGAAGGGCCAGCAAGCCAAGTATGTAAAAGAAACTTGTCTACGGCTGATTTGGATCATCTCTGAGCTTGATCCGAGGAAGCTCCGACCGAAGTAGCTGCTACGCTGCTTGCTGACCCATTCTCGACGGGTGGAGGCACACCCCACTTGCCTTCAGACTCAAGGGGTTCAAAGACATGAACTCCACCATCTGACAGTCCAACAGCAAACTGATTGGCTTCTTGCGGATGGGCTGCGATCACAAGTGGCTGAACACTGGAACTGCTTCACAGAAAACAAAAGTTGAAGTTTTTACTTTTATATGACCATCTGACTAAGTCAAGTTCGAGCATTGTCAGACCCAATTGATATATGTGTTTCTAATGTGTGCTTACATGTGACAGTGTGAAGGCAAAATAATTCACGATTGTAGCTCTAATTTCTATACAAAAGTTTTGGAAATTAGTTTCATAAGTTATTGACAACGAAAGTTCAGATAATGAACGGAACAGGTTTTATGCCAGGTTAGACAAATCAAATGAATAAACATAAAGTCAGCTGGTGAAAGGATGCATCACCTCACACTAGACGTAAGATAAGCAGAAGGATTGATACGACAACGTAATCTAAGGTTTGAAGCGCTAAATACAGAGACTGTTGCATCCAAAAAGCTGGCATATATCAGTTGGCTGTCGCATGAGAAAGTTGCATGTGATATTGGAGCAGCAGAATCTCGGGGGAACCACTACGATTCAAAATTAATTACATATCAGATAAAGATATAATCGAGCAAAGTTAATCACATAACACATGGACCTAGATGAATTTACCTGCTTCAGACATTCTAGTTTTGATGTTTCATAAATTGCGAGTTGAGTTTCATGTACAACCAAAAAGTGTATCTGATCAAGATGAAACTGTACACGAGTATCTGACATTGCCGTTGGAGCTCTCCCAGCAGGAAGCTGCAAAAATCTTGTCTTCTGCTTATCCCATCCATCAGTATTCCAAACACATAGCTGCAAAACACACAACTCAGCAATGAATGACGACCATCCAAATGATACCTTCTAAAGACTGTATCGCCAATGTTATGTACAAAGGGAAATATCTGCAGAAAGGTCTACATTTATTATTACCTGAGCATCTGCCCCAGATGATACTAGCACATTCAATACATGAGAGAAAGCAAGACCAGTTATTCTTTTAGTGTGACCTTTCAGTTTACTTTTAACCTGCACAAAGAGCTCTCATCAAGGATCTAATAATCTGTCTTGATATATACTACTCTGGCCCTATTTATAAATCCAAATGTTGACCCTTATTATAAGTCCCCTTTCAAAGTAATAAATGCAAGTGCAACAATTTTACCCCTATTAAAGGTAGAGAGAGAAGAAACAGGTGAAAGATACACATTCATAAATGAGGACAAAATTGGTAAAATATATCAATCAAGTCCATTTTAACGAGTCAACTAATTTTCCTTGGTAAGTGAGAATTAAATAATTTAGACTTATAAATAGAACCAAAGTGTTATTGTTTCAGACATTAGGTGCTATTTGATACCTCGTCCACTCGGACATTATATATCTGAATGGTCGAATCATCCATGCCAATAGCAATAATATTGTTGTCCTGAGGATGGAAGGCAAGAAAGGTGGCTGCAGGTGGTGGAGGCATGAATGTTGTCATTGTCTGCATGTAGCGAGATCAAGATTGAATCAAATTGCAACACGAAAATACGAAATAAACAAGAAGGACCACTAGATCAATCACCTTAAAAGTCATCATATTGAACAAGGAAATCTTCCCTCCAGATGCGGACATTACATAAGAATCATTTTTGGAGAGAGCAAAGCAAGGCACAGCATCCTCAGGATTGCTGTCCGCGATGTCATTGGTCATCAAGATGCCGCTTGATGGTTGCCACAACTGGGGTGACACACTTGCAGTGGCCTGCAGGTTGAAGCACCAATATAAAGAAACAACATGATTCCTATTCCAAATTTGTATGATAGTAGAGCAACGTAGAGGTAACTTCACATAATCTCACATCATACCTTGCCAGAAGAGTTTCGCTCACTCCGCTGCCATTTCCATAACAAATGAATAGCATTTGATGATAATGCCAATATAGCATTACCTGAATTTGTATATATCAACCTCGATATCTTCCATAAAAAAAAAAAGAGATAATCAGGATTCAGGACATCCTCTCTTTCAGAGCCAACAAAGTGGAGAGCAAAGATTAGCACATAAACAACATACCTTTGTCACTCTTACATTCTCAGGTAATTTCATGGATCTACACTGAGATGGTTCATTGATTTCAGTGAGTTTCCATATCTTTGACTTGTCATTAGACTCTTCAGTTATTCTAGGTTTGACATCACCCAAGTTTCGGGAATCCCCATTCTGAAAAGACACAATCAACTTGTCAGTTAAATAGTTTATCGTACCGATCATGACAAGATGCTCACTCTACAATCCCCATGTGATTAAATGCATCATAAAACAAAGAAGAAAACACTCTACTAGTAGCATGCAAGAAAAAAAACAAAAGACAAGTTCTAATTATATGAAAGCAAGATCGGACAGACCATTCCGGCCATAGCTACCACGGATGAGCCCCTCTCTGAAAGTGCAGCACTAGTTGCCGCAGCAGCAGCTGAAATTGGATTAATTGTAGGCTGCTCCAAAAACAACATGCATTAGATTAGACTTTGTTAGTACGTTCAGGAGAGTACCATACATTATAGAAAGTTTCTACCTTTGCCATGGCTTCAGATGTTCTAGATGCATCGTATAAAGAACTCTCAAATGCACGCAACAATCGAATACCATCTGCATTGGCTAAAATTTTAATCCCATTTTCAGCTGCAGAAACAGCTAATAGAGTTCCATCTTTGTTGAATCGAATACGCGGGGTTGCCTAGAAATCAGACAAGGCAGTGATAAGCAACTACCATTTCAAGACATTATCTCCCCAGTTTGCGATAAATGAATGAACTTACTGGAAGACCTCCATCAGCATCAATAGTCATCAAAAGCTGAACATTGTCCATGTCCCAGAATTTAATGGAGAAATCATCACCAGCAGCCAAGTATCGATTTTTTGTTGTATCAAATTGCACAACACCCGAAGATTGCTTGCGGAACCCTAGATAAGTCCTTTTGACTGCTCCTTCACTTTCATTCCACTCAACAATAGAGGACTCCCCATTTTTGCTTGTCCCACATGAAAAAAGTCTGTAATATACGTAAACAAAATCCTAATGTTTGAACAGAAAGTGATAAAATAAGATATCTTAGTTGATCATACAAGAAATAGAAAAGGACAAGCAGCCATGGTTGTGAATATTGACCTTGTGCCATCAGCACTGTAAGCCATTGTTGTGCACCAACGACCAGGAGCATCATAATCGACACGAGATCCCAAATTATCATACAGCCAAGCTTTTATCTTTCCATCTAATGCTGTTGAAAATATGAACTAGAACAAGAAAGCACATAGCATCAGAAAGAAACCCGAACAGAAAAAACAGTCATGAACTTTTCTTTAGGCTAATCATATAGGATAATAAACGGATTTATAAAAATCCCCATGAGTCATACCTGAATGTTTTCTTTATAATGAGGGCAGACACTATAAACTGGAGCTTCGTGACCTTCAAAAGTATACTGTTTTGCACCCGTGGCAGCATCCCATACCTTGAATTACCCAAAATTAGTAAGCAACATTTAACAAGTCACCCATTTGAGAAAACCATGCCATGCCTTGAAAAACTTACCTTAATGGTCTTATCATCACCGCATGTTATGACGCAGAGTTGCTTATTAGGGTGGGAAAATGCCAGATCATTTACTCCACCAACATGAGCATCAATCTAGACAAAAATAAGTAAATAAATTATAGAAACATATGCATAATTAGAATCAAAAGGATGCACCAGTTTTTATATTTGAACAAATATTTTGCACATTACCTCCAGGTGCTGTCGTACATCATCCCCACTGTGGTAAGAGTATATTTGAACAATGTGCCTTGAGTAAGCAACTCCTGTTTATTTAAGTTATTTTTAAAAAAATATTAGATATTGACCTAGCTGAACTCTGAACTAAAAGTATGTGTGGTTCAAATCATCATATCACACGATGAATCAATTCAAACAAATTCAACTTACCAAACAAGGCGCCATCAGGACTCCAGATAACACGGTTGACAGAAACACTGGGATCTTTGACAAGAGCAGCCTAAATTTGATAAATAATTAGTTTTCTTCTAAGACATAACAATATTACAAGTCTCAAGAGTTTGGCACAACACAGCATGGTAAAAAAAGAATACTCCTGAGAAAAAAAACAACCTGCAGTGGCATTGAACAGGCACTAAGATCCCAAACTTTGAAATTCCTTATCAACAGTCGCTCGCGTGCACCTACTTCCCACAATGCTATGTCCCCCATATTGGTACCAACTGACATATTGTGACAAGAAAAATGGTCAATTGCTAAAATCAATAAGAAAATATTTTTTTCAAAAATAAAGTTAATGACACCATTGGAAGGCTTTAGAATATCAGCATACCAAGAAGCAGGGTCTGTTGTACTGGATGAAAGTCCATGCTCATGGGAGATGGACCCTGATTGAGTGTTCTTGCAACAGTCTTTGGTATGTCATCAGGTGCAATAAAAGCCTGACCATGTCCATGACCTGGGAATGCTGCCGGTAACACATTAACAGGTAGGTTCAACTGCAAAAACAAGATTATGATATCAGAAACTTAAAGGACAAAACTATACTTTCGATCATCAGTAAAAAATTGTCATAGCAAGTATTTCAAAAGCAGTGGCAGCTTACCTCGTCTGAAATCCCCATGGGCCTTGTTCTCTTAGAAACATGATCAGAATCTCCGGATGGGTAGTCAGCAGAAGGGTTTGTTGGAGGAGTCCTAGGGTGCTTCAAAGCAGCTTTACAAAACAATAAACCACATCCAAAGTCAAAGATCAAAGTCACATGTTCGAGGAGATCTTAGGACAACTACATATTGAGACATGTTTGAGAGAAGAAAGCAAAAGAATGAACTACCAGGAATCGATGGAGCACCAAGACCTATAGCTCCTCCGCCAGAAACTGCAGGATGAGCTACGGTGGTTGGATTGGACATCCAACCCGCTAGAGGTGTTGGCACAGGCGCCGGTGTAGGTTGAAAAGGCTGTACACATAAGGAATCACACAAAATTGCAAACTTTAGAAAACCAAAACTAAAGAGAATGAAGAGATGCATATTTCAGTGCTTATAACACCAAATTAAGGTAGACAATCAGATTTATAACCCACCCCATGTGCACCAAGAGGAGGAAATCCACCAGCTTTCGGTAAGGCTCCAATTAATGGATTATTAGCAGGTGATGGAGCCCGTGCGCCATTTGGCTGTCCACATGAGTGATCCACAAAAAGAGTTTTTATATCTGGATTTGGCCTTGGATTCTTACAAAGTTGGTGCTGCCAATTCAAGCTGCAACCCAAATTTTTATTTCAGGAAAAAAGTGTTAAAATTTATAGCAGGAATAGTGGCTCTGCTGTAAAAAACAATTATTGATCATTCAAGAAAGTTTCGCCATGCAGCCAAACACATTGTACATGAGCAAAAAATAGACTCTGTCTACAATCAATGGCATGAACTTTATCATCGAAAAAAGTACACAAGAGCTTACTGGAAGAAGATATAACACAGAAATTAAGGTACAAATGGAGCTCGATAATTAGAAGTCAATGCACACAAAAATTAGAAGTCAATAAATGGAGCTCATTTGACATTTAATTAAGGTATAAGATACAATATAGTCGGCTTTGCCGAAGTGCACTAAAAATATGTCTCATATGCAGCATGTAACTATTATAGAATAGAGTGCTATGGTAAGTTTACAAGACATACCTCTGATTGATGAGAGTTCGTAACCTTGAGTTTTTAAGGTTGGGAAATTGCAATTTGTCACGGAACAAGGGGTTTGCTTCAATCAGCTTTTTGAGCTCAACTAACATAATTGCTCTTGCAGATTTTGTGTCACCATACTTAGACAGTTGTTCATTTTCCCTACCACAATGAGAAACTTATGAGCATCTGAATCTGAAAAACTTCTACATTGCAACCAAACTGAAGTTTATATTCATACCTAAAATTCTCCAGAGTCAAAAGCTGTGTGATTTCCTTAAATAAATCTTCATTAAATGTGGCAAAGACTTTCAAATCCTTCACTAATATTTCTACAGCCTTGGACCGATCATGCCTATCGAAATTTTAAACATGTTAACCAAGGTTATATATATATATACTAGAAATGTTGCAAGTACACAGAATCAAATGTGAGCCAGGGAACTTACTTATCTAATGCCTCAAGGTATTTTTGCTTTCTTATCTCAAAAAATATCTTCATGGAGTAGCGATTATCATCTACTTTGGTGAAACCTGAGAGGTATCTTTCAACCTCATCCCAATTGCCATTATGCACTTCATCCTCAAAATATTTCATGTTAAAGAAAAACCCTGACTCCTGCTCAAGCCTATTAATTTCCATTTTACAAAAAAAGGGAGGAAAAATTAATTAATGCAACCTTTTTAAAGGAAAAAACAGAGCCAATAGTGAAATGTAACCAAAAAAACAAATCGTAATAACAAAAATGGCACAAGCCCCACTTGTGAACAGTCTCTTTGAACTTTTCCTCATCCAGAAACTGCAAGATCAAGAACACAAGTTCTCTGCTGAGAGACGACATCGTCACTGCCTCGTCCTCGATTAGGTATGCACAAAAATGAGCACTAGTACACTAGATCTGCAAATTCTTGAGAGAAAATATATTAATAACACTAAGGTTAGCTATGAATGGCTTAAAATCCACCAGAACAATAAAACACAGATAATTCAAATCCATACCTAGAACGAAATCACTTAAACCAACCCCAACTTTTCATTTAAGATAACTACCTTTTTTTTTTTTGTAAAATTAACTACACCTAACCGATGTGGGCTGCGAAATCAGCTTGAGGGTAAGAGAAGGGGGAAAATGAAAACAATTTGACTCTGTCCTAAACGATCAAAGCAGGTCAAGAAAGCATCTTTAATCCGTATGGGAATCGAAGATGCAAGAGGGAGAGGAAAAATAAAAGTTTAAAAGGAAAATAAAAATAAAGGCAAGGGCAAAGAAAGAAAAAGTTGGGGGCAGAAAAATAATAAAACTAAAATACCCAGAAAAAAAGCTAAAGACTTTAAAGCAACAGATTCGAACAATATGAGAGAGAAAGCATGGTTGTCTGTGAGCTCAGAGAAACTCTCTCACCTCTGAAACCCAGTAATCGGCAACACATGGGCGTAAGGGTCCGAATATTGGAAGGAAAAAATAGACCAGAAGAAGAAGAGGAGAGTTTTAGGTGAAAGCGCTCTCTCTCTCTTATCTTTCTCTTCTCTTGGACTTTCTCTCTCCTCTACATGTTCTTCTACTTCTCTCACCACATAGCAACTTCTCTCTAGAAATGCTTATGTATATATATAGGACAGTTGAGCTAGCAGAAATGGGTTTTATATATATATATATGAGAGGCGACAGATGTAGGAGATGATAAGTTGTTTGGGTTATCATCGATACGTGCTTGCATGAATGATAAGTTGCAGGTGAATGAGATGGCTAATGTGATAAATGCAGTGGTAGTTGGGGCCCACTAAGCCGGCTTCAACTCGTCTTTAAATCGGCTCGAAATCTGGAGCTGCCAGCTGTCTTTCAACTTGGACATAAAAATGGTAGGAACTCGGGATAATGTTGGAAATAGACTTTGATTCCTTAATTTTTCATATAAAAAAAATTATGCGCCACATACATAACATAGGAATTCGTTGAAAGTTGTCCTACTTTAATTATTTCTTTTGGGCAAAACAACAACAACTATGATTATTCCGAGGTTAAAAAAACTACTATAATTTTAGTCTAACATATGATAATTGCATGTTTCTTTTTCTAATTCATGGCTAAAACACATATTAAAATTTAATTATGTGAAAGATAATATTTTAAAAATTCTTTGAGTGTGTTATGACTTTATAGGTATTAGTTTGAACTTGCTTAGATTCTTTGTATTTTAAAAGGAATTTGGTATGTTATACATATAGAAGTCACAACACTAAATTGTTTGTTCCGACAGAGTGTGTATTTAGATTAACTTTTGAAGAATAGTTTTTATGATTTATGAGATAAATATGTGAGAGGAGTTTTATCTCGAATTACAGAGAAAAGTTTTTAAAACCGCGGTTTATGACTTATCCAAACACTTACTAAGTAAAGAGTGAACTTTATACTTTTAAGATAGAGTGTGTGGTCTCATGTAAACTTTATGCTCTTTAAATAGAATTGTGTATTAAATAAAGATAAAATTAAAAAATTATTAAATTTTAAATCATCGTTGATAAATTTAAAAGTTTGTCTTGATTTTGCTCAAATATACTTAAAAATGACCTATAAATACAATAAGATGAGAATGTGCATTATTGTAATAAAATCACTTTAAATCCGGTGTCTTCTTTAGCGGATGAGCATGTAATAATTGCTTAGTGTTTGTCATGGCCTCATGGAGTTATGGGATGTACAATTATTAAATATATTTAACAATACAAAGATAAATCCTCTGGTTGAAAAGTAGAAAGTTGGCAAAAAAAGAAAGAAAGAAAGAAAGTGGGTATGCTGATGAATAAATTATATTCTTTATATTTTTAACATTAATTGGACGTGGGTCCCATTTGCAAGTACAAATACAGAATTTCAGAAATAAGAGAACTGCTGTTATGAATAATGTTCTCCGTCCGTTTTATAATATAAGATACTTTAATTATCATTTTGATCTTATTTATAAATATTTTTTGATTAAAAAATTTGATCCTATTTATAAGTTCAATTTTAATATAGTAAATTTATTTTGTATTTTTTACCCCTATTAATTATAATAAAAAAAAATTTATTCATATTGACTTTTAAACAATCATAGATAAAGACGAAATTGGAAATTTAGCCCGTAGTTAATAAGTTAACTAACTCTTCTTAGTATATGCGAATTAGTTAAAAGGGACTTATAAATAGAATCAGAGTGGTATATAATAAGAAATAAAAAATGGCAGTTAAGTCATTTAATATGTCCTAAAATATAAATTTGTTTCACTTTTATCTTTCTTAAGAAATGTATTTAATTGCATTGGGAATGTTATTTTAGAGAGGGGGTATAATAAGTGGGCAAAAGTTGAAAAATGAGTATTGATCATAAGAGCAAAATAGGAAAAGAGCATTTAATTAAACTAGAAGTGATTTATATTCTAAGTCATGCCTTCTTTCTAGAAGTATCTTATATTGTGGGCTGGAAGTAATGGTTTTCTATGAATATCTTGTAAAGTTGTAGCCGCTTCTTAATATAAATTATTTCAACTAATTCATTTGTGATTAAAAAATAATATTTGATTCATTAAACATATCTTAAAATTAAAAAATTTTATAACTTTACCTATGTTAAATTAAGTTTTGGAGTAGAGAGAAAAATACACATTTAAACATTAACTATAAAAGTAAAAATTGTCAAATAAACATTAGTTCTCTCGAAGTAACTTATATCATGAATCAAAGTATTCTTTAGAAATGGTTTATACCGTGGAATGAAGAGAATGTTGATTTATTTTATTTTCTTACTAAAAGTTATATAATTATTAAATTCCAATTGAACAAAAATGATTCTAAAGAATAATTAAATTGAACTGCGGGTATTACCATGAATAACATAAATAAGCAGTACTCCTCTAACCATATTTATAAGTTAATGGGATGTGTTTTTTATTTAATTTAAACGTCATGCCATTAAATTTTAAATACAAATATACTATTTTATCCTTCAATTATTATTATGGATTTATGGTATAAAATTTTATTTTCTTATAAAGTGAATACCATTTGTCCTTACACATAAGATCTATTTAATAGATAAATTAAATTACAAATTTGGTCTTACTTATTAAGAATATGAGTGAGTATATTAAATAAGGATGAAGTTGAAAGTTGTTAAATTTTAAAGCTAATAAAATTTACAGTTTTTTTTTTAATCTTTAGAAACAGGCTGAACGTACTCCTTCATGTCCTTTTAATAAAGAACAGTATATCTCTCATAGGGGGTGATCCTCAATAGAGTAAAAGGAATAGATTCATTTTACCTTAAATTTTAAATTAGTATTTTCAATTTTATCCCATTAAATGTATGCACTCTTCATCTCTCTGTAATAAATTTTTATTCATTAGTTCTGATACATTATCTTTATAAATAAAAATATATATTTTTTATATATATTTATTATTTTTAACTAACATTTTAAATGAAATAATTTTAAAAGTTGTTTCTTATAAGGAACGGCAGGATAAATAAGAACAAATGAGGAAGTTATGCATATATATAGATGGAAAACAAAAAAAGAAAGCTATGGAAATAATAGATCTATAACGTACGATAATTGCCGAGAAAGTGGTTTATTTATGAAGGCGTGGAATCCCCTAGGAAACGGCAAAATTTATATAGGACGGGGCCCCAAAAGAGATTAGCCTCAGATTTGATGAAATATTACGAATGATGCCATTGGGGTGACCTGTACATCCCCAAGATGCGGTAGTACTTTTGCGTTACGTGAAACTGTTGATCGTTTCGGAACCGCAAACGAGACGAACAGTTTAGTGCGTGTTTGGTATCACGGCAGCTTAAAAAATAAGCCACTTATTACGCAAGCCGAGAAAAAACTCCTCTCACATACTTACCTCGTATACCGTGAATCACGAATTATAAACACGTTTTGGACAAAAATAAGCTCTTCCAAACGCACACTTACTCCTCTTAATTTATTGTTGGTCAAACTTTTAAATTCCTTTTTTTCTAAGAAAAATTACACTTTATTATTTTATTTGGACAGCATGCGCATAACCTGAAGAGTGTGTGCTTTGTGTCACAAAAGGCACATCTAGTGTCACAAGACCAAATTCTATTCATGCTTGGAAAACCCCAATCTCAAACCATTGTTTTAAAAACTTTTTTAGACAAAGCTTATGTTAGATTTATTTCGGAAATCGTAAAAATATTTTTAAAAAATTATTGTCTCCAATTCTTTTTATAAGTAATTTTTATCCTTATTTCACAAAATGAACTAGTAATTAAGATTAGTTAAAAATAATAAATGTGTCAAAAATATCATGTTTCTTTCAAATATACCTATATTTATGAGCATAGGGAAGAGAATGAGTAATAAATATGAGAAAGTATGAATATAAAATATGAGAGAGAATGTGTAATAAACGATTGAATGAAAGAGAATTAGTGATGAGTGGAGATAATTAATATAAAGATAAGTATTTAATAGTTATCAAAATGAAAAAAATAGTTTAAATTTGAGATATTAGGAGAAAGTTGTTATAAAATAAATAAACCCCAAGAGAAAGAATGTTGCTTATGAAAAGGATCAGAAAAAGTAAAACAAATGGGCACTTGTAAGGGCCATCGAATTACGTGATTTAATACAATTGTTAAAATTAGTTAAGAAATATCTGAAATTAAATTTTTTCTTTAAGTATGCTCTTATTTATGAATTGGCAAATAAAAGAGAGAAATAGAGTAAATATAAGGGATTAATATAACTTTTGGTCCCTGAAGTTTGAACCGGTTTTTATTTTGGTCTCTCAAGTTTGAAATCAGTGATTTTGGTTCTTCAAGTTTGACCAGATTTTGGTTTTGGTCCTCCAATTTTGAAATCGATGATTTTAGTCCCTGAAGTTTGACCCGATTTTGGTTTTGATCCCTAAAATTTGAAAATAACTGGGTGACCTAGTCATGAAACCCGAACCAGACTGAAAAACACTAAGTCTTTTTCAAATTTCAGGGACCAAAACTAAAATCGGGTCAAACTTTAGAGACCAAAACCACCGATTTCAAATTTGAGGGACTAAAACCAAAATCGATTCAAACTTCATGAACCAAAAGTTATATTAACACAAATATAAGTATCGTCAACATTTTAACTAATGCCATTTATATAATTAATGAGGGGTAAAATTAAAAAAAAACTCATTAAATGCTCAGATAACTCTTATTGGATTCTTATAAAAATGATTAAATCAATTTAAATTTTAACCTATTAATCAAAAAAACCGGAAGGAGTAGCCTTCAGCCCTTCATGAACCATTTTATAAGGCTTTACTAACTACTAAGAGCCCGTTTGGTTCGACCGCATTGCATGCCTGCAATGGCAATCATGATTGCATTATCTAAAGAAGAGTGTTTGGTTGCTCTTTAGCATGGTAATAGGGTTTACCATGGTAATGATGATTACCAAAAAATTGGTAATCCTCATTCATACCTCCCCCTATGAATCCTCATTACCATCCTATTGCATGGTTTAAAAAGTCTAATTTACCCTTTAGTTTTCTTTATCTTTATTTCACTTGCCGTATCACGTCACAACAACTACCACCACAACCTCTTCCTCTTCCACCGCCGTCACCACGACCTCCTCCACTCGCCGCCCCCCCTCGGCCCAGCCACCGACCCACCGCCACCACAGCCACCTCCTCCTCCGCCTCCGCCCTCACCCCCGCCACCACCTCCTCCACGGCCACCGGTCCACCGCCGCCCACCGCCACCGCCACCACCTCCTCCACGGCCACCGGTCCACCGCCGCCCACCGCCCCCGCCACCACCTCCTCCGCCGTTGCCACCCTCACCCCCGCTGCCGCTGCCGCTGCCGCCGTCGCCGCCACCTCCTCCACCCCCCGTCGCCTATCGCCACCTCCACCTCCTCCTCCGCCGCCACCGGCCCACAGCCCACCCACACCATCGCCACCACCTCTTCCACCACCCTTACTGCTACCACCACCACCACCTCTTCAACCGCTGCCGCCGACGGCCCACCACCCACTGCCGCCACCACCACCTCCTCCTCACCCGCCACCCCGAGCATTGCCACCACCACTACCTCCTCCTCCTCCATCCCCTCCATCATCGGCTTGTAACTATTTTTTCTACAAAGATTATATTAAGGGGTAAAATGGACTTTGTGTAATATATTAATTTTAAATAATTGTTAAAATATTAACTCATTGCATGTTGCTTAAAAATCAAACCAAACACTACCCTTGTAATTAATATTGCATTGCATTACCATTGCATCGCATTACACTGCACCGCAGGGTATAATGGAATCGAACCAAATGGGCCCTAATTCACATATATTAATAAAAATTGTTAAAAGTATTAAATTTATTATAAAATTTAAATACTTTTCAATATTATCCTTATTAATCATATCAAACCACTTCATCATATTAATTTATACACTTTCTTACTATCCTTTTTTTTTTTGTCAGATTCTTATTATCCTTATTAAATATGAGCATATATAAAAAAATATTTAATGCTTATTTAGACTATCAAAAAGTCTTATAGAAATTACCAAAAATATGTTCTAAAACACATCTTATATAATAAACGCCATGGAGTACTTTTCTATATATTTTTATTTACAAGACACTTTCAAATTTCAACAAGTTTTACCATAATCAAGAAAAATGGGGTAAGGTAGTATTTGAATTGGCGGTGATATGAGTGATTTTTTTTAAAAAAAAAAGTCAGACTTTTGAGCATCTTCTTAAAAGCTGCTTTTGGAAAAAAAGTCCAGTTGACAAAACGTCAACCGTAACATCCCAATTTTTAAAAAGGCATAAGCTACAATGATTTTTTTTAAAAAAAATAGAACCTATTTGGCATGACAAGCACTAAGAACAAGTTAATATTACAATCTGACTTTTATAAAAATCATATTAAAAAAAAGTAACTTCCACCACAACTAACTCAAACAGACTCCTAAACTTCTATCGGCAACGACACTCACCATATTAGAATGAGGTCTCATATCCGAATCATGTAGGCATTCTTGTGCAACAGCGTACGTGTTAGGTGGTATTAATTTTTTTTTTTTTAAAAAAAACAATGCCCAACTATAGAGGTAGTGAGTGGCACCGAGGACCAAATAAAAAAGTTGCATATATAAAAAAAGAAAAATTATATGAAACTTCAAACAAGGGCAATCTTTTGGTCAAGAAAAACAAGAGCTGTCTTGGAAAAATATACCCAACAGCTCACTTGATTGAAGGATAAGTCATTTTTATTTTCTATAATGCATTGAAATAGAGGTGGGATGGCCTCTCTTTATTTTCTCTTCTACTCGTAAGATGCACAAGATATCACGATAAAATTGGGACTTAGACCGTTAGACGATAAAGAGAAATTACTAATGAATTAATGTGTTGTTAATATATTTTTTTATTATTATATATAATATAAGGAAAATCCTAATAAAATACATTTGAAATAGAAAAATCCTAAATCAGTGTGCCAAAATTACAAAATCTCATATTAGTGCTATGTTAGTATGGAGGAGAAATCTGGGATTTTGAAATATCGGCGAAAAAAAGAATGTGTCATTGAACTGTGTCCCTCGCTCAGTTCAAAATAACAACATCGCCCTCTTCATTAACAACATTGCATTCTATATTAACAACTCCGTTTTATTCTTTCACATCTTCGTATTTCAAAATATAATGTTGTTAATATAAAATACAGTGTTGTTATTGGCCCTGAAACTTAAACTATGAAGTTGTGAAACAAAAAAATGGACTTGTTAATGTAGAATACGGTGTTGTTAATATAGAAACCGGTGTTGTTATTGGGAATAAGAAAGTCGAGTTGTTAATGTACAATATAGTGTTATTAATAACGAGACCGGTGTTGTTATTGTGAAAGTAGAAAGCGGAGTTATTAATGTAAAATGCGGTATTGTTAATTAAGAATGAGGTGTTGTTATTCTGAGCTAAGGGGATAGCTGAAGGGCACATTCGTCTTTTTACCAATATTTAAAAATATCAGATTCGTCCTCCATACTGACACAACACTACCTGATATTTTACAATTTCGACATATTGATTTAAAATTTCCCTATTTCCACGCCAGTTTTTTGGGATCTTCCCTGTAATATATATGGCTGTGTTTGGAAACACGTTTTGAGGATAAATAAGTCCTTATTATATAAACGGAGATAAAACTCCTCTCACATACTTACCTCGTATACCGTGAATCACGATTTATAAACATTTATTACTTAAAAAACTGGAAAAGTGCGGTGCGAGATGTCCTCTGTTTGGGTTGTTGTCGCTGTCAACTACGTACTCGGCCTCTTGTTCTTTCCTCCACGTAGCCAATAACTAAATAAAGCTCCGTTAAAGATTTGGGATTTTTTTAGTTCTCTCTAATTTTTTTTTTGCCAACGTAATACTCTCTAATTCTAATTATAGGAACTAGCTAGAAGGTAGGGTTCAGTCCTAAATATGGAATATTTATTCATTTTGTACAACATATTTATTACTTTTTTTCTGAATTAAGTGAGCATGAACTGTCACCCTGAAATTATAAACAGTATTAAACCCTCATCCCCTCCTAAAAAAGAACTCTTATACCATTAGGTTACAAAGTGTTTGACATTTTATCTATTTTTTTCAAATTAATTTGCTTCCCTAAAAAATGTTTGTTTTGAGTTGCTTATCATAATAAACATATTTATTTAAAATGAAATAAAACTCATTTTATATATCATAAATCATAATTAAAAAATTATTTTTAAATTCTGCCATCGCCATTTCAAATAGACCCTAAATTTATACAAGATCTATTATTACATAAAAGTATTTTAGATTGATTAAGTTATATTTGTCATGATTAAGTGTGTATTTGGATTAATTTTGGAGAATAACTTTAAAGATTTATGATATAGGTATATAAGAAGAGTTTTTTCTAGATTTACGGAAAAAGGCTTTTAAAACCACGATTTGGGCTTTACTCAAACACACACTAATTCAAACTTCGACATTGACAAAATCAAAATAAGAATGTGAAATTTTAACAACTTTGAATTTGAACTTTCAACAATCATATTTCTTTCTGATGAATAAATAACAGCTACTTTTAAAAACAAGGTACTATATTAAAAACAAAGTACTCTTCAGTGCAAATAAACTGTCATTTTTGAAATTCTTATAATTTATATTATATTTATGGATTTAAAAAATTGATACAAAATATTTAAATATTTTATCTTTGTTTGTGATCTCAATTTATTCTAATAATTTATTTGAGAAAATATCATGGACGTCAAAATTTTAGTGAAATGTTATTTAAGTTTACTGTCGTCAAGATTGTTTAAGCTTTGTCTGTATGAAAAAGATAAAATGAGAAAAGAAAATAGGAAAAGGCAGAATGTAAGGGGGGAAATGTGAAGAGAGAATGTTTTCTCTCCATTCTTGAAGTGAAAATTTTTGAGCTCTACTATTTTGCTTTCTTTCTTATGTTCTTTGTATCTTTCCTCTAGTTTTCCTTTCTTCACTATTCTCCACATTTAAGAATATTCTCGTTATTAACAACAAGTTGTTAGTTAGGATAGTAAATGTTATCAACCTGATGAAAATGATCCATTATTTAACCTCAATACCTCGGGGAAGCTTAATTTCTAGGGAAAAAGACAGAAAAATATCATTTGAACTTCAAAATTCCGCTGACAAGAATGGTAATGGGATTGATAACGCAAATCTTTGTCAAAGGACTAATTTAGGATTTTGAAGTTCAAGTGGTATTTTTTTATCTTTTTCCCTAATTTCTATTCTTGATAGAGTATGTTCCTACTTTTTTAAAAAACATTCAAATAAGCTTTTTTTTAATAATTTGAAGAAAAGTGGTATTTTTCGTTAAAGAAAAGTGGTACTTTAATATTCATACTTTTCTCTAGCAAAAAAAAAATATATTCATACTTTTCAAAGTGCAGGTGACACAATTGGTAAAGTAAAGCTAGAGTTAACTGTGGTTAAGATTAGTTTATTCTAAATGTTTTTGAATTATGTAAGCTAAATATGTTAAGATTAATGTCCCTTTTTGCCTTGAAAATTTTTGTAGGAGAGTATTAGATATTTACAAGTTTTTTTGAATTTAGCATCACCCAAAAAGTGTTGGACTGAAGTATTGTCACCTATCTAACCACAGTCAAACGGACACGTGGAAATGACTATTCTTTCTTTCTTTATCAATTTTTTCCCCCTAAAATTTTTTGGGAAAAAGCAATATTGCCATAAAAATATAAGAAAAATAGTAATTTCATCCAAATTTAATGGCAAAAATGTTAAAATATCCTACCTTGCAAAAAGTTGAGCTTGCAGGGAAAGTACCGGCCTCTGACTAAGCCAACCCGAATCTGGTTTCTATAATATAATATAGTGTGTATGGTTTCAAAGTCACATCACTTCCTCATATAATTAAAAAAAAAACTCAGAATTATGGTAAACCCTAAAATAACATGATGTGAGAGAGAGAGGGTTGTGTAGCACGCAAGAACTAAGAATATATAAAAAATATAGCCACCGAAAAAGATGGATGCATTTTCAAAGAGAATCGTGTGTGGTGTTGAGTTTAGAGCCCTACCCCAGCTGAAGCCTTTAACTCACCTGAACCTCTATTCTAAAAACAAAATAAAAAATCATTTAACACTCCCAATATTAACTCCGTCCTTTTATACCCAGGTATTAAAAATCTAATTGGATCGGTCACTTCAGTCCGTGAATTGGTGGTTTAATTGGTCCTGTTAGTGAACCGCACGAACTGGTTCACCTATTTTTTTAAAAATTTTTTAAAAATCGTTTTAAATTAATTTTTATACTTGATTTCATATAAATAAGCCTGAAATATTTACTTTCCCACTAATTTAGTCCCGATTTGACTCTTAACTGACCCACTGACCCTTAACCCAATACCCCAACTGGATCAGTATCCGGTTTGATTTTCAGTACCTTATCTATAACACATCACCTAATTTTTAATCAGTTTTTTTTTTTATTAAGGTGCAAATTTATCAATGAAGTTTTGTCTAAGGAGCGCATGACACAAATATCTTTTAGAAGAGGCAAAAATACCAATGAACAATTAAAAAAGGGCATCTACCACAAAAACCGTTAAATCCGTACTAACACCGTTAGAGGTTTTCTTCTCTTATAATTTAACGTTATTAGTACGAATTAACGGTTTTTGTGGTGGTTGCCCCTTTTTAATTGTTCATTGGTATTTTTACCCCTTCTAAAAGATATTTGTGCTAGACGCTCCTCGGACAAAACTTCATTGATAAATTTGCATATTAACCCTTTTTTTTTTACCATGTTGTTGTAGTTTCATCTGTTTTCATTATGTCCTTTTTTACTCTTTTCTATCAGGACCTAATGGATTAACCTTTTTATCCTTGTATTTTTAGGTGACTGGCCGGCAACAAGAAAAAAAGCTAAGGGGCCTGATTAAAACCCTGATAAAACTGCACAAACCTACAAATTAATTTTCCCTTGAAAAATAATTATGACAGAAAATAATATGAAAGCCATAGATGGACGTTGATGATGAGATTAGTATGCTTCTCCCACCACTACTTTCTTTTGTTTTCTTCCTACCGAACAAGGATAAGGGCTCATGTGTCTTTCGTTTTCTTTCATCACTTTTTTTCCTTAATTAATTTGGAAAAAAAAAAATATCAAGATGTGGAGAAGGAGACCTAAAGGTTGTGAAGTTGAAAAAAGTTGATGTCACTCATTCATGAAGGATTCCTTTTCAAAAACGTATGTATATTTTATTGAAATATCAGGAGGGAAAAAATATGAAAACTTAATGCCAAAGAGAGAAGAATGAAGAGAATGGAATCGTGCGGTGAGAGCGAGGGTGTCCACAAATCACTACCTGTGTAGGATGGTCCCACCATCCACTTTAATTTGATAATGAAAGCAAATAATTGACGGAAGTTTGGTTGAAATGATAAATTGTGTTAGTATGTCTTTGGCATTATTTATTAGAGGTCAATAAATACTTATTACGTAAGTTAAGATAAAACTCTTTTCATATACTTACCTCGTATATCGTAAATCATAGTTTATAAACACTTATTACTTAAAAATAAGATGTCTCAAACAAACAAACTCTATAAGAAAAATAACATAAGTTCAAATTTCAAAAAATATGTTAGTTTTAACCTTAAACATTATCAATCCGACAGACAGATGGGTGATGAAGGTTTTGTTGTAATTCGTGTAGGCAAGATTGTTAACATTTAAAGTGAACTATTCATTTCATGTATCTTGAGACTTATTATTTAGTGTGTGTTTGGTTGGGTTTATTTTTAGATAATAAGTCCTTATTACGCAAGCCGAGATAAAACGCCTCTCATATATTTATCTCGTATACTGTGAATCACGATTTATAAGCACTTATTGCCCAAAAATAAACTATTCTAAACGAGCACTTATATCATTGTCCCCATTATTTTTTTTTATAAAAGTCCAATAACCGAATTGCCTGATTTAAGAAAGAAATTAAAAATAATAAATATATTTAAAATAAAATTTTCTTTTCAAGTATATCCTTATTTATAATGAGGTAAATGAGTAAGAGAAATAGTGTATTACTAGTCTTTTAATTAATACAATTTATATAATTAATAAAGGATAAAAATGAGAAAAACTCACAAACGTTGAGATAATTCTTATCGGACCATTATAAAAAAGATTGAGGCGACTTAAGTTTTGGATTCTTATAAAAACAAGTGAAGGGGCATTTTGTTAAGAAGTCATGGTTGTTAGAGCCAAAAGTTGACTAAATCTCATGTTGAGCTCGGGCGGCCTTGTGGGGGGAGGCAATTAAATCATTTTGAAAAAACTTAATTCTAAAATACTAATTTATATGGACTTATGAAATTAAGTCATTTTGTTATGGTGCCATTTTGGAATCTACTCCCTCCTGTCCTAATTATAAGATAAAATTGATTTTATTGGAGAAATTAAGGAAGCCAATTAAATCACTTTAAAATATTTATTTATTTATTTATTTCTTCAAACTAATTAATTTGACTAATAAACTGATATATAATCTAAAGATACTAAAAATATAAATACTCTAAAGTGATTTAATTGACTTCCTTAATTTCTCCAAAAAAATCAACTTTGTCTTATAATTAGGACCGGAGGGAGTACTTATTTTGATGGTCCTTGCAATCTTGTAGTATATCTTTCTCAAAGCTTTTTATCCTCTTTTTTAATTTATTTATAATTATAAGCAGAACTAAACTTCAAAGACATTCATGCTTCCACTTCATCATCATTTGTAATCAATCCCTGATTAAATTATTATCTCTGTCTTAATAAAATACCTAGTTGACTTTTTAAAAAAAGTAAAGAAATTAAATAAATTACTTTTTAAATATTCATATTTATCTATTTTTTTTAACCAAACTAATTAATCTAATTTATAAATTAATATATAATCAAATGATACACGACATATTTTACGATTCATTAACTTATTTAGCTTCCTTAATCTCTCTAAAAAAAATTAATTGGATCTTATATTAAAAATCAGATAGAGTAATATCCAACAAGGAAATTTTCAGAATTTAATCTGATTATTCGCTTCAAATTAATTACTACTCCAATATTTACTATCTGAGTGAGTAATTAATACGAACTACCAACGGTCATACTTTTCCTCAAACCTTCCTTCATATTGATCCATTCTCCTACGTATTAATTAATCTTATCAAGGAGATCGTTGAGTGTTGACTGTTGCAGAGTTCAGATGTTTTTTTTGTATGAACAAAAGTTTAAGGTATGCCTCGAGATTTAAAATGCGTTTTATAGAAATGCAGTACTTATAAATCACCCATTAATAATATTTTCACATCAAAAGTTCGATATGAACATGTAACCTTATGGTTGTAACTTGTGAGCCAGTTTCTTGCTAGCCGAACCAATTAATTCTTGTTGCCTATGTGATTATATAAAACCAAGAAAATATATATAATATATTCATTCGCTCCGTCAACATGAGTTCCTAGGTTTATTCTTATTTCCTAGACATTTTGCTCACTGACGACTGACCTTTTTATTAGCCTATGATAATTGGACCTTTAATCAAACTTCCCCCAACAAACAGGCTAAATTAGGATAATTGTGGAAGTCAAAATTGGCGGGGTAATATATCATTTTTTTAATACAATTATCTGATATTCGGCGTCATTAAGTTGTATACTGTCCCACTCAATTAGAAATAATCTTAATGACTATTTCGCACAAAAAAAAAAAATAGACATAATCAATTAACTATTTTGGGGCTGTAAACTATTTCATAATCAATTATTTTGGTCACCCAACACAATTAACTATTTTGAAGTGTAAAAGTAGACATAATCAATTATTTTAGTAGCATATATAGTAATGTCGTTAACCCTGATTAACTTCTGTTACTTTTTACATTATGGGTCACATTAGTTTTCTCCCTTTATATTATTTTAATATATTTTTAGAAGGATAAATGTGTAAATTTAGCAATAAACTATTTCAATATGAGCACCCAGCACAATTAACTTTTATTGGGACAAAAAGTAGGCATACACATTTTTTGCTTTATAAATGCCTATATTTGTCTTGCGAATTCCTTTATTTGTCTTATTAATGACTATATTTGTCTTGTAAAGGGATTTAAAAGAATACAAAGAGTTAAAAAATTTTGGTAATTTACATATTCATATTGTAAATGGCCATATTTATCTTGTAAAATTTTTTTCAACTCATGCATGATTTTTTCTAAATCCATTTATTTGTCTTTTGAATACCCTTATTTATTTATCTTGTAAATGCTTTTATTGAAAAAAATAAAGTAAGGGCATTATTATCTTTTCACTGACAAAACTTAATTTTATTTTGATTCAACAGGGTGTAGTGAAATTTTAAAATATTGAGGAGTTGACTAAAATAAAATTGATTCTATAGGGTCTAAGTGATATTTTCACATTAAAAAAGGCACATATTTTTAAAAATATATTACTCCCTCCGGTCCTAATTATAAGACAAAGTTGACTTTTTTGGAGAAATTAAAGAAGCCAATTAAATCACTTTAGAGTATTTATATTTTTAGTATCTTTGGATTATATATTAGTTTATTAATCAAATTACTTAGTTTGAAGAAAAAAATATGAATATAAATATTCTAAAGTGATTTAATTGGCTTCCTTAATTTCTCCAAAAAAATCAACTTTGTCTTATAATTAGGACCGGAGGGAGTAAAATAATAGAGAGTGAGAAAATTGGTAGGACTAACAGTGTAAAAAATAACAAAAGCTAACAAGAGTTAACGTTGTCGTTGACCCCTCAAAATAATTAATTGTATTGGGTACATATAGGAAAATAGTTCATTATTAAATTTACAACTTAACCTTATATTTAACTATGTAAGAATTTCTTTCACTTTTAAATTGGAAAAGTTTAAGAAAAGTTATGCCTAGTGAAAATAGAGTACACCGGAGTCGTTCTATAGATTTAAAATGCATTTAAGTAAAAAATTTTGTAATTAGGTTTTGTGAATATTTTTTCATATTTTTGTATGATATACATTATTATCTCCCATTCTTAATATAACATCGTGTTTATAGGGCATAATTTACCCAATTTACACTATGATTTCATGTTAAGAGAAGGTGATAATATTATTAGTGCGCTTGATTCGTGTTTGGAAGATATGAAAAAAATATATATATGTGCATGACACTGATTTTTCTACTTTTTTTGACAAGAGATGTGACGTTGATTGATACATTGGAATTATTCCGTCATTAATTAATGATGTGACAATTTTTGAATTTATGGATTACTTAAAATTCACACAACTTTTTTTCTCCCAACAAAATTAAAAGGTGTGATGTTCTTTCTTTCTTTTCTTTTTACGTTACATCTTGCGATAAAGATATGCCCTGATGAAGAAAGTTAAGATGCTTCTAGAATTACCATTTTGAGATGTATATTATGTATGTTAATTTTACTTTTAAAACTATTATAATTCATAATTCTATTGATTTGTCTTCGGAGGGCTTGCAAATATTTTTGTGTTGGAAAAAAAGTTTATTTGTTACTCGTTGATTCTGTATTAGTGAAAATTAAAGATTAAATGTTGGTCAAGATTAAATATGTGCACCAATTGCACATCTTGTCTAAATTGTTTAAAAGAAGCTGATATGGTCTAAAATAAAATATGAGCTAAATCTAATGCAATAGGTTAATCTCTTGTAACATTGCGAACTAAGGTTGAAATCTCATTAAAAGCTCACATTTAGTATCTATTTGACAGTGACTTGGGGCTACATGGTATGAGAGATTTGGACTCGAGCAGAGGGGGGAGAAATTTTTATAAGTAGAATTTAAAATATTGGAAAATTCTATAATGAGAAGATGTAAGATAAAAAAGTAATAAAAATTAAAAATAAAATATTCTAATCACCCTTATGTTCTACCTTAATTATATAGATCTCCTCTCTATTTTAAAAACATACACTTAATCTAAATTATTAACTCCATTAAGAATGTTCTAAAAAAATTCTAAAAATATATTTGAAAATTAAAATTTATATAAAAAATAAAATTTATTTACTAATTTACCCTTAATACTAAATCTCAAATTTTAATTTCACAAAATAAAATTTATTTACTAACTTACCCTTAATACTAAATATCACAAACTTTTAATAATTTGAGTAAGTTTTTAATGTTTGTAAAAAATATGAAATTATAAATTTAAATTACTTATACAATCTCTCAAACATATATAGTTTATTTTATTTGATAGAAAAAAATGTGTTTGATATATATATATATATATATGTATGTATGTATTTAGTCATTTAAGAAATTAAAAATAAATAAATTTCAATAAATATGGTAAAAAATAAATTTCATAATCTCAAAATTAATATATCTTTAACATATTAGAGAGTTAAAAAATATGCTAGAATAAAAATTTGGTGGTATATTTTTTTGGCCCATATATATGTTTAAATAATTATATTGTTAAATAGGGGCATTTTGGTAAAACAAAAGTTCAAAAGTCAAACCTAATGGTTAACTAAGGGTTTAAGTGCTCGTTTGGATGAACGATTGGAATGCTTAAAAGCAATTTTTCAATCGTAATTTACGGTATACAAGATAAGTATGTGAGAGGAGTTGTGTCTCGATCTACGTGAAAAGCAACTTATAAGCAATTTGATTGTTAAAACATGCCCTAAGTTGATGGAAATATAATCTCAAAATATAATGAAGGTATGTGTAACATACATTTAAATTTTAAGAAGATCTATATGGATTTTGAAAATAGACAGGATATATGTGTAATTAAAACAAAATAAATAGATTATTTGAGTTTTTTACTCAAAATTTAATTAAAGACTTTTAGCTCCACTTCTCTAAATTTTTTAAATCCAACTCATAAAAATTATCTCTTCCCTTCACTTCCCTCCCATCCAAATCCTCATACTAAATAGCCCGGAACAATAATTATAAGGTTGTGGGTTCATATCTTATCGATGTGAGGATTTTGTTAGTAGACGATCCGTAAGTATTTCTATAAGTGTTATATGAGCTCGAAAGCATGACATGAACCTAATGAACTCTCAAAACCTAACTCATCTAAACATTTTACTTATAAAAAAAAAATAGCCCCAAACAAAATTACCTTGACTAGGAGGATAAGGGGATTGTGCCTGGGATAAGATGTGATCATTTATTTTAGGGAGAATCCTTAAAAAAAATTTGAAAATTGTCAAATAATAAATCAGGGTTTTTTTTATCAAAAGTTGATTAAAAAATGTTAAAATTTGATAAATAATTCTCAACTTATTTTTTAAAAAAATATCTAATTTATCATTTTATAATTTTTAAATTCTTTTTAAAGGATTCTCCCTTTATTTTACGTTGCATGCTTTATTAACTAGGATCGTTCATAAATACATTATTTTTTTAGCGATCGCAATTGGTTATATTGGGGGGCTCCACACTCAAGAAATGGCAAAAGTCGGCATCTAAGAGACACCTCGCACAAGACACAAGCCGACAATTTAAGATACATTTATTTAAAAGAAAAATAAATCTGTGTGAGTAAGGGTAACTTAATATCGGAGAATAAAAAAGAAAAAGAAAATATAGCAATCGCTTGTCATGTGAAAGTTGGATGTCACCTAACAATTCCAATCTAAAGAGTTAAGAATAGTTTAGTGACGAGATGAATGTGACTGAAGTTGGAACCTTAATTATAGTGTTGTTTCCTCTGCACATCGAAGATGAACAAGTTCTTATTTTTAGCTGGAATGACTTTTTATCTAAGTGCCTAGTGTTTCATAAATATAATTACGTAAGTCGAGATAAAATTTCTCTCACATACTTACTTCATACACCGTAAATCATATTAGAAAAGCAGCTTTTATCACTAATTCAAATAGAATAAAATCAAGCTTGTTTGTTTCTCATTTTAAAAACATTCTTTTTTGTTTTTAAATTAGAAATTAAAAAAAAAATCTTTGAAAATTTATTTTTAGTTAGGTGTTTTAAAAAAATTAAAAAAAATGTTAACTTATCTTTAAAAACTAAAAAGCCAAAACAATTTTTAGACGTTATCTTATTTTTATTTTTCAATTTCTTACTTTCTATATTGGAAAATAGAGAAACTCTTTCTTTTCTACTTAATAAAGGCTTAACGTTGTCATCTACCTATAATCGACACCATTTTACCGACATCGATGGTCAGCACATCACCATTGGAAACAGTTGCCGCCACGTCACCATCAGTTATGACCATAGACCGACTCCACATCAATGATGCCGGCAATCTGCGTTTGACTCCACTTTAATGTTGTTGGCTGTAACATCCCAAATTTTATATTCACCCAATATACTGTAATTATTTGATAAATTCAATAAAATGGTGAATATTCATGAATTTGGAATTGATGAATTCATAAATGTTCAATTTCATGAGAAATTGGGCAAAAATAATTATGGAATTGATTTGGGTGATTTAAAAAACCCAATATTAAGGTCTAAAAATGAAGGAACAAAGTAACCGGAACAAGTTATGAAGCCAATTGAGACCATAGAGAGGGACCCATAGGAGTATCCTACATGTGGCATGGAGAAGGAAATATTGGTTGGACTTAATGGGTATGATTACATGTACATAAGTTTATGTACATAAAAATTAGTTTTTGAATTTTTGGAAAATTAATAAATAAGTACATGTCATACAATATATATGATAAAGTAACATCATCCTCTTCATATCAGCCCCTAAACCGACGTATTCAGCTGAAACTAAAGTGAGAAAATGTTGAGAGCACTTGGAGAAAGAGAGAGAAGAGAACTGCGAGGTAAACCAATTTCTTCGATAAATTCTTACCTAACGCTATAACTCCGCTCCTAAGCTATCTTTCTACGTTTTTCAAGGTTTGTGAATCTCAAATTTGGGTGTTCAAGGACTTAGGGTTTTTAGCAATATTTGGGAAAAACTTGTGGACGCTTGAGATAACTTCCAAACCTTCGTATATTAACTATTCTGGTTGCTGTGGGCAATTTAATTGGTGAAATTTCGTTGGATTGCTATTGGTTTTAAATTTTGGAAAAGTGTGTGCCTAAGCGTTATGCTGCCCAATTTTAGTTCAAATGGTTGTTATAACTCAATTAGATGGTTAATAAAGTGATTAGGAGTAGAAAGGAACACGTTTACGGAGCCGAAATCACAAAACACCGATTTTGACCGGAGAACTCCATAATTTCGGTCAGGGCCAGATCTAGGGGTAGGAGTTGGATTTTCAATGATTTGATGGTTCCATTAGATTCAAAAGGGAAAATTAGGTGGGGTTACAGTTGAGCACTTTTTTGGAAAAGGCCGAGAAAGCATAATTACGGAAACGCCCCTAAAACCCTAAAAATAGGGTTGCCAAGGGCAATTTCGTAATTTGACATTGAATTTGGTAATTTTGAGCCTGGAAATGGATTTCTTGGATGAAAATACGTTAGGATAGCCCTAGTAAAAATTTTGAAAAAACGTGCCATCGGGCCGGGTAGGCCGGAGCCGGGCCGGGGTCCCGGGGCATTTTGGTAAATTTTCACCATAGGCTAATATAACCACAAGAAACACTATGAAAGAGTCTAAAATGATACTTGGATAGGTTATGACCTATTTCTTGTATATTTAATATTTTAGGATCGAATCGGGAGTCGAAAGTTAACACTATTTACGAGGCACACAGAAAGGGGTCGATAGAACTTCAAGGTAGGGACATTATCCTTCATACATTATGCCATAGTTATATGATTGTGTAAATGTCAATGTTTGTAAATGCGCTTTATTAATCAACATGTTTTGCCCAGAGAGGGGCCAGTAGTGCTAGAGGCACTTACACTGGAGTTGGCAGAAGACCAACCGGTGCAGATTAGTGGGGCTGGGCCCTACTCATGTGTACATGCAGATGATATGTTTATATTGTTCATTAATTGGTGCATACATGGCATATATCATATTTACTTTTCGCATTTTCTATGAACGATAGCATGTTTCTACTGGGATTCTTCGGAATCTCACCCCTTTTTCTAAACCAAACATTTTAGCGGGCGCTAGTGGATCAAAAGGCAAGAATGTAGATCAAGGGAAGTGACTAGCATGTGGCTCGAGGCAAATACAAAGTTCGTGGTTATAGATAGTCTATGTCTAAAATACTTTTGGATTTTTTGTAATGGTGGTGTATATTGTCGCATTCTATATGATTGACTCTGGACTGTAAACAAATACTTTTATCAGTATATATGTACTCTTCTGTATGCTTGTGGAACTTGGTCTCTATTACTCTATGTATATTGAAATGGAAACGGGTGTTGACATTGACGGCCAATGGCCACTGTCACCTCACAACCATCGACGACTAACACTATGTCACCGCTAATAATAGAATTTTCATTGCTAATTCCTTTAATGATTGTCTTTTTTTTTTGTGGTTAGAGTTTAATGATGTCGTGTAAACCATATAATTGACCTCATCTAATAGAATAATAATGGTTGTTGTAGTATCAATATAATAAGATATTAATTATAAAAAATAAAGTCAATATCAATTATACAACGTAGGTAAATAAAAAGTGCTTTCCTTTCTTGTTACCTTAGTTGATGCCATATGAACAATTATAAAAATAACGTTGTTACTTGTTAGCAATACCAATTGGGAAAAAAAATATTTTAAGCAAATTGCTATGTTATGTTATAAAACACATTGCAATCCTTATAAAAAGGGATGGGTGGCGTAATTTAAGGCTTGTTTGTGTAAGCGTTTTGTACAGGAAAAACGTACTTATTACGCAAGCCGAGAAAAAACTTCTCTCACATACTTACCTCGTATACCGTGAATCACGAATTATAAGCACGTTTTGGACAAAAATAAGCCATTCCAAACGCACACTTATACTCAGCGAATTGTGGCTGTCTTTTCACACATAAATAGGGTTTTAATTTTTTCCATACATTTTAATAGACTTGATATGACGTTATTTTTATTATTTTAAAGTTTTGTATATATAAAAAAATTTCGAATACTAAAAACAGAAAAGTTTTAAAATGCTTTAAATTATTCTTTTTCATATTTCGTGAATAAATTAAATTTAAAAATTAATACTATTGTTAAAAAGTTAGAAATGCTCGCCATGATAATAATGGAACCGGTTTTGGTCCTTTTCTCTAAAAAAAATGACTGTCCTTTTTTTTATAGGCCGTCCGATTGGGATCTCAACGGTTCAGATTTAATATATTATAAAAATATTATTATTATAATATTAATATATTTAAAATATTATTATAATAATATTAAATCTGTATCGTTGAGATCTCAACCGGACGGCCTATAAAAATAAAGGACGATCTTTTTCTTTCAGAGAAAAGGACCGAAGCCAATTCTGATAATAATAACAATGATGGGAATGCCCACATTGAAAGCAGTATAACAATATGATAATACAATCATATAAAAAATTAGTATGCTCAATGAATGTTAATTATTGTTTATCTCTTCCACTTGGAGTAATAATCATATAAAATTAAAATTTTTATTTGTTTCATTTTTTCTTGCATGTACTCACTCGTTAAACATGACACCTAATCCCTCTGTGGAATAAATTATTTTTTTTTCCAACAGAAATAACTTGCTTGTTAAGAGATGTTTAAGTCGAGCTGATTTTTATTTTAAAAGTCCCTTATTTAACTATAATGAAAATTGGGATAAAGTCCTATATTGATTTTAAAGAAACTATTGTTTGTTTGTATATATAGAATTATAAAAAAATACTCCCTCATATTCTTATTATAAGTAGTAATTATAATAATTGCATAAAACGAATTGATAGTTAAAATTAGTTAAAAATAATAGATGTATAAAAAATGTGATGTATTTTTCAAACATGTCCCTATTAAGAAAAAGAGTATAAGAGATAGAGTGAGTAAACATATGAGAGAGAATTGTCAATAAATTATTAAATGAATTGTATGTAAAAATAATATTAAATGAAAGATAATTAGTTGTGAGTTTGGTTGTTTGGGATAATTGTGGCTATTGTTCTCTACTCTTACCGTTCTTTTTCCATCTTCTTCCCTTCCACAACCCATCTCAGCCTTTAGATTGAAATTTGAGCGGTTCAAATTTAATGTTTCATAAAAATATTATTTTTAAATATTTTTTATTACATGTTTAAATTATCATAACTAAAATGCAGCATTTTTGAATTTATTTAATTATTTTTTTAATAATTTGATATTTTTAAAATATTTTTATAAACATTAAATCCGAACCGCTCATATTTTAATCTAAAGGTTGAGATGGGTAGTGGGGGAAGAGGATGAGAAGAGAATGATAAGAGCAGAGGATTGTAGCCAATTCCGGATAATTAATACTCCACCCGATCCCTTTTATAAGAGTTTCAAATTTGAATTTTCTTGGTCCTTTTTATAAGAGCTCAACAAGAGTCGTCTGAATATTTAATGAGTTTTTTTTTTCATTTTTACCCTTTATTAACTATATATATTGAATTAATTAAAAGGTTGATGATACTCATATTTACTTTATTCCTCTCTCTTATCTCCTCATAAATAAAGGCATACTTGAAAAAAGTTTATTTTAAACATGCTTATTATTTTTAATTAATTTTAACTGCTTTCTTAAATGACGCAATTCGATTGTCATGCTCTTATAAATAGGACAATATGAGGTATAAAGATATATATTTAATAGGGGTAGAAAAGGAAAAAATAGTATAAATTTTGAAACAAAAAAAGTTGCTTATATTAAAGACAGGCGCTAAGAGAAAGAAAGTTACTTATGTTATTTCAAGCCCTTCACCCAAGAAAGGGGTTGAATTAGATGATATTAAAAATTTTAAACTTAAAAACTTAATAAAGATATTAGAGTTAGAGAGATTACATTGAAGGGATAGACACATGAGATTTATACTGGTTTGGTCTAACAACTTGACCTACATCTAAACCTCCAAAATCCTTCTGAGAGTTTCACCATCCTTCTAAGATTCGTCGGGCTCTTGATGCCTTAGTACAAGCAAGTTCCTTCTCAAGGAACACCAGCTCTTCCTTACACTTTGTAGTCAATACCCACAACTAATGTCCCACTACCTTGAGCATCTCACAACACGAGTAATAAATGAAGTTTCATAAGCTCTCTCAAATAGTAAATGTAATGAATACTGAAGTACAAAAAATATCAAAAAACAGAGCACAAGAGTTTAATGCAACAGTGAAAGCTCGTCGTAGGTAGTTGGCTCCGTCTTGAATGCTTCTGTATTTATAAATTGGAATGAGTTAATGACCGTTGAAGCATTTGAATCTGTCACACCCTTATCTTGGTTTGACTTGCAGTGGAATATTATTACGGGGTTCGATAGGTAACACAAGAATAGCATAAATATACTGATAATATGTACATAATTACAAAAAATCCTCATAAGAGTTCGTACATAATACTTATAATTAAGGAACCATATAGGGCTACTAGGTTGTCTAAACCCATCCCAGTGAAACGAAGACTTCTTCCCGTCTTCCCTCTACCACTACAACCTTCTCTCGTGCACTTCTCTTCTCTGATTTTCGCGTACCTTTTGTATTTGCCTGTCTAAATTGTTGGTATAGAATGGTGAGATTCGAGAATCTCAGTATAAAACAGATACCATAATGCATGCATTATAGATGCTATGTGTATGACATGTTAGCTTTAACTAGATGTATGCCTTATAATGATAGTTCTGCATGTTCAATGTTTCATGTAACAAAACTCTGGCCACAGCGAAAACAGAAATAGAGTTTCATTTGTTCAAATATTTTCTGCACAATCAAGTAAAGCAATCACATACATCACTACACAAACAGAGATATCAAATACATGCAAGTAAGATAAGTCCCCCTACCTTGTGTCCGTTTTTCTAAACAGAAATAGTTCCTCGATCTATGTGAAAATAGCTCGGGCTCCATATTCAAACATACAATTCCAAATGTACCATTTAGACACTTCTATAGTGTTTCTAGGGGGTTATATGAGTCTATATTGAAAAATTACTAAAATGCCCCCGGGACCCTGGCCCGGCCTTGCCATACCTGGTCTGGCTGCATTTTTTTTGAAATTTTGACATGGACTATTTTGACATATTTTTATCCAAAGAATCCATTTCCGGATTTAGAATTACCAAATCCACTGCCAAAAGACAAAATTACCCTTGTCAGCCCCGTTTTAAGGGTTTTAGGGGCGTTTTTGTAATTATGCTTTTTTGGCCTTTTCCGAAAAAGTGATCAACTATAACCCCACCTAATTTTCCCTCCTAAACTTAATGGAATCATCAAATCATTGAAAATCAAACTCTAACCCTCAGATCTAGCCCTAACCAAAATTATGGTATCATATGGGAAAAATCAGGGTTTTGCGATTTCGGCTTCGTAATTGCGTTCCTTTCTACTCCTAACCATTTTATTGACTATTTCATTAGGTTACAACTGCCATTTGGTACCAATTTGGGTAGCATAACCCCTAAGGAAACCCATTTCCAAACATTTAAACCAATAACAATTTGACGAAAATTCACCGATTAAATTGTCCACAGCAGCCAAAATAGTCAATATACGAAGGTTTGGAAGTTACCTCAAGCTCCCACTAGCTTTTCCTCATCTTGGCTGAAACCCTAACTCCTCCACACCAAAATATGAGCTTCACAACCTTCAAGAATACCGAATAGAAGCTCAGGAGCAAAGTTATACATGTTAGGTAAGGATTTACCGAAGAAATTGGCTTACCGTACAAGATCTCTTCTCCCCCCTCCCCCGCCCTCTCTCTAGGTATGTTTGGACTTGCAAATGGTTGAACAAGGAGGAAGGAGATGATATAATAATATATCTTATGCTATTTTTATGATTTATGGAATTTTCAAAAATTCCAAAACCTAACTTATGTACATAAATCCTTATGTATATGTAACCATGCTCATTAAACCCAACCAATATTTCCTTTCTCATGCCACATGTAGAAGACACCTAAGGGTCCCCTATTATGGTCTCAATTGGCTTCACAACTTATTTCGGTTACGTATATACGTAACGTCTCTATTTTGGTTAAAATTGCACTTTTTGCTCAAATTTTCCATAAATTCATATTAAATTGACTAAAATATTCTAAATATATTTTTTCCTTTTATTTTATTTAATTAATTGAAATTAAATTCAATTAATTAGAAAATAATTAATTTTATGATAATTTGGCAAAATTATGATTTTGCCATTACCTTTTTAATCCAATTTCTTTTCTCATTTTTCTTTGGTCAATTCCCATATATTTTTAGACCAAATATTTTCTCTACTACTTCTCTATTTTTGGACCTTAATATTGGGATTTTTAAATTACCCAAACTAATTTCATAATTATTTTGCCCATTTTCTCATGAATATGAACATTTATAAAATTTATAAAGCCCAAATTCATGAATATTTACCATTTTATTGAATTTTCCAAATAATTACAATATATTTGGTGAATATAAAATTTGGGGTGTTACAGAATTCATTCGTTAGAGAGATGAGATAGCCGTTAGTGAAAGAGAGCATTTGAATTGGATGGGCTTCGTCGCATTTAATGCTTCTAAAGCAAAATGTGTTTTTTTTGTTGATATTGATTTTAATCCTTGTTTAAACACCTAAAATTTAAACATAAGTGTGATTAGTAATGTTTAGGAATGGTAAGAAGTATTATAATAGGATTTGATCACACTTAGAACGTGTAACAAACTTTTTGAAATGTTGTTCAAAAAGTTGTTATCAATATCACTTGGGTGATCGAGTAGTATTGTCTTATCACTCTAGTGATAAGACAATACTACTCGATCACCCAAGTGATATTGATAACAATTGAGTGTAGTCTAGTGTTTAAACTATTTCATCATTGAGGCACTTGATAGTTAAGTTTTGAAAAGTACATAATCACTTGAGTGATTATTGTTCGCTCGAGTGATCTTTAAAAATATTTAAAAAATCTAGTTCACTATTGAGTGACTCTGTGATGATGCTCTATATCACTTGAGTGATCTGCACTCTTTTCTTTGAAAAACTATATATCACTATCAAGTGACTTGATAGTGATCAACATCACTCGAGTGATCTGTCACATAAGATCACAAAATTACTTCATTACTACTGAGTGACTTGATAGTGATATGGAAGAAATGAGATATCACTCGAGTGATGCTTTAAATTTCTGAAGAGATCACTATGAAGTGACTATGTAATGATGAGTTTTCAAACTATCACTCGAGTGGCAACATTATTGCTCAAGTGATTTGTTAAATCTTCACAGAAACACTCGATCACAATCTGATGGTGAGATGAACAACTATATCACTCGAGTGACTTAGATTCCATAAATCATTTGCAAGACCATTTCCTTATGTACAACATTGATCTTAAGATTTGTTATAATCAGAACATGAATTCTAACAACTTATAAGAAGGATCAGAAGGAGTATTAAATAAACAACAATGTAATAATAATTTTATCTTGTTTATATAGCAGTATATAATTTAAAATTTAAGTTGATAAAAATATATAATATAAATTAATTTGAGATGAACAACTGATACATATATAATATAACAATCTGATGGTGAGATGAACAACTATATCACTCGAGTGACTTAGATTCCATAAATCATTTGCAAGACCATTTCCTTATGTACAATTGATAAAAAATTGATAAAAATATATAATATAAATTAATTGCGACATAGATGATAGATGCGTGAATAATAATCTAACATAACCATATATTCTAATTAACTATAAATTCATCATTATAAAAAATAACTATTTTTTTCATTGATGAGCAATGTAATAAAAATATAATAAATGTTTTTGGGAAAAAAGATCATGAGGAGGTCGTAAAAGACAAAATTCCAACAATAGCTCGGTTCTCTTATTCGGCAATTGATTGTAATGTTTATTGTGTCTCTAAATCATTACTTATAACACCTCAAATTTTATATTCATAAAAAATATATTATAATTAATTAAGAGATTCACTAAAATAGTGAATATTCATGAATTTATATCTTGTGAATTTTAAAATATTCATATTCACAAGGAAATGGGCAAACAAATTCAAGAAATGAATTAAATTACAAAGGTAATAGCAAAATCATAATTTTGCCAAATTAGCCCAAATTTATTATTTTCCAATTAATTGGAGTTAATTTCAATTAATCAAGGAAAATAAAGGAAAATGCATAAAAGGGATTATTCTTGGTGGAATAAAATCAAGAATTGGGAAATTAGGGAGAATTATACATAATTCATTTATATCAATTATGGAATTGTTAAAATCATTTTTTCCTGTTCATTCCCTCTTGAAATTTCGTCCAAACACCTAAGAATGAGGAGAAAATTTAATTTCCTGGACACATGTCCAAAAGACTACATGAAGAGATAATGATGATTAATTTCCAAGAAGCACAAGTCAAATGCTACATAAACATTGCAATGATGATAATGGTTGAGTGATGTGTTAGATTTATGTTGAGTACATGATGGAGGGATAGCTTGAGTAAAGGAAGGGAGATATTTGATTGCATGATGGTAAGCTTGAGTGAAGGAGGAGACAAACATAATTACATAAAAGGGTGTAAGAGTATGGACATAAAGTAGAAGGCATGGTTGGAGGTATGGGAAGAGGGATGGTGTCTTTGACAAGTGTTGAAATCCCAACCCTTGATGAGATCAATGGCTAGAAAGAAAGAAGACCAAATTAATAAAAACATTCTCCTTCCTCTTTCAAGCCATATTTCATCCAACACCAAAGAAAAATAGAGAGAGAGAGAGAGAGCTTGGGAAACTTTGAAGAATTAGAGAGAAGGAAGAAGAAGAAGCTAAGGTAAGTGTTGATCTCTTTAGTTTTTCTTGTAGCATGTCCCTAGATCCTTCTCTAAATCTGTCTTCTTCATGGAATCCATTAATTTGAAGATACATTATGTAATATCTCGAATTTTGGGATTAGAGGCTTGAGAATAAGCCTAAATTAAGTAGACTGCTAAGCCCCAATTTCGTAGATGTCCTAAATCTATTTTCTAATGTTTCTTATATCTTTGGGGTATTAAGAAAGTAAAATGGTGAATTTTGGAGAATATAATTATATTTTCGGTGAAATTGCCCATGAGGTAGTGAGTTTGTCATGTGATTTTGAATACTCAAATGATGAGAAAAAATTATGAAATTTTACAGGATGAAAGTAGACATCCTAAGCTTTAATTTGATAGGCCATATGAATCAATTAGAGCTATATACAAAAAGATATGAATTTTTGAAGTCAGCACAGAAAAATTGTGAAGTTTCTGGAACAGCAGGAAAAGATTAAAATTCTGAGAATTTTGTGATTCCATTCAGCAAAATTATATATTTTTCCTTGAAACTAGACTCAATAATGGTTTTATAGGCTTTGGAACCACTCCAATTCAATTTTTTTAGAATTAGTTATGATTTTTCAAAGTTTGGGCAGAAATCTGCCAGAATTTTGTAAAAATCCGAAAATTGGGAAATTATCAAATAAATGAAATAAGATATTAGATATTAAAATAAAAAGTGATCATCTTCTTCCAACAGCCATAATTGACGCCATTTTCAGTTTTAGAGAGAGAGAAGAGTTGAGATTTTTAGAGAGAGAAGGAGAGGAAAAAGCTTGTAAAGGTAAATAATTTCTTCGGTAAATCGGTTCCTAATGCGTATAACTCCGTTCCTAAGCTTCCTTTGCATGTGATTTAAGGTTTGGAAGCTCATCTTTTGGTGTTTCAAGGGTTAGGGTTCAGCCATCTTGAGAAAAGCTAGTAGAAGCTTGAGGTAACTTCCAAACTTTTGTGTATTGACTATTCTAGCTGCTGTGGACAATTTAATCGGTGAAATTTCATCGGATTGTCATTGGTTTTAAAGTTTGGAAATTGAGTTGCCTAGGGGTTATGCTGCCCAAATTGGGTCTTAATGTTAGTTGTAACCTAATGTAATGGTTAATAAAGTGGTTAGGAGTAGAAAGGAAAGTGTTTACCGAGCCGAAACCGAAAAACCTCAATTTTTTCCTGAAAACCCATATATTTTGGCCAGCACTATAAATGGGTATTAGAGTTAGATTTTCAATGATTTTATGGTTCCATTGAGTTCAGGAACAAAAATTAGGTGAGGTTACAGTTGGGCACTTTTTCAGAAAAGGCCGTGAAAGCATAATTACAAAAATGCCCCTAAAACACTGAAATAAGGGCTATCAAGGGCAATTTCATCTTTTGACAGTGAATTTGATAATTCTGAGTCCGGAAATGGATTCCTTGGGTGAAAATATGTCAGGATAGCCCAGGTTAGAATTTCGGGAAAAGTACAGCCGGACCGGGTACAGCGGGGCCAGGCTGGGTCCCCGAGGGTATTTTAGTAATTTTTCAAGATAGATTTATATAACCCCCAGAAACACTATGGAAGTGTCTAAATGGTACATTTGACATTGTAGGATCGAATATGGAGCCCCAAGCTTTTGGCACACAAATCGAGGAGAAAGATTGGAGGTAGGGGACTTATCTTACTTGCATGTATTTGATATCTTTGCTTGTGTAATGATGTATGTGATTGCTTTACTTGATTGTGTAAAGCATATTTGAATAAATGAAGCTCTGTTTCTGTTTTCGCTGTGGCCATAGTCTTGTTGTATGAAATATTGAGCATGCAGAAATGTCATTATGGGGCATACATCTAAATAAAGTTAACATGTCATACACATAGCATCTATCATGCATGCATTATGGTATCTGTTTCCTACTGAGATTCTCTCGAATCTCACCCCTCCCCTACCAATAATTTAGACAGGAGACGACAGAAGATATGCAAACAACAATGCAGAATACCGTACGAGAGAATTATAGTAGTGGAACGAAGACGGCAAGAAGTCTCCGTTTCACTGGGATGAGTTTAGACATCCTAGTAGCCTTGTGCGGCTACCTTAATCGTAAGTATCATGTATAAACCTCTATGGGTAATTTATGTAATCATACACATATTATCAGTATAGTTATGCTATTCCTGTGTTGCCCACCGAACCGCATATCGTTTTCCGCTAATACTCTTGTAAATGTGAAATTAAAATAAGGGCGTGGCACATTCTTAGCTCAAGAAGAGAAAGATGAGATGTCTAGAGAGAGAAGATTCAAGATCTCAAGAGGTAACCTCACAAACCTTAGATCTAAACTAGTATGGTGTTGTTGTTGAGGATTGTGTTTGGTTTTGGCACGCAAATTGAGGCATGTATTCGAAGATCAGGGAAGAGCGATTAAGATAGGGAAGTTACCTCTCCTGCATATATTTGATAATTGTGCTGGTATATTGATGCATGTTATTGTTTTGCTTGATTTTGTGAAATATATATGAATAATTGAAGCTCTGTTTCTATTTATGCTATGGTCATACCTATATTATTTGAAACATTGAGCATGTAGATATGTCATTGTGTGAGCATAAGTTATGTAATGCAAGCACATCATGCATTAAGCACTTATCTTGCATGCATATTGGTATTGCTTTCCTACTGAGATTCCCCAGAATCTCACCCTCCCCTACCAACAATTTAGACAGGAAAAGATAGAAAGTATACTAAGAACAAAGAAGAGAACCGTACAAGGGGATTGCAGTAGTAGAATGAAGACGGGAAGATGTCTCCATTTCACTGGGATGGATTTAGACACCCACGTAGCGCTATGAGGCTACGTTAATTGTAATTATCAAGTACGAACTCGTATGGGGAATTTTCGTAATCGCGCACATAATATCAGTATATCTATGTTATTCTTGTGTTGCCCACTGAACTGTGTATTATTTTCAACAAATACTCTGAAATAGATGAAAATAAAATAAGGATGTGACATTACTCACTGTATTTTTATTTTCTCTATTGTTTATTTTGTTAGATAAAATTTAATTATTTTATTATGTGTATGTTTTTAGTCTGCCAATAAAAATGGAAAAAAGTACAAGAATTTTTTTTTTTTGGGCATAACTCACTCACCTAGCATGCTCTTATAAGGTAGAACTCACAATTTCACATTTAAAAATAATAATGGAAGCGTAAAGAAGTTAGCATATGGCAAGCGAGCCATCTTTTGGTTAGTGTAATTGAGGGGTCAAGCAGCTATTCTTTATAATATTTTTTAGACACCCACGCATATTTATATATATATAAAACATCAGAATCAAAGCACATGTATTATATACTTTCCAGTAAAATCAACCATTTTTAAATAAAAAAGGCGAAAGCTATTATACTAGTAGTGCCTTCTGTTGTAAATATAAAAGTTAGATAATGTGTTTAATTTTTATTCTAAATGTAATATTTCAATTAAATTTAACTCTCAATTTTTTATTTTTTCTCTAAAATAACCAAATCAATTGCCCATAGTAAGGAAATTTTCATCCTAGGATAGTTACAATAACTAACACAAATTTATTGTAAATAACTAACTAAACTAATTTTTTTATTACATGTGAATTAATTATCTGACACTCATATTAGTTAAATTATACCAATGTGGCTTGGCAAGTGGCTACAACCAACAACAAGAAGCTCATCTTATCAAGAGGGGCCTTAAAAAACGAGATAAAAAAGTTACACATACACGAATTAAGAAACCTTTTTTTTCCTTTATCTTTTTTATACAGTTTATTTGGGATTAATTTTCCTGTATTTTATAATCTTGATCTGAAAGTGCTTGCGACTAATATCCGACTGGATCGGGTAACAATGAGCGAGACGTTTTTGTAGCATTTATCTGAATATATGTGGTAATTTTAATCCATGTGATGTTGACTTATATTCTAATAATTATCTACTATTGATCCTAAATATAAGATAAAGTTGATTTTTTTTAGAAATATTAAGAAAACTAAATAAGTTATTTAATCATATCATATATTATATATCCTTAGATTATATATTAGTTTATTAGTCAAACTAATTAGTTTGGAGAAAAAATATAAATATAAATATGCTAAAATAATTTAATTAGCTTTCTTAATTTTTCTAAAATAGTTAATTTTATTTTATAATTAAGATTGAAGGGAGTATGATCTACCAGTTACCTCACTAGCCACAAAACCATTTGTCTCCAAGATTTGTAGTAGGAATCCATACCCATAAATGAGAAAATTAGGAGAGCTAAAAAAAATCATAGGGATATGACTAAAAAATTAAGTGAAATTATAAAAAAATGACAAATCAATTTTATAGGTAAGAATCGAAGAGATCAGGCAATCATGAATCCCGAATTCGATAATAATATAAAGTTGGATAACGCGTAACGTGGGCCACCCTCTTTGTCCGCTTGGCAGTTGCGTTTCAAACACAACTGCTAAAAGTCGGAATATTCGTTTAAGAATGATAAGATTTTGGAAAACATATGTTTTATATAGATATGGGATTATAAAGATTAAATGGTTATTTTCTTAGTTTTTTCTTATTTACTTTGTATATTATAAAATCACTTAAAATAAGTTAAATAATATAGAGTTGGTTTAGTTATATAAAGCTTTGTTAGATCCTTCTAGATCTCGAAAACTCAAATTCAAATTTTAAAGGAGTCACTTGTGTTAGAAGGGGTAACCTCAAACTCCGAACCATATACTAAATAGTAATATCAAAAAAAAGAAAAAAGAACTGTTATGCCACTAAGCTGCAAAGTTGGTGCCTTTGTAGCATTATAGGTTGTTTTCTTTAAAAAAATGTTCTTAGTAATTTGTACAGGGAATTTGATGGTTTTAAGGAGTGTCCAACTTTTTTCATATACACCCATATAACACTAAGGGTAATCTGTAACATCCTAAAATTTATATTCATAAAGAATATTGTAAATATATGAGAAATTCAATAAAATGGTGAATACTGGATATTCATGAATTTGGAATTTATAAATTTTATAAATGTTTAATTTCATGAGAAATTGGACAAAAATAATTATGTAATTAATTTGGGTGATTTAAAAAGCCTAATATTAAGGTCCAAACATAAAAGAATATTAGAGAAAATATTTGGTTTAAAAATATATGGGAATTGGCCAAAGAAAAATGAGAAAAGAAATTGGATTAAAAAGGTAATGACAAAATCATAATTTTGCCAATTTAGTACAAAATTACTTATTTTCCAATTAATTGAATTTAATTTCAATTAATTAAGAAAAATAAAGGGGGAAAGGAAAATATATTTAGAATATTTTGGTCAATTTAATATGAATTTATGAAAAATTTGAGCAAAAAGTGTAATTATGACCAAAATTGAAACTTTACGTGTATACGTAATTGGAACAAGTTGTGAAGCCAATTAAGACCAAAGGATAGGACCCCTAGGTGTCTCCTACATGTTGCAAGAGGAAGGAAATATTGGTTGGGCTTAATGAGCTTAGTTACATGTACATAGGGTTTATGTCCATAAAATTGATTTTGGAATTTTTGGAAATTCTATAAATCATTAAAAAAATAATCTAATATAATAAAAACACATCATCTCCTTCTTTCCTACATCCCATTTTTGTGTCATTTCATATCTGAAACAAGAGAGAGAAATTTGAGAGAGTTTAGAGAGAGAAAGGGAAGAAATCTCGCAAGGTAAGCCGATTTCTCTGACGATTTCGTTTCTAACGCGTATATCTCTTACCCTAAGCTACTCCTCTTTTTTCTTTAAGGTTTGATGGCTCAAAAATCTGTGGTTGAAGGGTTAGGATTTCAACCATATTGGGGGAAAGCCAGAGGAAGCGAAAGGCAACTTTCAATCCTTCGTACATTAACTATTCTGGTTGTCGTGGGCAATTTAATTGGTGAAATTTCGCCGGATTGCCATTGGTTTTAAATTTTGGAAAAGTGTGTGCCTAAGGGTTATGCTGCCCAATTTTAGTTCAAATGGTTGTTTTAACTCAATTAGATGGTTAATAAAGTGGTTATGAGTAGAAAGAAATATGTTTGCAGAGCCGAAATCGCAAAACCCCGATTTTTTCTGGAAGACCCATAAATTTCGGTCAGGGCTGTAAATGGGTCTTAGAGTTGGATTTTCAATGCTTTGATTATTCCATTAGATTCAGGAGGGAAAATTATGTGGGGTTACAGTTGGGCACTTTTTCGAAAAAGCCCAAAAAACATAATTACAGAAACGCTCCTAAAACCCTAAAAGTAGAGCCGCCAAGGGTAATTTCTTAATTTGATATTGAATTTGGTAATTTTAAGCTCGGAAATGGATTCCTCGGACGAAAATACGTTAGGATAACCCTAATCAAAAATTTGAGAAAACATGCCATCGGGCGGAGTACGGCGGGGCCAGGCCAGGATCCAGGGGCATTTTGGTAAATTTTCACCATAAGCTAATATAACCACAAGAAACACTATGGAAGTGTCTAAAATGATACTTGGATAGACTATGACCTACTTCTTGTACATTTAATATTTTAGGATCAAATCAGGAGCCGAAAGTCGACACGTTTCACGAGGCACACAAAAAGGGGTCTATCGAACTTCGAGGTAGGAACATTATACTTCATACATCATGTCATAGTTATATGATTATGTGGATACCATTGTTGTAAATGTACTTTGTCAATCAACATTCTTTACCCAGAGAGGGGCCAGTAGTGCCAGAGGCACTTACACTGGAGTTGGTGAGAACCCAATCAGTGCATAATATGTTTACATTGTTCATTAATTGGTGCATACATAGCACATATCATATTTACTTTTCTCATTTTGTATGAATGATAGCCTGTTTTTACTGGGATTCTTCGTAATCTCACCTCTTTTTCTAAATCAAAATGTCACGCGGATGCTGATAGTTCAAAAGGCAAGGACACAGTTACGGGAAACTGACAGGCACATTTCTTGAGACACAGCTGGTGGTTATATTTAGTCTGTACTTGGAATATTTTGGGATATTCTGTACATATTTGTAGTTAGTAGTGAATTTTGCTCTATTAATGACTGTCTGTAAACAAATACTTATTATCAGCATAACTGTACTTTTCTATTTGCCTGTGGAACTTATTCATTATTGTCCTACGCATATCAAAATAAAAACGGGTGTTGACACGATCAATGAAAGAAGAAATTAATATGATATTGAAATTTAATGTAGTCAATAAGCAAATTATTAGAAACTTAAATTTTATGACAAATATAGTGCTTTTAATTGATTTTATACGTCTGCATGATTTAATTAAAAATGAATTATATTTGAAATTCGCTTGGTATAAATGTATAATGTTGAATACCACTATTGTGCTTATTATAAATTTATCCAGGAAGAAATTTTTGTCATAAATAAAAGTTTACTTAGAAGGTTATTTATGACTATATTTCAATTTCACCTTTATGTAGTTCTCATTAGAAATGGAAAAAGAAAAAAAAAAGGGTGAAAATTATTTGTAAATGCACTGGGAGAGAGAAAATGTTAATAAGTGTAAAGTTGAAATTTTTTATAAATTTAAGGCATATTTAATAATTTAACTCCCATTCTTTCATATGTGAACATTAGTTAAAATAGGAAATTAAGTGATAAGTTTGATTAAAAAGCTTAGGACAATTTTTGAATAGGTTTGCTCTTTTTTATCTATGTATTATACCAATCTAAATATTTGATGAATTTCTTTATTTTTATCCCAATTAATCACATATTTCTTTCGTATCTTATTTTGCCTCATTCTCTCACTCGCACTTTTTATAACTATGGGTGTTCTTAAAAAAATAAGTTAGATTTTTTAACTTGGTACAATTTTAACCAACTTCTTAATCAATATTTTATTTATTTAATTTTATAAAAAGGACTAAACAGGGTAATTCTTAAGCTCTCAAAAGGTTTTCTCTACGAATTGACTTAGTAAAAGGATTTTATATTTTCGTTTTGCTTTTTGAGAACACCATTATGAATAGACTGGGTTTGAGAAAAAAATGAGCAGAAAAAGAAATTAGGAAGAATGAGTTGATAAAATATGTGAGAAAGACATATAATTAATTAAGAAGAAAAATACAAAAAAACATTAAATTGTTAAACATGCACATTATAGATTATAAAATAATAAAAAGCCCAAACTCGTTTAAAAAAATTCTGACATATAAAAAGATAAGTACAACGGGATAGTAACCTATTTTATTAAATTTTTGTTTGACAAATGCCCTTTGTCAAAAGCGAAGCTCAAACATATATAGTGTGTGTTTGGAATAGTGGTAGGAAAAATGACTTATTATGATTCTGATATATTAAAAATGACTTAATAGAAAAGTCAATTTTTATAATGTGATTTATGTTTGGATGAACAATTTATTTTTGGACAATAAGTGTTTATAAATAGTGATCTACGATATACAAAGTAAGTATATGAGAGGAGTTTTATCTCGATTTACGTAATAAGTGACTTAATAGAAAAGCTACAATGAGGAGTTTATTTAACAAGTAGCTTATTCTACCCGTGTTGTAATTAAAAAAGCCTGAACCAAACATTTTAAAAAAAAAACCCAACTCAATAAATCATTTTTCAATGAAAAACGGGTTTATATACCCCCAAAACGCCGAACCAAACACACGCATACTCTTTCCCACCAATGATATAAGTCACCTCAGTTAATTCATCAAAGCTAAAAAATTAATTAACTCATTAAATTTACCTTAACTTTAAAGAAATGAGAAAAAAATATTTAAATATCATTTAAATTAGTAATTTTTTAAAAATTTGAGTTATTAATTGCTATACTCTTTATATTAATCTCATTACTCTTATTATCAACAAAACCAATTTAAAATTTTAAAATTCAAGTGGCATTTAAGTATTTTTTTCTAAAGAAAGTTCTAACTTTGCTCCAATTAATATATTGTGGAATAGAGGGAGCATTTTAAAAAAAAAATAGATTTTTTTAATGGGAAGGTAATGGTGGATTTTTCCTTCAAATGAAAGGCTGTTTTTTTAAAAGTCACATCAATAATAAGTATAGCATGTGATTTAGAAGTGAATTTGGTTCTAAATATAATACTCTTATAATCTTATTTATAATACACTTTTCACATTTTTCACACTTACTAAGGAAAACATTAAACCACATTATCGCTCTCATAAAGTTAAACAACTTTGTAACTCTATCCCTATTTAATATACATAATACCATTATGTTCCTATTTATAAGTTATTTTTAACTAATTCTCACATACCAAGAAAAGATAATTAACTTATTAACCATAGGCTAAATTTTCAATTTTGCCCTTATCTATGATTGGTTCTAAAAGTCAACGTGAATAAATTCTTTTTATTTATTGCAATTAATAGGGGTAAAAAGTACAAAACACATTTATTACCCTGAAACTGAATTTATAAATATGACCATTTTTTTTTTGTAAAAAATGACTTATAAATAAAATCAAAATGGTACTAAATGAAAACAAAATCAATATACTCATCTGATTCTATTTATATGGCACTTCTAACATTTTTCAGACAGATCAAGAATAATCTCAAATCTCATTAACTCTGGCATCAAATTCAACAACTTTTCAATTTTATCCCATTTTAATATATATAATATCAAATAAAAATAAAGTCAACGCAATAAATAAATGAATGGTTAAATTGTACATTCACCTAAAAACATTAATGAGGTGCCTTATAAATAAGAAAAAAAATTCTCTTTTTGACCTATATATAGGACTAGAAGAGAGGAGTAATTCTCCCTCAAGTTCAAATTTATCAAGAAATTAGTTAAAAATATTAAATGCAAGATACCTAGTTCTTTTTTTTTAATATACCACTCTGATCATATTTATAAGTCTTTTTTTATCAAAAAATTTGGCCATATTTATAAATCCAGTTTCAGTATAGTAAATGAGATTGTGACAATTTTGTCCCTATTTATTGTACCAATGAAGAAATAATTTAAAGATAGATAGAGAAGAAAGAGTTGAAAAATACACATTCATAAATTAGAGTATGGTTGAAAATTTACTCTATGATTATTGAGTTAATTATCTCTCTCTAATATATGAGATTTAATTAAAAGAGACTTACTATTATTTATTAAGAGAACAAGTGAGGCATATAATAAATGGGAAAAAGGGAAGAAATAGAATGTGCAAAGGGAAGAAAAATGATTAGAGAGGGCATGGGAAAAACGAAGAAAGAAATTGTGTATAGAAAGAGAAAAATAAAGAGAGAGATTGTTGCCAAGGAGAGAGAGGCGTCGGGACATTGAAAAAAAAAGGCACTAAATTCAGAGTCAAAATTAAAATTGAACTTATAAAAAAAAGTAAAAAATTCATCTAGCCCTCAATAACATGATTTAATTTCAATCAACCCCAGATAATTCTGAAACTTCATTGTGCCCTTTGGGTCAAAATAAAATAAAATTTTGTGAGTGAAAAGTAGGGGTGAGCAAAACCGAACCAAGACCGAAGAATGAATTGAATCGAATCAATTTCGGTCTTTTCGGTTCGGTTTTTTCAGTGTTTGGTGCATGTTCGGTTTGTAACATCCTAAATTTTATTCACAAAAAATATCTTGTAATTATTTAAATAATTCAATAAAATGGTGAATATTTATGAAATTTGGATCTTATGAATTTTGAAATATTCAGGTTCATAAGAAAATGGGCAAATTGATTCAAGAATTGAATTAGATTACAAAGGTGATAGCAAAATCATAATTTAGCCAATTTAGCCCAAGATTAATTATTTTCCAATTAATTTGAGTTAATTCCAAATAATCAAGGAAAATAAATAATTGGATTATTCTTGGTGGACATGTGCTTGTGACAAGTGCCACATTATGGTCCCTTGATGAGATCAAGGGCTAAGAGGCAAGAAGACATAAATGATGTGAAGGCATGGCATAAAGTTGAAAAAGTATGGCCTAAAGCAATAGAGTATGGTGGGAGGTATGGTTGGAGGGATGGTGTACATGAAAGGTGGAGAGATCTCAACCTTTGATTAGATCTATGGCTAAAAAGAAAGATGACCAAAATTAATAAAAACATTCTCCTTCCTCTTTTAAACCATATTTTATACAGCACCAAAGAAAAATAGAGAGAGAAAGAGAGAGAAAGCTCTCAAGTTCTAGAGAGAAGGAGGAAGAAGAAGTTTAAGGTAAGTGTGATTTTTTAAGAGTTTTCTTGTGATTTTGCTTAGAAACCTTCTCTAAACCTTTCTTCTTCATGGAATCCATGAATTTGAAGACACATTCTTAGCTCAAGAAGAGAAAGAGGAGATGTCTAGAGAGAGAAAATTCAAGATCTCAAGAGGTAACCTCACAAACCTTAGATCTAAACTAGTATGGTGTTGTTGTTGAGGTTTGTGTTTGGTTTTGATGATTTTTGGTCAAGTTTGTAAATTTGGAAAGCCCTAATCTTAAGGGGTTATGCTACCCAAATTTATTTAAATCATGATTAGGATGTGATTAAATAAGTTAATAAGGGATTAGAAGTGGAAAAGTATAAGTTTTAGAAGCTAAAACACAAAACTCCATTTTTCCAATTTTTGACCAATATTTCGGCCAACATAGATCTGAGAGAAGGAGTTGGATTTTTATAAAATAAATGGTTCCATTGGACTCAGTGGGCAAAAATAGGTAGGGTTACAGTTGGTCACTTTTTCGGTAGAGGCCGAAAAAGCATAATTACGAAAACGCCACTGAAATCCCTAAATAGGGGCTGTCAAGGGTATTTTCATAATTTGACAATGAATTTGGTGATTTCAAGCCCATAAATGGATTCCTTGGGCGAAAATATGTCAGAATACCCCTAGTCAAAATTTTGGGAAAACGTGCCATCAGGCTGGGTACGGCGGGACCGGGCCGGGTTCCCGGGGGGCATTTTTGTAAATTTTCACCATAGACTGATATAACCACCAGAAACACTATGAAAGTGTCTAAACTGTACATTTGACATTCTAGGACCGAGTAGAGAACCCGAGGAATTGGAACGCAAATCGAGGCATGTTATTCGAATATTAAGGAAGGGCGATTAAGGTAGGGAACTTACCTCTCCTGCATGTATTTGATATTTGTGCTAGTGTATTGATGCATGTTATTGCTTTACCTGATGATGTAAAACATATATGAATAATTGAAGCTCTGTTTCTGTTTATGCTATGGTCATACATATGTTGATGGAAACATTGAGCACGCAGATATGTCATTGTGTGAGCATGGGTTATGTAATACAAGCATGTCATGCATTAAGCACTTATTTTGCATGCATATTGATATTCCTTTCCTATTGAGATTTCCCAGAATCTCACCCTCCCCTACCAACAATTTAGACAGGAAAAGACAGAACATATGCTGAGAACAATAAAGAGAACCGTACGAAGGGGATTGCTGTGGTGGAGTGAAGACGAGAAGATGTCTCCGTTCACTGAGATATATTTAGACACCCACGTAGCGTTGTGAGGCTACGTTAATTGTAATTATCAAGTACGAACCCGTATGGGGAATTTCCATAATCACGCACATAATATCAGTATATCTATGTTATTCCTGTGTTGCCCATTGAACTGCGTATCGTTTCCGCAAATACTCTAAAATAGGTGAAAGTAAAAATGAGGGTGTGACACGGTTTTCTTCGGTTTTTCGGTTCGGTTCGGTTTTTTTAAAAAAATTTCGGTTTAAACCGAAACACTGAAAATATTAAAAGAGTATACCACCACCGAAAAACCGGATGTAAGACAAAGAATGATATATCATTGGATATTCATCTTTTTGAACTTTTGTTATGTTTTCTTCGAATTAAGTAATGTTGAATACAATTATTCTGCATCTCTAAAAAACCTTCCTAATTTTGGTTCCATTATTGGAATATTGGGTACTCCAAACTACATTGATCATATATGTAATATGTTATTTATACTTTGTTTTATATCATATTTTTTTGGATCTTGACGAGGTTATTCAATTTTATAATTTGTATTAATTTTTGTTGGTTGAAAATTCAGATATTTGAAGTAAAAAATGAAGGCTAAATTTTTTTTGATTTTTTCTTAAAAAACCAAAACCGAACCGAATAATTTGTGTTATTTCGATTGTTCAGTTTCAGAATTTTCTTTATTTCGGTAGTTCGGTTTTTACCAAAAAACCGATGCTCACCCCTAGTGAAAAGATAATAATACCCCCCCTTTTTTTCCAGAAGAGCATTTATAAAATAAATAAGGACATTTACATGATGAATAAATGTATTTACAAGATAAATAAAAGCATTTAAAAGAACCTAGGAAATAAAAAACGTTTAGAAAATTTACAAGACAAATAAAGACAATAAAGAGACAAATAAAGGGATTCAAAAGAACTTAGGAAATTAAGAACATTTTGGCTACCAACTGAGTTTAGATCCAACAGAAGGGGCTAGTCTTTCATAATGTAGCAAACTAAGGTTTAAATTCCTGTTAGGAGAGATGCCCATATTTAATGTTGATAGTGCCACGAATAGGATTGTTATCAATAAGAGGATACCTATGTTTAGTAAAAAAAAACATTTTGGTCATTGACATGACAAATATCAAAATTCAAAAGATAAGTATGAACATTTACAAGATAAATAAAGAAAGGGCATAATTATCTTTTCATCTAAGAAACTTAATTTAATGTTGGCCTATGGGAGTGCAGTGAAGTTTAAGTAAAAGCATTTAAAAGAACCTAGGAAATAAAAAACGTTTAGAAAATTTACAAGACAAATAAAAACAATAAAGAGACAAATAAAGGGATTCAAAAGAACTTAGGAAATTAAGAACATTTTGGCTACCAAGTGAGTTTAGATCCAGCAGAAGGGGCTAGTCTTTCATAATGTAGCAAACTAAGGTTCAAATTCCTGTTAGGAGAGATGCCCATATTTAATGTTGATAGTGCCATGAATAGGATTGTTATCAATAAGAGGATACCTATGTTTAGTAAAAAAAAACATTTTGGTCATTAACATGACAAATATCAAAATTCAAAAGATAAGTATGAGCATTTACAAGATAAATAAAGAAAGGGCATAATTATCTTTTCATCTAAGAAACTTAATTTAATTTTGGCCTATGGGAGTGCAGTGAAGTTTAAGTAAAAGCATTTAAAAGAACCTAGGAAATAAAAAACGTTTAGAAAATTTACAAGACAAATAAAGACAATAAAGAGACAAATAAAGGGATTCAAAAGAATTTAGGAAATTAAGAACATTTTGGCTACCAACTGAGTTTAGATCCAGCAGAAGGGGCTAGTCTTTCATAATGTAGCAAACTAAGGTTCAAATTCCTGTTAGGAGAGATGCCCATATTTAATGTTGATAGTGCCACGAATAGGATTGTTATCAATAAGAGGATACCTATGTTTAGTAAAAAAAAACATTTTGGTCATTGACATGACAAATATCAAAATTCAAAAGATAAGTATGAACATTTACAAGATAAATAAAGAAAGGGCATAATTATCTTTTCATCTAAGAAACTTAATTTAATGTTGGCCTATGGGAGTGCAGTGAAGTTTAAGTAAAAGCATTTAAAAGAACCTAGGAAATAAAAAACGTTTAGAAAATTTACAAGACAAATAAAGACAATAAAGAGACAAATAAAGGGATTCAAAAGAACTTAGGAAATTAAGAACATTTTGGCTACCAACTGAGTTTAGATCCAGCAGAAGGGGCTAGTCTTTCATAATGTAGCAAACTAAGGTTTAAATTCCTGTTAGGAGAGGTGCCCATATTTAATGTTGATAGTGCCACGAATAGGATTGTTATCAATAAGAGGATACCTATGTTTAGTAAAAAAAAAACATTTTGGTCATTGACATGACAAATATCAAAATTTAAAAGATAAGTATAAGCATTTACAAAATAAATAAAGAAAGGGCATAATTATCTTTTCATCTAAGAAACTTAATTTAATTTTGGCCTATGGGAGTGTAGTGAAGTTTAAGAATCTTTTGAGGTTGACTAAAATTAAATCACATCCTTAAAATCTAAATGAAATTTTCCTTAAAGAAAACACTCCATACAAGTTTGACTCTTATATTTTGAACTAGAGGAAGTAATAAGTGAAGGGTTAAACTATACTCCTTCCGTTTCTTTTTATAAGTAACTTTTTTTGTCTCTCAAAATTTAAACTACGTTTCCCTTTTCTACCCCTTTTAAATATATATCTTTATGAGTATTGATTATCTTAGACTCACCACTAATTCTCTTTTAATTAATCATTTATTACTTATTCTTTCTCGTTTTTTCTACTTATCCTCTCTCATATTTTTACTCATTTTATCTCTTATATTCTATTAAAAAATAGGGGTATTTAATTATATTTTTTATTTTTAAATAACCTTGACGGTCAATTTATTTTGCACAATTAAAAATAATATTGCTTATAAAAATGATATAATGAAGAGTATTCACCTCAAAACTTTAACATTGCCTTATAAATAGCACAAAAAAAAAACTTATATATCTGTTATATAAAAAGGACCAAACTAATATTTGATTAAGGATAATATTGAAAATTTATTTTAATTAAAAAGTATACTATAATTTCAAGGCTGATAACCCTGTACCCTAGAGCTCTATTTCCGCTCGGAACACTAGACTCTAATTTATTGACCCTACTTTGGGGCAGGAGAGAAAACCGTCTTGATTTTAATAATTTATTATTCAAACGTAAAGAATAATAGATTCATTAAATTGTCGCATTCAAGAAGGGCACAAAAGTCAATATATCGTGATATATTGAAGAAGAGATGCTCAAAAGCAGACTGATTTTTTTTTCTTTTGCCAGTAAAAGCAGACTGATTAATGTTCTCATTATTGTCAATATCTCAAGACACCGTGGTGTAATGGGGTGAGACTTTTAAATATCATGATTGTGACGAGATAATCGTGTTGATTTTTATTGGGGAAATGACCGGGTGATAAAAACTTGATATGACAATAAATAAAAAAATTTAAAGAGGGAAACAGATCGTCTAAGATAAGAATGGGATTAAATCATGGACCCTACCTGCACTGTATTATTGTACGGACTCCTAGTCAAGTGGGTTGGTGGTCCAGTCCCTGACACGGATCGTGACCATTTTCTCACGGTTAAAAAAATCTGGATCATATTAACTACTTGCAGTAGTCTGTAAGCATGTTTGTTTCAACTTAAAAAAACTTATAAGTTGCTTTTTACGTAAATCGAGACACAACTCCTCTCACATACTTACTTCGTATACCGTAAATCACTATTAAAAAGCAACTTATAAGCAATCGAATCGCTCAACCAAACATACCCTGTATCATAAACTACCAACTAATAAGAGTTTTTTTTTTTTTAATAAAGCACTTATTTATTTCTAGAAAATCATTGAATATTTTTTTTATGCATGTTTATTCTCTTTTGTCTTTATTATAAGACATTAATTACCAATTTTTACAAATCAATAAACATAATTAAAAGTATTTAAAATTATCCTAAAATTTTAGTAATTTCCAATATTACCCTTACTAGTTATACTAAACTCAAATATCCATTAATTATTACTCTCTTTCACTATCCTTATTAAATATGGGAATATATGAAAAAATAAATTAAATACTCCTTATAAATTTGTCAATATCTTATAAAAAAGACCCAAAATATTTGTTAATTAGTGCCTTAGAATAAAGACTAGAGGGAGTAATAGTTAACAAGGGTAAAAAAGAGAGTAATAATTAATGCTCCATTGGTCCCGATATATAAAGTCCTTTTAATCAAATTGTAATATTCTAAAAAATAGTTAAAATTACTTAAAAGCGTAAAAAATATGTAGAAAATATAATTTTTTCTTTAAAGATATCCTTATTTATAAATGACTAAGAAAGAAAGAGTAATGATGAGAGAGAAAAGAAAGAAATTTATAAGTAATTTTCTCTCTCATAGGATTGATCATTTTTATAAGTAATTTTCACTTTTTGGTTTAAAAATACAATCTTCTTTTTCTTTTTTTTATCCTTATTAAATACTTATTATTTCTCATATCTTATACTCATTATTTCTCATACTTTTTATCTATTCTCTCTCTTATACTCTTTTCATAAATAGGGATATATATGAAAAAACATGACATTTTTAACATACTTTTTTATTTTTGACTATCAGTTCATTTTGCACAATCAAGAGAAAAATTTATAAATAGAATCAGAGAAAGTACCACTATGGTCCTATTTATAAGTCCTTTTTGACAGAAAATTTTGATCCTATTTATAAGTCCATTTTCAGGGTACTAAATGCATTTTGTTCTTTTTTACCCTTATTAATTGCAATAAAGAAATGGAATTTATTTATATTGACTTTTGGAACCAATCATAGATAAGGGCGAAATTGAAAATTTAGTCAACAGTTAATGAGCTAACTAACTTTTTTTAATATGTGAGAATTAATTAAAAAAGACTTATAAATAGGATCAGAATGGTAATAAATAAATTATGTGAGAAAATGGGAATAAAATGCATTTATCGTTCTCGCAAAAGTCAAATGGGAATTTAAAAAAGCACAAACTCAAGGACCTTGTTCAGACAACGTCAAACCGCGTAATTAAGGGTGTGTTTGGTTTGAGGGGTGGGTAAGGGGAGGGGAGTGGAGGATGATTAGATTATCTTTCTGGGTTTAAAATATTTAAATTTTAAGTAGAAACCTAAAATTTAAAAAAAAATAAGAGAATAAATTTTAGACGGGAACTCAAAATTTAAAAGAATGAGATGATAAATTTTAAGTTTCTTTTATCCAATATTATAATTTTGCCCCCTGCCCCCCTCCACCCAAACAAAACACACCCTAAGTCTTCAGAAAATTTTTTATTAGGATAATAAGTTAGGATAATGAAAAATATTTTATAAAATTAAGGATTTAAAATGAAATTTTATATAAAAGATAAAAAAGGTGAACAATTACTCTTATTTAAGACATTTTTTTTACAATTTTTACTTATATATAAAATCCTGCTAGTTCATAGTTTGGTTTATTAGTTTGATTTAACCACCACGCATAGAATAAAAACAATATCTTCGTTGAAAGAGAGTCAATCTCCTCTGTTTCAAATATAAAAAACTTATTGGTCAAAAAAAAATATATAAAAAAACTTTTAACTAATTTATATGTGCCAATAAAAATAATTAAAAATATTAAATTTGTCATTGTTCAATTGATTTGAAATACTTTTTCTGATCTTATTTATAAGAGCTCGATAACCAAGTTATGTAGTTTAAAAAAATGACTAAAATTAGTTAAACGATAAGTATGTTTAAAATAAACTTTTTTTTTCAAGTATGTCATTATTTATTAAAGAAGGGTAAAAAAGAGAAATAGAATAAATATAGATGTCAACCTCTTAATTATTGTAATGAGGGGTAAAAATGAAAAAAAAAACTCATTGAATGTTTAGACTTCATACAACTCTTTTGGGACTCTTATAAAAAGAATAAAGACAATTCAAAATTTGGACTTTTATAAAAAGAATTAAATGGAGCATTATCCTTGTCAAGTATAACTCTGATCTTTATTGCTCTGTTCAGTTTATAATACAAGACGCTTTAACTAATTCACAGGAAGTAAGAAGTTAATGGTAAACTCATTAAATGTGTCATAAATTTAATTTTTTTTTACTCTACTACACCCTTATTAAAAAATGTGTTTGAAAATTTAATAAGTGGATAAAATTGAAAATAAACATTAATTATAGTGGCAAAACTGAAAAATAAATATTAATTATCTTACAAATAACTTATATTTGAAACCAAGCTATTCTTTTAAAAACACTATATATTGTGGATCGGGGAGCAGAATTTATAAATTCATTTCAACCAATTCTCACTTATCAAGGAATTATAGTTAAATAATCAAATATGTCTTAAATTGATAAAATCTTTTAAGTTTACCCTTATTAAAATTCTTTCTTTCTATATTTACAAATCAACCACACCTCTATCATTCTTCCAAATAAGAATTAAATATAGGAAAAATTGAAACAAAAATAATTAATGACCTCTAAGTAAGCTTATATTTACGACCAAAAATTTCTTTTACAAATAACAAGAAACAGAGTGGCATTTTAACTACACAAAGCTCTAACACATATAGGACACTTCTAACAAATTTCATCGCAACTAAAGAAAACCTTTAAAATCATTAACTAAGTCTAAAAATTTAATACTCCTCTGGTTCTCCTTCTCTTTATACAGTGATAATTAAATAAGAGTAAAATTAAAAATAAATCATTAATAACTCTATACTTCATCCTGTTCACAATATTAGTCATTTTCACAAGAATACTTTGGTATGCAATATAAGTTATTTAGAGAGTAATTAATGCTTATTTGTCAAATTTACCCATATAATTAATGCTTAAATGTGACTTTTTGTATATTCTCTCATTCGAAACCTAATTTAATATGGGTAAAGTTGGAAAAAAAAATTAATTTAAAGCATATTTAATGAGTTAACTACCATTTATTAATTATGATATTATAAACCAGAGGGAGTATTCAGGATAAATAATTTCTTCTAATGGGCATATACAAAGTGTGGAGAGAAGACTTTTTTTGTTATATTTATGAGTCGCATCCTTAAATTATTCACATGAATGTATAATTTTATATGTAATCTTGGTATATAATACTTCATTAAGTCTTTATTATAATACACCAACTAATAAGTGTATTTGGTCATTTTTATAAGGCACTTACTTGTTTCCAAAGAGCATTAAATATCTTTTTCCATGTATGCCCATAATTGACAAGGGTAGTGGGTGAGAGCAATAATTAATATGATATTTGCATTTAGTGCAATTAATATGGGTAATATTAAAAATTACTTAAATTTTAAGACAAATTTAATGTCTTTAGCTGTTTTTATTGGTTTGTGAGAATTGTTAGTTGATGCCTTATAATAAGGATAAGATGGAGTACTTCAAAATATTAAATGAGGGTAGAGTTGGAAAGTTGCTACCTTCAATCTTAAATATAAGAGACAGATAGAGAATTTACTTTAATCCTAAATATAATGTGTTAATTCACTTAGTTTTCTAAATTTATATTTTTTCTTCAAAATATCCTCATTAATTATAGATATTAAAAGGTTTTTCCAAAACTAATTTTAACAAAGTTCACATAATTTTCTTAGTCATTGCTTATAAAATAATGAAAAAAATATATTAAATATTTTAAATATTACTCCCTCTGGTCCTTTTTACCACTTTGTTCCTATTCATAATTCTAAATTATCTAACACTTATATATTAAGGAGAGTTAATTAATTCATAATTATAAACTAAATTTATAATTTTGTCCTCACTTATAAATAGGATTTTAAGTGTCAACATGAATAAATTCATTTTTTTCATTACAATTAATAAGGGCAGATTGTGAAAATCTCATTTATTATCTTGAAAGTAAATTTATACTAAGGACTAAAATTTTTTAGCAAAAGGCTTATAAATAGAATCATAGCGGTATAAGAATTATTATCTCTTATAGGAGTGGTCCTTAATAATGAACAAATTCTTTTTTTCTTGAAATTTAAACAAATCAGTCTATCTTTACCCTAATTAAAAATATGTCATTCATTATCTCTCTATAATAAATTTCTACTTTCTATTTCTCATGTATACTCTTTCTAATTAATGGTATAATTGAAAGTAAAGATATAAAAGTTACATATTTATTATTTTTAACCAACATTTCAAACAACGTGATTTAGTGTGTATTTGGATAAGCCCTAAACCGCGGTTTCAAAAGTCATTTTTCATAAATTAAGATTAAACTCTTTTCACATATTTACCTCGTAAATCGTAAAAATTATTCTTCAAAAACTAATCCAAACACACATATAATCCTTATTTTTAATAAAAACGGGCAGGAAGGAGTAAATTAGAATTTCACCTAAACTAAACCAAGTTGGACAAAAAAAGGACTTTGTTGGGAAACAGAGGGAGTACTTGTTGAGAGAGTGGGCACAAAGTCCAACTTAATATCGATAATGACGATGTTAAATGGACGAAGATTAGTGGTAGTCAGAGGAAGGGGACGAGACGAGAGGCAGACAGCATTTAAGATGCAACGCGAGGAGAGGAGGGCGTGACCTGTCATCTACTTTAAAATTTCGAAGAATAAATATATTTTAATTTAAAGAAAAGACTTCACCATATAAATTACTACTTCCGGTCCTAAATATAGGATATAGTTTGTAGTGCAATTTATACTACAAACTATGTCCTATATTTAGGACCGGAGTTAATAAAGTTTAAGGTTTTTATTGAGTTGTGTCAAAAATATTGAAAGTGTCTTATACTCTTATATATAGAACTAAAGGAGTACTTACATGTCTCTTTCCATTATTTCTTTCTCTCTTTCAAAACCTGATTGGGGTGAAATTAAATTTTTTTAACAATTTAAAACTTATTTAATGAGTTAAATGTCATTCTTTAGTTTAAGTGAATTAGTTAAAAGTGCTCTTACAATTAATAAGGATCAAAGGGAGTACCACTTTGGTCATTGTTATAAGTCTATTTTAATTAATTCTCATATACTAAAAATTGATAGTTAATCCGTTAAATACTTTTTTTGTCCTACTTATAAGGTTTGAGAGAGAAGAAAATTTTTGGTCTTATAATAGGGGAAAGAGAAAATTTTTATATGAATGTATAATTTTATTCTTAATTTATCATTATAGTATTGACTATGTTCTCGTATTAGCAAAAAGTACATTTCTTGCATACTTATTATTTACTAATTTTAATATAGGGAGAATGACAAAAAAATACCACTTGAACTTCAAAATCCCCAATTAGTCATTTGACAAAGATTTACGTTGTCAATCCCATTACCATTCTTGTCAGCGGGATTTTGAAGTTCAAATAGTATTTTTCTGTCATTCTCCCTTTAATATATTTCTTAAATCACATAATTCAATTATTTGGATCTTATAAAAAAATCATATAGCTATCCACACGTCCTTGACAAGAGTTAGTTTTATATTAATTATATAAAATTAATTAGGTATTTAATTTAATTGTATATAAGAGAAAAACAGGAAAACATATAGTATTAAATGATTATATATATTATTAAACTGAACTTATATATCTTGCTTATATTTACTAAGTTTGTTTTGTGAGTATATATTTGTCTAATTTTTTATTTTGTTTTGCTTTTTTCAGGTTACGTGCTAAGGTAATATGACTCATCTTTTTTTGTAATATATTTATCTAAAAAACCTTAAGAGGAAAGAAAATGATTTATATTATCAAGCGCAGGAATATTCCTTTAATATTAACGTATGAAAATGACATAAAATAATGACAGGAACTTTCAACACCATCTGTTCAACATGTGCAGCCTATACCAGTGCCCTCCTCAGATTCGGACGCCACCCCTAATTTTATTTTTATATCTTTTTCACCCAAATTTTCAAACCACACTTAGGTATCAAATTAATAAATCATAACAAAGCAGAAACCAAAAAAAAAAAAAAAAATCGCTGAAAATTTTTCTATTGCAAAATTTATGGTCTAAAGATATCTGAAATTTGCTTAAAGATTCAAGTGCAACCCATATTCAATTAGCACAACTTTTTCTTAGTTGTGTGTAGCATATTTTTAATTATATGTAAATTAAAAGACATTTATACATAAATAAAGATATGTTGCACATCAATGAAAAGTTGTATCCGTATATAGACGACCTTCGATCCAAAAAAAAAAAAATATAGATGACCTAAGTTGTACCCATTACCCAATCCAAGACCTGAGTTCTTTAGTGTTATTGGACAAGAAATTTCACAATGAAAAAAATTTCAACAATTTCTTTTTTAAAAGTTGCCCGTACGAATAAGAAATATCAAAGGAAAGTTGGGGATAAATCCCTATTTGATAAGTTAATTGGGAAATGTGACATGAAACATTTAAGTCTTTGAGTGTTATTAAGTGTTTATTTGAGATAGCTTATTTTTTATTTATAAGTGCTTATAATTTGTGATTTACAGTATATGAAGTAAGTATGTGAGAGGAGTTTTATCTCGACTTACGTAATAAGTGCTTATTTCCCAAAAATAAGCTATTCCAAACATTCGCTAAATGTGAGGGGGAAAGACCAAATTACTCTTTTTAAAATGGCAAAAAAAAAATCCTTATTAAAAAAATTTAAAAAAATACCTTCTTCTCTAATCTTCAGTCCTCAACATTGTAAAATCAAATCAGTAGAGGTGAACCCATAAATTAGAGGCAAGAAAGATTGACCCCCTTTCACACAAAAGTAAAGCAATCAAATCCCTTCTGCACTATTGAATCCACACAGGCGCAAATGAAACAAAAAATACAACTTTCTAAAAATCAAGATCCAAAAATCACATAACAGTGACGGGTATTCATTGAACGGTGATGGATTTTCCCTTCTTCATTATCAAGCTTCTTTTCCTTCACATATGGTGACGAGCAATGACGATAACAACAACGACGGGTCTTTAATGAACGGCAACTGGTCTCTTCGATGAACGGTGATTGGTTTTACTCTCTTCATCTCTTCAAAATTAACCAAGGCCAATGGCTTCAATCTTGGTAACGCTTTACCCTCAATGGCTCAATGGACGATAGATTTAGAAAAATAAGGTAGTTTGTTCCCTACGATAGAATCGACAATGAAAAAAATGACGATAAGATCCTAGCAATCGGGTGAGTGGAGTTTGAAGGTTGGCAGATATATGATGCGATGGGGTGGAGGGAGGGCGTGAGAAGGTGGGTTAAAAAGTTGCTGGTGAAGGGGGAAGAAGGCTGAGGGCTTTGAGCGTGGAAATCTCAGGTGGTAGAAAGCTACTAAACTTGATAAATTAGCATCTACGATTTGCAAATGAGCTTCCACAAATGGTGATTTGATATTTTACCCCTCACACTTATCGACTCTAAAAAACCTACATACTTTAGGTCCCATTTTCCAATTAATTCATCAAGCAGAGATTTATTCCCAATTTTCCCAAATACCAATGAATAACTAGAAGCCATCGCACAAGTATAAGGAAATTGTTTATTTTAAAATACATAGTATATAAAAAAAAATATGTCACTCAAATAAGTCTTAGCTGTGAAACTAATATATATATATATATATATATATAAAGTATCTAAATATAAATTAGATTACAAACGTCTTGCGATTACATTTTTGCTTGTAACCTCTAAGTTATGAAAACTTTAATATTACAAAAGCTAATGGGAGAATTGTGAAAAAAAACCTCGTTGACAAATTAATTGTCAAATGGGATATGGGAAGAATGTCTACACATGGGGGAAGATATTGTGCACATAGGGGAAGGTGTTTTGCATACACATAGGAAAGAATATTACATAAATGGAATATCGTCTGCTCACAGGGGAAGATTTTCTACACACCCGGAAAATCGTTTGTACACCGGGGTCCCATTTGGCAATTAAGTTCCCACTGAGGTATTTTTTCACAATTCTCCCAAAGCTAATCCAAGTATACACTACATAATAATATGTATTATAAAAAATGCCCAATAATGTTGTCATAACTGTTTCTATATGCTCCCTCCCGTCTTTTTTACAAGAGTGAAAAATTTAAATTTCTTTAGTATTTTTTTATAAGAGTTCGATAAGAGTTGTTTGAATATTTAATGAGTTTTTCACATTACTGCCCCTCATTAATTATATGTGTTGTATTAATTAAAAGATTGTTGATATTTATAATTATTATTTTTAACTAATTTTAATCACTTTCTTAAGTCATGTAATTCAGTTATCGGGCTCTTATCAATAAGACCGGAGGGACTATTGGTTATTCAAAATTTGAAATATGGATGAAAAATTTTAAATGAAAGAAGATATAGAATAAGGGTAATGCACTAGCAAATTAACAGTACATAATATTCTTAATAATAATAATGAAGTATTATAACAGGATAATAAATAGTTAAGCATCGTTTTTGCTCTAGAGTCTTAGTGAAGGAGTGATAACTATTTGAAAGTTTTTTGAGCTCAATGTCACATAAGAGGTATTAAAAAAGAAGTAATGTTGACCTACTCCATTAGAAGTGAAACAGACATTGTCACATTAGACTTTACACCATATATGATTTTATGTAGGCAATCTTGTGCTCTTTTCTTTAGACATTTTCTTTGGAAAGTTTTTATAAAAGAGCAATGTCATTGCAAAGTATTAAAAACAATTCAATGTCGTCCAAATTTAACAACAAAGTGATAAAAAAAGTTAATTAAATCATAAACGCATGCAAAATTTTATTAGGTGAATTGCAAGAGTTGGATATTCATATTTGTATTTGATGAATTCAATTTGTTTGCATTGGTGTTAAACTAAAAAGTGCATGGATTAATGACAAGGAAATGGTGAGCTGAGCTATAGGTTGTCTTAATCATGTATTTTGTTCTATGTCTTCATCGAGCAAAAAAAAATCAAGGTTTTGAAATTCGGATCAATTATTGAATCGGTTTGAGTATTGGATTAAGGGTCAGTGGGTCAGGTCGGAGTCAAATTGAAGCTAACATGGGGCCAAACCAATAAAAAATTGAAGATTTCATGCTTATTAATATAAAATTCTAAAAAAAAAGTAAAATTTTTTTTTAAAATAAAAAAAATAGTAACTTGGGTTGACTTCCTGACCAATTTAATGACAAATTCGCCGGTTTCATGTTTGAATCGTGCGATTGGCTTGGATTTCAAAACCGTGAAAATATCTAAGGAAGAAAGTACAATCATGTCACCGCATGAAGACGCCGGTTTGGTAGTTGTTAGAGTAGGGTGACATTATTTATTTTTTAACATTTTTGAAATGACATTGTACCCCAAAAAAATTCTTAATACCTCTAAATTTTTTCGTGAAAATTTGTAGTTCAACAATACCTTTTAAAAAAAATAGGACGTGGAGTATAATGTGGCCCAAATTCGTTTAGCTCTGGGGATGTCATGTGTTGCATTCAAGTCTTTGTTTGGGAATGGGGACTACGTGTCGCTGCGCAACCAGCATAAAACCATAAACACGAGTTACGTAATTTCCACTCAACATCATGTCTCTTTCTGTGTTGGGCTCAGTGGAATTAATTTCCATTCCTATTTTGGTCTAACAAAAAGTACTATCATAATACTTTTAAAATAATTTCCTCTTCACATTCCAGTTTCTCTTCATCCATTGTTTAAAAATTCCTATTTTGGGCTACGTGAGTGTTTGGGAGGGTTTTTGAGAGTTCAACAAGCCCGATTGGATATGAATTTATTTTAGCTTATAAGTATTTTTAAATCGTAATTTACGATATACGAGATAAACATATGACAGGAGTTTTATCTTGACTTATGTAAAAAACACTTATAAATAAAAAATAAGTTATTCCAAATATAGGCTAAACCTGGGCACTAATCAGTTTTTTCAGAGTGTTTGGGAGAACTTAATGTCAATTGGGCTTATGTTGAATTAAGGAGCTTTTTGAAAAAGCCAGATCAGGTTACTTCTTTTTTTTTTTATACAAAGAAGTAGCCAATCTCACAACCTACGTCTTATCCTTGAGAATAAGTTGCTCCAGCTCCTGAGAAGCGTGAGAAACCACATGGAACCTTGGCACCGCCGACAAGCCAGACTTCGCCAAAAAATCCGCTGGAGTATTCGCCTATCTCCTCACATGTTGTATAGTCACGTTCCATTCTCTGTTTAGCATCTGCTTCGCTTCCCATATTAGCCCTATATCCGCATGGACTTGAGAGATCTCCTGCTGTAACAGATCTACAGCTTCCTGAGAGTCAGCTTCCAATATCACGTTTCTGAGTCCCAAGTCCCAAGCAAACTTGAGGCCATGAACGCATCCCCATAGCTCGGCAGTGAGATGGTCGCCCTCTTCACCTCTGAAAATGAAGCCTTGACCATGTCTCCATATGCATCACGTATAATTCCTCCTCATACAACACCTGTCAATAAATGTGAAAAGGCTCCATTGACGTTAACTTTGATCCAATCCGTAGGGGGGTTTGCCATTTTCATGTATCATTTCGCAGTTGGGTCTCTAGAGATGACCCGCGCAACCAGTCACGAGCTTGATGAGTACTCTCCACCATGGTGATGATGCTCGTCCTCACGGACGTATTTGAGATCTTTTTACCCTCAAACACCATGATATTCCGACGTTTCCATATCCACTAACAAGTGATAATAAATGTCTCCCTCCAATCCTCATGTTGGTTACTTCCGTCTTGACGTTGGAGATTGCATCTTAGCCATTTTGGCAAGTTTGGGGCACAAAACTGATGCCACGTTGCAGGATTCGTTAACTCCCTCTACACGCCAGGGTGTCGGGGCAGTCTCGAAGAACATGCTGCAAGTCTTCATCTTCTGAATGGCATACAGGGCATGTCGCGTCATTGCTTAACCCTCTCTGACGTCTAGATACATTGGTAAGTAGTCTCTGATGCAATACCGTCCACATAAATATCTTACACCTCTTCGGAGCCTTAATCTTCCACAGATGTTCCCAAAGAGGGACCCTTGGGCTGTTTGCAAATAATAGGGACTCATAAGCCGATTTGACTTTGCAAATTCCATCTCTTCTCAAGTTCCATCTAATGTGTTCGCCATCCACAATTTCCAGACATGCATGGACTTGATCCCATGTTTTCTTAACACTATTCCATAAGCTTGAGCCTGATTTTCCCTTACCAATTGTTGGGATTAGGTCAGCACCGCACTTGTATTTGTTACGAATGACTCTAACCCACAAGTCGTCTTTGCGTGTCGTCAATTTCCACCCAATCTTCATGCAGTAAGCATGATTTTGGTATTTAGCATGTCGAAGGCCCAACCCACCTTTATTCTTGGGCTCGCACACCACATCCCATGCCACAAGAGGTATTTTCCTTCCTTCTGCTGTACTTCCCTAAAGGAATTGTCTATTGCATTTATCCAATGCCTTGTGAATGCTAGTAGGCAGGAGGGAGGTTTGCATGGCATAACTAGGAATCGCCGAAGTCAAGGATGAGATTAAGGTTGTTCTACCCGTTTGTGAAAGTGAGTTGGCTTTCCACTTTGAAAGGCGGCTCTTAACCTTATCCACCATATATTGATACGAATCTTTTATTCACCCGTTTACTATGAAGGGGAACCCCCAGATACTTCCTTAAGTCACTAGTGATCGAGAATCCTAGAGTTGAACAGATCTCACTCGACCTATTATGGTTGAAGTTTTTAGAAAACATAACTCGAGTCTTCTGGTAGCTAACTTTTAACCCTGAGCTGTCACAAAACGACTTGATACATTTACTAATAACATTCGCCTGAGTAACCGAGGCTTCCGCAAACAGCATAATATCATCCGCAAAAAATAGATGCCAAATCAGAGGGCCATCTCGGGTTAATCTAATTGGGTTCCACTACCCCAAATGAACTTTCTGTTGAATTAGGTGAGCTAATTTCTCCATACAAATCACAAACAAATATGGAGATAATGGGTCCCCCTGTCTTACTCCCCTCGAAGGACAAAATATATCAGCTTTATCCCCATTCCACAGCAATTGCATGGTTGACGACGAGATACAACCCGAGATCATTGAGGTAATAGTCTCTGGGAGTTTCAACTCCTGGATACATCGCATAAGAAATCCCCAGTTCACTCTATTATAGGCCTTCTCCAAGTCAATTTTAATGGTCATATACCCTTTTTTCCTCTTCAAGGTACGCATGGAATGAATCACCTCCTGAGGCACAATTATGTTATCACTACTATACCGCCCTTACACAAAGCTACATTGGTTTGGTGAAATAATCATTGGCAAAACAGGCTTCAATCTGTTCACTATAATCTTTGATATCACTTTATAAATCACATTGTATAAACTAATTGTTCTCAAGTCTCTCAGGGTGTGTTTGGTTTGTGGGGAGGGGAGGGGAGGGAGGGAATGAGAAGGTGGGTAAATTACCTTTTCTGGTTGAAAGAATTTAAATTTTGGGCGGGAACCCAAAATTTAAAAAGAATGAGAAAATAAATTTTGGGCGGGAAACTAAAATTTAAAAAATGAGAGGGTAAATTTTAAGTTTTTTTGTCTAAAATGGTAATTTCTCCACCCTCCCCTCCGTCCCCTACCCTCCCCTCAAACCAAACACACCCTCAGTGTTTCAGGCTTCTCTTTCTTCGGAATAAGTACAATGAGAGTGCCATTTACGCCTTTAATTATTCTCAGGTTACTTCTAACTTCTGACTTATGGAATTCATTACCGTTATGTGGCAATAAATGCACTGTCACCAACTTCTTTTTTGCTCTCTCTCTTCTCTTCTCTGCTTCAATGCTGCCTTCGACATCTCGTGCTTAATGTGTCCGAAAATGGCAAATCTTTTTGCTTTCTCCCTCTCTCGGTCGCCCGCCGGAAAGTGGTGAAGGCGAAATTTTTGTTAGTTTATAGGCGTCTGTTTCGTGGGGGGGTGTTTGTCGGAGGTGGTGGCTGTGAAGTTCGCGAGCTGAAGTCCGACAATGTCTTGTGTTGCTGCAGTTAAAGTCCGACGGTGTCTTGAGAAGTCTGGTCATCGGTTTTCAACCCTTACGGTGGCTGATCTATTCATTCTCGGCATTTTAGGAGAGTTTTCTCGGCGTTCTCTGGTCTGGCGTCTCCGGTCGTGAACACACAATCAATGTCTTCGCTCGGCGATATGATCTCCGCCGCTATGTTCATTTGCAAGGTAAGCTCCAAAACTTGCTCTTATTCAAGATTTCTGAGCATCTGTGGTTTGCCATGGCTTTTATGTGTTTTCTGGTATGGTGGCCGAACTGTGTGTGTTGTGGCCGGACTCTGTGATTTTGCACTGTTTGAAGGGGAGCTTGGTGTCCCTGGGATTTTGTGAGTTTGAATCGTGTCTTCTCCGATTTTGCATCGTGACATTGTGCACCACAATGTATCTTGAAAATTTGCCCCTACAGGTTGTGGGACTCGACGGGGAATAGGAGGACGACGCCGTCGACACTTGACTATATGTTTTTGTCTCTGCGTTTGAAAATTACAAAATCTTTACTTTATGTATCGTGGTCATTGGATTATGGATTTCCATGTGGGTGGATGGCTTTCATTTGACAATTTGGGTTTCCTAATTGGAATCGTTAATTGAACTCAACTTGAGATTTTTTGGTTTCGGTTGCAGTTCGAGTGTGATACCAGATCTCCTGATTTTTACTATCTGAATGTATTTTTTTCGAGTGGATTTTCGTTAACATAAAATAATACTAGCAGCTTATATATATTTTGATGACTGCCTCCCCACAATTAGAAGTGTAGGATTTGGTCCATTTGGACTTTAAGCTTATTTTATTTACTACTTGGAATGAAAGTCTCATTGATGGCCACACTGGTTTTGTTTATTATTAACAAATTTGGCACCCACTATTTTGTAGCAAGCTTATTAGGGTTCGTGTTGTTAATTTAGGAAATTTGTTGACAAATGATATGTCAAACTTTTCCATAAAAATATAAATGACAAAGTAGTATGAGATGAAAAGGCAACTGAAATATTTATCCATGCATGTTTTGAGCAAATTTATAAAAAAGAATGGTGAGGGTTGTCATTTTTGAAGCCTGAATGGGACAATATTATTTCTACATTCAATGAGAAGACCGGGAAATACTATAAGAAGAAACAGTTGAAGAAATTCTCAAAGTGATGTTCATTTGGTGCAATAGAAATTGGCAATGTAGCTTATGAAGATATTAATACTGTAGAGGATACGGCTTCCTCGACCAATCATACTGGGACATCTTTAACTTGTATGAATCGCATTCGTGAAATGATTAGGGATTAACTTGTACGAGACATGTGATCCAATTAGTTATGTAATATTTTTTTTATCAAATTATGTATTTTGACACCACATTTTCTCACTTCAATTTTCTCACTTCTTTATAATATTAAATATCTTGTTTTCTTACAATGAATACAAAAGCACTTACGCAATCGCCAATCTAAATAAGTTTTGACTTATACAAAAGCACTTATGTAATCGCTAATCTAAACATAAAGCATATTTTACAAACTGACTTTTACCCAATATTACTTTTCCAAAAGTCAGATTGAAAATAATTAAGTATTTTTTTCCACTGCTATCTCAAACACATACTGAATTGGAGAAGTATCATTTTTAAACTCCTACAGTTTATTTTTTCTAAAAGAAAATTGCTTGAAAATCTCCCATTATAAAATTTATTCTCTAATAATATCTAGAATTTGTTTAAGGATCTAGGTACAACTTATTTTTAGTGGATGTAACTCTTTTTAAATTATATGCAATCTATTTTCACCCTTGTGTAAGATGAAAGACATTTACACATAGTTGAAGATATGTTACATATAATAATTAAAGAAGAGGTGTATCGGCCGACGATGAGTTCCACTAAAGATACAAGTTCTTAGGTAACTTTAAAAAAAAAATCTCCAATGCGGATCTTGTCAGTAATTTTCCCTTTTCTTTACTATTTAAAAACCTTTCTTGAAGAAAAAATAATGTATTTTAATTAAGAAATTAAATATAGATACATCATCCAAATTATATTATTTTAAGAAATTTCATATTTATTTGGCAAAAAATAAAAGAGATTTAATATATGCAATTTTAATTTATAAATGACATGACTCAACTTATAAATATGAAAGTTAAACTTGTAAATATTAAGAGTTAAGAGGCAAAAATGCCCATATGCTTTTTTCAAATGGGCACCCACCACCAAAAACTTTCAATGGGTGTAAAAATGTCTATGAACTTATCTAAATGGGGAAAAAATACTTATTCCGTTAACTTTTGATAACTTTGACCGTTTAGAGTAGCCATTTGGACTCAAAATGCTGAAGTGGATAACATGAGGCATCCTAGCTAGAAAAAAAATTAACAATTACAAAAATTCTTTCTCCCTTCCATGATCGTCGCCTTTCCAGCATCGGCAGTATCCCACCAACGCCGTCATGTATGCTTTCTTCCACCGGCAACATAAATCAAACCCTTTCCATCGTGTTCGATCTGAAGCATCCTCCTCCTCCACTCTCCTCAACTATCGTTCTATCAACAAGGCCATATCTACAAAGGTGGATATGATCGACGATGAACTGCAAACAAGAAGCCATATATAAAACTAAACCACCAAAAATCGAAAAGCACAAGCAGTAAAAATGAAGAAACGAAGAACAAAGCGACGGTGAGAGAAGGCGAAACACTCAGCGATGGGAAAAGGTGGAGGAAGAAGGGGAAGTGATGGGAAGAGGTAGAGGAAGAAGGGAATTTAGGAGAGAGGTAAAGAGAGACAAGAAAATTCACCAGAGAAATTTGGAAAAGCTTGTAGCTAGAAGCAGTGACGAATGAAGGTGAGACGGCGGTGATGGGAGGAGACAGGAGAGAGAGTTTTTTTGTTTTCAATAACCCTTCTAAAAAAATAAAGGAGAGTGGAGAGAGAGCAAAATAATTGAGATTAAATTAATATGAGATGGTGGATTGTTATTGGAGAATATGGGGATGGGATGATAGAAGAGAACATGTGGAGAGTTGCGTGGGACCCACCAAACCAAAAGTAACAACCGTTTACTTAAGTTAATGGAATAAGTATTTTTGGCCCCATTTAGATTAGTGCATAGGCATTTTTGCATTTAGTGAAAGTTTTTGGTGTTGGGTGCCTATTTGAAAAAAGCATATAGATATTTTTACCCCTTAGCCCAAATATTAAATTATTAAATTTGACTTGTAGTATAACCTAACTTGTAAACATTAAATTTATTGAATCCTATTAGTATTAAATGAAGCTCGCCATACTTATTTATATTTATTTTTTAATCAAAGATTTATGAGTACTTTTATTTTTCAAGGTGTGGTCTTTTAAAATATAGGTCAATGTTGTTTGTTAGAGTTTGGCAATATTACTATGTTTTGAAGACTTCGAGTTCTAGAACAGCATTGAATTCAAAGAACTTTCTAGATACCCATTGTCTTGAGTGAAATTTTTAAGATAAGATTGCACTTTAAAAAAGGGTTAAAGGTCAATTTTGCCCTGGAAGTATTCACTTGGTGTCAATCATGCTCTGAAAGTTTTTCAAGGGCCAGTTTTACCCTGAAAGTGTTAAATTTGGAGCAATTTTTCCTTTACATTAAATGACCGTTAGTCGGGGCAAATTTTCTTCAAATTTGACACTTCTGGGGCAAAATTGCACCTTAACCCAATGACAGTTAGTCGGGCATATCGAACATTATGCGATGTGCTGTGCTCTTCTAGCCGTTAGACCCTACCTCCGGTTGAGTCGATTCCAGGGTAGGTAGGCTGTTAAACAGAAAAGAGAACTCTTCCCGAGACCCCTGCTGACATCTCCGGACTCACTAACGTTGTTGTCAGCTGCCACATTCTGATTCGGGAATTGTAACCTGATTCCTTTTTGAAGTATGCGTGTTGCACACTATCAAACGGGCTTCTCCCTCTCTTAGGATTGACTAACTCATGTGCAAGTACTCATTTGAATATTTGCTTCTACCATCAAGTTTTGCATTGACGGCTACTTTGTCCGGGCTCGCGCCCCAGGTTTTGCAGCGACCACCACACCCTCTTACTCATCGAGGCCTGGCACTTGCCCTGACGGCTGCTCTGCCCGGGCTTGTGCCCCAAGTTTTGTAGCAACTATTGCGCCTTCCTACTCATCAGGGCTTGGCGCTTGCCTTGATGACAAGGTATAGGTCGTGCACTTCAACGCCCGGGCAGAGTGGCCGTCAATGCAGATTTTGGTGGTAGTAGCAAATATTTAAATGAGAACTTTGAATGCTAAAGAGGGGAAATGTTTCATGTGAATGGTACTTACATATGGGTTAGTCGATCCTAAGAGACGGGGGAAGCCTGTCTAATAGCGTGCACTTATTTTCCAAAAAGATGCTATTCCAAACAAAGCTATATATGAAAAATCCCAGAAAAGTACTTTAAAAATACTAAAGTACAAAATGATGTTTTCAAAATCCAGAATATCCAATAGGTGTAAGTAACTGATTTGTCATTTTTAAAATTAAAAGGAAATGACATAAGTGTCTATATATATTTCTTGATAGCTTCATCACCATCTCTCTTATGGCAGATTTTCCTTAATGCTCCTTTCTCTTGCTAGCTTTCTAGGACCAACCTCTCTTAAATTCTACTCCCTACCACCACCACCTACCTCCCATTCCCCTGACTCACTCTTCTTCCAACGAAACTTATACGAACCAAGCTTCGAAATGACTGTTAACAATTGTAATGAGAATGCTCCTGCCACCAAAACCAACTCTTCGACCATCGTCACCTCCATGACTCCATTTAAGCTTGGAAATCCTGATGTTGACCACTGCATCACTCAGAAGAAGAAGAGAGAAAATTACAAACTTCAAAGATACGTAGAGCATTAATTAAAGGTTTCTACATATAAGTTTGCAGATTTTGAACCAACATTGGTTTATTATTGCAAGAGAGGAATAGAAGGATGAAGCAACAAGAAACAGAAGAAGAGAAACAACAATAGTAATGGTGTGGTGAAACAAGAGGAAAAGCCAAAAATTACACAAAAAATTTATCAAATTTGAATATGAAATTCACAACTCACCGTTTCAAATTAAACATTTGTGAAAAATGAGAAAACAAACAGAGATTAATCCTATACTTGATATGACATTACCAACTTCAGATTTGATTTTGCCAAGTTCGGAAAAAAATTTCACAATTCTCCATGTTGGACTTTAGGTCCAAGTTCGTCCTTGATGAACCGGATTATTTGATTATGATATAAGTAGCCTAATCAAATAAGAATCAAATCAGCATTAATTGCAGATTAGGGGAAAAGTCAGTATTAATTATAAGATTGTTAATTGAGGAGCAAGTCACCATAATTAGGAAATTAATTGAGAATCAATTAATTTAATTATTGTCTTGGAGGGCAAGAAGGAGTGCACACGTTTCCTAATTAGTGGCCACTTTAAATCACTATAAATAGGGTGTGCCTGCTCAATTGCAAACTCACCCCTGCTACTGAGTTTTCTAACAATCTCTTCTCTCCTACCACTTTCTTGTTTTGGTGATGTGCTGTGCCAATCCTAATTAAGCTCTAGTAGTCTAATACTTGCGTGGGCACTATTATAGAGCTTTGACCTGGATCCGAACATGGATTCGCCTCAGTACGCTAGTTCTCTCTCTTCTTATTTTTTCTTACATTGGCATCAGAGTATGTTGATCCTGTGGCTGTGATTATTCTATATAAATAATTATGTGATATAATTTGATTATATCTCTCCATCATTTTTTTTCCGCTGTGCTACTGTACATTTTTTTTCAAGCTTTATATCCTTAGATTCTATTGCTTGAAATTTTTCTGATATGCATGTTCTCTGGTTCGTATGTGAGTACTTTTAGGAATCTGGGAGTATGATTTTTTTTCCAAAAATTTGAACATGTATATATATATTTTGCTTCTGCATATTTGAAAGCTTCAGGTGGGATATATATTTGTCGTTAGGTGTTATGAATATATATTGAATGCATGCTAGTCGAATATTGTTTTGCTCTTTTGGTTATCTTATATATATACACACGCATATATATATATATATATATATATATATTTCATGGTACAAAACTTCATTCTTCTTCCTCTCCTCACTTCTTCGATCCCTTTAAAGTTGTGTTTTTGGAACCTATGTAGAACCAAAAGCAAGAGACTTTAACCCTTAAAAGCTAGGAAAGTTTTTTGAAACATAGAAGACACAAATCTAGGTCACGTTACGCAGCGCCGTAGATGTTGAGAAAAATTGGGTGTTCGAAACTGAGTGTTTTTGCCTAAAGTAAGGCCGTGGATGTGTAAAGCTCGAAGAGACGATTCCAACGACGCTTAAAACGCGTCACACAGAGTTCGGGCGAGGGAGAAATGAAGGAAAGAAGTTGGTGGATCACTTGTCACCGCTACCACTTGACTTGCAATTTAATCAATGAAAAAGACGTTTTCAAATCAAATAAAAGCTATGGAATTGTACTTCATTCAACTACGATTCCAACAAAACCAAAAATGTGAAAAACTTAGCTAAAATGAGGGAGATATGACCTTTTGAAGTTTGTGGGTCGCGATGACCCGCCGGAGCTCCAATTGGGTCAGGTTGACTTGGCTGGAGGTTGAAGATGATGACATAGCAGTCAACTACCACGTCATCGGTCAACCAAAGACATGTGGCGCCAACCTGACAACGCCACGTCAGCGTTCAGAGACATGTCAACGCCACATCATTCTGTCTTCGGTCAAGCGTTGACCATTGACAAGTAAACCATTGACTAGTCAAAGTCAACAGTTGACTGTTGAAAAAAAAGAAAAAAAAACAGAAATCACATATGGCGCTTGGGGCCCATAGGGGCTACTATTTGACACGTGGCAAGCATCATCGGAGAGAGGACGGTAGTGGAGTCAGGGAAACCGGGGCCTATCACCGGCAGACGGCTGCAAGGCGGTGCGTGATGTATACGTGCCTCTGCTAAGCGTGGTCATCGTTGGAATTTTTATATTTTTCATGATTTTTTGATCCAGACCACTTCTAGGGGCACATGTGGATGCGTGGGACCTTCAATTGAGACGCAGTTTGTTTCTAAAAATCTCTAAATTCGAGAGCTTCAATTTGCTATATAATTTGCATATATTTGAAGCACGTTTGGATGTGTTTTGAGTCAAAAAGGTGCTTATATGCTCTTAGAAATTCCCAAAAACGTTGAAATTGAGTCAATGATGATTCTATTGTTTTTGGGATAGGTTGACTTATTTATTAAGAGTATTTTCAGCTGCAACATAAGGTTAATGCTGCAAGATTCTTTAAAGTAAGAGATTATTCAAATGAGTTTTTGAATATAAGATCTTATCCAATCTTGACTCAAACTTTTAGAGATAAAACCTGAAAATTGCAACAACTTGAAATTATTGAATAATAATAAGTCTTCCCATGCTTTTAACCACTTTGATCCAGTTGGGATTGAAGCAGTGACTTCTAAAGTCAACCTTTTATCACAAATGTTGTGACAAAGGACAAGACAGATAGGGGTGTGTGAATCATCTCATCAAGTGGGAGGTATGCTACAAATACATCCAAGTGAGTGGATATAAACATGGCAAAGAGGAGCTTAACATTGTAGCTAGATGCTACATGAGTTCATATGGTCAGAAGGGCCTATAAGAGAGAGAATCTAGTTAAATAAGGAACAAAAAACTGGACCGGTCAATGAATCGGTCATAGAATAGGTTCAAGGGTTAATGGTTCAACCGGGGTCGAACTGGTGGTCGAACCGGTCACATTAAAATATTATAATTTATTAGTAACAATATATATATATATATATTAATATAATCTTAAACTTCTATAGATAAAATCAATTGATTATGTTAGATTTGATTACTTGAATCATATAAAATTAATTGACTAAAATATTATATGTATATAATATATAATATTTTTTCATTTATTCTTTTTATTTTTTAAATTTTTGTAGTCATGAAATTAAAATTTGTTCTTATAATTTAGTAAAATATTATAGATTGTATGTATATCGGTCTAAATCTATTGTTTTCTTTCTTTTTCAGCCTTTTTTTGAATCGGATATCTCATTTTTCAAAAAAAAAGAAGAAGAGCAAACCGGTTGAACCAATGACCCACCGGTTTTGGACCGGTTTCCACTGGTTCGACCTTCCCCCCTTTGAAACAGCAAACCGGACCAGACTGACCAGTTCATCGGTTTTCCGGTCGGACCGACCGGTCCGGTTTGATTTTTCATACTATGTAGTTAAAAGACAACAATATGGGATAAAGTTTTTATAAATTTTTTAATGTTCTTTTTCATTGAATTTATAATTAAATTCTTTGTTATTGGAATTGAATTAAGCTATTTTCTTTTTATTTTCATAAACATTCATATTGATTAGATGACATTATGTTATTATCTTATTATTATAACTGTCTTTGATTGAGTGGGAGTTTCTAGAATTGGTCTAGAAATCTAAAGGGGAATGTGTTCAATGAAGACTATGGTTAAGAGGGTGATGAGCTAACTAGCATGAGTGGGATGGGAGTTAACATAGTTGTCTCCAGAACATGAAGCTAGTGAACTTATTATCTAATTATCCTTTATCTTATTTGAACAAATATGATTTATATACCATAATCGTCTAAGTGACCAATTATAACCAAGTTTATTTGACTAAGCTTATGAAGACAAGCTCAAAAGAGATATCTATGGAGTTAGAAACTCTCAAATCTCTTTTCATTCAGGAAGAATGAGATGTCAAGGATATCCTTCCAACTAGTCTTCATTATTTAGAGGCTGAAGCATCCGAAGGATATAAAAAGTTTATGCTATCAAATATAGAAAGAACAACATTGCTCAGACTTATGATAGTAAGAGCAATGTAACTTTATCCAAGCAATTTGGATAGTGTTGGAAGATAATGAAATAGATGAGCTTCTTCCATAAAATTAAAACTAAGTTAAGTTTTAACATAGTGCATTAAGTCCTAACATGTCGTTTAGGCAACACTTGAGGCAAATGTCAAACTAAAAATTTGAGACAAATACAATACCAAGTTCTTTCTAACAAACAACAAGTGTATGTTGTGATAAGACGTCTCCCAGTGAGTGGGAGTAAGCCACGTGAGTAGGCATATATGAAAGCAAACATTGCTCCTGATTTGCATATTGTGATCTTCAGCAATGTGACTTGCCACATTGAACCTGAGTGTGAAAAATTGAAGGATCCAAGATCCATCAGTCAGACAAACTTAGCTAAAGAGTAGGAGGGTTCATCTTCTAAGCCTGAGGGTAAGAAATCTATGAGGTAAACTTGATCTAGAGGAGGTCAATGGTTTCTATAAAGATGAAAGACTGCATTGATAATCATGTAAGGGTTGTAGAAATAGCAATCCATATGAGTAGTGGATGTTTCACTGAAGCATATGGCTTTATGTTAGATGTAAAGCAAGAAAGAAAAAATCAAGGGATTGAGACTTGCATGTTAACTCTGCATAGATAAACCAACCTGATTCACTCCATACAATTACAATAGACAAAATCACATCTTTTCTATCTCTTTAGTTAAGGATCGATGGGACTGTAACTCTCAAATCCTTTGTTGGATTTTGATGTTTCTTTTTGGGGATAATAAATCCATTTCTTGCCATATGCACACATTAATCAAAAGAAATGATCAAACTAGCAAAAGAGAATTTGCTAAATAATATGTGTTAAAGGGTTAATACTTTTGTGAGTAAATTAAGCAACTTAGTCTACTTGGCAAGAAAGATAAAGAAATATTTTGAGAAAATATCCTCTGCAATTGGCAAACTACGACGTTTGTGAACCAAATGAACGTAAGGGCAAAACATAAAGCTTTGTGTTTCATTAACGTCATGGACGTTTACTAGAAATACAATTATATTTACTTGATTTTTGGTAAGTGCGAAGCTATTAAATAATGGCTAAATCTAGTTAGGAATCAGTTAAACTTAAAGGATAAGACCTTTAGAACTAACAAGGGTTAATGATACCCATGTGATTAGTTTAAACTGCTATATATATAAGAAAGTGATTGTTAGGCAATTATCAATACCTAGAACCTTTCAACATAATAGAGTTGTTGATACAGAGAGATAGACCTTTCCTTGACATGGTTAAGTAAACAATAACATAAGTGAAACTATCAGTCATATGTTGACATGTAACCTCACAACTATTGTTTACGCACTTAATCAAATGCCCTTTAAGTCAGTCACGACCTTACCCTGTGAATCATGGATAGGTCTTAGAATAGGCCCAAGCTCGTTAAGACCACAAAGGTCAGCAACTTCATTCCATAATTCTTCATATGAGTAAGGAAGATTGGGGCTAAGGTAAACAAGGTATCTTTTATGAGATGACCTGAGAATTTGACAAGACACGTCTTCATTAGTGAAAATGATGGCAGCTCAGTGACTGCGAGAGAGCCGAGGGATACAATGTTCATAAAACCCTGATTTCCTAGCAGGAAATGGGCATTAATCATATTTAATCTCTATAAGAAGTTCACTGATTTGAGTGGAAGGGTTAAGATCATTTTCATAATGAAAGAGGTAAGAGGTAAGTTACGAGAGGATTACATCACTCATACATAGGAAAATAATCCTATGAACTCTACCTCAGAGCAAATTGTCATCCAGCGAATGACTATAAGGGGATAGATTCCCTAATGGATTAAATGTTCTCTTCATCATTTAGAAGGTGATGATAACTACCTATAAGTGTCTAAAAGACAGTAGAAGGACCTACTAAGAAGAATTGCAAAATGTTATGCAAGAGGATATGGATTCTTTTTGAAACTAGCCAAGTACATATTTGGGCAATTTGTCACCTAGCCAAGAGGTGATTGGGAACAAGTAGGTTCTTAAATATTTTTGGGGCATGTAAAACCTAAAACACTTAGTGGCTAAGGGGTATTACAATGGAACATTTTCTATTATGCATTTTAACTCTAAACTGTGGCTATGACAACAAGCTTAGTCTTGCAATTACATTAGGATGATGTGAAGACTACTTTCCAATTTGAAATTTTGAAAATTGGATGATGAACTCTATATGAAGCAGCTTAAGGGCTTTGTAAAAACAATCACCCATATAGTAGTATATGAGGTTTCACAAGGTAAAAGCCTCACCAACTTTGAGATAAACGAAGAACATTACATGAGTGCCAAACGGTCTAATGATGATTCTTTGTGAAGTCACCCTTTATCAAATAATATATGTTTACCTGAAACAAGTGTCAAGGGAGTCAAAGGAATAAAGGATAAGAGAATCCTTAAATTCTGAATTGAAAAAAATCATGGGTTGAACAAATAATATCTTGAATGACAAGGTAAATAAAGATTGTACAAGGAAGATATAGTCTTTATTACCTAAGACATGTACAAGTGTGATCCTTAGGCATCTTAGGATGCCAAACTGCAAACGCATGGACACCCTTGAAGTTAAGGGCACAAACCTAAAGAGGTTACATGTCCTATGAGGAATCCAACACAGAAAAGGTGGATAGAGTCTCATATGAGACTATGGTTGGTAATATGAATATACATATTAGTGTACATAAGACCAAATATTTTTTATCAGACTTGGAATCTATTTTTGGTCCTGTTGTGAAATAGATTATGAGAATAACCAAGGATTAAGTTGTCAAGGCAACAACTTTCTTTTGAAAGGATACTCTAATATAAGACCTAGGCAAATGATAATGGAGTAAGGAAGTATACAAAGTATTTTTCCTGTTATCCATGGAAATAGAACATAGATTGTGTTCTACCATCATTTAAGGTGCCATATGGCCTGAGAAGTTCCTATGAATGATTGAGATTGGGAATGAATGGTGGATAGAAGGATTTAAACGATAGCATCTTATGATGAGGATCTTAAGTATCACAGTAAGGTGAAACATACATTTGATATATCTCTATGAGAGATATGCTTTCAAAGAGGGAAAGTGACAGTTCAATATCCTTCTACTGACAGAATGTTGGTAGATCCACTTACTGAGCCTATAGCTTGATATTCATTGAGTTAGTGAAAATCTTGGGGTGCAAATAAAATATAAGGTCGTGAATTTCTTTTATATGAAGATAAAAGAAATAGTATGAATGTTATGAGTAAATACATATAAGGTATACAATTTTGTATGTTGCATAGGTTCGAAGAGGTTGGTTTACTCACATAAACAACCGTCTTCCCATGTTTTGTAGGGGCAAGAGAGGATAAGACGAGCAAATGATCATCATGAGATGGTTAAGAAGAATCTTTGCGTTTGAGTTGCCTCAGTTAGATTGAGATGAGATTTATATGTGTATATATACATATAAAATGGATCGGATCATGAATACAAACCTGTAGCCAGACAAAGAACTCTTTTTCACAAATGAGATTATAAAAGAGATATTGTGAAAAAGAAAGTTCTTGTTCAAATGTTGAGTACATTTTGGAACTAATGTCTGTATGGTGAAAGAGAAAGAAATTGATGTACACCACAAACCGTTCACTATAGCATGCAATTTATACTGTATGTGATTGAGAGTTAGACTGCAGCATGGGACATAGGTGAAAGATCCCCAGTTTACTATAGTGTGAGTCCCAGGAAGGAAGAATGCTTCCACGATGCCCTTAAGACTTAGGTGGCATCATAAAAGCTTGGTTTGGTGACAACTACTTTAGCTGAAACTTTATGATCACACTCTATTCGATCAGACTAGTGAAAACTGTCACGCCCTTATCTCAAATTCAACCTTTACCAGAGTATTTGCGAAAAACAACATGCGGTTCGGTAGGCAACACAGGAATAGCATAACTATACTGATAATTTGTGCATGATTACATATATTCCCTATAGGGATTTGTACCTGATAAATTTAAATAATGTAGCCGTACAAGGCTACCAGGGTGTCTAAACCCATCCCAGTAAAACAGAGACATATTCCTGACTTTGTTCCGCCACTGCAATCCCCTCGTGTAGTTCTTTTCTTTGCTCTCAACATATCTTTTGTCTTCTCCTGTCTAAATTGTTGGTAGGGGAGGGTGAGATTCGAGAGAATCTCAGTAGGAAACAGATACCATAATGCATGCATGATTGATGCTATGTGTATGACATGTTAGCTTTATCTAGATGTATGCTCCATAATGACATTTCTGCATGCTCAATATTTCATACAACAAGACTATAGCCACAGTGAAAACAGAAACAGAGCTTCATTTATTCAAATATGCTCTACACAATCAAGTAAATCAATCACATACATCATTACACAAGCAAAGATATCAAATACATGCAAGTAAGGTAAGTCCCCTACCTTAACCCGTTCCCGCCTCGAAACATGTGCCTCGATCTACGTGCAAACAGCTCGGGGCTCCATATTCGATCCTACAATGTCAAATGTACTATTTAGACACTTCCATAATGTTTCTGGGGGTTATATGAGTCTATCTTGAAAATTACTAAAATACCCCCGGGGACCCAGCCCCATCATACCCGGTCCGGCTGTACTTTTCCCGAAATTTTGACATGGGCTATTCTTACATATTTTCACCCAAGGAATCCATTCCTGGACTCATAATTATCAAATTCAATGTCAAATTACGAAAATGCCCTTGGCGGCCCTACTTTTAGTGTTTTAGGAGCGTTTCCATAATTATGCTTTCTTGGCCTTTTCTGAAAAAGTGCCCAACTGTAACCCCACCTAATTTCCCCTTCTGAATCCAATGGAACCATCAAATCATTGAAAATCCAACTCTAAGACCCATTTAGACCCCTGACCAAAATATATGGGTTTTCCCGGGAAAATCGGGGTTTTTCGGTTTTAGCTCCGTAAACACGTTCCTTTCTACTCCTAACCACTTTATTGACTATTCCATTAGGTTACAATTACCATTTAGTATCAATTTGGGTAGCATAACCCCTAGGGAAACCCATTTTCCATTTTTACAACCAATGGCAATCTGGCGAAATTTCACCGATTAAATTGCCCACAGCAACTAGAATAGTCAATATACGAAGGTTTGGAAGTTACCTCAAGCTCCTTCTGGATTTTCTTGACTTGGCTGAAACCCTAACTTCAAAACACCATGAATCTTGCTTCAAATACCTCAAACAACATAGAAGAGAAGTTTAGGAGAAGGATTATACACGTTAGGTACGAATTCACCGAAGAAATCGACCTATCTCGTGAGTTTTCTCTTCTCCTTCTCTCTCTAAACTCTCTCTCTATGTTCAGCTGATATTTGCGTCAGTTTAAGCTGAAGGAAGAAGAAGGAATATGCTTATATCATATTATATATTCTATTTTATTCATTTACTAATTTTCCAAAAATTTCGGATTTTACAAAATTCTGGCAGATTTCTGTCCAAACTTTGAAAAATCATAACTAATTCTAGAAAAATAGAAATGAGGTGATTCCAAAGCTTATAGAACTCTTATTGAGTCTATTTTCAAGGAAAAATATAGAATTTTACTTTATGGAATCACAAAATTCCCAGAATTTCATTCTTTGCATGTTGTTTCAGAAACTTTCCAGTTTTTCTGGGCTAACTTCAAAAATTCATATCTTTTTGTGTATAGCTATTATTGAGTCATATGACCTATCAAATTAAAGCTTAGGATGTCTACTTTCATCCTGTAAAATTTCATAATTTTTACTTATCATTTAGTCTTCCAAAACCTTATGATAAGCTCACTGCCTCATAGGCGATTTTATCAAAAACATAATTATATTCTCCAAAATTCACCATTTTACTTTCTTAATACCCCAAAGATATTAGAATCATTAGGGAATATATTTGGGACATCTTCTAAATCGGGGCTTAGTAGTCCACTCAATTTAGGCTTATTCCAAAGCTTCCAATCCCAAAATTCGTGATATTACAAAAACTAAGAGAGCGATCAAGTTAAGATGGACTGATGTTTATTCAAAAAGAAAGATTTACTTCTAGATATATAAGATGTGTTAGTGTTTGTGGTCGACCCCTTACTAGCTTTATGTGTAGCTTGTAAGTGTGGATACTATGTGCATGGTAGGCAATATGAGTTAATCAACATATTAACTCAAGAGGGATTAGATATGCCATGAGTAATATGTACAGGAGAATCTGGGGCATCTGAGGCAATGAATATATAGCTTATAGATATAAAGGATAACCTTGGATGCTGATATGGTACGAGGGATTTCTAGTATCACAAGCACCAAATCTTGAAGACGCTTTTGCCCACGTGGTCACGACAGACTTCAAGTATGAAACAGGAAAGAGTAACGGACTCACGATGGGAGGCCCATCAAATGCGAGTGGGAGATGTTGGAATTTGGATCCAAGTCCAACCTTGATGGGTTGGACTATTTGATTAGGATACAAGTAGTCTAATTAAATAAGAATCAAATCAGCATTAATTGTAGATTGGGGAAAAAGTCAGTATTGATTATAGGATTGTTAATTGAGGAGCATGTCACCATAATTAGGAAATTAATTGAGAATCAATTAATTTAATTACTGTCTTGTAAGGCAAAGAGGAGTGCACACGTTTTATAATTAGTGCCCACTCTAAACCACTATAAATAGGGTGTGCCTCCTCAATTTCAAACTCACCCCTGCTATTGAGTTTTCTAGCATCTCTTCTCTCCTACCATCTTTCTTGTTTTGGTGATCTGCTGTGCCAATCTTAATTAGGCTCTAGTAGTTTAATACTGGTGTGGGCACTATTATGGAGCTTTGACCCGGATCCGAACATGGATTCGCCATTGTACACTAGTTCTCTCTCTCCTTATTTTTTATTACACTCCATTTAAAATTGAATATTTGTGAAAATGAGAAAACATATATGGGTTAATTCTTAGACTTAATATGAGATTACCAGCTTCAGAATTGATTTTGCTAAAGTCATATATGAATTTCACAATTCTCCATTTAAACTTGAACATTAGTGAAAATGAGAAAACAAATATGGATTAATTCCTAGATTTAATATGATATTACCAACTTTAGATTTGATTTTACCAAGTTTAGAAATGAATTTCATAGCTCTTCATTTAAAATTGAACACTTTGTGAAAAATGAGATAACAGGTACAGATTAGATCCTAGACTTGATATGATTTTGCGAACTGCTGATTTGTTTTTACCAAGTTCGGATATGAAATTCACAACTCTACATTTCAAATTGAACAATTATGAAAATAAGATGCATGTATTAATTCCTAAACTTGATATGAGATTGCCAACTTTGGATTGGATTTTACAAAATTTGGGTTTGAAAATAACAACAAACAAGTGTTATCTAAAAAAAATAATTCCTAAACCCTGCAACCTATTGCTTAATTGCGTAGAAGAAATCGCTTGGAATATCAAACCAAATCTGCAGAAGAAATCGAAGATCAGGTGATGGCAGGTTTAACGTGCCACAAAACCAACAAATAGCCAGATCCAAAACCAACAAAATCATGAAGAAAAATGAAAAAGAAATCAAGGAGGCTATTGCTATTTGGGAGGTTCATGTTCTTCAAGTTCTAAAGAAGAACGTGGTCAAGCATAGCTTTCCGAAGATTTTCGTCGGCGTCTGCAACTTTCAAAGGTTCATGGTGAGAGAACAAGGCTAGATCTAATGAGATTGTGGCCGTCGAATCCAAATCTATACAATGAGGATAAAAGAAATCGCGAACTCTAGGCCATATAACCCAAATTCATGATGTTGTTGTCGTAGTGGCTATCGCTACATCCTCCTCGTCCTCATGTCACCACTGTTCTCACTATCGTTGTCACCGCCGATATTGTTGGAGGAAGTTGTCTCAGCCGTGTCATTGGGGAAGAGGATGGAGAAAATGTGTCAAAGGATGGAGAAGAAGATTTTTGTTGACAGCATTTGTGTCATTGCCTTTTGATTTAAAAAAAAAAACAAATCAAACACTAACATTTCTTTAATATTATGAATATTGTGAGCATTTTTATGTCTTTTAGTATTTTTAAAGTACTTTATAAAGGATTTTCCCTATATATATTGGATTCATGATATTTCAACTATTCCTGGAATGTTGGTAAAAATAAAATCTCAAGGATTAAAGTTAGAGGCCAATGTTTTATCTTTTTCCCCATTAGAGACTATTTTTCTCAATATATGTTGACACTATTTTTATTAAATTATAGGGGCCAATATTTTAAACGAAATGAAATTTGGGGCAATAAAACTTATGATTTAAAATTTGGTAGACCAAACCAAAATAAGAATAAATTTAAAGGACAACAGATTGTAGGGAAAATGATAAAAAAATACTGTTAAAATATGAAAAAAAATAAAGGTGTTGAATTTCAATAATTTCAAATTGACTTATTTCAAATTTTGGAATTTGGACAAATGTGGGAAATTACCCAACTACCATTTAATTTTTTTTTAAAAAAATATCCCCACACCCCTTGCTGGCTGTCAGAGCTCCGATGGTGGCTAGTCACTGGATTTATATATTTTTTTGAATTTCTCAAGCAAAAGTCGTCAATATGGATAATTGAGTAATTAATATATATACTAAAGTCGTAATTAGGGTAGACTAGAGCTCTGGTTCCAGCGGTCTCATATATTTTTTACGACTTTAATATACATATTAACAACTTAACTATTCATATTGACAGCTTTTGTTTGAGAAATTCAAAAAATATATGAGAATGTCTGAGCTCTGGTTGGCACTATTTACGACTTTAGTATAGACATTAACAACTCAAATATCCATATTAACGACTTTTGCTTGAGAAATTAAAAAATATATATATGAGACCGTCGGAGCTCCGGGTGACTCTATTTACAACTTTAATATAGACATTAGCAACTCAAATATCCATATTGATGACTTTCACTTGAGAAATTCAAAAAAGTATATGTGTGTCTGCCGGAGCTCTGGTCAACCCTATTTACGACGTTAGTATACATATTAACAACTTAAGCATATTTATTGACGGCTTTTGCTAGAGAAATTCAAGAGAGAGAGAGAGATCATCGAAGCTTCGGTCGACTCTTTTTATGACTTTAGTATAAATATTAACAATTCAAATATCCATATTGACGACTTTTGCTTGAGAAATTCAAAAAATATATGTGAGACCGTCCAAGCTTCGGTTGACCCTATTTATGACTTTAATATAGATATTCGCAACTTAAGTATTCATATTGATGACTTTTGCTTTAGAATTTAAAAATATATATGAGACCGCCGGAACTCTAGGCGACGTTATTTACGAGTTTAGTATAGATATTAATAACTCAAGTATCCATATTATCGACTTTTACTTAAGAAATTCAAAAAAAAAATATTAGACTATCGGAGATTTGGTCAACTCTATATACAACTTTAGTATAAATATTAACAATTCAAGTATCCATATTGACAACTTTTGTTTGAGAAATTATAAAAACAAAAATATGAGATAGTTGAAATTTCGGTCAAACCTATTTACGATTTTAGTATATACTCGTATATTAACAATTTAAATGTCTATATTGACGACTTTTACTTGAGAAATTTAAAAAAATATATATATGAGACCACCTCAGCTCTAGTGACCGGTTGTCAGTACTGGAGCTCTCTGGCAGCAGGCAAGGGGTGTGAGGATTTTTAAAAAAAAAACTAAGGGAAGTTATGTAATTTTTGACATTTGTCCAAATGTTAAAATTTCAAATCAGTCAATTTTAAATTATTGAAATTCAACATCCTTAGTTGTCTTTTACATATTTTGATAGTATATTTTTGTCATGTTCACCATATTGTATTGATCCTTTTTTGGCCAGGGTAATAATCTTGTTTAATATCTATATTAATACTCCCTCCGGTCCTAAATAGTATAAGGCATAGTTGACTCTTTTTTAAAAAGATTAAAGAAATTAAATAAGTTATATAATTATATCATATGTTGTGTATCCTTAGATTATATATTAGTTTATAAGTTAGGTAAAATAGTCTAGAGAAAAATGATAAATATAAATATTTTAAAATAATTTAATTAAATTTCTTAATATCTCCAAAAAGTCAATTCTATCTTATATTTAGGATCGAAAGGAGCATAACTTACAAATGATATTTTTAAGGGAAAATTGCATTTAGGTCCCAAACAAGAAAGGAGATGAAAAAATAGACCCCTTGAAATATCAAAATTGCATTCAAATCCTGTGAGACTTTTTTGCAATAAATTTCAATTCCACTGACAAGTTCATAGACTTTTGCTAACAAGTTCATGGACATCCATTGACAAATCCATGGGTACTTAACAATTGAAATTTATTGTAAAAAAGTCCCACGGGACTTGCATATAATTTTGAGATCTTAAAGAACCATTTTTTCATATTTTCTCTTGTCTAGAAACTAAATGCAATTTTCCCTATTTTTAAATTACAGAATCATTTATTATGGGACGTGTATGCGTTATCTATTTGTGTCTTAGCGTTAAGCAAAGGAAACCTGCTAAATCAGCTTTTATAAAAGCGAGAAAAATTATCATATATGCAGAGAACAAAAGATTGGATCAGACTGGACCAACTGGTTGAATCGGGAACTGGTCAGTGGTCCGGTCTACTTTGCTCATTGAACTTTGAAACCGGTTGGACCGGTCAGAACCGGTTAAAACTGGTAAAACCGGCGGTTTAACTGGTTGTACCGGTTTCATTTTTTTAATTGTTATTTTGTGCTATTTTTTAGGAAAAAATGGAAGGTTGAAGACCTAAATGAAAAGAAAAGTAGATAAAGAAAGAACCAATCTAAAAAAATGAAGAAGATAATGAAAAAAAATTATTTAAAAAGATATAATAATTATAAGAAAAAAGATATCTTTGTATAAGTATAGGTATTATAACTAATACTAATAGATTTTAAGCATTTTTTCTCTAAAAAATCTTCATTTTTATCTATAGAAGTTTAAAAATATATTAATATATATTGCTACTAATAAATTATAATATTTTAATATGACCGGTTCAACTATCGGTTAGACCTTGATTGACCCATTAATCCTTGAATCTGTACTGTGACCAATTCATTGCCCGATCCGATTTTTTATTCCTTGCATATATGCTTGTGTGTCTCATCTCATGTTTTAATTAATCAATCAATTTTAGTATTTTCCAACTTCAAGGCACGTGACATTTTTATGCATTAATTGTTACCGACACAAAATCCATATACTACTATAGTATATATTGGCAAAAAATATATATTTCATTAAAATCGTTAAATTATTTTACGCAAATTAGTTATTGACTTATTTCACGCCTATTCACGGGCACAACCTAAAATTATATACTTGAATAGTACATATGCACATTAAAAACATGTTCACATATAGTTTTAAATTATAATTATAATAAATCATTCAATATTTAGTATTCAGAAGAGTCAGGGCCCGTTTGGTACAGTGAAATTAAAGGCTTGGAATTGGAATTGGAATTGGAAATGAATTCCATGCTAATGACATGTTTGGTACGATGGAATTAGCCTTGAAATTGAATTCCATATGGAATTCAATCAAGCCAATTCCTTCGTGTTGGCTTCCATAAAAAAACCTTAGATTTGCAAATCCAACTACTCATTTCCCATGATACCCTCTCTCCATTCTCAATCATCAGCCACCACCGAGGCAACTTCACAGTCCTCCTTCTCATGCCACAGCGACCTCAGTCACCTCACCACAAATCAACGGCAAAGAACCTTTGGCGCCCACTCACCACTGTACCTTCTCCGGCGTTCTGGTTCCAGTCAAGTAGATCGTCATCGTCGTGCAAGAATGGAGATCGCCGTTCATTCTATTCCTACTTATTCCGGCAATATCAGGATATTGACGCCATCAACAGTTATTCCAACAAAGTTGAGTTCGTAAAATGAGGATATGAAATTGGGAGCTCATTGTGCACAACGACGGTCCCGTTAATGAAGGTAGCTTGGTTCGTCAAAGATCCTGCAACTCTGAACAATGTTGATGATGGAAGAAAAAGACATTATTAAAGGCATAAAAATGAAAACATATAAGCGAAAGGTTTCAGATCTACCATGAATTGAAGTTCCTGAGCTTTCCCAATTTGAAAATTTTGAATATTTGCTGTTTTCCGATGGAGATAACGATGTGTTTCAATGTTTGTTCTTTTGGGAAGTTTTTTTATTTTATAATTAAGAAGGGTATTTTGGTATTTCTATATAAAAATTAGATCTCATTTTCATGACGTACCAGACATATTTTTAAACCTCATTTCCATCTCTATATCCATTTTCATATCTATATTTATTTCTATTTCTATTTCCATTTTCATTAAAATCAATTCTAACATATTAAACGGACTATCAGTAAATTAATATATAAAATGATATATACTAATCATATTTTACTTTTCCTGTAATTGACTAATTGTCTTAAATGAACATGGACCAAAAAACCTGTCTTTATCGAACGCAGATAAGTTTTTAATTTGTGTGTGAGAGAAGAGTACAGACAAGAAGGCAGCTAGGACAGTACCTCCACTTTCCTTTCCTTTTTTCAAAATATATTTGAAAAAATTGTTCATAAACATTTCATTAAAAACATATTTCTTAAATGAGACTTTCAGCGTGTAAATAATCTTTTCCGTGTATTAAAGATCTTTCTTTATGTTTAAATAATCTTCTCTTATGTTTAATATATCTTCTTTATATGATATTCCCTTATATTCGAGTAATCTTTCCTTATGTATAAAAACTCTTCCCTTATATCTTATTTAATAAATAAGTTTTTAATGAAATATTTATGGATAATTTTCCCAATATGCTGTAGTGTTTAGTTATTTATTTATTTTAGTACGAGATGATCGCACCTGCACTTTGCCAATAAAGAAAGGGTTAAGGTGGATCCTCTGAAGTGCAGATCTAGTGTTCTACTATACTATCTCCGGTTTTAATTATAAGGTAAAGTTGATTTTTTTGGAGAAATTAAGTAAGCTAAATAAGTTCCTTAATCATATTATATATTATGTATTCTTAGATTATATATTAATTTATTAGTCAAACTAATTAATTTGAAGAAAAAAATAAAAATAAAAATACTCTAAAGTAATTTAATTAGCTTTCTTAATTTCTCCAAAAAAATCAGCTTTATCTTATAATTAGGACCGAAGGGAGTACTTTGTGGTCAATATAATATTATAAATTTTTTTTTGGGGTAAATCCATCACTATGAAGAATTTTTTTAATACAATTTTGTACTCAATAATTTTAGATAATTTAGAGTGTTAAATACATCTAAAAAAATATTTCAAAATGCTGAATGCACAAAAAAATAATTTAGGAGGATAAATACATCTGAAAAAAATTATAAATGCCGGTTGTAACGCAAAATACTTTAGGAAAAATAGTCCAAAAATACCTTTGGGAAAAATTAATTGCTGAATGTTACTATGGAAAATCGGAAGCACTTTAACAGAAGATATGTTGCACACAACAGAAGATAGTTTACACATTTATATGAAAGATTTGTGCACACACGAAAGAGTATTTGCATACAACAGAAGTTTTTTTACATACACGAAAGATGACTTACATGTTTGGTAGTATTCAACAATTATTTTACAAAAATTTATTAGGAGAATCTCTAGAAAGGAGCTTGAAAATTGGGAAATGACATATCAGTCATTTTTTAATAAAAGAGTTGGAAATTCCTTATCACATTTTGATATTCTCTAATCAATTTTTAGTAAAAAAAAATTTATATATAATTTCCCAATTTTTAAATCCCTTTGCAGGGATTCTCCCAAAATTATTTATTCTCAATTCTCCCAATACTTTTAACCAACGAATACATCCAAAAACAAAAAACGTCAAAGTGGTACTGTAACCACAAAGAAATCATCCCCTCTGACAACCCTGGTTGGCATCCCATAATAGTATAATTAAAATGATTTAAAAATAAAATATATAAAAAATTCATCCTTTTTTACCTGTAAAAAAAAACTGCATCTTGAACTCTTAAACGTACTATTATGGGTGTGTTTGGGATAGCGGTAGAAAAAATGACTTATATAATTCAGGCTTATTAAAAATGACTTAATAAATAAGTCAATATTTGTAATGTGATGTATGTTTGGATGAGCGGTTGAATAAGTGATTTCTCATAAGTCAAAATGTGTTTGGATTAGCGAATGTATAAGTGCGTTTTTAAAAGTAAAAACTTGAAGGGCATTTGTATATTCTTCAAATTTTAGATAGATCATATATGCGATATCCAACAGTAACATATCATCTGGCCCAGGAAGATATCTGAATAAGTGATTTTTTAATTTTTAATTTTTAAATTAAAAATTAGTGGAAAAATTGAAGTTAGAAAATGTGATGCCAAAATACATAATTTCACATAAAAATATTACATAACTAATTGGATCACATGTCCCGTACAAATCGATCTCTAATCATGTCACGAATGTGATTTATACGGGTTGAAGATTATTCTATTTTTAAAGGTAATGGATAATATTATTCTATTTTAACACTTTCAGGGTACTTTGAACCAAAAAAAAATTAAGACAACATTATTCCTAATTAAAAACTTACTAAATATGTTTGCACCTTAACTCAAAATTTAATGGTGTAGTCAATATTTATTTATTTTTTTTCGTAAAAAAAAAGTCTGGAATGAAATGGGAGAAATATGCGGACGGGGGAGTGGGTAGCTAATTAGGTGGGGCCCGCGGACGGGGGGGGGGGGAGTGGGTAACATGCGCAGGTGGGGCCCAAAAAAAAAACGGCTCCAGCTTTTTTTCAAAAATAAGTAGGTATCTTGGGCTTAAAATATAAGCTGCGTTTTTGGGCTTTTTGGATTTTTCAATAAGCTCTCCCAAACACAATTAAAACGTATTACGTTTTAGTTGGGCTTTTTTGTGGAAAAACGGGCTTATTTAGGCAAAAAAAGCCACACCAAACACACACTATGTCTGGGGGGAGCTTAATGGACAATTTAGAAAAAAAATTTGAGTGTTTATTTTTTAAAATGATCAATCGAATTTAATTCTATCTTAATAGTTTTTGCTATAAGCTCTATTTCTCAGTTTTTACTTATTTAGTTTTTGGGGGAGTGGGAATAGTTAAAATATTTTTTTAGTTGTGTCCAGTGTATTATCAGACTTATTATAATTTTACCCTTAATGTACTTTTTTTGCTACAAAAATTAATTTCAACTATTATTTGATGCTTTTAACCCTTAAAATATTTTTTCAACGATACCCAGTGTGTTATCAGAATGATTGCAATTTTATCTTTAATGTACTTTTTCATTTCCAACAATTATTTTAAACTATTTTTTGGTGTTTTTAACCCTTTAAAATATTTTTTCACCTACTCTCTCTTACTATTATCACAAAAGTCACTTATACTTAAATCAATCCAAACAAATTTTACTTTTGTAAAAGTCATTTATACAATCCCTGTTCCAAATATAAATCATATTACACAATCGGACTTTTACCAAAAATAAAATTACCAAAAGCTAAATTGAGAAACTCCATTTTTCTTATCGCTGTTCCAAACACACTCTATAATTCTCTCCAAGAAGTCAAGTACCATAAAATTTTACTGGAAAAAAAGAATTGGTTATGGGGCAATCTTACCCTAAAGTTTTAAAATAAGAACAATTTTATTCTAATTATTATTTCAATTAGTTTTCATTATTAGTTGACTAAATATGCTGAACTAACCGTCCACATATCATTTACGTCATTTTTGTTAGAATGCAAACTTGCTCTGAAAGTCCCTATTCATCGATATCATTTTTTTTAAAGTTAGATTTAAAACTTTTAGAATAAATTTTCACTTTAATAAAAATGACGTGAATAATATATGGATTGTCAGCTAAATATATTTAGTTAACTAACAGTTAAAATTAATTAAAATAATGACTCAGGCAAAATTACTCCAATTTTAAAACTTCCAAAATAAAACTATCCTAAAAAAACTTTCGAGATAAAATTGCTATCCGATAGAAACTTTCCGACAAAAAGTTGCCCATTAACTCAAAGAATTATCGCATGACAATGCACATGTAACTTTCCAGGGACTTTTTGGCCAAACAAAATTTCAAATGACTTTTATGCTCACAATTTTTTTTATACGATACAAATAATTAGATAAAGTAGATAAATTGTTAATTAAAATTTTTAAAAAAATAATAAATTATATAAAAAATGTAACTTAATTTTTAAAAAACACACTACATTTTTTAATAAAAAATGTAAATTAATTTTTTACATCATATGTAGTGTGTTTTAGATCTTATAATAAAGGACTGATGGAGATTTCATTTTTCATTGGCGTGGTCTCTTGATGTAAAAAAATATCGAATAATAGTTAAAAAGATTAATAACAATTCAACCTTTTAGCATTTCAAAAGTAATAACGGGAATAATACCTATCCGGAAGGAAAAAGAGAAAAAGTATACCGTCCAAGGGGAAATAGTCAATGCTTCTGGAAGAAGAACCTCTTTCTTCAATTTCTCGCGTCGCGTTTCCATTGTATCGCGATATATCGACGTTCAGGAAAGCTTCTTAGATATCGGATCTGGTGAACCGTGGGGCCCAATATACCAAACTTAAAAATGGATTGACTCTTTTTAGCCATCCTCCGAAGTTATTTCATAATTAAAAATTAGCACAAGATATTATATCAAATTATCAACTCATGTGCTCCACACAAGTAAAAATTAAGCCGTACTTTCGTTGGCAAAAAAAAAAAAAAACACACACACACACACTTCATTTACACGTAAAATGACAAAAAGAGCCCGGTTTCTTAGTTTCAACGGTGTGTTAAAAGTGACTGAGATGAAATACTTTTCTCGGCCTTAACTAACCGAAATAAAGTAACTATTCCTCCTGTCTTAAATATAAGGGTTAGGTTTGAGATTAAAATTATTTTTTTTAGGTTTAAGTTACAAATCTACCCATTATATTTTTCCAAAATTGCATCTAATACTAATAGTGGCATCATAAAATCTTATTGTGTGTAAAAATACTCATAAGCTTTTTAAAATGAGGTAAAAATAATAAAACTGTTAATTTAGGCAAACTAGGTTACTTCATGTGGAGAGACATTTTGTGGGTCCAACAAACATAAGGTAATCCATGTTTAACCAAATTAATGGTTTGTTATTTTTGACTAATTTTAAGAAGTTTATGTATATTTTTATACTCGATAAATTTTTATAGTGTCAAGTGTATTTGGAAAAAAATATCATGGGTAGATTTTTTTCTTAACAATTATTTTTAAACCCTATCTTTTTTTTCAAAGAAAAGACAGTCAATGAATTCCCACTATGAATATTTTTCTGGTTTCCGTATTAGTGTGTATTTGGGAGTTTTCCAAACCATAGTTTGCGCAACCCGAGATAAAACTCCTCTCACAAACTTACCTCGTAAGTCATAAAAATTATTAAAAAAATTTAATCCAAACACACACTTAATCAAGCGTTATGGACATTATTGACAAATATATTAAAAAAAAAACTTCCACAACTTCTTTGTAAAATCTGATTTATACGGTCAATTTCCTCAAAAGGCGAGTGTAATCCACGCGAAGTACCTAATATTCTCCTTTAATTAATATTAGGCTAAAATATATTTTTAGTCTTTTAAATTTTATATTATACATACTTTTGATCTCTTAACTTTATAAAGTATAATTTTGTTCTTATATTTCTAATATCGTTAATGTTGTTAATGAAAAATATTGACGTAGTAAACTCAAGTAATGACTATGCAGCTGATAAAACATATTTTAATTTTAATTTTTGGGTTAATATAACTTTTGGTCCCTGAAGTTTCACCAAATTTTGGTTTTGGTCCCTGAAGTTTAAAATCGGTGGTTTTGGTCCTTGAAGTTTCACCTGATTTTGGTTTTGGTCCCTCAAGTTTGAAAAGGACTTGATTTTTTTTTTTGGGTCGGGTCGGGTTTTGTAATTGGGTCGCCAAGCCCTTTTCAAACTTGAGGGACCAAAACCAAAATCAGGTGAAACTTCAGGGACTAAAACCATCAATTTCAAACTTCAAGGACCAAAACTAAAATCGGGTGAAATTTCAGGGACCAAAACTATAGATTTCAAACTTAAGGGACCAAAACCAAAATTGAATCAAACTTCAAGGACCAAAAGTTATATTAACCCTTAATTTTTTTATATAATATATTTAGATTATTAAACTTAAATAAACTAACAAATAGCTGTAAATGAAATTAAAGTTTTTCTATTTAGATTATTCAGATTTTCAATTTAATATTAATATGATTTAATTACACAATCATCATTTGAGTTTGTTGTATTAGTGTTTTCTATTAACAACATTAAAGGTGCTAGAAATATATGACAAAAATATGTTTTATAAAGTTAAAAGATTAAAAATATACTTTAAGTAAATTCAAAGGACTCAAAATATATTTTATCCTATTTACTAATAAAATAAAATGTGAAAGAAAACAAGGGCACTTTCGGTTCACGGGGTTCGTGTCTGGTTTTTGAATGAAGCAGGTTGCCAACTTCAGATTACGAAATATGTGTACGTGATACCATAGGTCTCCCTCGTCATCCCTTTATAGGGGAGATTCAGGAAGCTCGGGAACTGCTCTTCTCAGGGTGGGATGCACGTTTGCATTATACTTCCATGGAGGCTATTGGATGTGCCGATTTTTTGGCCAGGGATGCTCAGCAGCTAGTAGGTGGCCTGATTTTGCTACTGGTAGTTCATCCGGGATGTATGAGATATATGCGTGAGGATATGGCCGGTGGTCATGTAGCCTAGAGTGGCTCTTTTATTTCCAAGCTTTCGTCTTGGCCGTCTTGTATTAAAAAAAAAAAAGATTACGAAATATGTTTAATTGCTTTGAAATGACATCAAGTGAAAGAAAACAAAACACTTTTCGCCTATAGGTTCATGATAGAGAAGGATTCTATAAAATGGTATTATTGAATTAAATTTAAAATGTGTAAAAGTGGCATTTATTATACTTTTGTTGTTGTTATAATAATAGCTACTCACTTTCTTTTCTTTCTTTAATATAAGTGTTTTTTTCTCGTAAAATTTAAATTATTTTTTTACCTATGTTAAATATATATCTTTTTGAATATATAAATACATATCTTTATATTAATGAATCACTAGTTATCTTTTATTTAGTTATTTATTACTCATTTTTTCTCATGTTTTTTTTTATTTATTGTCCCTCCTATGATCTTTTCATAAATATGAACATATTTAAAAAAGATATGATATTTTTAACATATTTATTGTTTTTAACTAATTTTAACTGTTAATTTATTTTATATAATCAAGAAAAATTTGTTTATAAAAAAAAAACCTGGAAGAGTATATATTTTTATCTTATACAACTATCTATTCCCTTCGATTCTATATATAAAATTTTTTAAGAGATGATATGTTCCTCTTGGTAAAAGATACTAATAACCTAATTGAAATTTTTAGTGTATCTACGATTTCCTATTTTTGCCTTTATTAATGATTCAGTCTCGGTGCATTAATTAATTAATTAATTAATTTTTCTCACACTCACTTTTTATAAGTAATTGTGTTTTTGGAAAATAAATTAGTGGTATTCTTGTCCTCATTTATTTACAGCACAAAAGACATATCATATTTGCGGAATCTCCTTTTATATTTTATTCTTTTTCATACCATGTCTGATATCACCCTTCTATCTTGTGGACCAAATGAATCCTAATTGAACTTTATTCACATATCTAACTATATTTGTCTCTGTGTCCCAGCTGTGATCCAACTCAAGCAACCTTTATACTTTCCTTCTATTATTATATATTTTTAATGAAATATTATCATCCACATTTGTTTTGATGCGTATAAATATATAAAATAATTTTGGAATAGCTTGAAGAATTTATAATTTTATTTACAATAAAGATTTTCATTTTCTTCACCCTACCCAAACTTATCTGGTTGAGAGTAAATATAATCTTTTTAAAATTTTTAACTAATATTTTTGCATAAGTAATATATTTATCCTATGCAATAAATATTTTTTGAATGACTAAATTATATTTTTAGTCCTTTAAGTTTTACCTGAAGTATACTATTAGTCTCTTAACTTTATAAATTATACTTTTAGTCCAATGTTTTTAACATTGTTCATGTTATTAACAGAAAATGTTGACACAACAAACTCAAGTGATGACTGTGCAGTTGATAAAACATATTTAAGTTTTAATTTTTTTAATATCTCATAATTAAATTAAAATAAACCGATAAATCGTTGCAAATGAAATCGATGTTTTGATATTGACTGCTTCATTAGGTTTTTAGATATTTTTTAATTTACATATATTTTAAATTTAAAATTAATAGCATTTAATCATATATCCATGACTTATGCGGGAGAGGGGTGTCTTTACTAATCTTTCTCTCTACTTCCTCTCCACTTAATGTCACAACCATTGAATTATATTTTAATGGATGAGATTTAATTGTAGATTTTTATTATATGTAATATGACAATAATATTTTTTACATAATATTAGATCCCACCCATTAAAATATAATCCAATACTTAAGACATTAAGTGAAGATATCATTTTCCCGTATTAAGTGACGATGGTGTTTTTATTAACTTATTTTAAATTATTTTGTATTGTATAAAATAAATATGCTAAGAGAGTTTATTTAGTAAAGTGTAAAAGTATTTTTTATGGTTGTTTAACACTAAATTGTTATCAATAAGTCAAAACTTAGGATTATTTTCCTATTAATTAATATCAATTGTTGATGTTTAAATTCAAAAAGGTTAGAGTATATTTTTAGTTTTTTAAGTTTGTCTGAGATATACTTTTAGTCTTTTAATTTTACAAAGTATACTTTTTGTCAACACTCGTTTCCATTTCGATAATCAAAAAGTAATAAAGACGGAATTCAATGGGCATATATAAAAGTACAATTATACTGATAAAGATATTTGTTTACAATCTCAACATCGTTCATCAACGGAAAACAGAAAATACAGCGAAAACTTAATATTTACAAATTTCACCAAAATATCATTAAATAGACTAATTATGACCACGATCTTATCCTCGCCTCGAGACACGTACCGTTCACTTTCCAGTGTCTACATCTTTTTCCTTTGCCCCACTAGTACTCACTGAGGTGTTTGTTGAAAATTAGGGTGATATTTCGAAGAATCCTCGTAGAGACATAATATCGTTCATAGAGAATGCGAAAAATAAACATGACATGCACCAAGATATGCACAAATTAATGAATAATATAAACACATCATCTTCATGTATATATGAGTAGGGCCCAGTCCTATAATCTACACTGGTTAGACTTATGCCAACTCCTAGTGTAAGTGCACCTCTGGCATTAATTGCCCCTCTTTAGTCAAATCATATTGATTAATAAAGTGCATTTACAAACAATGGCAACCACACAATTACATAACTTATGGCATAGTGTATGAAGGATAATGTCCCTACATCAATGCTTTATAATCCTCTATTTAATGGTATCTCGTAAAGCGTGCTGTCCCGGCGTTCGACTCTGTCCTAAAATATTAAGTGTGCCAAAAATAGGTCATAACCTATCCAAGTATCATTTTAGACACTTCCATAGTGTTTATTGTGGTTATATTAGTCTATGGTGAAAATTTACAAAAATGCTCCTGGGAACCTGGCCGATGGCACGTTTTCCCAAAAATTTGACAAAAGCTATTTTGACTTATTTTCGCCCAAGGAATCCATTTCCGGGCTTGAAATCACCAAATTCAGTGTCAAATTACGAAAATGCCCTTGACACCTATTTAGGGATTTCAGTGGCGTTTTCGTAATTATGCTTTTTCGGCCTCTACCGAAAAAGTGCCCAACTGTAACCCCACCTATTTTTGCTCATTGAGTCCAATGGAACCATTTATTTCATGAAAATCCAACTCCTAGTATCAGTTATGGTCTGGCCGAAAATATGAAGAAAAATAGAAAAATGAAGCTTTGTGTTTTAGCTTCCAAAACTTATATTTTTCTACTTCAAATCCTTAGTTAACTCATTTAAACACTTCATAATCATGATTTAAAGGATTTTGGGCAGCATAACCCCTTAGGGTTATAGCTTTTCTAATTTTACAACTCAACCCAAAAATCATAAAAACCAACCAACAATTATCAACAACAACTCAAGAAGGCAAATTCATGAAGCTACCCTCTTTAGCTTCTTGGTTTCCTCTTGCTCTAGGCTCCTCCTCCCTCTCTTCTTGATTTCAAAGTGTGTCTTCACCACTATGGATTCATGAGAAACAAGAGTTTAGAGAAGAATCTAAGGAAATGCCATAAGAAAAAAAACCAAAGAAACCACCTTACCTTGACCTCTTCTTCTTCCTTCTCTCTAACACTTTGAAATTCTCCAAGTTCACTCTCTCTCTCTCTCTCTTTTCTTTTGCTTTGGCCGAATGTGACATGGAAAGAGGAAGGAGTATATTTTATTATTTTGTCTCTTGTTGCTTCTTAGCCTTTGATTTAATCAATGGCTTCTAATGTGACACTTGTCACAATTCCCTCTTCCTCTTAATTTCTTCATTGACTTGGCATTAACTTGGGTCATTGGCTCCCTTTTCTTGCTCCAACAAATCCGTCCCTCTCCCTTTCTTTTCTCCACTAGCCATGCTTCTTTCTCTATGTCCATACTCTTCTATGCAATCATGTGTTTCACTCCTTCACTCAAGCTTCTCCCCCCATTCTTACACCCAACATTTAATCTACCAATTCACTCCACCATGGTCATCATTTCATTCTTCTTGTGGCATGTGATCATGTATTTTAATATTTTTTTCTTTCTTTCTTTCATGATGGACGAAAATTAGAGAGGAAGAGGAGAAAAATTTGCATTTCATTAATCCCATAATTCATATAATTGAATTATGTATAATCCCTCTTAATTTCCCAATTCTTGATTTATTCCACTAAGAATAATCCCATTATGCATTTTCCTTTATTTTCCTTGATTAATTGAAATTAATTGGAAAATAATTAATCTTGGGCTAAATTGGCAAAATTATGATTTTGCTATCCCCTTTGTAATTTAATTCAATTTTTGAATTAATTTTCCCATTTCCTTATGAATATGAATATTTCAAAATTCACAAGATCCAAATTCATGAATATTCACCATTTTATTGAATTATTCAAATAATTAAAATATATTTTTTGTGAATAAAATTTGGGGTATTACACTTTTGGTCCTATAATTTTAACACCGTTAATGTTGTTAATGAAAAATGCTGACACATCAAACTCAAGTGATAACTGTGTAAGCCAAGTGGGCTTAATTCAAACTATCATTATCAAAATTTGCAATCGATGATTTTAAATTATTGCGTTATATTTCAGTGGTTATCTACAATATAAATAAGGGTTAAGGGTAAAAAATACCCCCGAAAATTCCCGCAAATAGGCACAAGGCACCTAGAAGTTTTCGAGTAAAAACAGTGCAATTTTACCCCACCATTAAGAATGCTAAATTTGACTATTAAAGTTGACTGAGGTATACTTGTGGCACCCAACACTAACCACCTCATCATCTTGTATTAAGTGACGATGGTGTTTAAATTAACTCATTTTAAATTTTTTTGAATCATATAAAATAAATATGTTAAGAGAGTTTTATTTAGTAAAGCGTAAAATTGTTTTTTATGATTGTTTAACACTAAATTGTTATTAATAAGCAAAACTTAGGTTTATTTTCCTATTAATTAATATCAATTGTTGATGTTTAAATTCACAAAAGGCTAAAGTATATTTTTAGTCTTTTAAGTTTATCTCAAGTATATCTTTGATCTTTTAATTTTATAAAATATATTTTTTGTGTTATAATTTTAACATCATTAATGTTGGTAATGAAAAACACTGACACGAAGTAATAACCATATAAACCCATGTGGACTTGATTCAAGCTATCATTATCAAAATTTGCAATAGATGATTACAAAGTATTGCATTATATTTTAGTGGTTATCTGCAATAAAAATAAGAGTTAAAGGTAAAAAATGACCGAAAATTTTCCTTAAATAGGCATAGGACACCTAGAAGTTTTCAATTAAAAATAGTGTAATCTTACTGCACCATTAAAAAAAGCTAAATTTGACTCTTAAAGTTGACTGAAGTATACATGAGGTACCTCACCATTAGAAATTGCCTCGTTTTTTAAACTTTTAGGGTAATATTTACCATTCGAAAACTTTTAAATACCCAATGCTCATTTTTAGAAACTTCTGTTTAACCCTAAAAATAAATAGTACCGTAGTATGCCGTGTGAGTAGAGCCGGGAATTTGGGCCGAGCCCGTCAAGGGCCGGGTCTGTAATTTAAAGCGAAAAAATGGAAGCGGGCTTAAACGGGCCGGCCCGTTTAAGCCCGCTTAAATTTTTTTTTTTTTTTAGAAATCACTATAGCAATGTTATTTTTTTTTGCCCTATTGTAGCTATGAACTTCTTTGGTTGTAGTTTGTGAACTTGTTTGATTGTGGTCTTGTTCTTGTAGACTTATTTGATTATGGCTTTTGTCTGTGGTTTATGAACTTGTTTGAGTGTTTGACTGGTTATGGATATTAATTATGGTTTGTTGGTTAGGCTTTAGTGTTTATGTTTTATTGAATATGGATGCTATATATGTTTTAAGTAGTTTTAATAATATTTATATGTTAGATTATGTATTTTAGTCATTAGGGGCATAAAGGAGAGGGAAAACGTTAAACGGGCCTGAAGCCCGCGGGCTTCAGTTAAACGGGCCGGGCCGCCAAATAAGGGCTGTTTTTAGGACTCGGGCCTAAACGGGCCGGCCCGTTTAGGCCCGAGCCCGTCACGGGCCGGCCCGTTTGCCCAGCTCTACGTGTGAGTTTGGATTAATTTTTGGAGAAAAGTTTTCACGATCTACGAGGTAAGTATATGAGATGAGTTTTATTTCGATTTATGAAAAAATATTATTAAAACCATGATTTGAAAGGTTGCCGAACACACATGAGTTCTTCTGGTTTGGACGACCATGTACTAATAATTACTTTTACGTAAATTGTGAGAGAAAAAAAATATATTTTTCAGTTAATTTTGCCAACTATTTTTCAGCTTATTATAAAATATGCAAGCCGAACGTTGAACCCTAGGGCGCATTATGACACAGACATCAAAGTCATATCAACTTTGTAGGTATCTCGCACAACTACCAAACTACTGAGACGTGTGAAATATTTAAAATAAATTTAACAAAAGAAAAAGATAGTTTTTAAAATAAAGGTGAGCCCTTGTACTTTCCCACTTACACTTTTTTTATTTATTTTCAAAAATTAAGTATAAAAAAACCCTCCTCTTGTATTAAACATGACATGGGCAAAAGTCACTTTCCCTTTTTCTCTATAAATTTTTTCCTAACATAGACGACATGGATCATAACCTTACGTTATTTATGGTGTGTTTGAGGCCGCGTTTCTAAACAGTAAATACAATTTATGTTTAGACAAAGTACTGAAAATTAACCCCCGTGTGTAAGTTTAGGGGTTGAAGGGTTATACATGTTTACACAAGGAAGCAAGTTTGATTCCTAAGACCATCCATTTAGATAACCTTTTAGAGTTTCAAATCCAAATTTGTAAACTCAATTATTATTAAATGCTTGTTTGATAATATTTTACTAAATTGGGTTTCATCTCTCGAACCTCAGTTTTTTTTAATGCAAGTACAATGCTGTTTCTGCAAAAATGAACCTTTTAATTTGAGTTTTTCCAAACTCAATTTTTTGTTTCAAACAAATTGCCAAAACTTGCACTCATTTTGCCCGGGAATGACACTCTCATCGCTTCTATATGTGCATACTCCTTCTGAGCAAGAGACTGAAAATTGTAAAAACCCTTTCTAGTTAACAAGTTAGAATATGCTGCCTCTCCTCTTGGGGCCAAAACAGTAGAAACACAAGAATGAGACTTTATTGGATGGTTCAAGAGATGGTTGGCACAAGTAAATGTCAGAAATGCACTAACGGCTTGAGATTATGAGCGGGATTGAATATGCAACCTCTAACTTATAGGGGAGTTTTCATGACACTAGATTGCAAGGTCATTGCCTTTATGATTCAGGGTAATCTTAATCATTCAAAAGTTTTGTTTGCCTTTTCTCAGTTTTTTTTTTGGGGGGAAATTGGATTTTCAAGGGCACAAGTCTCCATTTTCCAAGCAAGGAGCACAAATACAATGTGAAGGCGTGGTTTAGGAAAAATGGAAATTTAACCCATAATTAATAAGTTAACTAATTTTTATTGATATGTGAGAATTAGTTAATTGAAACTTATAAATATAATCAGAATGGTATAAAGAAACTGAATTGTGGCATGGAATAAAATAGAAAGCTTTTTATCAGTGAAAGTGAGATTGGAAGCAACACTTTTCCATTGTCACACTTATTTTTGAAGCTATAATGGGTGTGTTTGGAACAGCGATAGGAAAATGGAGTTTTTCAATTTAGCTTTTGGTAATTTTATTTTGGGGCAATTACAATGAAATCCCATATAAGAGAAAAAATGAAGAAATGGTCCCTGAAGTTGTCAGTGTAAGCTCCTCGACTTGTTAATGGACACTCCTCGACTTGTTATTAACAACTTCAGGGACCATTTTTTCATTTTTCTCTTGTGTGGGACTTCATTGTAATTGTCCCTTTTAGTTTTGGTAAAAGCCCGATTGTGTAATGTGATTTATGTTTGGAACAACGATTGTATAAATGACTTTTGCAAAAGTAAAACTTGTTTGAATTGACTTAAGCATAAGTGACTTTTGTGATAATAGTAAGAGAGAGTGGGTGAAAAAATATTTTAAAGGGTTAAAAACACCAAAAAATAGTTTAAAATAATTTTTGAAACTGAAAAAGTACATTAAAGATAAAATTGCAATCAGTCTGATAACACATCGGGTACAGTTGAAAAAAATATTTTAAGGGTTAAAAGCATCAAAAATAGTTGAAATTAATTTTTGTAGCAAAAAAGTACATTAAGGGTAAAATTGCAATAAGTCTGATAATACACTGGACACAACTGAAAAAATATTTTAACCATTCTCACTCTCCCCAAAAGTTAAATCAGTAAAAGCTGAGAAATGGAGCTTATGGCAAAAACTATTAAGATAGAATTAAGCTCGATTGTTCACCTGTGAAACCGAACACTGAATTTTTTTTCTTCAAATTACCTATTGAGTTTCTTGGCTCAAATGCTCAATTAGGGGTTCAAAACAAAACCAACCCCCCCCCCCTCCCCCCCAACACACACATAATAATTCATGAACCAGTTTATGCCTCAAAAGCTGTTCCACTTATCTTGAAGAGCAGATCAGGAATGTGCTGTAATTTGTTTAACAGTTAAGAATCCTCAAAATGGTGGCTCTAAAACAAGTTAAGTGGAATTGAGGCACACAAGGGGTTTTAATGACTTTCTATTTTATACTTTTTGATCCGATTAGATTAATCTAGTGTCTCCTCTATAGACTAGGGCTCAAGCCCAATTGGATAAGGGAGTGAGATAGTTTTCTTTATGAAAAAATTGTTGGAGGGGTTGGATCTCTAAGGAATACAAGAATAAAAGATAAAGAGAAAAGTAATGTATAATGTCTTAAAGATGTGGATATCACTTTCTTTTAAGCTTAAATTCGCTCCTACCTATTCCTATATAACAGGGTGTGATTTGGATTGACGGGCGAATTTCCTACAAGATATAGTGAAAATCTTTGAGTATGGATTGTATTCCTAACACTCAAGCCAACACAACAATGGCTTTTATAAAGTGATAATTTGGCTGTATCTTTGTGTGTACTCAGGGATAAAGGCAATGGGTTTGATCTCTTGTTGTGTGATTTCTGAGGTGTCAAAATGACTGATGGTGTTGGATATTTATAGGCCATGAAGTGGTGCCTCTTAAAGCAACATCTCTTTAAGTAAAAATCATAACAAGTTTTTATATTCATGAATCTTCTATGTTGATTTATGAACAAACATATAAACAGTTATACCCTTATATTATGTAGAGTTTTCTAAAAAACACAACACAATATTTCACCAAGTGGTGGCTGCCACACTTTTGGTTATAACCTTTTACATGTGTCTCTAAAAACTGAAGAGATATAACCTTGATGACTTTTAATGTCATAACTTCTTACATAACTTTTCATATAAATCCCTTAATTAATGAACATGACTTTACAAAAAATACATATCTTTATTTTAAAATATTCCAACAAATTTGACAAAAATACTATTTGAATGACAAAAACCCCAAAATGTCTACTGAGTTAGCAAAAGGACAAATATGTGATATGATAGGAATATGAGATTTTGAAGTTTAGGTGTTGACAACTTAAATATATGCAATGACAACTTGAAAATAACAATTAGTAATTTCGATATATATAGTGACAACTCGAGGAGCTCAAGTTTTCAATCTCTATACTCAAATTGTTAATTTCTATACTCAAGTTGTCAACACCTAAACTTCAAAAATCCAGATTCTTGCTAGATTGCCAATTTAATCTTTACTAATTTAGTAGACATTTTGAGGTTTTTGTAACTCAAATGGTATTTTTTTATATTTTTTTCTTTTTTTTATTGCTTAATTAAAACCCTACTCATCCAGACAGTCCATCCACATTGTTGAAGATTGAGTCTGGGCATGTGTGGAGGCACCGAGTAGAGTTGAGTATGAAGCATTATTATAAACCTGATCTATAAGTGACTTGTAAATTCCTGGATCACTTTACTAGGATAAATTCACTCCCTCGTATGCTACAAATTATTTATATTAGCTCCTATATTTAGAATATGAGGATTACTTCTAATGGATTACCATAATATACTTCCCAAGTTTGCCCAAACTAATTGCATGAATGAGATGCTTTTATAAAATGGGTAGAAATCAATACATGTTTTTTTTTGGGTTTCAATCGTGGCCCAAGGCCCAAAAAGAAAACACATTCCTACCGTGTAAGGATGAAAATTGTCCTCCCTGATAATGACTTTGGGTAGCATCGGTGTAGCTGGAGAGGTGTTACATTTAGGGATAGACAGTGACTTGAACATGATTTTCTTTAATATGAGGATATTTATACTTAACAAAAAAAAAAAAAGAGGTTTGGAACTAATGGAAGGGGTTAATCTCTTATAACATGATGAATCAAAATTTAAATATTTCGTAAGAAGAGGTACTCACATTTAGGAGAGAACATTTAATTGGTTCATATATGATCTTTTATAAAATTATTGCTATTTAATTTTAAATTATAAAATGAAGAATAATTAGTTAAATAAAAATTGCTAAATTTTGATATGAATACTTCGATAATATACTAAAAAAAAAAAAAAAATATTTTGTATACAACTAAAACTTGAACATTCAAATGTTGATGTTGGTTTGAAAAGAAAGAGGAGGGGTTATTTTTTCAATATTTAGTATTTGACAGTGTCTTAACTAAAAAAATAATTGTGCCGATAAAAAATTTCCTTCCTAGGTGCCTCATAAGTAGGATTTAATTTAATAGGGATTAGCTTCCTCGAAATACCTCTTCTAATTAATTTCTTTTTGACCATAGCCTCCTATTTGATTTAACTATTGATTTTTAATCAGTTTGCATACTTGCGTTTGTTGAAAAGTCCATTTTCTTAGCTAACATGCACTTAAACGTTGACAAATTACATTTTAGGATCCAAATTGCCGTTTGGCATAAGCAAAGGCATAATTACCTTTTCGTTCTACAAACTCAAGCAAGCAAAATGTGTAGCAGTAAATTGTGGCATTTTTTTTATCAAAATATTACAAACAGTAAAAGACAATTTACCAAAATGGTATATAAAAAGTATTTACTGTTGTAAATTTGAAATGGTTGAGTTGGAGAACGAGTTTAAATTTTAATGAAAGTTATTCACCCTGAGAACATTCCACCCTAAGAAAGTTATCCCAAATCAACATCTATTTAATTATAAAATATAAGCTTATCAATTCCTATATTTATCATTATTACTCAACAATATCCAAAACAAGAGGATTATTTATTTAAAAATTAAAACAACTAAATTGCTTCATATATTTGTCTCCATTTATGTGTGTGTCTATCGAACGAGTTCTCCCTATGTTTTATTTATTTGTCATGTTTTAAAAGTTTTATATTTTTATTTATAAGCTATTTCGAAAAAATTATGAAGCGATCAAGTATTTTTAAATAAAACTCTTGATTTGGATATTGTTGAGTAATTATGATAAAGATAGAGGTTAATAAGTAGATATTTTATATCGGGAAAAAAGTAGATATTTTATAATGAAATAGTTCGAGATTTTGGATATATCAAGACAAATCTATAGATATTTTATATGTATTTAATTTATTTTATATATTTTTTAAATTTAATTACCGTTCAAGTGTTTTTGATTAAAAATGCCATAAATTATAATACTTCTGATTTATAATTTTTAAATAATTGAATAAATTTCTCCAAGATTAGGTAGGTTTTTTTTTGGGCCAACTAAAGATTCTTAGGTTGAAAGCCATGACTTGTCAATATGCCATTGGGTCACATCTATGACGTGGTATACATCTCTGTCTGATGTGGCATGACCGACAAATTAATTAATTAATTAAATAATGAATCAAATAACTTAAAATCCACGTCGGAAACTCCAGGACGATTCACTATTTAGAAACCTTCCTCCTTCATTGGTTTCTCTCACAGCCAAAGCTGCGCTCATATTGATAGAGATATTAGCTGTTGACCCAGAGATCTAGGGCTACTTTGCAAATCTATTGAATTCCGGGATCAAATCTGTATCTTTTGCTCTCTCAATTCCCCATCTTCTCGATCTGGGTAAGTTTTCAAATCTGATTTTCTACCTTCAATGATTCACAGATCAATCCCAACATTGGTTTGAATTTTCTCTCTGCGATTTTTTTTTTCTCGTAAGATGGATAGCAAATATTCTACGATCCCCAAAAGCACATACGTAGAATTGCAGCCTCAAACTGATTACCCCAACGATTTGAACTCCCCAAGCAGTTCCTCTTTTAATGAAGCTGGTTATTTGAGATCTAAGGATGTCGAAGGAGATGATATTGATGATGATATTGAAATCGATGTTGATAATTATCCTCTTGTTGTTAGCGGGCCTAATAGTGGTTCTGGGGTAGCTGGGGCTGTGTTCAATCTGACCACCACGATTATTGGGGCAGGGATTATGGCCCTCCCTGCCACAATGAAAGTTCTTGGAGTGGTTTTAGGGATCGTTTTGATAATTTTGATTGGGATTGTGTCAGAAATTAGTGTTGAATTATTAGTGCGATTTTCAGTTTTGTGCAAGGCATCCTCTTATGGAGAGGTTGTTCAACATGCCATGGGAAGACCGTCTAGGATTTTGTCTGAAATCTGTATTATAATGAACAATGCTGGTGCGTTGGTTGTTTATCTGATAATCATAGGGGATGTTATGTCTGGTTCTGTTCATCATATGGGGGTCTTTGATCAATTGATGGGGGATGGGGTGTGGGACCAGAGGAAGCTTGTGATTTTGGTTGTCACGGTGATTTTTCTTGCACCTCTTTGTTCTTTGGACAAGATTGACTCGTTAAGCTTGACTTCAGCTGCTTCTGTGGCTCTTGCTGTCATGTTTGTTGCGATTGCTTTTGTTGTAGCTTTTATTAAGCTTATCCAGGGGCGGATTGATCCTCCAAGGATAGGTCCTGATTTTAGCTCAAAGCAGGCCATATTGGATTTGGTTGTGGTGATCCCAATCATGACAAATGCATTCATTTGCCATTTCAATGTGCAGCCGATATACAATGAACTTAAAGGGAGATCTCCTCAAAAGATGAACCGAGTAGGAAGGCTTACCACTGCATTATGTATCTTGGTATATGCTTCAACAGCACTAGCGGGCTATCTGCTTTTTGGGAACAATACGGAGTCTGATGTGCTGACTAATTTTGATAAGGATCTTGGAATTCGTTTTAGCTCAGCCCTGAACTATATTGTCCGGATTGGCTACATTCTCCATTTGATACTTGTGTTTCCTGTTGTCCATTTCTCCCTACGGCAAACAGTGGATTCGTTGTTATTTGAGGGATCAGCACCACTTTCAGAGAGTAAGAAGAGATCTCTGGGGTTGACGGTAGTTCTGTTAGTTCTCATATATATTGGCTCTGCCATGATTCCAAGCATTTGGACTGCCTTTAAGTTTACTGGGGCTACATCAGCAGTGTCACTTGGATTTATTTTCCCATCTCTTGTTGCCTTGAGATTAAGTCATGAAGGTGGATTGAGCCGTTTAGAAAGATTTTTGTCTTGGATAATGTTGGTACTGGCAGTGATTGTTAGCATTGTTGGAGTCATTGGCAATATCTATAGCATCAAGAGTAAATCTGACTGAATCTTCGTTCATGGTTGCTCTGGCCACGAACAGGCAGAATTATGGTAGTTTTACACGAAATGCTTAGGCAAGAAAGGTGACTCTTTTTCATTGTTGGCTCTGGTTCAAAATGGATTTAAATTGCAGAAGATAAGTGTTGAGAAGACCCTTCAGGCTTAGCAATTTGAGACGCATACTTGTCCCCCCCCCCCCAACCTCCTTCATGATATTCATGATAAGAGATACACATAGAGGCTTCTAAAGGTTCAATATTTATCATTATTAGTATTCTTTTTTTAACTGATTCATTTGGCAATCATTTTATACTTTGGGTACTGTTGACTGGTGAGCTTATTCAGCACCAGAAGTATTTGTTGCAGATTAGTTTTCCGTTGGCATATCTACGATTTAAATATAAATAGTTAGTCCTTTATGCTAGTCTTATTCTCACGATCATTCTTTCACATAAGAATGGTTTTGTACCTCTTGTAATTTGTAAGAGTATTGCCAGGTTTAACATAAACTCAGAGATTCTTTCTGTTTATGGCTGAATATATATGTCGATTTACCTTTTGGCCCTAAGAAAATATGTTGATTTATGATTACCTTTTTCAAGACTGATGCTCCTTTGCTAATCTCTATTGACAAAGTATTTGAATAATATACATTTTCTTTAATCATGGTCAAATGGTTCAACTGGGAACCATTTTGAGTTGACATTAACTTTCTTTGCTATTCTTCATTTAAAATACTGACAGTAAATCGTGTATATATGAATCTGAATACCACATATGGTTTCACTTTAGTTCCTGCTTCTTCCTTCCCTGGGGACATGCTTTCCAAAAGTAACAACAGTTTCAGATATATGAACTGTTAAGGAGGTCCTTATCATGGTTTTGTGTGTGTGTGTGTGTGTGTGTTTTGGGGGTTTAATAAATTTGATCCATGAAAAGCAAACAGGAGGGCATGCAGAAGGCGTGGCTAAAGTTTAATGGTGTAACAATGTAATAGGAGAACAGAAGTATAATTTGGTTGATGATGGAACCCATTTGAGGTTTATAGTAGTTGATCATCTAGGGATCCATCTAAATTGACTAAAAGCTCATGTTTTGATAATTCTTGTTTGAATTACTAAAAAAGTGGCATTTGTAACCCAAAACTGGGTTTTACAAACGGAAATTAGGTTTTACTATTTGTTAGCCAAACATAGACTGAGTTGCTAAATTTGCAGTTTTACTTGATGCATATATTCATCCTTGCTTTCTTGAACAAGACGTATTGTATATTTTGTTCCCTAATTGTTTTTTCCTCAAAGCTCTGAAGCGATTGCAAGCTGTTCACAGTTTATATCCATTTCAAGTGAACAAGATGAAATGATCACATTGAAGGTTTTGATTGAATAATAATATCCTCTGATTTCAACATAAGGGGTTAAAAAGAAAACAGAAGTGAAGGGGTTGAGACGCGTTTTTGCTGGATTAGTGTTGATATATGTAATTCTCACATTTTCTTTCACGATGTCCTCAAATTATCATTGTTTTATAAGGTCTTGATCCTAATGGAAGGGTAAGTATATAGCCTCTATTTATTATCAGTTTTTAATAGGAAAAAAAAAGATAGATTAACAGTAAATAAATCAAGTCAAGGAAAAAAAAAAAAGCTCAATTTCTCTTAAACAAGCTTGATGAGAGTTCGAATAGGGAAAAGTTATAGTGACAGAGCTATTTTCAGTTGGAATTGATTATGCTCAAATATGAATTAGAAGGTCAGGAAAGTGACCTCCCGGAGCACATGGGTAATTGATGAAAAATGCAACTTATTCATGCCTTTCAATATTGACTGATATGTTTTGTCCAAAAAACAAATATCGACTAATATGCCAAGTAACGCGTTTTCAATCATAGATGGTGGTTGACTAAGTGTGTTTTGTTAATTTGTAACAAAACAAAAAAGCTTCAACGTTATCTTACTTTTCCATCCCATTACTTTAGTACTTTAGAATTGGACTTTTGACCACTAAAAATATAAAGAATAAAATATACGTTTGGTTGTTAAATTTATATCAAGTTTTAATTCACTTCCCTTAGTTTATAAAGTCTTATTTAACGGACAATACTTACTCTACAAATTAAAAAAGTGACTTTGATGTGAAACGGGCTAGGAAAGGGGAGGAGAGAGAGACTAGAGGAGGGATGACAGCAAGAAGGAGGGGAAATCAGATGAACGATGGGAGGAGAGAGAATATTCAGAGATAAAAGAAATTCTTATTCAGTTAATCAAATCTACCTACAATAGAGAATCCTAAGCTTTATTTATAACACCCTAGAAATAATAAAATAACAATTCAAAATTCAAATTTAAATCCTAAACTTAAAATTCAAATTCAAATCTGGATAAATATTCTCATTTAATAATTATAATGGATAATCCAAAATTTCCTACATAAACCCTAGATTTTGTCATCCCATATCACACAATTTCTCACTTGCTTGAAAGACTCGACTCCTGATGATTTAAAAGTGATGCACAAATCTGAGAGGGGAGGCGGGCTAATTCTTTAACATATCACTTCCATTTGAAAATCCTTTCCACAAAGTGAGATACCTTGGTAGGAATAACCAGTTGAATCTTGAAGTGTATTTGGAAAACCTTTCCAATAGACAAGGTATCGGACAAGGTATTATTGGAGTGGACCATTCAACAATGGAATAACCTTAGGCAGTGTAGTGTGTTGAGGAGGTGAGGTTGTTGTCCTTTGAATGTGAACCTTGCTAATCTCAATCGATCTCACGTGGATGACATGATCAACAAGATTATTGTTATTGATAGCATCAATTACAGGAGTTTTCCTTAGAGCATGTAGGACATATGCAGTAAAGACACATCAACGTCATGATTGGGTTCCACAATTGTAATGCCCCAATTTTAATTAAGGGCTAATGAGGATTATTATGGATATTTGTGAATTTAAATTGAAATTATTATATGTTTTGTGGCAATTTTAATTAAGATGCCATAATTGGTGGAAAAATTGAAAGAATGGAATTATTGGCTATAAATTAGTGATTAAGGGAGGAATTAATTACTAACTAAGAGGAAAAATGAGAAGTGTGATTAAATGGCTAATGAAGGGATTAAAGTGCCTAAATAGTTACTCACTCTATAAGAGCCAATGAGGTGGAGACATTTGGCAATACAAGAGGATGAGAGAGGGTATTGGGAAAAGTCAAATGCCATCAGTTTATTATTTTCTCTCTCTTTCTCTTCCTCTTTTTCAGCTGGGCAAGCATGGCTAAGGGGAGTATCATCATTTCACTCCATCTTCAACCTCTCTTCATCTCTCTTAGTTCCAGCGCCATTGTTGCCCAAGAAAGAGAAAGGAAAAGCTTGAATTTAAGGTAAGCAAATGACCTCTAATGTCAAAACTCATTTCATTAATCTTGCTCCTTGGCTTGAGAGTTTCATTTTCATGGTGGTAGATTTGCCAGTGGTGTTGATTTGAGCTCTCAAGGAATTGTGAAGTCTGAAGGATCAATAGATTCCTTTGGGAAAGTTATAGAGGTGAGTAAGAGAAACACTTCTATCTAAATTTTGTGGCATTTGATTTAGCTTTGAATTTTTGGATTTATTACCCTATTTTTTGAAAATATGGGCCATTGGGCATTTGGCATGTTGTTGCTATGGAAATGAGTGTTTTGGTATGTGTTTTGGATAGATAGAATGATTTGAGATTGGAATGGTATGTTTGGAGATTTTGGAATTTTGGTGTTGAATGTCGCTTAGAACCAAACCATGATAATGGAATAGAAATTTGGTAAATTTGATGCTTCCATGTGATTCCTTGGGTAAAATTATGTGGGGATAGCTTTGATTGAGACTTTGGGATCATTGGAAAGAATTGGGTAAAATCTGGAATTGCTGTCAGTTTTTCTGCATTTTTTGGATTCTAATATGGCTCACTAGAGTGACATGATGTAATACCCCGAATTTTGAGACTTGAGGCTAGAGAATAAGCATGAGATTAGTGGATTGCTAAGTCCCGATTTAGCAAGATCTCAAATTGGGATTAAGGGTTAATGACTTCAAAAGTGGATGTGGTTAGTGATAAATAACCCTTTTGGAGAATATGATGTGACTTGGCACTCGAATGTGTTTCATGTGTGTTGTGAGCAGCGTCGAAACCCTGTATTTGAGTTCAGTTGTGGATTAACATCCAAATTGACTTAGAACAGAGGGAAGAATTGAATGGGGTATTGTGTTGGAAATGGTGTCATAGTGTGTTTTGATGTCATTGAAATTGGTTTGGAACTTTGGAATGTAAAAGTTGCAATGTTAGGTTTTGAAATGTGAATTGTGTTGACATGTTGAGATTGTTGTGAAAATATGTCAATGAGATATGAATTTGATAATTCCGAGTCCAGAAATGGATTCCTTGGGTAAAAATATGTCAGAATAGCCCATGTCAAAATTTCAAGAAAAGTACAGCCGGACCGGGTACAGCGGGGCCGGGCTGGGTCCTCGGGGGTATTTTAGTAAATTTTCAATATAGCTCATATAACCCCCAGAAACACTATGTAAGTGTCTAAATAGTACTTTTGACATTGTAGGATCGAATGTGAAGCCTTGAGTTGCTGGCACGCAAATCGAGGAGAAAATACTGGAAGTAGGGGACTTGCCTTACTCGCATGTATTTGATATCTTTGCTTCTGTAGTGATGTATGTGATTGCTTTACTTGATTGTGTAGAGCATATTTGAATAAATGAAGCTCTGTTTCTGTTTTGCTGTGGCCATAGTTTTGTTACATGAAACATTGAGCATGCAGAAATGTCATTATGAGGCATACATCTAGATAAAGCTAACATATCATACACATAGCATCTATCATGAATGCATTATGGTATCTGTTTTCTACTGAGATTCTCTCGAATCTCACCCTCCCATACCAACAATTTAGACAGGGCAAGTGGCTCGTGGAGGGAACGGCTAGGACTCCTTCTAGATGAGAGTTGGTAGTTGGTTACCAATGAGTTGTGAAGACTGTATATGATTCGGTTGAATATATGGTTATGAATTTGAGATGAGATTGTGTAATCCCCATTTGAAGAATTGTAATGGGCAATTGGCCCTGTGTATCTTTAGCGAAGGTATGTACCCGGGATTGCCGGGATGATTATGTTATGCACTCTGATATTTATATGAATGTGATTTATTTTCGCGTAGTAATTGTATTCGAAATGTGAATATGAGACCAAGTTAATTAGATTTTAAAAGGTATTTTTGAAAACCCTATCTCAAGGATGGGCTTTTTAAATGAGTTTTGATTATTATTGGTCTCTATTTCATTTTAATCGCGTATTTCGGATATTAATTACGGAGGGGGTTACATATGGGGTCTCACTCGAGTGCAGCATGATACTTTCACTTTCCCCTCAGTGTTTCTGTTGTGCTCCCATGTTCAAAATCTAAGAGTGTTATCTCACTTGTGAGTGTTGTGGGTTCTTACTCGAGTGAGCCATCCCACTTGAGTGATGGTGTATGAGACACTGTAAACTCGCGTCTCAGGTTGTCACTCGCGATCCATTTTTCAAGAGTGTGCCTTAGTACTCGCGGGTGCTAAGCCATCACTCGAGTGCCGTGGTCCCTGCTTGAGTAATGTCTCTTCTGAAAGTTTCTTGTGCTCTCGGGTAGTACTTCCTAAACCTCACTTTAGGGTATTTGGGTGAGCATTAGGCTTCCACATGAGTGATTTGGTTTATGCTTGAGTGCAACGATCAATTTTGGTTTCTGTCATTTCTTTTTGCTCTTGGGTAATTACTTCTGGTGTTTTACTTTCTAGGACTGGGGTGAGAGTGAGGATGTCACTCGAGTGTTAAGTCCATCACTCGAGTGCAATGATCAGTTTCTTGCCTCTGTCTATGCGTTCTGTCAAGCACTCGCATGAGTGTGCTTCCGTACCCGAGTGCAAGTCCATCATCACTCGAGTGAGGCCTTCTTCACTCGAGTGCAACAGTGAAAATTCTGTTCTTATGCTTCCAAAAGGGGATCTTTGGGATAGTTCTTCCAACCCTTTAGAGCTTTTGTTAGAGGCATTTGTAGCTTCTTAAAGAACATAAATGATAACCAATTTAAGTGATATGAAGTTATTTGAATATTGGAATAGAGAATAACACTTCGTTACTAATTATGAATTATAGGATTTGACATTTGCTCTACTCGGGAGAGACCGGTGCCAGAGCACGCCTGGAAGGACCAAGGTAGTGACTTTTCTCTCATGTTGTGTATGATGCTTGGTATGCATGACTTATCATTATTGTGTTGTGAAAAATCTTTGGCATGAGGCCATTGCGAACTTGTGTATGTGTTATCGGTCGTAGGGCATTACAGCATGAGCAGTCGTAGGGGGTGATGGTTATCACACCTACCCCTGCCGTTGCATCTACCGTTGTAATTGCCAAGGCTGTGTGTATGTGAAATATTTTATATGGATCCCAGTTGTGGTGATATATGGATATGAACATGTGGTTGTGCAATACAGCGTGAGCAAACGTAAGGGTGACGCAAGTCATACCTGCCCTTGCCGCTGTAAATGTCGTTGTAGTTGTTATATGTAAGTGATGATTTGCTTTCTTGCTTTGTGGTTGTGCATACTATGAGTGATTTGACACTACGGGGATTCCTTAGAATCTCACTCTTCCAAAAACAAATTTTTAGATAGGGCCAAAGGATCTAAAGGAAAGTGGGTGACGAAGAGTGGTTGAAGCTCCGAGCTAAGAGTGTAAATTGGTTTTTGGTTATCATTTTGTAAATCATTGGATATTTTGTTGGGGGAAGCAATTGCATATTTTGGAATTGTGGTATAGTTTGGTGTAATCCCCTAGTTAAGGGAGAATGATTATGGGCGTGTGTGCCTTATAAAACCCTTATTTGATTAATGGAACCCGAGTGTGTCAAAAATTTACTGTGTACTCTGATATTTGTAAATGAAATCATACTATACAAGCCATTTGTGATGTTTGAATTGTGGATATGAGACCATTGTGAAAAAGGTTTAGAAAAGTTTTTGAAAATCTTGATTTTGAGAAATTTACTTCTATTAAGTCCCAAATGGTATTATGGCCTCTACTTTCACATAATTGTGTATTTACGAACTTAATCTCGGCCTTAAGCGTGAAGGGGGTTACAACAATAGTTGACAATAGGTCTTCAGTTAGGATTGCAATCTCATCTCCTTGCTTTGAAGAATAAGCTTTGACTTCTCTCACCTCGCTTATTTGGATCATTATACTCCTGTCTACATTGCGCAACTTATAGAGTTGTTAACACAGAATCTTTATGTCCTCTTGCATATGGGCACATTGACCCTCAACTTCGGCATTCAAGCATTCTGGTTATGCCTTGAGGTGTTTATCTTTAGCCTTCCAATGTTCCCAAGAAGCCTTATACTCTTCCTTTTCCTTACGTCATCTTTCAGCTCTCCTGTAATATTCTTTAACTTCAGGCAGAAAGAAGTTTGAGTTATCATCTTGACTGAGGTTAGGATCTTTTTGTTGGTGATGATCATCTTCCTCAAATTGAGGATATGTGGCATACTTTTGCCAACGACGGGTGGTTAGCATATTCTTGTTGAACCACATAGTTGTGTTGATAGTGATAGGCATGTCCATGTTGTCACAACTCAACATATCCATAATGATCATCATAAACGTATGGCTTATGATGAGCACACTCATGCGTGTATCACTAATGTCTGTCAATCTCATATTGTCGACATGCAGGGTACTCGTATTGGTGCTTATCATGTGTATGATATTGATAGCTTTCATTATTATAATTATATCGATGCGAATTTGAAAGAGGCAAGCTTTACCCAAGAGGGGGGTGAATTGGGTTATGTGATAAATTTTTTGCGAGTTACGGTGTTATGGAAATAAATGAAGAGAGAGTAGAGATAAGATAATTTGCACACAAAGATTTATACTGGTTCGGCCTAACCCCAGGCCTATTTTCAATCCTCAGAGATCAACACCTCAAGATTTTCACTAATCTTCCAAGATTCAGTGGGCTCTCAGAATGCCACAAGACAATAACTGTCCTCGCAAGGACTAAGAGCAGAACTATTCTACACCTAGAATTTTCTCTCCCCCTTATGGCAAGTGTTACAAGCAAAACAATCCCTATGACCTTTCTCTCTTTCTTACGTATGCAAGTCTTACGAGCAGTAACGTTCTCTCCTGCTTGCACCTTTAAGTCTTACTAGTAGAAAGTTCTAACAGAAATTTTCTCTACAGCTTCACCCCTAAGGAATCTACCCTCTCATGGTCCCTTTACCTTGAGATAAAAAATACAATTGAAATGTGTTTACAAAACTCTCTTATAGAGTGGATATAATAATCACTGAAGTACAATATGAATACATAGATAAATATAAAGGTAGAAACTTTTGTAAGTTTTTTGATATATGCTCCTGTGGTATGTTCTTCTATTTTTCGTCTGTCTCCGATGCTTTGTATTTATAGCAAGTCTGAAATAGCCATTGAGGAGAGGGATGTTTCGTTATGAAACTAGACATCACGTTATGGAGCGGGATATAGGTGTTTATGTTTTCAGAAATCATTCATGGGGGGTCAACTGCATGTGATGACAGTTTTCTGGCAGTTGGTGTGTAATGATGCTGTTCGCCGTAATTGACTCTCTTATTTGAATATGTAATCTGAACGGTCATTTTCTTATTTCACACTTGAAATATATGTTAGACGACATTTAGGTATAATAACAAGTGAAAACATAATGAATAAATATCATTTAACCATATTCGGATTGTTCGCTATGACTCTGTATTGCATTTTGCTTCTAAGCAAGATGAACTCGAGTTCTTCCGTCATACTCGAGTGTACATAGAATTCACACTCGAGTTCTCTTTGAAATTTGCATGCCTGTACAGAGTAAACTTGATCACACTTTCAAGTGCATGAGATAACTTTCAAGTGTTGGTGCCGACACTTGATTTCTTGAACCACACTCGAGTGTACTTGACTGTTACCACATTTTCAGGTTGTCTCTACTAAGCACTTGCAGGAGTGAGCTTTACACTTGCAAGAGTGTTTATGCTACACTCGAATGCACAATCATGAACTCGAGTGTTTAGGCTGTTTAGCACCTCTTCACTTGGTTCTTGCATAAAGTGTAAAGTTTGCGCTGGAAGTGTAAGTCGACATTCGAGTGCTTACTCCTCACTAGAGTACACTATCACATGTCAATTTGATAATTTTTCTAATTCTGCTTCAGTATTCAAATCTATAATGGTTCACTTGAAAGTGTTGCTGCAGGACTCGAGTCTTAATCCTACACTCAAGTGTATATACAGACACTCGAGTGCACTTTATGGTTTTAGGATCTTGTTTCCTCTTGGGTAAACACTTTCAGGACTTCACTTTCAGGGCTCGAGTGTATTTTTTACCAACACTCTAGTGTTGATCTAGAACTTGAGTGCACCAGGTAGTTTCTGGTTTTGGTTCACTCTCTATGAAACACTTCCACGTGTGCACTTTCTGAACTCGAGTAATATGGCTTCCAACACTCTAGTACATCATATGAACTCGAGTGCATCAATAGAATTTCAATTTCTGTACCAGCTTCTGTCTAACACTTGCAAGAGTGTGAAGCTATACTTGAGTGTTTATACTTCCAGAACTCGAGTGCATTAGTCATTTTCCACAACAACTTTATGTAAACTTGTGAAATGCATTTGATAATCGAATGGGTTTAAGTTTACATCTTCAAAACATGAATTCCTTTACAAAACAATGTATTAATACTTTGTTATCATCAGAACATGGATTCTAACTTTCTCCCCCTTTTTTATGATGACAAAACCTTAGTGATGGATTTGAAAACTTAATTGTTTTGTAAACCTTATTGAAAACTCTTATTTGATTTGCAAATGCATAAACACCAAAGTTACCATAGATCAAAGTTGTTTGCTACTGTTTGGCATTTTTCATCAATTTCTCTGCAAGATTTTCACCGTAACACTTCTAACAAGATCAAGTCATATTATCTGATTCAAAAACATAACTTAACTTCAAAATTAACAATTAAATGATAAAAGTCAAATTTCATTACATGGTTTAACAAAACATGAAAAGCTTTAAATACATGAAACGCTTAAAAGGCTCCCCAAGCTCCCCCTTAATCTATGATCCCTATCAAAAGCTCAAACGCTAAAAAAAAACACAAATACCATCACTTCTTCTTCTCCCCCAGTTTGTCTTCATCAGAAAGGGAGATTGAGGGAAAGTGATAAGATCAGTATCAGGAACAGGCTGTGGTGGAGTATATAAGACCAATGTAGTAGAGGGATCAATAGGGTCCGGCACAAAAGGTGGTGAAGATGGCTGAGTAGCAGGCTACTGAGAGGACTGGCCATTCAATGTGGCATCTATAGTGTAACACCCCAATTTTCAATTAAAGGCTAATGGTAATTATTGAGGATAATTATCGAATTAAAGTGGAATAATTATGGGTTTGGTGGCTATATTAATTAATATGCCATAATTGTTGGGAAAATTGAAAGAATGGCTCTAAATTAGTGATTAATGGAAGAGATTAATTACTAATTAAGAGGGCATGAGATGTGGAATTAAATGGCTAATGAAGTGGTTAGAGTAACTAAATTGGTTACTTGCTTTATGAGAGCCAATGAGGTGGAAACATGTGGCAAGTGGTTAGGATGAGAGAGGGTGTTGGAAAAGTCAAAGCACCATTTATTTTATGCATTTTCCCTCTTTCCTCTCTCTTTCATGCGCATGTGAAGGGGGTGGGGCAGATTTTTTCTGCATTCATCATCATCTTCACCTTTCTTCTCTCTCTCTCTCACGTTCTCTCTCTTCTCTCTCTTGTGCAGCCATTGTTGGCCAAGAAAGAGAAAGGAAAAGCTGGATTTTGAGGTAAGCAAATGGCCTCAAATGCCAAAATGCTCTTCATTAATATTGTTTCTTGAGCTAAGAGCTTTCATCCTATGGTTGTAGTTTCTCCATTGGTGGTGATTTGAGGAATCATGAAATTATGGACTTGGGAGAATCATGAAGTGCCTTTGGGAAAGTTGTTGAGGTGAGTGAAAGCTTCCTTCTCATATAAGATATGTGGCCATTGGTTAGGCCTTGAATTTCTGGAATTTTCTGCCCTATTTTCGAAAATTAGGGTCTTAGTGAGTTTGGCATGTTGTGATTATGGAAATGGTATATTGTGATGTCTTTTGGACAAATGGATTGGTTTGAATCATTAAAAGTAAAGTTTGGGATCTTTGTGATAGCTTTGGTGCATTGGGCAAAATAGTGCATGTGATTGGGTGGTGATTTTGGTCATTTTGAGGTTACCATTGTGTTCCTTGAGTGAAATTGTATGGGAATAGGTTTGGTTAATGATTTTGGAGTCATTGAACACTTTGGTAGAAAAGTTGGAAAATGCTGTCAATGTGAACTCTGTCTGGGCAGTTTATTTGTGTGGACGTTTTGAATGACCAAATGATTTCATAAAATTGTGAAACTTTCCAGTCTTAAATTTCACATCCCAAGCTTCAAAATGGACATATATTTTGTGTCATTTCGTTGAGTATCTTGTGAGATATGGTTGTCCAAAGTTTGGGATTGGAACAGAACTCTGTTTTGGAGGAGTATGTAGTTTTTGGTGATTCTGTATTTGTGTAGTGATTTCCAGTGAAGGGCTATATTTTTCCTTGAAAGAGGACTCATATACCTTTCTTTTGGCTTTGGAATCACTCAGTTTCGATTTTTCTACAATTAGTTATGGTTTTTCGAAGTTCAGCCAAGTGTCAGGAAATTGCTTGGCCGCGGCTCAAACCTTTCTGGCCTGTTTCGGGCCGCGGCCCATGAGTGGAGGGCCGCAGCCCAAGGAAGGGCTGGCCGCGGCCCACCCCTGTGTTCCAGCATTTGGTGTTTTCAAAAAGTGACCTTCAACCTTTTGTTTCCCAACCTTTTAGGGGTTTTATTAGAGGCATTTGTGGCCTCTTAAGGGTCAATTATGATAACCAAATCTAAGTGTTATGAAAGTGAGAATTTGGAAAATAGAATGACCCTATGTTCTTGATTTGGTTATAGGGTTGGGTATTCGCCTTGATCATGGTTTGACATCAACTCGGATTGCGAATAGCCAATGCTGGAGCATACGTGGAAAGAATAAGTGTAGGGAACTTACCTCTCCTGCATGTATTGATATTTGTGTTTGTGTATTGATGCATGTTATTGCTTTGCTTGATTATGTGAAACATATATGAATGATTGAAGCTCTGTTTCTATTTATGCTATGGTCATGAGTATGTTGTTGAAACATTGAGCATGCGGATATATCATTATGTGAACATGAGTTATTGTGATGCAAGCATGTCATACATTAAACACTTATCTTACATGTATAGTGGTATCTGTTTCCTACTGGGATTCTCTAGAATCTCACCTTCCCCTACCAACATTTTAGACAGGACAAGTGGCTCGAGGAAGGAGCAAGCGACTAGGGGCGGCGAGAATCCCTCATGGGCATTTGGACTTGGTAGTGGTTATCGTTACCATTTGGGATAATGGTAGTTGATTTGAATGTACTTAGAGTTGTATATGTTAGAATGGATATATAGTTGTATATGTTATGGAGATGTATTTGGATATGTATTGGGAATGAAATTCGTGTAATCCCCATTGAGGAATTGTAAAGGGTGTATGTGCCCATGAACCTTTAGTGAAGATATGAACCCGGAATTGGCGGGATTGTTATTGTGCACTCTGATATTTCATGAATGTTAATTATCTTCGCAATGTAATTATATTCGAAATGTGAATGTGAGACCAGGTTAAAGTGTTTGTGGAATGTATTTGTGAAAACCCTATCTTAAGGATGGGGAATGTAAATGAATTTTGATTATTATTGGTCTCTATTTCACTTTAATGTTGTATTTCGGATATAATTACGGAGGGGGTTACACATAGTGGCTGAAGTGATATGATCGATGTGTGTGAAAAATACTGTGGTGGTGGTTGGTGCAGTTGTGGATGGTGATGCAAAGGTGGTTGGTTGTGGAACTGATGTAGGAGGGACAGAAGTAGGATGTGTAGGAAGGTGAGTGTTCAAGAATGTCTCCAACTCATTCAGTCGCCTCGTGTGATCTTCCTGTGTCTTGACCATTAAGTCAAAGTTGTGATTTGCCTTGTCTACCAACTTGAGGACTTGAGATTCCATCTTATCCACCAATTTCTCATACTCTGCAAACAACTCATTCTTCAGGTTGGCCATTGCTTTGTTAATCACTTATGTTACAAAGCCTTGTATGGATGCACCAAAGAACAAAGGAGAAGGAGACAGGGATTTTCCTCTTGCAAAAGATTGAGCCTCATCAGCTTTTGAAGGTGTGGTCCCTTGTTGTGGTGTAGGTGCTTTTCTGAGAGGAAAAGATAGTCCTATATGATTCATCTGAGTCATACCAAATCTGGGTATCTTGACCTTCTCATTTCCTTCCAAATACCAAATTTTGTTGTGGCAAAGGATGAGGGATACAAGTTGAAGATATCGAATGGTGGTTGATCTAGATGAAGAGAATATGAATCTCTTTATTTCATTGAAGATTAGTTCTTCTACATTCCTCTATTGGCCGGTAAGAAAAGAAGCTAACAAGTTGTAATCCTTATGGGCAAAGTGTGTGAAATTCTTGGATTTATTTATGATGCTGTGGGTGTAGATATAGTGAAGGGCACGGTGAGAGTTTGGTGTTGTGATAGGCTTGAAATTCAAAGGGCCTACTGGTTCACCCGGTCTTAACAATTAGAAAATTTGGTCAGGTGTGAACTCTTGGGCTGGATCAAAAAGTGGTATGATATAACCAAGAATAGTGTTTATAATAGAGGGGGTAATCATCACAAATTGGCCTCTAACAGTAGTAACAATACCTTCCTCTATTAATTCACCATTTTCAGTCTCAATGTTTTTAACCTTCATATTGCAGTAAAAGGTTTTAACAACCGTAGGTGAATAGGGTAGGTGCACAATTAGCCAAGGTTGATAAAATGCAAGGGATGGTCTAAGTTTTAGGCCACAATGATCATTTAGATAATCTAGGTCTATATATACCACCGGGCAAAAACTATGACCAGAGAATTCAGTGTCATATACCTTCTTGTTAAAAGGTTTCAATTCCTGGTTATTGAAATTTTTTAGAGGGACAGGATCAAGTTCTTTTTCCTCCAGTGGTTGAGAGGTGGCTGGTGCTCTCGACTATGAACCACCACTGCTAGACTATCAAGGAACATGAAGAGATGTAGAGGCACCAACTTGGGAGGCAATTTTGTCAATCAAGGCATCAAACTTTGATTCTTCTATTTCTTGTTGGAGTTGTTTGTCATCTTCACTATCAGAGGAGGACTCTGTGGTACTTCTATAGTCTTCTTCTTTCCTTTCCCTTATACCTCCTTTGTTTTTGACCGAGTTACTATTGGTTCTTTGATTGTCACTCCTTTAGCTTTCTTCGGAGGAGGTTGAACATCCTTTACTTTCGGTCTAGGATGCTTCTTTTTAGAGGGAGTCACCTTCTTCTTAGTGACTTGTGTCTTTGGAGGAGATGGAATTGGTGTAGATGCTGGAGTCGGAGTTGGGATCGGCGTTGCTGTCTCGGTGGAGAGTGAATGAGCATGAGAGGTTGAAGATAATGAGGAAGTTTCCTGAGTTACCTTGGGTACTTTTGTACGAACCATTGTAAATAATCAAAGAAAACAAAGGATTTGGTAAATTCTTAGAAAGTATCGATTAGGGCTTGAAAGTGAGGATTTAAAGGAAAAGTCAGACGTTTTGAGTGAATTGGAGGGTTGCAATTGACAATTGATGGAAATAAAGGTGTAGTTTCAGTGGGTAATGGTTGAAATTGAACGGGTGTGTGTTTTGAGTGAAGAAAGCCATTTGAGTGAGACAAAAGAATGTGACGTTTGAGCTTTCAAACCTTTTGATATAAACCCCCGACACTCATGTGTGCTGCTTATACACTCAAGTGTGAAATTATATGCATTCGAGTGTGACTTTTTTGCACTCGAGTGCTATACTAAAATGTCAATTAAAAATGCAGTTGTGTACCTAGTTTGAGTATAGCTTATAGACACTCAAGTTTATTTTTCCATCCTCATGTATCTTTGTACTCAAGTCTTCCAAGATTACTTGAGTAACCATGCATTTGATTTTAAATTTCTTTGTATTGTTCTTTTTGTACTCGAGTCTGTCACCAATACTTTCAAGTGTGTTCTTTCTACACTCGAGTGTGACCCCAGCACTTGAGTGTGGGTCAACACTTTTGATGAACTTAAGTGTTCATTCAGAGTTTATGTACTCTATTTTAATCCCTGTTTTACAAACTGAAAGCAAAGTATATGATTTTGAAATTTGGACTCGAGTGTTCATTGTAAACTCGAGCATCATGCCTTGCACTCGAGTGTTCACCTTACACTCGAGTGTGATACCAAGAGTGCATGTAATCTCTTTTTACCTCTATTTCAATGATCGTAAATAGATTATTCCTGCAAAACAAACTTCTATATACTCCGATGCTTAAGTTAGTATAGTAATCATCAAAACATATACTTAACATTATTAATAACAAGTAAATCTTACAACTCATTAGGATTAACCATTCCCAATTCTCTCCATATATATAAAAATTGATCTTTAGCTATCGGCTTTAAAATACATCAGTGAGTTGAAGATGTATAGGAATGAATTCTACTTTGACATCTTTTTTTTGAACATGATCTCGAATGATGTGATGTCGGATATCTGTGTGCTTGGTTCTTGAATGCTGCACAGGATTCTTGGCCAAGCTTATGGTGCTGGTGTTGTCGCAATAAATAGGTATCTCCTTCAAGTAGATCCCTAAGTCTTGAAGTTGTTGCTTTAGCTATAGTACTTGAGAACAACAACTTGCTGCAGCTATGTATTCAGCTTTAGTAAAGGATAACGAAACTGTGTTCTGGTTTTTGTTGAACCATATACCATAGAGCCTCCAAAAAATTGGCATTGTCCACTGGTGCTCTTTCTACCAGTTTTATATCCTCAGTGATCTGAATTTGAATAGTCCATCAAATATTTGTTTCATCCTTTTTGGTACCATATGCCAAGTTCTACAGTGTTTCCTAAGTACCTGAAGATTTTCTTTACGGTTTCTGCATGTGATACCTTAGGAGCAGATTAATACCTTGCACACATCCCAACACTGAATTTTATATCTGGCTTGCTTGCTGTTAGATAGAGTAATGAACCAATCATTCCTTTATTTTTAGTAATATTGAAGTCAGGGCCTTTCACGTCGATATCCAGTAGTGTGGTAGTGCTCATTGGAGTGTCAGCTCCATTGGCATTTTCCATTCTGTACTTCTTTAATAGCTCCTTCAAATATTTGGTTTAGGATATAAAGATCTCATTCTTTCGTTGCTTGATTTGAAATCCAAGAAAGAAGTTTTGTTCACCTATAATAGACATTTCAAATTCTCCCAGAATAAGCTTTGAAAACTCTTGACATAGAGATTCGTTAGTAGCACTAAATATTATATCATCAACATATATTTGAACTACTAATAAATCATTTTTGTTGTGTTTGATAAATAACGTAGTATCTACTTTTCCTCTAACAAAGTTTTTATCAAGAAGAAATTTGCTTAGTCTTTCATACCAAGCTTTTGGTGCTTGTTTTAAACCATATAAAGCTTTCTTAAGTTTGAAAACATGATCAGGTTTTGTTTCATCTTCAAAACAAGGAGGTTGTTCTACATAAACTTCCTCCATAATGTAACCATTTAGAAAAGCACTCTTTATATCCATTTGATAGAGTTTAAAACCTTTAATGTATGCAAAGGATAAGAGTACTCGAATGGCTTCCAGTCTTGCCACTGGAGTATATGTTTCCTCATAATTAATAACTTCTTGATTATAGCTTTTGGCAACTAACCTTGCCTTGTTTTTCACAATGATTGCAAATTCATCAAGTTTGTTTTTGAAAACCCATTTGGTTCCTATTGTAACCCCTACCTTCATAGCAGATATTATGGTTCAAAAACGTGCCATTAAGTTAAATTAGAAACCAATGGAGAATTCAAAACTTATAAAAGTCCCAGCTTTAAGACAGGATTTGATCCTGTGATAAAGTGGGCTTTTTAAAACTTTTCACAATCTGTTTAATTAGGTCTCATTTTCACATTTCAAAACTATTTGGCTTGCTCGGTACCATTCCATTCATTCATATCAAAGTATTCAATGAAGTTCCCGACGACACTCGGGTTTCAATCTTAACTATAAGAGCCTATAGGATATATTTGCCCATTTTCAAACGGGGATTATAGACAATTACACAAATCTACTATATCGGTCTACATCTACATATACAATTATCCCAACATTTATTAACCAACATAAAACTAATCTCCCAACCACGAACTCTAACCATCCTTGTATACCAGCTTCTCCTTTTAGCTGTTTGCCCTAGTTGTAGGTTAGTAATGGAAAGAGTAAGATTCATAGGAATTTCAGTAGTAACAATTTCAATCATACAATATATAATAAACAAGACATGGAAGTAATTATCACAAAACGATAACACCATAATATTCTCAGCATCAATTTAAAACAGCAACACCTTTTTATGGAACGACCTTGCTCGTACATCAGCCTTGACAACCCTCACTCATGCATTAGCCGAAACTTTTGGCATAAACAACAACAGCATTCGCCGTATTCACTTTGACGGCATTACAACAGCTTTCGCTATGTTCACAATGGCATATACAACAACAGCTTTCGCTGTGTTCACAACGGTATAAATAACAACAGCTTTTGCCGTATTCACTTCCACGACATCACAACAGCTTTCGCTGTATTCACAACTGCATAAACAACAACAACTTTTACAGTATTCACTTTCACGACATTACGACACAGCGAAATGTATTAACCTCACCCGTACATCTCCCGGGACTTTTGGTCGGCCTATCATCATCCGTACATCAGACGGGACTTTTGGCATAGTTTCACATTGATGCGTGTGATAAGTAAAATATTTGCACATTAATTTTTCCTTATATGATGATTTTGTGGATGATATTTGAGCTCAATTTAATACATTTGAGTATAATAAATAAATAAATAATGATTTTGGCATGAAATAGAATTTCTTGAAAAATACTAAATTAGACCCTCTTTCAGTTTTCAGGCAATATCCGGAGCTCTAGATGTCGAATTGGGACATTTTATATATGGATAAAAAGCTAAGAAAGAGCTCTATAACTTTTATGTTGAGACTAAAACCCAGTTCTATTTCCAAGGGTTTCGAATTTTTCTTGAAAGTTGAGAGCGAGAATCATCTACAATTCCACCAATCATTCCATCTACTACTCCATCTTCCTTTTCATCTACTACGTTATCTACCACATTCCATCTACCACCTTATCTTTCTTTTCACCTACCACTTCATCTACCATACTCCATTCCTCCCTATATACAGTCATCCTCTCCTTCACATTTCACACACCAATTCATATCCATTACTCTCCTCTCTTCTCCACTTACACACCAATTCATATCCATTACTCTCCTCTCTTCTCCACTTACACAACCATTTCATATCTATTACTCTCCTCTCTTCTCCATTTACACAACCATTTCATATCCATTACTTTCCTCTTTTCTCCACATACAGCATCTTAGAGTAGTTTCATGAATTGTATTTAATTCTTGCATGCCTCCTACAGGAAGGCTTAGGTAGTCTTCCTTTATGGATGGTATAGGTTGCCACCTACATGGAAGGTTTTACCTCCTAAAGGGATAGCTAGATTTTCTCCACTTTCATACATTTAGTTGTTGTATATTTATATTTTAGAATTTAAAAATTAAGTTTTATGCAATGTTAATTTATTTCGGTTTTTTTTTAAATTTCATCATGTGTTAAATTTCTAATTTTCCTAGGGTGATGACGTAGCTTACTAATGACAGATTGAATCTTAACTTATTAAATCTAGTTTGAATTTCTCCTTCATGATTGAGTTTTAATTATTATTCTTAATGCTTTTGATTGATTGGCCACCTTTTGAATGATTTCAATATGCATGTTGAGACTGGAAGGAGATGTATGTGTGTAGATCCAATAATTAAAATCATGACTTGCATATGAAATAGGAATATATTCATATGAGTTGTGTAGTCTTACTGAGTTCCATAAATCTTAATGCATAAGTAATTGCTTAAATTCATATAGGAATATATTGGATTAACAATTAATTATAGAATTGCTTGACCTTAGAAGAGGCTAGTAATTAAATTAGGAAAACTCAACTACCAATCATGTAGAATAAATTGGGCTAGAATACATAAGTGATTCAATCCGAAATTTGTTAAGTGAAATCTAATCCTTAGGGCTTTTTCGCATATTTGCTTTCATATTATTTGCACTCATATTTAATCATTTTATTTTGTTTTCTCAATCACCAACTAATCGATCGACTAAATAGAACTAAAATTACTCATTTTGGTACTTAGTGATCAATCCTTATGGGAACGATACTCTACTCACTTCTGTATTACTTGATTATGACAGTGTACACTTGCACTATTTAATAGACCATTTACACTAGTAACAACGTGACTCACAAGTCACAAAACGATAGCCTTCGTTGTAATCACAATGATGCGTGACGATTGTCACAACAACTTTCGCTTTCTTCACAATTTAGCTTCTACGTTCTTCACTATTCAGTGATAAACACAAACATACAAGTATTATTCATGATATAAGAGAAAGAGTCACTACCTTGTTCTTTCCATTCCCGCTCGGGCACCTATTTCGCATGCTCTGGGCAGACGTCAAGTCCTATAAATCATAATCAAGGACGACGAGTTATTCACTATTCCAATTCTTAACTCCAAAACACTTATGGTTCGTTATCATTTGAAACCTTTAGGTGGCTACTAGAAGCCCAAACAAAACCTTAAAGGTTTGGGAAGAACTAGACCAAAGACCATTTTTCAAAAGTTCAAATTGCAGTTTTTGAGGGGTTGGTCGCAACCAAGCCACTCTTTGGCCGCGACTAAGAAATGGTTAGAAAGATTTTGGCTGCGGCTAAGAACCACTGGCCATGGACAAGATCAGGTCAGAAACTTTTGGGCCACTGCCAATAACCCTTTGGCTGTAGCTAAGAAAAGGTTAGAGAGTTTTGGGAAGCGGCCAGGACCCTTTTTGGCCACGGCCAAGAACTGGACAGAAACTTGTTGGCTGCGGCCAAGATGCCTGACTGCGGCCAAGAACTGGCCTGATTCTTGGTTGACTTCTAACAACCATAACTTTTCGCACATACATCAAAACGACACAAACTTTATATCATTTTAAAGCTTGCCATGTCTTCTACAACACTACCAAATTTCATAATTTTTAGATTTCATTAACTCATTCAAAACACCATGAAAACAAGCTCCCCTGCACATCATTTACATGTAACAGAATTTTTAGAATTTTTAGTTTTTAACTAATGTTTCCGAAGGTCCAACATTCACAATAGGGACTACTACCTACACAATTTTCCACATAGAATCTAATGAAAACATCAAAACGACCAAATTCTCACTCCTTTAACATGTTCTATTTTAAACACCAATTCAACACAACCTCAAAATCACCCAACTTCACATTTAAGACTCCAATCAAGTGTATTTATCCAATGAACACCACAAGACATCAACACAATCATCAAACCACAATGACCTCTCTAACACCCTAATTACATGAAAATTAGGGCAAATTCAAAAAATCACAATACTCAACCAATGACTACAATACATATATCAAAAGATAGCCTTTACTCACTTCTTCTTCTTTCTCTAGCTTGTTCTTCAATTCTCCAACCACCAATTTTCTTTGAGCACTTAAACACCTCCTCTTGAAAATTTCAAACCATACACATGAAGCCCTCATTAAGATGATCAAGATTAAAGAAGAGGATTTGAGAATTTAGTGTCATCTTTAAGGTCAAAATGGCTTACCTTCACTTGATTTCACTTTCTCTTTCCTCCAACCACCATGAATGTCTAAGAGATAGCTTGGAGGGAGAGAGAATTGATGAGATCAGTTTTTTCCTCCACACATACACACTTGACTGACTTAAAGAGAGGGAGAGAGGGAAAGGGCTGAAATCTTGACCTATGACCTTTTGACTTCAATTAAATGGTGTCAAAAAGGCCATGTGTTACAATCTTGTGACTCCTCACAACATGCATGAACCATAGGATTATTCTCACCAAATCCATTAGCCATTTAATCACCTCCTTACTTTTTTAGTTATCAGTAAAATTCCCTCTTTGGTTGCGACTAATTAGACGATAAATTTTCTTTCTTCCCATTTTGCCCCTAACTACGACAATTTTCAACTAGATTACCACTTAACACATAATTTGACCCCATTTCTCATACCATGTGCCATTCCCTTCACTTTTAATTCAACTTTAGCTTTGTCACCATGATTGAGCTTAAATACTGGGTTTGGACACTTTTACTGCTAGTTCAGGTCATTCGGGTCAATACTCATACTGCATTCTCCAAAAGTATTTGACTAACGTTTATTACATCCACTTTTAGAGTCATGAGCTTGTATTCATATTTTGAGTCATTACACCTATGACCGAGTGATCTTTAGGTCGAGGCACTAAATCCCAAACTTGATTACTTTGAAATTGATTTAGCTCTTCTTACATAGAATCATCCAATCATTGTTAGAAAGTGCTTCTTTAATACTAGAAGGTTCAATTTCAAAAATGAATGCAGAAAATGTAACTTTATTATGAATTCTGTTTATAGTTTTGACTCCTTCATGAACATCTCCAATTACCTGATCAATTGGATGATCCTTCATGTATCTACATACTCTTGGCTGAGCATGATCAATGACATTTTCTTCATTTTAAAAATCATTTGTTTGAAAATTATTTTGATTTGAAATGGTTTGATTTTAGTTTTCTTTATCAACTCCACTTCTTCTTCATCAAAAGACTTTTTCTGAGAATTTGTTTCATCAAACACAACATGAACGGTTTCTTCTACAATGCATGTTCTTTTATTAAAGGCTCTATATGCTTTACTTCTATTTAAATAGCCTAAAAACAAACCTTCATCAGAATCTGAATTAAATTTACTGAAGTATTCTTTACCATTGTTGTGAATGTAGCATTTACATTAAAAAATGTGTAGATTACCAAGGTTTGGCTTTCTTCCTTTATAAAGCTCATATGGTGTCTTTTCAAGTGACTTGCGGATATATGCTTAATTCAAAATATATCATGGAGTGCTCATTGCATCTACCCAGAACATTTGTGACACACCTCTTTCTCATTGAGCATTGCCCTTGCCATCTCCGTGAGGACTTTGTTCTTTCTTTCCACAACTCCATTCTGCTAAGGTGTTTTTGGAGTAGAAAAACTATGATCTATTCCTTGATTATTGCAGAAGTCTTCAAAGAGTTGATTATCAAACTCTCTTCCATGATCGGTCCTAATAGAAACAATATAAATACCTTTCTCGTTTTGGACCTTCTTAGCTGTTGACTCTTAGAAATTCATAACATTCCAACACATTTTCTTTTCTTTTTTCATACTTTTGGATTCAAAATGTACATTGAAAGAAGTGTATAGAAGAAAATATGCACATCAAAGTATAAAGCAAAAAAATCAAAGAAATTCTTGGTATATTTGTGAATTAATTGAGAATTTATAAATCCTCTCTCTTCGGTAGGAGGATGAAGACAAGTTTTAAAGCCTTACAAAAACCAAGAAACAAGGAAAGAGCGAAGGAGGTGAAGCAGTGCAAAGATAGAAGGAGCTTATGCAACTTGCCTCAGCAAGTTGACCAACTGGCTATGGCAAGTAAACATTCTCAAGAAATTTGCTCTCTGTGTAATTGGCTACAGCAAGTTGATGAAGTTGCTGTGGCAAGTGATCTTCGTATGCTCTCTGTGTAACTGGCCACAGCAAGTTGACAAACTTGCTGTAGCAAGTGAAGAATCAAAAGAAGAATTGGCTCTCTGTGTAACTGGCTACGGCAAGTTGACAGACTTGCTGTAGCAAGTCCTGAAAAAGTGCAGCTGTGCGTTTTGATGTCAGAAGCGAAAAAACCCTATTTAACCTAGGGAAGGGCGCCGAAATGAGTCATTCTACACTCTGGGAAGTTGGAGCACGCAAGGGAAGAGCTTGGGAGAGAGATTTGGAGCATTTTGGAGGCTTGGGTGCTCTTCTCAAAAGAGATTTTGGGATTTCCACCTTGGTTTTTCTTCTTTTCTCCTCTTTTTCCACTTAGCTTATTATGTATTCAGAAACTATGTGTAGCATTTCTTTATATTTGAACATGAGTTGCTAGAACTCTAAGTTAGGATTACTTTTACCCATTGTATGGATTGAAACTACTAGATTATCTTGCTTTTGTTGGTTAATGAGTATTATATGTTGATTTTTCTTTGAGCTTAATGCTCTTGTGCTTGATCACCACATGATTAGAGTTGTTCAATTAGAAGATGCTTGAGAGGGCTATTTTGATTGTAGAACTTAAGAAAAATCATGCTAGACTTGAAGTTTAGGGATTAAATGGATGGTTTGTTGTTAGAATAGAGATATATCTAACAACCTAGCATAGTCAAGTGAAGGCTTGCTTTGGAAAGATGATTTGCATTAATTGTAAACAAGAGATTGAATATTTTTAATGAAGATTAAAAATCAATCTTGACTTGAGAGAGCTTGGTTGATGATTTTAGGATCTTCGACTAACATATAGACTCATTTAACTAGCATAAGCGAATATTTGTATAGTTTCATGAAATACAATGGGGAAGAAGTAATCTTAAGCCTTTAAACCTTGAAGTAGAATCAATTTTACATTCACCTTTATTTTACCTTATTGTTTTTAGCAAATTCTCTTAATTAACATACTCAATTCCACATGATTCCATTTTAAGAACATGGTTAAATTAGTTAACTTGCTTTCGTCATAGTCCTCGTGGGAACGATCTTGACTTATCACTTTATTACTTGCGACCCGTGCGCTTGCGGAAGCTAAACGGCGAACATTAGCAAATGTAATAAATTCAGCAAAAGTTTCATCTTTGGAAGTAAGAAATACACTCCATGTAAATCTTGTGAAATCATAAAAAATTATTAGAGTATATAGATTTCTTCCAAAACTTTTTACTCTTGTTAGTCCTACTAAATCCATATGATGTAATTGTAAAAGTTTGGACATTGAAATCTCATTCTTTATTTTGAAAGTAGATTTAGTTTGCTTTCCTTTTTGACAAGCATCACAAATCATGCCATCTTTGCATTTAAGTTTAGGAAGACCAACAACTAAATCTTTTCTTATCAATTTGTCAAGTTGATTCATATTGATATGAGCTAGAGACTTATGCCATAACCAACTTTCCTTAGATTTGTTAAGAAAACAATTTTCAGAAGAATTTGAATTTAAATCAATAGTATAACAGTTACCGTCCCTTTGAGCTCGGATCTTGGCTTTAATAGATTCTTTATTAAGTTGTAGATCCTTCTTGTTTACCATCAAACATTCCTCTGAGTCAAAGATTACCCAATTATCTTTGTTAGTACTCTGACTCATGCTCATGAGGTTGTGACATAATCCTTCAACATAATATACACCGTTGATTTGAACACCATTGGATTTTCCAACTTTACTAAATTCAGCAATACGTCCAGATTGGTTACCACCAAAGGTTACTTTTCCTCCTTTTTAGTTTACAACATGGTGAACTTATCTTTATCACCAATCATGTGTCTTGAGCATCTACTATCAATGTACCACTTGTTTAGCCATGATGCTTTGAGCCATACCTAGAATAATATGATCAAGTTTTAGGTACCCACACTTTCTTGGGTCCTTCGTGGTTAGTATGAACCTCTCTTGGTACATGCATCCCTTTCGAAACCCATTTGTATGTGCCAATGGCTTTGCCCTTTCTAAAATGACGTGATGAAGTATAATGGCCTTCCTATTGTAGTAATTACATGATGCAAATGAATTTGATGCATGTACTGTATTTTTAAAATATTTGAGACATGTCTTACTAGCTTCTTCTTTCCTCTGTTTTTATCTTGAACAGAATTGTATCCAATTCTGGATTTATCATGAGTGACTCTTTATGATTTTAAGATTACTTTAAGAGTTTCACTTCCTTTAGTAAATTTTTCTAAAGTTTTTGTTAAGTCACTTATTTTCTTATCCTTTTCCTCACATAATGCATATGATGATATGAAAGTACTAGTTCTACTTTCTAATTCGTTTACTTTCTTCTTATAACTTACCATATCTTTAGCTACCTTGTTGAATTCAGTATGCAATGCATTAGACAATAATTCATCAAAAGTAGGTTTAGAAATACTTACCTTAGAGTTTGATTCTTCTTCTTTAGTCACCAAGCATATATTTGCAACTTCGTCGTCGTTGTCGCTTTCTTCATCCGACGAACTATAATCCCATATGGATGATATATATGCTTTCTTTTTCTGCTTCTTCTTCTCTTTGTTCTTGAAGCATTCGGACTTGATATGTCTTGGCTTCCCACATTCGTAGCATATGACTTGTTTCTCTTTGTTTTCTTTCTTGCCCGAATTCTTGAAGTTCCGTTGGCCTCTTCTATAGAATTTCTTGAACTTTCTTACGATCATTCCCATATCACTATCATTAGGTTCATCTTCATTTTCTGATGAATTGACTTCCTTGATAACTTTGAGGGCGACTCATCTTTTCTTTTTGTCATCAAACACTTTCAGTTCCTTCTTGAATTTTAGCTTTCCTTTATACTTAGAAAGGCTACCACAGAGTGCAACTACGGATCTCATTGATTCACTTTTGGCTTCTTCGATAGTTGTCACCTTTGCTTCCCATTCTTTTGTAAGAATGTTAAGAATCTTTCTCACTTGTGAATTTCAATAAAAGGTTTTCCTAAGTACTGATAACTAGTTGACAAGATGGGTATATCTGAGTTCGAATTCAGAGATCCTCTCTCCAGGTTTCATTCGAAACAGATTATACTCTGAAATTAGAGTATTGATTTTATTTTCTTTGATCTCAGAAGTACTTTCATGTGCAATTTCTAGTGCATCCCACATGTCTTTGGCTGTTGGTAGCGTGCAGATTTGGAAATATTCCTTTTGATTGAGGGCGCTCTGTATCATTAAAATAGCTTTGTTATTTAATATTACTAATCTTTTATCGTTGTCGTCGTATTCCTCTGGGTTTTTCTTCACGACTCTATCTTTTTCTTTCTTCATTAGAACATAGTCACCATCTTGTATTACATTCCATAAATTGTATTCGTTCACCATTACGAATACTCTGAATTTAGCTTTCCAGAATGAAAAATGCTCTCCAGCAAAACCAGGAAGTTTAGTGATGGAAGCTCCGTCTAGAAGAATGTTCTCACCCATTGTTGCCATGTAATAGATCCTTCTTAAGCTGTTAAACTCCTTAGAGAAGACCTCGCTTTAATACTAAATGAAAGAGGCAAGCTTCACCTAAGAGGGGGGTGAATTGGGTGATTGATAATTTTTTGCATGTTACGGAGTTATGGAGATAAAAGAAGAGAAAGTAGAGATAAGAGAATTTGCACACAGAGAGTTATACTGGTTCGACCTAACCCCAGGCCTACGTCCAGTCCTTAAAGATCAATGTAACCTCTTCCGTAATTATATCTGAAATTCTCGATTAAAGTGAAATAGAGACCAATAATTATCAAATAACATTTTCAAACCCATTTACCAGACGGAGTTTTCACAAATACCTTTCGAAATCTAATACACCTGGTCTCACATTCACATTTCGAATACAATTACTTCATGAAGATAAATCACATTCATATAAATATCAGAGTGCACAACATAATTCCCAGCAACCCCAGGTTTATTCATTAACCCAACTTTACAGGGCATAATCGCCTATATACAATTTCCCAAACAGGGGATTACTCAAATCTATCTCGAATACATAATCGAATATTCATCCACATATACACATCCAAATTATATACAATTATCCCAACTAGCAATGATAACCAACAGCCAATATCTCATCCCGAAGGAAACCTCGCCACCCTGGGTGCTCACTCCCTCCTTTGAGCCACTTGCCCTGTTTGAAAGGTTAGTAAGGGAAGGTGCAAGAGAATCTTAGTAGGTAAATATTACCAATATCCATGCAAGATAGATGTTTAATGTATGACATGCTTGCACAACTCATGGTCACACACAATGACAAATTTATAAGCTAAATGCTTCGAACAACATACATATGGCCATAACATAAATTGAAACAGAGCTTCAAACATTCATATATATATTTCACATAATCAAGCAAAACAATAACATACATAAATACCAACACAAGTATCATATACATGCAGGAGAGGTAAATTTCCTACACTTGTTCTTTCCACGTATGTATTAGCACCAGCAACTCCTGCTCAGGCCGAACATCAAACTATATAAACCAAATCAAAGATATAATGTTATTCTCTTTTCCAATTCTTTAACTTTTAAACACTTAAGTTGGTTATCATTCACGACCTTTAGGTGGCTACTCAAAGCCTAAACACATGCCTAAAGGGTTAGGAGAAACTTGACCAAAGACCATCTTTCGAAACCTCAAAATCCCATTTTTGACTGCATCACTCAAGTGATGGATGACTTGCACTCGAACATGAAAGCTTACTTGTGCGAGCGCTTGACCGGAAGCATAGACGGAGACCAGAAATGCTCGTTGCACTCGAGCACTAAGATCAACACTCGAGTGATGCCCCCACACTCACCCGAGTCCTACAAAGCGTGGCACAGGAAGTGACCATCCGAGAGCAACCGAAAACCCAGAGCCAGAAGTGCACTCGAGCACTAGCTCTGCACTCGAGTGAGGGCACAAAACTCGTGAGTGACAAACCACACTCTTGACAAATGGCTGTGAGTGCTAACCCGAGAAGCAGCCTCCTAATGCCAAAATACTCATACACTTGAGTGGGACCCTTCACACTCGAGTGATAGCCCACTTCACTCGTAGGTAAGGAAATGCACTCTCGCTTTTTGGCATGGAGGTGCAACCGAAAACTGAAGGGAAAAGAGGGATTATGATGTTGCACTCGAGTGAGACCCCTGCTCACTTGAGTAAGGCTCTATCAGAAGCCAGAACGTAGTAGATGACAGAATTTTCCCTAACTTCCAACATATGTTTCCAATGGTCCTAAAACTCTAACCCAAAGTTACTTCCACATAATTTTACACAAGGAACCCATTGAAAACCTCAAAACACCCAAAATCAAATTACAATGACATTTTCCACCTTGGTCACACTTATTACATACTTTACCCAATTTTCACTACTTTTACTCCCAAGGTTTCAAATCAATCCAAATGGCATCAAAACACATTATGACACCATTTTTACCAATACACATTAACCAAATTAGCCATTTCACAAATATACCAAAATCAGGGCAGATTCCACAATCCATAAAACTCAACCAAAAATCACAAATAATATATCAAAAGGAAGCTCTTACTCACTTCTTCCTCTTTCCCAAGCTAGTTTCTTGATTCTTCATCTTTCTAATTTTCCTTAAGCTTTAAAACATCTTCTTTCACAAATCTAAAACCATAGAGATGAAGCTCTCATCACTATGAACAACATTAAAGAAGATTATTAGAGCTAAAGAGAACATTTTTCAAGTTAAAACTCACATTTTTCCTTTCTCTTTCCCCCCTCAAGCTCAACGAAAATGGAGATAGAGAGAGAAGGTGAAGATGATGAAGAAGGTCAGATTTTTGGGGCGCCAAATGCTCTAGCCGACCTAAGAGAAGAGAGGAGAGAGGGAAGAGTTGAAATCTTTGACTAAGATCCAAGGGTCTATATGGTGCCAAGTGTCACAATCTTGTTTCCTCTTCCATGAGCTCACATAGGCACACACACACATGATTCCACCCTTTGATCTCTTGCACAAATCAATCCTAACCATTGATCTTAAAGTTACCAATGAGTTTTCTCTTCGGTAACATACCAATTGGTCAGTAGTAACTTTACTATTTTGCCCCTGATTATGGCAATTCCTTTTGAATCACCACCAAACACATTTTATATCACATTTCCTCATGCCATTCGTCCTACCTTTCTCTTTAATACATTTTAAGCTTTATCACACAATTAAGCTTAAATACAGGGCTTGGGCACCGACTACAACACATTCGAATCACAATGTATAACATATTCTCCAAAATTCATCATTTTACTTTCTTTAATATCCCAAAGATAGAATAATCATTAGGGAATAAATTTGGGCTCCTGCTAAAATGGGTCTTAGCAGTCCACTTATTTTAGGCTTATTTTCAAGTCTCAAATCTCAAAATTCGGGGTATTACAATCAACACCTCCAATATTTTCACTAATCTTCCAAGATTTAGTAGGCTCTCAGAACGCTGCAAGACAACAACTATCCTCAGAAAGACTAAGAGCATAAATATTCTACACCTAGAATTTTTTCTCCCCCTTACAACAAGTCTCACGAGCATAACAATCCATATGACCTTTCTCCCTTTCTTAGGTATGCAAGTCTTACGAGTAGCAACGTTTTCTCTTGCTTACACCCATGTAAGTTTTATGAGCAGCAACATTCTCTCATTCTTGCACCTTGTAAGTTTTACTAGCAGAAAGTCTTGACAGAAATTTTCTCTACAGCTTCACCCATAAGGAAATCTACCCTCTAAAGGTCCCTTTACCTTGAGATCAAAAATACAATTGAAATGTGTTTACAAAACTCTCACAAAGTGGATATGATAATCACTGAAGTTAATATGAATACAGAGATGAATATAAAGGCAGAGACTCTTGTAAGTTTTTCCATATATGCTTTTATGGAACGTTCTTTGTAATATCCTAAAAAGTGATTAAGGGCTAATGACTTGAAAAGTGGATGTAATTATTGTCGAACAAACTCTTTTGGAGAGTGTGTGATGGGAATTTGGTGGTTTTAGTGATTTCAATAGTTTCCTTATGAAAAATTGTGTGGGAATAGGGTTGATTGTTGATTTTGGAGCCATTGGACACATTGGTTGAAAATTTGAAAAATTGTTAAGTGTAATTCTGTGCAGGGCAGTCGGTTTGTATGGATATTTTGAATGGGCAAATGGTGTCTAAAAATTTTGACACTTTCTAGTCTTAAAGTTCACATGTCAAGCTTCAAAATTGACATATAATTTGTGTCATTTCGATTTGTGAGCTAAGAGTTATGAATTTTTGAAGTTTGCCCAACGAAATTGATTATTTTCTGGAACAGTAGGCAAAGATTAAAATTCTGGGAATATTGTGATTCCATCTAGCAAAATTCTATATTTTTACTTAAAATTAGACTCAATAAGGGTTCTATAGACTTTGGAATCACTCTATTTCAATTTTTCTAGAATTAGTTATGATTTTTCAAAGTTTGAGTTGAAATCTGCCAGAATTTCTGAAAAATCCAAAATTATTGGAAATTAATTTAATAATTAAATATCATATAATATATGATATAAAACATTATCCTTTACCTTCATTCAGCAAAATCAGATGCACATAACAGCTGAAATAGAGAGAGAATAGTTGAGAGAGTTTAGAGAGAGAAGGAGAAGAGAACTCGCAAGGTAAGTTGATTTCTCCGACGATCTAGTTCCTAATGCTTATAACTTCGATCCTAAGCTATTCCTTTATGTTCTTTAAGGTTTGGAAGCTCCTCTTTTGGTGTTAGAAATAGCTAGGGTTCAGCCAAGTCAAGGGAAAGCTAGTGGGAGCTTGAGGTAACTTCCAAACTCTTGTATATTGACTATTCTGGCTGCCGTGGATAATTTAATCGGTGAAATTTGGTCGGATTGTTTTTGTGCGTAAAAATGGAAAATGGGTTGTAGGGGCTGTTATGCTGCCCAAATTGGTACTACATGTTAGTTGTAACCTAATAAAATAGTCAATAAAGTGGTCAGGAGTAGAAAGGAACGTGTTTACGTAGCCGAAATCGCAGAACTCCAATTTTTCCTGGAGAACTCATAAATTTTGGCCATCTCTAGAAATGGGTCTTAGAGTTGTATTTTCAATGATTTGATGGTTCCATTGGGTTCGGGAGCGAAAATTAGGTGGGGTTATAGTTGGTCACTTTTTCGGAAGAGGCCGAAAAAGCATAATTACAAAAATGCCCCTGAAACCTTTAAAGCGGGCTGTCAGGGGTATTTTCATAATTTGACAATGAATTTGGTAATTTCAAGTCCAAAAATGGATTCCTTGGATGAAAATATGTCAGAATAGCCTATGTCAAACTTTTAGGAAAAGTACAGCCAAACCGGATATGGTGAGGCTGGGCCGGGGTTCGGGGGCATTTTCGTAAATTTTCACTATAGGCTAATATAATCACAAGAAACACTATGGAAGAGTCTAAAATAATACTTGGATAGGTTATGACCTGTTTCCTGAACATTTAATATTTTAGCCCTAAGTTGGAAGCCGGAAATGGCACGTTTTACGAGACGCACTAAAAGGTGGTCTTTGAGATAGTACTTCCCAACCCTTTAGGCATGTGTCTAGGCTTCTAGTAGCCACCTAAAGAGTCCAAGTGATAACCAACTTTGAGTGTTCTGAAGGTGAGAATTTGGAATAAAGAATAACCTGTTGTCCTTGACTTTGGTTTATAAAGTTCGACATTTGTCCTAATTGCAAGCAACCTGTGTTGGCGCACGTCAGGAAAGAATAAGGTAGTGACTCTTCTCTTATGCTATGTGTAAATGTATTGTATGTGTGTGTATCATTGTTTTGTGATGATATCTGATGCTGTTGCTTATACAGTTGGTGATAGCTGTCGTTATCCAGCGTGAGCTGGCGTTATACAACGATAGCTGTTGTTATCCAGTATAAGTTGGCGTTATACAATGAAATTTGTCGTTATCCAGCGTGAGTTGGCATTATATAGTGAAAGCTGTGGTGATTATGTATACAGCCATGAGTGCTGTCGTTGTGATGAAAGCCATGTGACATTGTGTTGATGTTGATGCTACTGTTAATGGTTGCTTACATGCTATATGTTTATTTATGACTAAAGTATATATTTGGTCCCTTATGTTTGCATTAAGGTTCATTTTAGTCCTTTATGTTTAAAAAGTACATTTTTAATCCTTCAAACTTAACACCGTTAGTTTCACTTAACGGAAAATGCTGACTCATTAAATTTAAGTGATAACTGTGTAATTAAACATTAACATGTATTTACATTTTAATCATTTTAATTTATTTATATTTAAAAGTAAAAATAAATAAGTAAAAAAAGTAAAAACGCGTGTTTTATCTCCATCTTCAACAACCCAGCAGCTACTCCAAACACCTGCAAGGCTGTAGCATAACCACATTCTTCCATTTCCGTTAAGTGAGACTAACGTTGTTAAGTTTGAAGGATTAAAAATGCACTTTTTAAACATAAAGGACTAAAATGAACCTTGATGCAAACATAAAGGACTAAACGTATACTTTAGCCTTTATTTATTGTATGAGTGATTTGTTACTACTGGGATCCTTTTGAATCTCATTCTTTCTATCGACTAACATTCCAGACAGGGCAAGTGGCTCCAAGGAGAAGCGAATGACCAGGAGCGGTTAGAACTTTGTAGGGATGTTATTTTGGATTGTTGGTTATCTCTTTTGGAAAGGGATTACATTAAATTGTTTTTTAGATGTAAATATTATGTTTGATTTTGATCATGTAATCCCCTAGTTGGAACTTATAACCCTTAGTTTATACATGTATGAAACCCGAGAGTTGCCGAGAATTTGGCTATACACTCTGATATGTATAAATGTGATTTAACTGTACAGGTAATTATATTCGATATTTGAACTTGAGACCAGGAGAGGGAAGAAGTTTTGAAAAATTTGTGAAAACCCTACCACAGAGTGGGAGTTTAAAATGAGTTTTAAATTATCCGACGGTTTCCAAACCATTGAATTACGCACTCTCGAATTATAATTACTGTAATTAAGGCAGGGGTTACATTCTTCTATTTTTTGTCTGTCTTTGATGCTCTGTATTTATAGCAAGTCTGAAATAGCCGTTGAGTAACGTGTCGTTTAGGAGCGGAATGTTCCGTTATGAAACTTAAAGTCACTTTGTGGAGCAGGATATATGCATTTATGTTTTCAGAAATTTGTTCATGGTAGGTCAACTGCATGTGATAACAGTTGTCCGGTAGTCGGTGTGTAATGATGTTGTTCGCCGCTATTAATACTTTGTTAGATACTTCATGAATCAGTAATCTGAACGTTCATTTTCCTATTTCACACTTGAAATATATGTTAGATGATATTTAGGTATAATAACAAGTGAAAACAAAATGAATAAATATCATTTAACCATATTCGGATTGTTCGCTGTGACTCTATATTGCATTATTCTTCTGAGCCAGATGAACTCGAGTTCTTCCTCCACACTCGAGTGTACATAGAATTCACACTCGAATGTCACCTTTCACACTCGAGTTCTCTTTGAAATTTGCATGCCTATATAGAGCAAACTTGATTACACTTTCAAGTGCATGAGATAACTTTCAAGTGTTAGTGCCCATACTCGAGTTCTTGAGCCACACTCTAGTACACCTGACTGTTATTACATTTTTAGGTTGTCTCTACCAAGCACTTGCAGGAGTGAGCTTTGCACTTGCAAGAGTGTTCATGCCACACTCGAGTGCACAATCATAAACTCGAGTGCTCACGCTATTCAGCACCTCTTTACTTGGTTCCTGCAGAAAGTATAAAGTATGCACTGGAAGTGCAAGTCGACACTCGAGTATCTTACCCCTCACTCAAGTGCACCATCACATGTCAATTTGATAAGTTTTCTGATTGTGCTTTAGTATTCAAATCTGCAATGGTTCACTTGAAAGTGTTTCTACAAGACTCGAGTCTTGGTCTCACACTCAAGTGCATATACAGACACTCGAGTGCACTTCATGGTTTTAGGATCCTGGTTCCTCTTGGGTAAACACTTTCAGGACCTCACTTTCTAGACTCGAGTGTATTTCTTATCAACACTCGAGTGTTGATCCAGAACTCGAGTGCACCAGGTAGTTTCTGGTTCTGCTTCACTCTCTGTGAAACACTTCCATAGGTGCACTTTCTGAACTTGAGCAGTATGGCTTCCAACACTCAAGTGCATCACATGAACTCGAGTGCATAAGTAGAATTTCAATTTTTGTACCAGCTTCTGTCTAACACTTGTAAGAGTGTGAAGCCATACTCGAGTGTTCATGCTTCCAGAACTCGAGTGCTTTCTCCAAACTCAAGTGCAGCAGTCATTTTCCACAACAACTTTTTGTAAACTTGTGAAATGCATTTGATAATCGAATGTGCTTAAATTTACTTCTTCAAAACATGAATACCTTTACAAAACAATGTATTAATACTTTGTTATCATCAAAATATTGATTCTAACAGAATCGACATATTTATAATAATTGACTGCAAATGTACCTCTTTCATAGTTCATATCTTTTACTAAATAGCATGTCAATCCACTCTCTTTTTTCCCTCTTTTTTTGGCCTTTTTTTCAACTGTTTTTTATCTCTCTTTTTCACACTTTTTTTTAACCCTTTTTCCCTTCTTTTTTTAGCTAGAAGCTCAAGCTAAACACAATAATGCCTAAATAGTACAAATTAAATAGATTATTGCCTCCCTTTATATATATATATATAGATATATATAAAATCGAATGAAATCAACAAAGGTTGAAAAATTGAGTCTAGCAGAAGCAATTCTAGAAAAGCTCACAGAACATTGAAGGTACGTGATTCCATGCATAGTGGAGGCCACTCGCTTGTGAAGGGTGATGGCTATGGTGCGTTTGACGGTAGGGGATTAGACTTATGGCCGGTGTGCTGATTCAATAGGGTTTTTTGTTAGGGTGTGTTTGATTATATGAAAAAAGAGTTTTGGCACACGTGAAACGGTTTGGGGAGGGGGGGGGGACTAGAGGAGGGAGGACATCAAGAAGGAGGGGGAAATCAAACGAACGGAGGGAGGAGAGAAATTATTCTAAGGGAAAATGAATTCTTATTCTTATTCAATAATCAAAGCTGCTAACAAAAGAGAATCCTAAGCTTTATTTATAGAACCCTATAAATAATAAAATAAAAATTCAAAATTTAAATTTAAATCTAAATCCTAAATTTAAAATTCAAATTCAAATCTAGATAAATATCCTTATTTAATAATTATAATGGATAACCTTATATTTCTTAACTAAACCCTAGATTTCCTTATCCCATATCACACTAGATTTTGCAATTAACTTTTGACAAGATAAGTTTAAACTTTAATAATTGAATATAATCATTTTTATATTTTAAAATTAAAACAACTTGCTGAATTGACATTTTTTCAGTTTTGTAGTTTTCCGCAGGTCTATCTTAATTTTAAAATATAAAAATGGTTTTATTAAAGTTTTTTATTTTTTTCAGTAGATTTATTTTAATTTTTAACTATAAAAATGATTATATGGAAGAACTAAAATTTAAGTATGATTTGTCACTATTAGATGATAGAGTTCTTATTTAAATTTAATAATTTAACATTTTCTGATAAACAAGACTAATAGTGTTAGAATCAAAGGACTAAGTATATTTTATCAATTTAAGGGGGTAAACTGAAACTTGATGTAAATTTTAGTGAATCAAACATATATTTTAATTAAATAAAATTTAAATTATTGTTAATGACCTCGTGACTTACTGGTTTGAGTTTCATTTTAATGGGGACATGTTGTACGAGGGATCCCGTCATTGTCTTTAATTAATACTCTAGCTTGCATCATGAACAAAAACAAAACAAAACAACATAAAATAAAATAAAAAGCTGGAAACTTGAAAACCAGATCCACTGTTAACAATGCTAGGTTCTAGCTACTACTTACTGCTCGAACATCGAGAATACATCTAGATCTACCGTTCTTCAAATATATACATGAGTTAAGCAGATTAATTATTGGTAAAAACTTTAGTTTAATTTGACATGCTAAAAAGTAATATGTTATTAGGTTAAGGTGCATCCGATACTAATACTAAGAAACATGTTTCTAGTTACATCCGGTATTTTAAAGTATTTTGTAGTATACTTAACACCTTGAAGTATTTTTTCTGGTGTGTTTAGTATCATGAAGTAATTTTTTGATATGCATCCAACACCTTAAATTATTTTTTGGTGCATTTAGCACTTTAAAGTATTATTTTAAGAGTATCCATCAGCCTAAATTACCTGAATTGTTAAGTAAAAATTGTACAAAAAATACTTTAGAACACTATATGCATATAAAAAAAATATTTTAGTATGCTAGATGTACATTTAGCCTATATTATTCTCTCACGATTTGAAGGCTAAATATTACTGGTATGTTACCTATAGATGATCGATTTTTTTTTCCTCACAAAAAGAAGTTGACATTTTAGCTAATAAATGAAAGCAGTAGGGCAGAAGCATAGATCTAGAGGAATAAGAGTAATTAAGGATCATAAAAGATGTAATGTAGCTTTAATAACAAGTTTTGTACACATCACACGTGACCCTTATTTTTCCCTAATAACTAAAGCCATGTCATATCATGTCTCATTGCGTTGCTTGTCATACAATTTGCATCTACGTTATCAGATTCTCACTTGATTCCCTTTTCTTTTTTGAGTACAATTATTTGATATTTTTTTTATTAAAAATGCGGGTTAAAAAGTATCCATTTGAAAATTTTATTGACTAAAGAGGTTGGCACAATTCATCTTCAATTATGTGCAGCTTATCTTCAACTATATTTATAAAAGTATTTAAAACGAAAGTTATTTGTACATAATTAAAGATATATTGTATATGGTTAAAAAGGAGTTACACCTGCTCAAATTCAGATTTATCTAGCCAATAAAATTTAACATGTACTTTTAATCAATTTTCCATATTTCATACCATTATGACATATCTAATTATTGTTAGGTTCAACAAAGATAGTAATTTTTTTTTTTCAATACACACACACACACACATATTTCAATCTTAAGCCTTGAGTAAAATCAAGTTCTCTCCCTTGCTATGAATCACTAATGGTAGCCTGAATTCATTTGATAAGTATAAAGGGATAGTTTTAGGTAATAGTTTCTATGAAATATCCATCACTCAACAGATAAAAAGATGAGGTTTTTGGGCTTAGTTTTGGCTTAAACTTTGAAGCTTGTAATTTGAATAAATACTTTGTAATTTTACCTCCGCACTATTCATTACACTGGAGCATCATCATTTCATCATTTCATCATTTCTCAACCAAATTTGCTTGGTTTTGTGTCAACAAACAAGGGTTAGGTTGCTTACTTGATACCTAATAAAGAGCAGAAAATGGGGTCATCTTTATCGTGTCCTTATGATCATTGAGCATTACACTAAGTAACATGGGATCTTGTTAAATCCAAAATTTGGTTAATTCCTATTCAAACTTTAACTCTTCTTTGCATAAAAAACCAACAACTTCTACTTAACAAATGATAGTAAGAGTAACAACAAGCCAACTATCAACATCGTTGGGTCTTAGTGAAAGGGGCTAGTATGCCACAACATGATAAAATAATGTTTGAATCTCTATTGTGTAATACCCCGAATTTTGAGATTGGAGGCTTGAAAATAAGCCTAAATTAAGTGGACTACTAAGCCCCAATTTAATAGGAGCCCAAATTTGTCCCCTAATGATTTCTATATCTTTGGGGTATTAAGAAAGTAAAATGATGAATTTTGGAGAATATAATTATGTTTTCGGTGATATCGCCTATGAGGTAGTGAGCTTGTCATATGATTTTAAATGACCAAATGATGACAAAAAATTATGAAAATTTACAGGAAGAAAGTAGACATCCTAAGCTTTAATTTTATAGATCATATGAATCAATTAGAGCTACATACAAAAAGATATGAATTTTTGAAGCCAGCACAGAAAAACTGTGAAATTTCTGGAACAGTATGCAAAGATTTAAATTCTGAGAATTTTGTGATTCCATTCAGAAAACTTCTATATTTTTCATTGCAACTAGACTCAATAAGGGTTCTATAGACTTTGGAATCACTCCAAATCAATTTTTCTAAAATTAGTTATGATTTTTCAAAGTTAGGGTAGAAAATCTGCCAGAAATTGATGAAATCCAAAAATGGAAATTATGACATCATCATAATTAAAGATGACATAAGCTAAATGTTATAAAATCATCATCCTCTTCCTCCATCAGCCAAAAACCGTGTAGCACCATGGAGAAAGAGAGAGAGAGAGAGAGAGAGAGGGAGTTTTAGATAGAGAAGAGGAGAAAACTCACGAGATAGGTCGATTTCTTCGGTGAATTCGTACCTAACGTGTATAATCCTTCTCCTAAGCTTCTCTTCTATGTGATGTAAGATATATGAAGCACAAATCTTGGTGTTTTGAAGTTAGGGTTTTCAGCCATAAGAAGGAAAAGCTAGTGGGAGCTTGAGATAACTTCCAAACTCTTGCATATTGACTATTTTGGCTGTTATAGACAATTTAATCGTAAAATTTCGCCGGATTGTCTTTGTGTGTAAAAATGGAAAATGGGTTGTGGGGGCTGTTATGCTGCCCAAATTGATACTAAATGGTAGTTTTAACCTAATGGAATAATCAGTAAAGTGGCTAGGAGTAAAAGGAACATGTTTACGGAGTCGAAACCAAAAAATCCCGATTTTTCCTTGAAAACCCACATATTTCGGCCAGCACTATAAATGGGTCTTAGAGTTGGATTTTCAATGATTTGATGGTTTCATTGAGTTTAGGGGCGAAAATTAGGTGGGGTTACAGTTGGGCACTTTTTTGGAAAAGGCCGAGAAAGCATAATTACAAAAACGCCCCTAAAACCCTAAAAGTATGGTTGCCAAGGGCAATTTCATAATTTTACATTGAATTTGATAATTCTGAGTCTGGAAATGGATTCCTTGGGTGAAAGTATATCAGGATAGCCCAGGTTAGAATTTCGAGAAAAGTACAGCCGGACCGGGTACGATGGGGCCGGGTCCTCGGGGGTATTTTAGTAATTTTTCAAGATAGACTCATATAACCCCCAGAAACACTATGGAAGTTTCTAAATAGTACATTTGGCATTGTAGGATTGAATATGGAGCCCCGAGCTGTTTGCACGTAGATCGAGGCACGCGTTTCGAGACAGAAAAGGGTTAAGGTAGGGGACTTACCTGACTTGCATGTATTTGATATCTTTGCTTGTGTAATGATGTATGTGATTGCTTTACTTGATTGTGTAGAGCATATTTGAATAAATGAAGCTCTGTTTCTGTTTTCGCTGTGGCCATAGTCTTGTTGTATGAAACATTGAGCATGCAGAAATGTTATTATGGGGCATACATCTAGATAAAGTTAACATGTCATACACATAGCATCAATCATGCATGCATTATGGTATCTGTTTCCTACTGAGATTCTCTCGAATCTCACCCTCCCCTACCAACAATTTAGACAGGAGACGACAGAAGATATGTAAACAACAATGCAGAGTCCGTATGAGGGGATTACAATAGTGGAACAAAGATGGGAAGAAATCTCTGTTTCACTAGGATGAGTTTAGACACCCAAATAGCTCTGTGCGGCTACACTAATTGTAATTATCAGGTACGAATCCCTGAGGGGAATTTCCGTAATCATGTACATATTATCAGTATAGTTATGTTATTCTTGTGTTGCCTATTGAATCGCATATCGTTTTTCGTGAATACTCTGAAAAAGGTTAAAACAAGGTAAGGGTGTGACATATTGAGTGATGTGCTCATATTTAGTGTTCGACTATAATTCAAACAAAATCATCTCTAATAGAATGAGATCTGTGCATAAGGCAAAAAAGGGTCAAGTTTACTAAGAAAATTAGAATTTAGTAATATCCAAAAAAATTAGGAATTTAATGGTCCTAATTATAAGGAATGTCATTGCTTTTTAATCACTAATTTCTCCTTTTACCGCTCGTTTAATGAAAATGTATATTATTTAATTTTTAAACGTATATTTATTGAAGATAAAGTTGGAAACTTATATGCTTTATTCGCATGAGAACAGTAATGAACCTAGGCTTTAAATTTGTGTTTGTAAATTCAAGTTGACAAAATCATGTGAGGATGGAAGCTAAGTACTTGTTTGTGATATTTTATTTTTGATTTATAAGTACTTATAATTCGTGATTTACGATATATAAGGTAAGTATGTGAGAGGAGTTTTGTCTCGACTTACGTAATAAATGCTTATTTCTAAAAAAAATGAGGATGCAACCAAAACTATTTTATTTGTGCAATTGGGAGACAAGGCATAGTGTTTGATTTAAGAGTGGAGGTGATTTGTCATGGAGCAAACAAATTTTTTTTTTTTTTGGTTCTTGAAAAGAAGATATGGCTAATGACTTTTTGTTTTTACTTTAAGCTTCACTTTTTTATTTTGCAGAAAGATTCACTAGGTTTGGGCATTAATGAAATATCACTTGCCAACTTTTGACACACAGTGAGGAAAAATCATCATTATTTTATCTGTAATATCACACCTTTTGGTAATGGCAAGTTTTGAAACGTCCAAACCAGTAATGTATAAAAAAATCATAGAGGTGGGTTAGAGTCTAATTGGATAAAGATGGCACATAATAAAATCAAAATCATTCTTATACACACAAATATATATATATAGAGAGAGAGAGGGGATTTTAATATAGATGTCATGCTGATATTCAACATGATTGATCCGGCAGGATTAAGTAATGGATTCATTATAGTTAGTGCTGCATTATTATATGAAAAAGCAAAAATCTCTTTTAAGTTAATCTAGGTGAAAAATTGCCCGCTTCTCTTGTTTTAACCCCTCGGTGAAAAAGAAAAACCCCTCTTTAACCCTATTCCTCTTGTTCCCAATATTTGTCTTGTGTAACTAGGAAACATAAATAAAAAATTGTAGTTAAATGGAAGTGCTCCTTGGCTCTTATTATAAGTTACTTCTCAGACTCTAATTTTTTCATAACAACTGAAAGAAAAGAGGCGGTCAATCGTTAACTTTGTTTGAAAATAAAACATTTTTTGTATTTGCCCACCAAGTAATATGTATTTTGAATTAATTACTTATAACATTTAATTTTGTTTGACCAGTACTTATAACATATAATTGCACATTGGGGTAAAATAAGAAGAAGAAAGAAACTCCCTCTAGTCCTATTTAGAAGAGTTCAATAACTGAATTACGTGGTTTAAAAAAGTTATTAAAATTAGTTAAAAATATTAAGTATGTCTGAAACAAATATTTGTTTTCAAGCCTACCTTTATTTATAAGGGCTAAGTAAGAGAGGAAAATAAAGTAAATACAAATATCAAACAACCTTTCAATTAATGTATTACATATAATTAAATAGAGACAAAAATAGAAAAAAACAATTCTTGTTGGGTTATTGTAAAAAGAATTAAAATAATTTAAATTTTGAACTGTTATAAAAAAGAGCGGATGGAGTGTTAAATACTCTAAATATTATCAAATTAGACTTATATTTTCAACCAAACAAAGCCAAGGGAAAATGACTTATAGGAGGAGTAGGAATAGGCACCACTCTAAGGGCCTCTTTGTCATCCCAAAAGTGACTTTTTTTTATTAAAAAAAGCCTAGTGATATCATTTTAGGGTGTGTGATTAACATTTTGACAATTGAGTTTTTTTTTGGTTAAAAGTAGTTTTGAACATAAGCTTATAATTCTGATTTTTTGAAAAAGTTATTTTTGTCACTGTTAATCCAAACACAAATTATATTTACAATCTAATTTTTATTTTATCTTAAGTTTGTAAAAATCAAATATTAAAAAAAATTCAGTTATGGGACTCTCACTTTTTTCTTCCCCATATGGGATTCAATACAAAGGGAAATTGTGAATTTGTATTATTGATTCATCCACTTTTCTCCGAAGGAAAGCAGAACGAGAAAGCAACAGCCCGAATAGAAGCATCTTCTTAAGACGAGTTTCAAGAATTTGTATTATACGGCGGTCGGTTTGGTGGTAATATAATGCAATGGAGGAGTTTGCTTTTATTTTAACCAAAGCCCCCATCAGGTTTGTCAAAATGTCAAGAGTAACAAGACTCTGACACTTTCTACTGCCTTTTTTTTTTCTTCCTGCGTGAGCTCCCATTATCATGACTTTCAGGGAAGTACCAATTAGATTAATTCGGACAGGGCCATGATAGGACCCATGTGGGTGACGACCGTACCACTTACGTTGCTTTATTCTCAAAGGTTTGATTGTTTGAACCCGTAACCTTTACCCTTTAGTTAAGTCGGAAGCCTGAAACAATCTCGATCAGTAGATCCAAGCTCCGTGAGTACGGTCTTCTAAAACTATACACACAAAAACAAGTGATGGGGTCTCTGTGGTCCCCACACACAATCCTTTTGCCATGCCGTGATTGATGGCATTGCGTCTTAAAAAAGGAATCCTTTCATTAAAGTCTCTGGTCTCATTTTGGAGGCAACATTAACATGGCCTGGCACTTGCATACTAACCCCACACTACACTTCTCTCTGCCTCTGGCCTCTTCTTTAGTCATTCCCTAGATTCAACTAATAGTGTGTTTGGTTGGGTTTAAATTGCCCCAATAAGCCCGTTTTATCATAATAAGCCCGTTAAAAATCTGTGATAAAATTTTGAGTGTTTGGTTTGTATTATTGGAATTGGGTTTTGGGTTAAAATAAGCCCAAATTCAAAAAGCTTGAAAACCCTCCTTATTGCAACCACGTTTTGACCGTTAGCTCATTTATTATCACCAATTAATTGCCCCAATATCTCTGCTTCGGTCTCTTTTTTTTCCCTGCACCAATCCTGCTAGCGTCTGGCTCAAAAAGAAAAAGGAATCTTCGCACATGGTCTCTGCAGTCGTCCCTGTCGCAGCTCCGATCACTCTTCCTGTGTCGACGGCCACGGAGGTTGGCCGTTCAATCTGCGTCGCGTGTCTTCCCTCTTTAGGTGTCTCCGCCGTGTAGATCTCTTGTCTCCGTCTTCCGTCTCACAGATCCCATTCGCATCTCCGTCCGTGTCGTCGAGTTCGTGGCAGTCTCGGCGAACACTCGTTGAAGGCGAAGGGCGTCTCCAACTTCATTCCTGCTGACCCATCTCCGATCTGTTCTGCAACCGACGCGTGCTCGGCCAACTCCGATCTGTGCTTCAACCGATGTCAGGTCTGCCGTCTCCGAGAAGGCCTACAAGCTAAACAGTCCCTTATTCCTCGTCTAAGATCTAGCTTCAACCACCAGCTGAGCTTCAACCGTCGCCGGCGCCTTCTTCTTCATCTGGGATCTAGCTGCATTGGCGAGCTGTGCTTCAACCGAAACAGGGCCCTCATCTTCATCTGCGATTTACAGGGCATTACGGAACTGAGCTTCAACCTTTCACAGGCCTTCATCTTCATCGGTGGTAAGCTTTATTTTGGCTTCTGGAAGATTTGTGGTTCACCTCCCTGATTGTCTGCGATATCTGATTCTATTCTTTCACCGGCAAAAATAGTATACTTGATGAATAACGTAACAATTAATTCAACAAAGTATAAATTAAATGCGTGCTTTCAGAATTAACTCGTGCATTTTTTTCAAAAAAGAATAAGAGACTATACTGTAAAAAAAAACACATGGATCGTTTCTTATGAAGATAATAGGAAATAGAAACATGATTTCTTGAGCATATTTGTTGTGCTAGCAGCATGAGGGAATGTTACACGCTGGACAGAGAGAGATATTGAACAGAAGGGTGTTAGAAATTCATCAAAACTATTAAATTTTATTAATCACTGTTAATAACAATGTGTTTATGCTGTTATAATTTCTGAAATTCCATTCTTAGTTTGAGCTTCATCTCGGGAGTTACAAGTTTGCATTTTCAGATATCTTCCTGGGCCAAATGATATGTTACTGTTGGATATCGCATATATGATCTATCTAAAATTTGAAGAATATACAAATACCCTTCAAGTTTTTACTTTTAAAAACGCACTTATTCAATCGCTAATCCAAACACATTTTCACTTATGAAAAATCACTTATTAAACCGCTCATCCAAACATAAATCACATTACAAATATTGACTTATTTATTAAGTCATTTTTAATAAGCCCGAATTATATAAGTCATTTTTCCTACCGCTATCCCAAACACACCTTAATCCTCAACTCACAAAAAGCATAGCCACCCTCCATGAAAAAGTCTTATTAGTCCCTCCCTTGACTTAAAACCACTTTCTTTTCAGTGGCCACTTCTATATATTCCTCTCTTGATCATATTTCAGCAACTCACATACATACCTTCACTATGGATTGGTTCTCATGGCTTTCAAAGACTGGCCTTGAGCCCTCCCTAGTGTATGAATATGGCCTTGCTTTTGCTCACAATGAGCTTGAAGAAGAAGACATAGTTTACTTCAACCATGAGTTTCTCCAGAGCATGGGAGTCTCCATAGCCAAGCACAGGCTAGAAATTCTCAAGCTGGCTAGGAAGGAGAAGAAGTGGAAAAGCCCTCCTGCTGCAGTAACAAGGCTCATTATGGCAATCAAGAGGACAAAGAGGTGCTTAGCTAATTACATTAGGACATTTTCTCATTGTGAAGAATCAGCTCTTGTGGTTGTGCCAACAAAGCGTGCTAGTTATGGAACTAGGTGGAAGAGTGCAGTGGTGAAGAGAAACAAGAAGCTGATGATATCTAAGCAAGAGAGGCTCTTTCTCACTAACGCAATTCCAACTACAATAGTTCCTGCTTTGCCTGGTCTTGAAGGGTTTTCAAGTCCTGTGCTGTACAGTGACCAGAAGGAGGAAAAAATGGACGAAGATGGAGATGAAGAAGAAGATGGGTATTGGTCAGCTGCAATGGAAGACCTCAGGTGGGATACTCTGTTCAGGGATTTGAAACCCAACTGAAAGTTCTTATCTTTTTTCTTGGGGGAAAATTGCATAGCCGGGAAATTTAAAAGGAAGGAGATACTTGCATTTTCCCCGTTTTCCTTGGTGGTTAACTTCATCCCTGATTTTAAATTAACGGGTGAGAAATAAGGTATTCTGGATTCTTCTTCACCAGAGAGATTTGAATATGATCTTTACAGGATCTTACTTTTTTTTTTTTTTTACTTTAGTGGTTGGTGGGTCACACAGATGGGTAACTTTTGGCACCTTGTCTGATTTAGTCATGAGATTGTCTCCTTTACTTTTCTCCTGGATGTTCATGTCTTTTAGCTTTGATAGGGGGAAATCAAAATTGTGCTAGATTAGAGTCTTTACAGGGAGAGAAGGATTGAAATAGATAATCAGGTTTAGATCTGTTTCAGGCTAGAGTCTGCTTGAGGCCTTGAGCTTTTGCTTTGTACTGTGCATTGTGGTGACTATACATGTTTTTAACAGAGTATATTTAATAGTAGCACTTGCTTGGCAATCATGTCGTTGAATACTTTCTTTTTAACATTTCTTGCCACATGTATTCTGAATTCTGCAACATGCTAACATCATGGGTTGAACAGTGAGGTCCCATTTGAGTTATTGTGATTATTACTAGTCTAGCATCTCACATCTTTCCATTTAATGCTTCAACACTGTTTTTGGGAACTGGAAAATCTTATCCTGATTTGATTTCTTATGGGCATCATAATGGGATTTCAGCAGAGGAGCATCAAAATTCAAAAGAACAGGAATTTTCTGGCCATGTATGGTTTATTAGATCATAAATAGCCATGTCTGCTTTATGCAGTTGTGAGTCCCCAAAGTTCAGATTGTATCAATTAAAAAGCGTTACTGGGAGGCGAGAAAGCACCTTTAATTTTTGAGAAGATTACTGTGAAGATTTAAAAAAAAGAACTTATTACCACAAAATAAAAAACGAATAACATAGACCTGTAATCATTTATTACACGAGTTTAACTATTTCAACGTTGTTGAATACGTCAGCTATTGCGATTTTGTTTTTGTTCTTTTTTGAGTCACAACATAACCGATGAACAATTCGTAGGAACATTAAGCGCACTAGGATAAGGGTACTAAGAAACCATCAATAATGCATCAAAATGTGCACTAGTATGGGTTTAGTGTAACTTGCACAAAACTCGATGAATTAGTGTTGTTTATGACTTGTAAGCAATGTGATTTCTGACAACTTTTATAAATATATTGATATTGATGGCGAGTTTCAAACAATTCTCTGCACCAATCTTGAGAATAAGATTGCGATTTGGAAAAAGTTTCTCAATATTACTATTATAAAACTGAAAAGAAAAAAAAATATAAAACCGTAAGTACATAACAGCATTACTTGGAACTTGGAATCAAATTCTCTTTATCCCTCTCTCCCCCCACTGCAGAGATCTTCAGTTAAAATGGACCAAAAATGATTTGGTATAAAATTTTGAAATGCCATATGCCTTGAATGGATTTTAAAATGTAGGTAACATCGGTGTTTGGGAGCACCCTTAAAAATCACTTTTGTGCTTTACAAGACAAATCACCTCTTATATACGTGCCTCGAATGACATAAAATAAGCTAAACCAAATTAGAGAAATATCAAGAGACAGAAATGGGGGAATCCATGTGAATTTCATCCTCCAGGAATAATGTAAAGTACTGAGTCTTCTGATATGGGCATACAGTATTACTGCATACTACCAGAACTTGGATTTTGAGATTTCCCCAGTTAAGACCCAAAAATATTGAACCATTCATAACAATCTGGAGGGATCATTTCAGAAGCAACTCATAAGCCTCATGCTAAAATAGTTTCCTCATATTTTATTGAACTATGCCTCAGTGATAAGGGTATTATATCCTGTGTCTAGCAGATAAATTTTTCACTGCTCAGCGATCTGAAGCTTGAGGTACCCGAAAAGAGCCCCCGGCATACAGCATTTGGTAAACTGGGCGAATTCTAAAGGTCAAAATTATACCCAAGATGGTGCCTAATGCGCTGGCGCCGGCCAAAACCAGAAAGCTGAGCCTGAAACAAGAAGCACCATAGCAGGTGGAACCTCCATACTTGGAAGCTTCTGCATCATATACAGACCCAGCTAGCAGAAAAGAGAAAAGAAAAGCGCCGATTGGATTTCCTAGTTGGATGAAACCACTAAGAACACCAAAGTTTCTTAGACCGAAAAGCTCGGACACGGTTGGGAGCATTATCGAAAATTGAACCCCAAAGCAGACTCCAAGCAAAGCCGTTGCAACATAAAGAGTGCCATCATAAGCCAGAGCATAAAGGATAAATACTAAGATCATAATCACCTGTGCACAAGTCATCCAAAATGTTCGAGGTAGTGCCTTTGACCTGCCATGAAAAATATCTCATCAATGCATACCCAAAACAAGAATATGATAATCACAACTAGTAGAAAACAGGTGATGTTGTGTTAAGAAGTTAATACTAGGGCAACTATGATATAATATAAGCATGTCATGCTAGTTCAATGAAAAGTTAGCTAACATTTAAAACTGTATGATGAATGTGAAAAGAAGTGAGAACTATTATGAGATCTCAAGGAAGGGATTTAATAACCAAGCAGTCCCAATGAATGGTTAGTAGCGTAAACCTGTTGTCATTTCTTGTACTGGAGTTTGTTATTATATGCTCTTTAGTTGTTATCGAACTTTTGGATGATTAAATCCCTTTGTGGGACCTTATAGTAATTCCCCTAGAAGAAAATGCTCATGTTTTGTGCAGTCTATTATTAGCTAAGTATCATACCTGACAAAGTGTTCAGAAACAACACCAGCACCGAGACGACCAATGAAATTGCACAAGCTAAAGACTGAGAGCAATATGGTTGTATCATCAATACCTTGAGCGACTCCTATTTGAGCCAAATTATTAAGAACTGTAATTCCTGAACCAACCCCAAGAAAATAAACAAACCAAAGAAGCCAGAAATCGGCCTTGACTAAAGCTTCACGGAACTTGAAATCTTCCCCTCTTTTAGGCCTTCTTTTCTTCCTCACTGCTCCCTCCCCTTCGGCAAGGAGTATATCAATATCTGAAGCATACTCATTTTCATTGGAACTCCCAAGACATGCAGCTGAGGAAGATGGTGTCAACAATGGATCTAAATGGGTCAAATCATCATCGGATACCAGCTGACCCGAAGAACCATCCTGTGGTCTGTTTTTCTTGATGGGGAATAGTGTCATCTTAACTGGAATTGCAAGCGGAGTCATCAAAAGTATAATCATTATGGCAATTATGATGTAGGAAACAGCATCACTTATGTAAATAACCTCATCTAATACTGTGGCGGTGACAAGATAGATAGCAAGTAAAATGCTTGCAGCTTGTACCAAAATAAAGTGGACATGAACCGAGGAGTCTTCCCCAGAAGGAGGGGTGCACGGTCGAACAAAGTACATCAAAGCTAAACATACAACAGGAACTCCAATTGTAAGGAACAACAACAATTCTGAAGAAGAATTTTCAAGTACCATGCTATAAATCAATGTATACACTGCAGCACTAATCCCCACGTAACCTTTAAGGATCCCTGAAACACTGCCCCTACTGAGAGGGAAGTTCCTCATGTTTGTAACAAGCACAGCCGTTCCCAACCACGCACAACTGTTAGTGGCAACGCAAAGTGCAAGCCATAACTGTAAAGCCATGGCAAGAGGTTAGAAGGAAAGCTGCACGGTAAAGCACAGAACTGACAGAAGGAGCTACTTCATATTGATAGAAAACCATGAAAGGAGAAAAGTATATAGATTAAGAAACAAATCAAAGGTGATCAAATATGTCCAAGACATTTTATTGGAAAGCTTCCATCAATAACACTTCGTAGTGCTGACAGAAAATGTATTCATTATGAAATGAAGACAAATTAGTATCAGACCTAATTCATTATCAATGTATTAGTATCTTGCAATTTCAGCCATTGGTCCTCCATTACAGCTTACATGCTCTAGAAAGCTGAAAATTATCATGTAATGTCATTCATTATCAATATTGTTTTTACAAGATAAAATCAAATGTTCTTTTATAAATTGCACAGACCTTCAAAGAAGCAATGGCCCAAGTTCTTCAATCACGCAGACTAAACCACAAGTAATCATGATCCACGAAACCGGATTCCAAAGGCTAGGCCTAAAGATGATCGGGTGGCTAAGGATGCGGATTTGATCAATCCCGCACTAGATTTCTAACTCTAAATAATTAATGCATTGCTTTTGCTAAAGATGATCATTACTCAAAAGTTCATCAATTATCATTACAATATGGTAAGTTAACTGAACTTAATTTCTTGTCACAGGGTTTAAAGTTCACAGGGTATGTTGGGAACTAATACAAATTCCTTTACCTAATAGTTGAATCCAGGGGTTGTGACAATATGGCAAACTCGAAAGGGTTTGCCTAACAGTAAGCCAGGTAACTCTATAACCATTTCGAGCTTGCCATATTGTCACACAAATTCCAAGTTCAGCAAAACAATCGAATCCGTCCAGAAACCTTTTCAATTAAAACAGCAACCTATTTGAAGTTTCAATACTAGAAAAATTAACATTCTATCCATTGATGTATCTAGAAGTTATTTCCATCAAGATAAGAGCTTAATTCAAGGTTTGATCATAAAACGAGAGAGACAGAGCATCTCAATTACCAGAATATACGGCAAGTTGGAAAGGGTTTGCCTAACAGTAAGCCAGATAACTCCATAACCCAAGAAACTAAGCACTGAACCAGTCAGAATCAAAGCCCAAGGAGAGAGCTTATTGCAGGCATAACCAGCAGGCAAACTCACGCTTTCGCCGATATCATTAGCCACTCCAAGAAGGGTCACTTGTTGCTGATTGAGACCCATTACGGATTTGAGCGCAGATGAGAAAAGTGGGAAGTTGTAGGAATTCCCAGAAGCAATTTGGACCCACACGGCAGCAGCAAGACCTACCCATGGCGGTCTGGTTCCTGCTTTAAGAACCAGTTTGGGCATTTCCAATTATCACAGTTATCGCCTCAGATTTGACAAGTCTAGCTATCCGTTTGGGAGCTGAGTGCGAAGAAGTGAGTAGCGGGCAAATAACTTGGAATGCGATTCAGAATTCGCATGATGGAGAGGTTTTGTTAGTGATTTTTTTTTTCTTAACTAAGTTTATCAAAAATTGCTGGCACTGTACTGGACACCTGATATTTGACGTATCGATTCACTTAACGAAGGCACGTGACGATCCAGAATCATCTCGACGAGTCGTAGCGTTTGTTCCACAAAGATCTACTCCCTCCGGTCCTAATTATAAGATAAAGTTGATTTTTTTTAAGAAATTAAGGAAGCCAATTAAATTATTTTAGAGTGTTTATATTTTTATTTTTTTCTCCAAACTAATTAATTTGACTAATAAACTATAATATAATCTAAAGATACTAAAAATATAAACACTATAAAGTAATTCAATTGGCTTTCTTAATTTCTCCAAAAAAGTCAACTCTGTCTTATAATTAGGACGGGAGGGAGTAATACTTTTCTAGTGAGTGATTGAGAAATACAGTTATTTTTTGTAAGTTAAAATAAAATTCTTCTCATTTTCTTTTAGTTGTAAAAGTTTTTTTTTTTTTTTTGTGATACAATGACAAGGGGACAATCCCTTGAGAGTCGCGGCGGACTCGTACAAAAGCTGACAGATCAAACGAAAAGAAAACAAAATGGGAACCAAATATTAGCTTAAGTCAGCTAAAATTTGGATCAAACAAAAGGCCGGGGTGTCATGCAATAGAGTTAGGCCATTGTTTGAATCTAAAGCGTCTTTTGCCAAAAGGTCGGCACATACAATACACTCTCTGTGCGAGTGATGAATCTCCAAATCCCAGTGGTTATAAATTAAATCTCTGGTTTCTTCAAGCTCGCTGCGTAGAGGATGAATCGGTCCACCACCGTGAAATAATAAATGAAGTGCTTCAGCCGAGTCCGTATATAGCTTGATCTTTGTGAATTTCATGAGCTGACAAACTTGAAGACCAGCCTTGATAGCCTGGATTTCTAAGTCTATTGAGCCAAGGGAGAAGCCTGTGTTCTTCTGAAACCCGCATATCCAAGCTCCCGAGCTGTCACGAACAATACCTCCTACTGTAGAGTGTCGATTGTCATCAAAAGCAGCGTCCACGTCAACCCGTACATAGCCGTCTGGGGGAGCAATCCACTGATCGGAATCTCTGTCTGGTACCCTCAGAATCTTATGCTTGAGACGGCCTTCTTCAATGCCCTCGTGCAGGAAATACAATCCTCTGTGAATCAGCTGGCAAGGTTGGTCACAAGTTCCTTCAAAAGCTCTCCTGCACCTATTTTTCCATATGAGCCAACATAGTGAGCCAAAGACCCTTAGCCAGGGCCACTGAGTCACTCTACGATTCCCGGGGGAGTGCCGCATATTCCATTTGATCCAAGCCTGCAAATTTCCAGAGAAAAAAACAGAGTGATAAATTGGGTTAGTACAAGAAAACCACACTCTACTCGCAAGCTCACAATCCCTCAAGGAGTGTATAGGTGATTCCTCACAATTGCACTCAAATGGACACTCAGGGTTTATCCTCGCATCCCTCAAGGCACGAACTGAATTGGTGGGAATTCTCTCTTGGAACAATTGCCACAAGAAAAACTTGACTTTCTCAGGAATCGGCCACCTCCATATATGATGCCAGAAGGGATCAGGCGACTCCGAACGCGACAAGTAAATCATGGAATAGGCGGATTTAACGCTAAAATTACCATCAGAAGATTCCCGCCACCAGAACAAATCATCTCCTAATTGGGAAGGGGGTGGATGTAAGTGATCTTCTCAATCACCCATCTTGGCAAGTATAGAGCCCATTTTTGCAAATCCCATCTTCCATCCTGCCGGACAAACTGGCTAACCATATCATCCGGATTAATGAGGTTATGATTTTTATCCACGTAATACATAAGAGGCTGCTCAAGATTTGTCCAAAGGTCCCACCAAGCATTTGTAGAGTTACCACTTCAGAGTTTGCTCCCAACAGCTTTTCTAAAGGAGTCCCAAACTGATGTAATTGCGCTCCAGACGGCCGATTGTGCTCTTCTCTTTTCAACTCTTGGAAGCTTATCACTACCACAACCATACTTAGCTCTGAGAGCTCTGACCCATAGAGCATCAGGCCTGGTGATTAGATTCCAACATAGTTTTATAATGAGAGCCTTATTCTAACTTGCTAAATCCTTGATGCCAAGGCCACCATCTTTTTTGTCCATCTTGATTTTCTCCCAAGCTATAAGGTGCATTTTCTTACCATCTTGCCCCTGATTCCAGAAAAAGTTCTGATTTAGTCTCTCAAGATCCCGAAGTATCCCTTTGGGGAGGATGGTGGTTTGCATCTGATGGAATGAGAGTGAGGAGAGAGCAGAGTTGATCAAAACTGTTCGCCCCGCCATGCTAAGGAACTTGCCCTTCCAATTTGAAAGTTTACGATGAACTTTTGAAATGAGGGGCGCGTATGTTAGTTTCGAGACTCTCTTATGCAGGATAGGGACACCCAAGTATTTGCCCAGGTTCGCTGAGATAGAGATCCCAAGGGTTTGGCCTAGTTCCATAGCCCTGTGAAAGTGAACATTTTTGGATGCAAAAATTTTTGATTTGGCAAGATTGATACGGTGACCTGACACGTTGCAGAAGTGCACCATCAAAACTCTAATGTTTTCCATTTGATCTAAGGAAGCTTCACAGAACAAGAAAATGTCATCCGCAAAGAAGAGGTGGGAAAGTTCAGGGCCAGACTGACTGAGCTTGAGAGGCTTCCATCTTCCTACTTCAACTTCACGGTTTATGAGCTGGCTGAGGCGTTCCATACATAAAATGAACAAGTAAGGGCTCAAAGGATCCCCTTGTCGCACTCCTCTTGTAGGGTGGAAAGAGGCTGAGGGAGCACCATTCCATAAGATTTTCATAGAAGAAGAGGAAACGCACTTCATCAAGAGGGACACAAAGTGGTCATTCAGACCAAGACTATGAAGATTAAATTCCAAGAAGTTCCAGTCAAGCCTGTCAAATGCTTTCTCCATATCTACCTTAATGGCAACATATCCTTTCTTTCTCCTGACAGTTCTCATTGTGTGAATGGCTTCTTGAGCCAGGATGATGTTGTCACTACTTTGCCTTCCCCTGATAAAACTGCATTGAGTAGGATGAATTAAGAAATCCATCACAGGCCTAAGCCTATTTGCAAGGACCTTGCTTAAGATTTTGTAGGTCACGTTGCAAAGGGAGATAGGACGAAACTCTTTGAGCGAGGTGGGCTTATCCACCTTAGGAATCAGGGTGATATGGGTTTGATTAATATCTTTAACCAGACTTGGGTCTCTAAAGATGGAGAAAATTAGATCACAGATCTTAGGCCCAACAACATTCCACTGAGACTGAAAGAAATGAGGCTGTAAGCCGTCGGGCCCAGGTGCTTTGAAAGCTTCCATCTCAAAAGCAGCGTTTTTAATTTCCACCACAGATACATCTTTCTGGATAAGAGCGAGTTGGGCATTATTCAAAGTGAGGAAGTCGGAAGGCCAACTTGACACATTTGTGACTTCTTGATCAGAGGAGTAGAGATCCTTAAAAAAGGAAAGTGCAGAAGCCGTTAGCTCCTCTTGATTTGAAATCCAGACACCCTGCTCATTCTGCAGTGACTCAATCCTGTTTTTTTTCCTTCTGATCACTGTTGAGGAGTGGAAGAATCTGGTATTATTATCTCCAAATTTGAGCCACTTGCATCTTGACTTTTGATACCAGATGAGTTCTTCTTGGTTCACCACCTTAATATATTCTTTCCAGAGCTTTGCTTCTAACTTATAGAGACCCGCGTGAGGTTGCGCCGCTATTTCCCGATCAACACCTTCTAATCGCTTGAGCAAACTGTTCTTTTTTCTTGGAATGTTGCCTAAAACATTCTTGTTCCACCATGAAGCGTTGCTTTGGAAAACATTGTAGCCCGAAGTCCAATCCTTATGGTGCCAAGCAGAGTTAACTAAGTCGGAGAAACCCTCTTCAAGACACCACGCTGCTTGGTAACTGAAGTGCGCTTTAGGAAAAACATCATGCTTATTACCCGCAGATACTACGAGAACTCTGTGGTCAGACTTATAGCGAAGATGGTGAAAAATTTTGTGATTTGGGTGGGATAATTCCCATGAGATATTGCAAAAAGCCCAATCGAGTCTTTCCTTGATATCCCGTCTAGACCAAGTGAAGTTATCACCGACCACAGGAAGTTCCAGAAATCCACATATTTAAAGTTATTTTTAAAAATTAAACTAAACACATATTTAAACATTATCATATCATGACGTGTACAGTGCTGATACGTTCTCCTGTCATGCGTCAAATCAGATGGGTAATCTGCTGGTGGGAAATCCGCCGTAGTATTTTGTACTAGGAGTATTTTATTATTACAAAGAATGTCGGATCAAGATCAATTAACTATTATTTTTTTGTCAATCAACGATTAATGAAAATGGCAGAAACGTCCTAATTAAGATAAATAATATTAAAAAAGTCTTAATAGTCTATCGATAACAAATAAAAGAATAACAACCATTAATAAGTGAAAAAATAATTATTAATAAGTTATGAGATTTTTTTATTATTTTTTTTAATTGAGATCTTAATGTAATTTTCTTTTGATAATATTGTTTGGAGGATCAGGTCTCCTTAGCGGTGAAATTCTCAACGTCCCTCAGCGCAGTGAATTTTCAACCATCCAGATCAATTTAACATCTCATAGTGTGCCACCTCATCATGGTTTTTAAAATTAAAAAAATCTGAGCCAGTTTTAGATAATTTTGGGTTAAGTTATGTGGGTTGAAGTATTTTTTTCATGTATGTCTAATATTTTAAAGTAATTTATGGTATGTTCAGTGTCCTAAAATATTTTTTTAGGTATGTCCAATATCCTAAAATAATTTATAGTATGTCTAGTACTCTAAAGTATTTTTGTAAGTACTTCTAATGCACCTTAAATTAGTTTGTGATCCGTTCAGCATCATATTGCTCATTTAAAATATTTTTTGGGAGTTAACCTGAAAAACATTACTGCTTCTTGTTCTAAATATATAACCCAGTTAAATTGTTTGGAAAGATTAAGAAAGCTAATTAAATTACTTTAAAATAGTTATATTTATCATTTTTTCTTTAAATTAATTTGGCTGACTTATAAACTTATATATAATTTAATCATATATAACATATGATATGATTAAATAACTTAGTTCTCTTCCTTAATCTCCCAAAAAAATCAACTAAGTCATATATTTAAGACTGGAGATAGTAATATTTATTTCAAAAGCTCAGATTTTTAAAATTTTTTAATTTTAAAAAGGATGATGCGGTGGCACACACTGAGAGGGAGAAGAGAGAAAAGAGGAGAAATAAGGCAAAAATATATCTTCAGTCTTATATTTTTGTCCTATTTTTCTCTCCTTTTTTTTATTTTCTCCTTTCATAAGAAGAAAATTGTTTTCTCTTACATTTTCTCTCCTACTTTCTTTCCTTTTATAATTTCTTTTTATCCAGAGCCATTAATAAAAGGGAGAATTTTAATTAAATTCATTTATATGACTTCATTTTACTTAAGACCTCAAGGGTCTAAAATTAGCCTGCGGTACTAAGGAATCAAAGTGAAATTTTATTTTAATGATAAATGACCAAAATGCTATCTATTCAGTTTTTATACAAGTGCATATGCACATTTCAACAACCATTAAAAAAATCTGTAATTTCGGATATAAAAATTTACAACTTCTAATTTACAACAAAACAACCGATACAAAAGTTTATTCATGTTCATGGGTGAATTTTCATGTATACATAAGCATTTTAATAACTAATAATAGCAAAATTTACAAACATACATTTGGAAATTTACAACTCCTAATACAAAAATTTACCAACTGTTTACTGCTAAATTTATAAATATACATAAAATTTTAACAACTAACAATAATAAAATAACATGCGTCCAAACAAAAGAAGGGTAATTTGATTATTTACCATCAAAATATAAGAGATTTAGTGTGTGTTTAGTTTAGTTTTTGGAGAATAGTTTTTACGATTTATGAGATAAATATGTGAGAGGAATCTTATCTTAATTTACGGAAAATGATTTTTAAAATCACGATTTAGGGGATACCCAAACACACACATAGCAATAATAATTCGGAGAAGAATTCCCGTGAAATGTACCACTCTGATCCTATTTATAAGTCATTTTTAACTAATTCTCATATACCAATGAGAGTTAGTTAATTCATTAACTATGAACTAAATTTCCAATTTCACCTTTATCTATTATTGATTCCAAAAGTCAACATGAATAAATTCTTTTGGATTATTGCAATTAATAGGGGTAAAAAAGTATAAAATATATTTACTACCCTAAAAATAAACTTATAAATAGGACCAAATTTTTTAAACAAAAAAAATTTATAAATAGAATCAGACTGATATATACTATATACTGTGGAAGGAGATATAATACTTATCCTTATTTTGCATTCAGGTTCAGTTTCTCTGCTTTTTATGTGTCTGCTTTCGGTATGTACACGCGGCATGATCAAGCTGAATATGTTTCTTTTTCGCTTCACATTTGGCGTTGGATTGTTCATTTTTTGTGTGTCTTGTTTGGGAAGCGAATCTTGATCACATGAATCAGGCCAGGTCCAGGGATGAGGATTGGGGTTGTGTGGGTGGGGTCAGGGGTAAAAAGTGGAATGAAATTATTGGGCAAATCAGACGTTTAAATTAATGGGATCTTGATTACTGGAAAAAAAAAATTAATGGGATCTTGACACTTAAAAAAGGCAACAAGTGACCCACTCCCAACCCAATAATTGACTTAGGGCATCTTTATTTTGACGTTGAGATTGTTTATAAGCTGTTTTCACGTAAATCGAGATATGACTCTTCTCACATACTTACCTCACATACTGTAAATCACGATTGAAAAGCTGCTTTTAAGTATTTCAATCGCTGTTCCAAACATGCACTATTTGTCTGACATACAAAACAAACAAACAAAACAACCTATCTTGGTTTCACACTAAATTAGGACATGAGCCAGTTGTGTGTGTGTGTATATATATATATATAAGTATAATATACTCTCTCCGATCTTAAGTATAAGACATAGTTAATTTTTTTTGGAGAGATTAAAGAAATTAAATAAGTTATTTAATCATATCATATATTGTATATTCTTAGATTATATATCAGTTAATTAGTCAAACTAATTAGTATGAAGGAAAAAATAAAACTATAAATACTCCAAAATAATTTAATTAGTTTCTTTAATCTCTTTTTATGGGAAAAAAAAAAGCTTCCTTAACTTTTCCAAAGAAAAAGTTAAGTTTATCTTATAGTTAGGATCAGATGGAATATCTCATTATACATTGCATTTTCATGTCAACCTATCCGTCCTTGTCAATGTGAATTATTTTTCTTTGTTTTATATTCTAGGGGACCACTATATCATTGGTTTCTAAAATTTATATTGGCTGGTTAAGTTCTTTAATCGGATTGTTTGATCCAACTGACATCAAGTGTATTGTTAAATCCTTCTTAACTTTTCTTTAGTATGATGGGTGTATGAGTGAAGGATGATTAAAAAAAAAGTCCTTTAAGTTTTAGTTGTTTTGATATAAATATTTTATGATTTAGTTACGATTTTGTTTTGAAAGAATTAGATAATTTTGAATTTTTCGATTATATGACTGAGACTTTAGGCATTGATGAGTTGAAGGAGTCAAACTCTGGTAACTAAATTATAACTAAATCAAAATTATAACAACTAAATACAATATTAAAGAAGAATACTGCATTATTTCATTTTTAAAGCATCGTTTTGCTTTAGTAGTAATTTTAACATTTGTCAGAGTCTTATCAACTGTGCTATGTCTTATTCTGTACAAATCTTGTAACTTGAAGGGAATGATGCATGGTAATTTGTTGGGTTAGTAGGTTAAGATTCATATATGGTTGAAAATACAAAATGCTGTTTTGTATCTATTAGCAGGCTGAATTCCTGACTGCTAGGAAATATCAAAAATATAGAATGTTCAGTAAAAAGGATACAGATTTAGGGAGCCAATAATTGAGATATAATGCTGTTTTTTTCCCTTAAAAAAATCTAAAATTATAAAACTGATCATGCCAACTTCTAATAGAAGTGAAGGGTGGTTACATTCATGTGGTAGCTAGTTTGGTCACTTATGAAACAGAGGCCAAATCCAAATAGAACTCTCACGCACGTCATTGTAATAAATAGATAGGAAGGAGAAGACACACACACACACACACAACAATTAAATGATTGATGGCTTAACCAAAATAAATTGTGACAGCAGGGCACGATGGTGACTTATTGAAAATAATGCACATTCCCTAAATCTTATGAGAATTAAGAAATAAGTCAACTAGATGATAATAGTTCATTTGATCAACAAACACGTGGTCAACTTATTCACAGTGATAGCTCATATGCTAAATGGGAAAATCCTTTAACAGTAGTTTTGGAGCCTAAAGGTATGGATACTCCCCTGTAAGTGAGATGTCACGAATTTAATCCCGTTTATAACTCAGACTGTTATTGCCTGCAGTGTAATTCATAAAAAAAAAAAGGGGAAATCCTTTAATCTCATCATCTTGATATATTATAAAAGTCTTTCTTTTGCCCACTCAGCATGGTTGGAGACTTTTGGTATTTGAACTGATCTAATTAAGTAGCAGGGTGCTACAACATGGGTAAGCAATATCATTTCTTCTCTTTTAGAGAACAGGAACATATGAAACAAATCATCATTTTTATAGATATATGATTTGGAGGGGAAGGAATCAAGCTATACACTCAAAAGTTAATTTAGATAATCGTTCTAACAAGTTCATGTAAGGATGTACTATTTGGAACAGAAAGAAAGAACACTCTTTTTCCTACTTCATCAATGTTAGGTTTTATGGAGAATTGGTTCAAAATCTTGTGTGGGTTAAAAATCTGGCTTTCTCATGGCAAAATTTTTTTTCGTTATTTCTACTGAAGATCTTGACTTGCCCTTCAAGGAGCTTGCCAAGGGTCAAGGCAGTTGGTAAAAGTAATAGGCTTTAGAATCACACAAACATCGTGCTAATCCCCAAAGTAGATGTTTCTTCATCCATTAAGGATTTTCGACTCATCGCACTATGTAATGTGTGTTTCAAGATCCTCAGCAAGGTTCTAACAAACAGACTGAAAAATGTCATGTCATTTTTGATCCATCCAGCTCAGTGTAGTTTTATCAGTGGCCGAGAAAGTTGTGACAACATCATTCTTGCCCAGTGTAGGTTGGATTGAGGCTTTATTGAATTCAATCTTCAAAGCCTGGGGTTTCAGGATCATTTTGTACAGCTTATTATGAAGTGTATCTCATCAGCTTCAATGAAAGTGAGTTGGAATGGTGATCTTTCAAACTCATTTTGCCCCTCTAGAGGAATCAGGCAAAGAGATCCCCTAAGCCCATATCTTTTTGTACTATGTATGGATAGACTTGGACAAATCATTAACCGTGAAGTGAAGGCTGGGAGATGGAAACCTCTGAAGATGTGTACTCATGGTCCTACTATCTCTCATCTATTTTTTGCAGACGATCTCATATTATTCTGTGAAGCATCAAGAAGCCAAATGGAACGTGTCCGGAATATCATGGCTCTGTTTTGCAATATTTCAAGTCACATAATTAGTTTCCCAAAATCTAAATGCTTTGTGTCCCATAATGTGAACTTTAATAGGGCTCTTGAATTCAGTTAGATTCTAGGGATTGGTATTACTCCTGATCTTGGGAAGTACCTCGGAGTATCGCTGTTACATAAGAAAATGATAAAGATGACGTTCGCTCCTCTAATTGCCAAGGTGAATAAAAAGCTCTCAGGTTGGAAAGGGAAATATTTGAGCATGGCGGGCAAATCAATACTGATAAAGTAGGTCTTGTCTACACTTCCTTTCTATCAAATCCAAACACTTCTCATTCCTATAGGGGTTCTAAAGGATATTGAGAAGCTAAGCAGAGAATTCTTTTGGAGCTAAAGACCAGGAGCTAGGAAACTCCACCTAGTATCCTGGGAAACTATTAAATCAGGGAAAGATGAGGGGGGCTTGGAATTAAAGATCTAGCTACCCAAAATAAAGCTTTCATAATGAAGCTATATTTGGGTCTTCTAACTAAGCCTGATGCCCTTTGGGTTAGATGCTTGAAGAGTAAATATGCATGCGGAATTGAGAAAATCCCTATGATAAACAAGAAGAAAAAACAATCAGCAGTTTGGAGTGTCATAGTCAAAGTTTGGGGAAAGTTTAAAAAGGAGTTGGGAAGTAAGCTTAGAGGTGGTAGGAGCACAAATGCTTGGTGGGAAATATGGTCCACACTTGAACAACCCTTGATTCGATATATATAGACAAGAACTTCGAATGGGTTAGTCATGAGGAATCGGTGAGAGCATTTGTATCCCCAAATGGATCATGGGATCTTATGAAGTGGAGACTATTTTTACCAAAATGGGTGATTGATAAAATCAAGATAGTGAAACCTCCAACTACAGAAGGGGATGATTTGTTCTACTGGAGGGCGTCAAATGATGGTAATTTCAGTGTGAGATTAGCATACAAGATGTTAGAAAGTAATAATGAGTCAATAAAAGAACCTCTATGGCAACAAATTTGGTGTTGGCCAATTCCAGAAAGATCCAAATGTTTCATGTGGCAAGCTTTTCATGGAAGATTACCTACTAATTCTATTAAAAAATTACAAGGATTGAGTGTGCATGATGAGTGTCCATTTGAGTGCCTTGGTGAGGAAACAATATTACCTACACGGAGAGATTGTAAGGCTGCTTACACGGTGTCGCTGGATTTAATTGACCCTATATATTATAGTACTTTTTTTAGTGGTAACTTGCAGGGTTGGATACTGTGGAATAGTAAACAAGAACCAAGTAGCAGGAGAGTCAAAAACTGGCCTTGGTTGAGGATATTTGGTTCGGCTTGCTAGCTCATATGGAAAAATAGATGCGAGAACTCCTTTGAAGGTGTCTTTGATCAACCACGTAGCATCGTTCAAAGCTGTCTTCACCAACTTATGGAAGGCGTAGAACAAGGAAGATTGAAGCATCGGATCTACCACATTCCTGATAGAGCAAATGTCAAGTGGAGTGCCCCCCTTTTGGCTATGTTCGGGGTGATGTAGATGGTTCGGTTAACAATCATAGAGCTGCTGCTTGTGGTAGCATTGTTCGAGATAGCAATGGGACGTGGATGACAGGCTTCCAACAGAAAATTGGCTTCGCCTCTACTACTGCAGTGGAGTTACAAGCAATTAAGGCAGGTATGCTAATATTTAAACAACTGAAACTCATAAAAGTTAAGCTACACTCAGATTCCTTAGAGGCTATTCAGTTACTGATATCAGGATATGGGCCGTATCATCCATTGGCCCAAGATATTATTGAGATTAGATTGTTAATTTTCTCTGGTTGGGATATAGAGATATTTCACTCAAATAGAGAAGCGTTGAAGTGTGCAGACTATTTGGCCAAAATGGCGCAGGAGGCGAACACTGAGTTGAGTTTACTACAAGTGCCACTAGCTTGTTGTTCGAATCAAATGTTAGTCGATTTAGACTAAGATTGATTGATGTAATATCACCTCTTTTGGTTTGTAGTGTCAATATGACACAACTCAAGAGTTAACTCTTGTCCTACTAATTCAAAAAAAAAAAAGGTAATAGGCTTTAGAAAGATTCCTTGCCATAACAAGTCGCAGTCCCTTATTCGCTCAACTGCCATTGCAGAACATTTTTAAATTATGCATTTCATATAATATTGTTTTTTCTTTTCGAACTCTGGCATATCTCTGTTTTATATTATTATGTTGTTATTTATGTATTGTTTTTTAATTAAAAAATAGTAAATGGAAATTGGATAGGGTTCACCACAAAAGTTGCTTTCCTTCTTAGATACCTGAAGAAAGTGTGTTTGAGATAGAGGTGGGAAAAGTGGTTTTTTTTGTCATCTGACTTGTGTAAATTTAAGATAGGATAAAAATCAGATTATGTAATATGATATATGTTTGAGTTGACGGTAGCATAAAGTAGCTTTTCTAAAAGGCAGTAACATAAGTGGCTTTTATAATAATTATTAGAGAAAAAGTCACTTTTCCTTTAAAAGCCAATAGTGATAAGTTGCCTTTTGTGGCTTATGGGAAAAAGTCACTTTTCCCTTAAAAGCCTAGTTGGTTTAAAGCTATCCCAAACATATACAAAAGACAAAATATTCCAAAAGTCCAATTGACCCTTTCATGAGCATGTTTGGGAGATTCAAAAGCCATCCCACTTTCACCATTATGTTAATTGATGATGTAGAAAAGCCATGTTGTGAAGTGACTAGTCAGTGCACTAGTGACGTGATTGAGGTCTTAATTCTAATTATCAGAGAGCATCTAAGCAATCACAGGTTCATCATTATGTTAATTGACATTAGAGATATTATAGTAGGTGATGTTAGACCATACTCAGATGAGCAAATACATACACTACATTAACTGGTTGGATCATAGGGCTAATCACATGAATGAGAAAAAATTGCCATCTAGGATTATCCGCTTATGAGTTGTATTAATCTCTTTTGGGGTTAATTATGGGAGGATAACAATCTTAGTACCTTACCTGTTTTTTGTTGTTTTTTCCATTCTATGGCCATAGCCTTGTGATTCCCAAAAAAAAAAAAAAAAAAATCTTGAGATAAGAAATAATTTTATCCAAGATTATAAGGGGAATTGATCTCTTTCACATGGTTTATATATCACGCGGCTCATGAGGCACCATGCATATCATTATTTTTGACGTGGCCTACATGTTTGGCTTGCTATTTGAATAAGGTGATATTGCTCTTTTTTTTAATATTTCGATATAACATTGAGCCCAAAAAAATAAAAAATAAAAATCACCACATTCTAACTTGTTAAGCATTATACGATTCAACCAAACCGATCCTAACCCTACAAATATCGCAGGAAATAAAAGCAAAACAAAAAAGGAAAATCACACCAAGATTCCAATTAAGAAAAACAATATCTAACAAATCTCATAACTTATCAATGATAAGTAAAAGTGACGCCATTCTTTTCATAAACTATTTTCTTTGGCTGGGATCTCAGTATGATTTTTTCAAATAAAATAAGTGTACGCAGCTCAAGGCTATCACTTGAATAAAAGGCAACTGCTGTTCTAGCTTTTATATATTGAGAGGAGGGAGATAAGCATGACTCTATGGACAAATGCAAAAACACCCAAAAACTGCTCGTTGAACATATAGACAGAAGTTTTGGCCAAAAAGCAGTTTAAGCGTGATATAAATAAAAAAAAGGTCAAGCAGCACTCAGGCAATTCTCCCAAGTGCCATATTTAGAGCTGAAAGTCCCTCCCCCACTTTGTTGGGCATACTCTGAAATAATTGCACGAGCACACACATCCCAGGTCCCGGCTATCTCTTCCAGTGACATTGGCTCTGATAAACTACGTAAGGAATTGCTGAATCTTGACTTTGTCTTCACCGAAAGATCTTCATTCTCTCTGCTGTCCAAAATATAATGACACAGATAAATTACTACTTTGTCTAAGAAATAATAATTTGTTGGTGTAAAGAGAGAAGAAAGTGTGATATGTGCACTATATTAAAGAGCATAAATAAACTTTTTAGAGCACATACAAGATTGGCGATGACATCTAGCACGTAATAATATAATGTCCTCAGATTCCTAATTAACTCTACAGTTACAAAAGGCTAAACTTCTCATCATCTTTAGATATTAAATTCAGTAGCAAAGGATGATATTAGAGACAATTTGTTTAAAGCATATTTTTGTTCTTTCCGAAAGATGACAAGTCATTGAATTACAGATGAAACCTTTTATAATGGTGTTTGCATTTTCCGTTTCTCCTGATTTTCATGACCATTTTCCGTGCATTTGCAACTCTAGAAGATCCTAGCTTAATAGATTTTAATGCTCAAGAGTCAAGAGAGACCTAAATAGTTGATTGAATGAAGCAATCTGGCACACATTGACAAAGGCATGCCAATATTAATATTGAAAACACCTAGAGGTACCCTTCAACAATACCTACTATATTCAGTTTGATGTATCTTGACACGTAACACTTTTTCAAAGCATGAAAACAAGCACCAAGTTGACGCCAAAATTGGCAGTCTATGGCTAAAACAAATCAAGCAAACATAACGGATGCCAAAATGCTCATTCTCTCACCTGGATTCAACTGGAAACTTGTCTAGGAGAATGGGGGAGCAGTTGGGATAATTTGTTGGGACAAGCAACCGTAGAGGCTGAATTGGCGACTGCATCGTAAATAAGACGAATAAAGACAATTATATCAAAAAATAGATCCATGCGCATGTGCAAACACATTAAAAAGTTGCAAAAACAAGGTCTGACTGCCCACCATCTGTGCTGAAGCATATTGTGATTTCAAGCTTGAACTGAGTGCCACTGCATTGAAAGAGCACTTGACAATGGTCCCTTCTGACCCTTCATCATCAGCAGCAGCTGCAGCAGTGGGATCAACATCTTCATCACTTATATCTACTACTGTGTCTATAAGCCGCTGATTAATTCGCCTTATTTCCTCTAAAAGGGAATGATTAGCCTGCCAGAAAGTTCACGGTTACATTTCTTTTTTTTTAAATAGAGGAGCAGGCACTAACGGCCTGAGAAACTAATGGTATTGAACCCACGACTTCCCACTTATAGGAAAGCTTTCATGCCGTTAGGCTATAACACCATTGGCAGTCACATTCTTATCAAGTAGGTATAAGTAAAATCAATCATATAAGTTCTTTATACTTCTAATTAATTTTCCCAGCAATCAAGGACCAAGACAGAAGATAAATTAATTCTATTTTAGAGAAAAATAATATTTCAAGAAATTAATATAAAAATAATGATTGTGAAATTCTAACTTTATAATATTATTTCAAACTTAGTATGCTAAGAATCCTCATGGTTTAACAATAGGGACTTATTTTTTTTTTGGTCAGAACAATAGGGACTGATTGACCAAACAGAAATAGAGATCATAAAAAGTGATCTTGATCATCCATGGTAGTCACTATAAATGAGGCCAATGATCGTCCAATTAGTAAGTTAAATATGATATTATGTGCTTGAGTTAACCACACCGACCAGAAGGTGTTGGGCTCAATTTTCACTTGATTGCTTTTCTTAAATAAGGAGGGTGTGTTGATAAAAGGAAGAGGGGAGCATTCAAAACAAACATTACTTCTATAACTCCATTCTTACCAAAAAAAAAAAACAAAAAGAAAACACACACACACACTTAGCCTATTTATATTAATTTTTGAAACTCTTAAACTTCCTCCTATTCAACAGGGTTTGCTAAAAACCATCACATTTTTCTAAGTACATCAATAATCAAAATTTTGCACTTAATATTAAGAGACCGACACAATCCTAAAAGCCACATAATATTTAAATATATTGTGTCCGATATGTATCATAAAGGTTACTAGTAATCAGTACACAGATTATTAATTTAAACAGTAATAATACAACATCCATCAGGCTAAAAATCAGACGTTATTATAGTACTATAAAAAAATTTACAATTATTATTGATTATTGATTGTTACTGTTCTCACCATATCATTCGATCACATTTAAAGCTTTAAAAGAAAGGTTTATTTCCAAGTTTGATCCAAATATAATCAAACTGCATTTAAATTCCTACCTTAAATCTCTCCACAAGGCACATTGGTGACTGCACAGCAGTGTCCCATTAAAAAATTATCAATGATATGTTTATAGGGCCTTAATTGTAGCAAATAGCTAATGTTTTTCATAATAAATTACGTTTAGCCAAATAGTTTTGCACCGTCCCCTTGTCCTACTCCCTCCTTGATCTTTAAGTTGGAAATTCTCTAGCTTGTTTGACATATAATTATAAAATTCTAAATGCACCATTCACTGCGTAAACTTGACTCTCCTCAGTTCATCTAACTGCCGATGGGTTTAAGTCCTTGAAGTAAAAGTATCAAATTGCAAATGCACTGAGATTAGATTTGAGTTGGGAAATCTTCACTCGCAGTGTAAGAAAAAGGGTGCTCACTTCTGTACTCAATATGTTAATGAAAACTTGCATAGATGCCCTCCTTTAAATAAAAAAAATTTACAAGAAAAATCACTCAAAGTAATATAAGCATTTAAAACAGTATAATTTATTACCTTAATAATCCTTGGCTTCTTAATACTAGCTGTTGTAGCTGAATCCAGATCAGCAGCTTCTAAAGCATTTAACTGCTTCATACTATCATTCATGCAATCAGGAGATGATACAACATTCAAGGGCATGGCACTCACATAACGCCTCATTCTCTTGGTTCCATTGGTTCCGTCTTGGTTGATCAAATTCCTAGCCTGAAGACGACACTTAGTCATGGCAACCAAATCCTCACCCACAGCAGCTCTAGATCCATTGCCTGGTGCGGATCCTGCTATCCTATCAATCATGCTAACAACTGAGCCAATGCCACTGACAGCAGCACTTAAATCTTTAGATGACAATGATTTTACCTGGAATAAAAACAAGAAGTAAACTTGATGATTTTTCATTGTAAATACTTCTCATAATCAGTAACTTTTACGCATGGCAGTTAGCTTCACTAACCGCTTTAGTTAGGCGTTCAATAGGCAGCTCTGCAACAGTTAACTTTGCAGAAGGGGCTGCCAAAGCATTACCATGAGCACCATCTGGACCACTGAACTCCGCAAGCAAAGGAGAAGGTGATATTCCAGGAGTTCCTATGGCAAGGGATTGAGCTGGCACTGTTGCAATTCCTGTTTGTTGATGTCCAATATTCGCAGCATTTGATACTGACGAGACAACAGAAATGGGTTTCTCAGAATCCCCTGGCATAGGAGATGGAGCCAAGGGAGGTGAAGGTGTAGGGACAACAAAAGGTGAGTTAGCTGATTGCAGTGGGGTGGAAGCTTTAGCAAGAGATGGAAGATTTTGTTGGTCAACCTGCGGAGAAGAATGTTGAGGAATCTGAGGAGATGAAGCCTGAAGGATATGGGGTGAAGAAACAGGGAATGAACCCCCAGATTTAAACTGTTGTTGGGGATAAACTGAACGTTGCCCTGAGGGCAGATGTTGCTGGAAGGTCCCTGGCTTAACACCCAATCCCTGTCTCATCTTAACATCATTAATATCATTAATTTGGTGAAGGGTTGGCATTTGATGTGTCTGCAAGTGCGCAGGCACCTGTTGCTTTGTTGCCTGTTGTAACTGCTGCTGCTGTTGTTGCAGCATCTGCTGCCTTTGAAGATATTGCCGCTGCTGAAGATGTTTAAGCTGCTGATTCTGCAACATCTGCTGTTCCTGTGGTTGTTTCAGTTGCTGGTGTTGAAGCATAGTAGAAACTGGCTGAAGAGGATTTGAATTTTGTTGGAGTACACTACCCCCACCTTGTGATGATAAGTGATTGGTATTAGTCTGTTGAGGAGCATTCAGAGAGTTTTGTTGAAGGGTGCTCGCTCCAACCTGCTGCAGGGAATTCACAGAACTAGAATCCAAATTGGCACCAGGTTGCATAGAATTAATCATATTCTGCTGTGTTGCTGACACCCCAGAGATGGAAGGGATAGAATTATGCTGCAAGCTTGCCATACTACTCTGTGGCATTGTCGCTACAGAACTCTGTAAGTTTGTTGATTGCATCTGAGAGTTCATTTGATTTTCATGAGATTGAACTTGAGCAAGTTGGGATTGTGGCTGTGATGCTAACTGCATATGAGGTGGAGGAGGTTGCCCAGACTGCATAGAAGACATAGCCCTCTTGGGCCTATTTGTATTTATAAAATTTATGATTTGCTTCTCATATGAAGCCATTTTTTCCTTGAAATTAGGCACAATTTGGCCCTTGGAAACCTGTAGAAATGCTATGAGGCGCTCCAACATTGTTTTGAATATCTTCAGCTTCTCAAGCTGCTCTGACTTGGCTTGATGTGGAAGGGGTTCATGCTGATAGGAAAAACCAGGGAGGTTAGATAAAGCTCCATAAGATATAATAATTAATTACACACAGACACAAGGCAAATTAAGGGATTTCTTTAGGGAAGAGGTGATGGATTGATGCTTAGCGCATGCTGTAAAGGTTGAACAGTGCAAACATTATTCCAGAGTTGAAGCTACCACGGCAATCATAATTGCTGTGGAAAGGCTGCTTTATCCGTACAAGTTAAAATCAAAGTGTATTTTGACCAAACAAGAAATTATAAAAAAAATAATTCAGGTGAGAAGGAATGGATATCCTCCAAGGAACAACAAAAAAGAAAACAAACAAATAAAAAAAATAAAAGTAAGCAAGAGATGAAATACCAGCTGAAGTTTAGCAGCAATTTTCTGGTGCATTTCAGTCAATTCTGGCAAGTATGATTCTCTCATGGACTTGATCTGCAAGTAAAAATCAACAGAAACAGAGAACCAAAACATTAAAAACTGAGAAGTACGATGCAAACATATATTTTGATTCTTGTGAAAGCTTTTTTTTTAAAAGCAAGGTTTCATAAATTGAAATTTTTTAAGTTCCGTGCTAACTTGAGGGAGAGTCCAAACCATTCATTTGTGTTACCAAAAATTGACAACCAAGTCACATTAAAGCATCCGACTGTAAAAAATGAGCAAGAATGTTATGTACCTCCTAGACTAAAAATAAGTTCATTACGTTACTTTGCTTTTGTCAATTGATTGATGATATCCTGAAGTTCTACCCAATTTCCATGCAGAACTGAAGTGAAAAGAAATGGACTATTACCTTTTGGAACACCTCTTCTTGCCAATCATCCCCACCAGATTTTCCAGTCTGTGAGGTTGAATCTAGAGAAGCTACAATATAGTTATATGATACACGAATAAGCATAAAGGGCTCAAGAATTGGCAACTTTTTGAAGACAGAAAATAACAAATGAAAGAAAAATATAGAAGACTTGTTGAAATGCTACAAAAGTAAAGTGACAGAATGAACACATATATGCAATAACGTACTCGATGATGAATCTGGAAGGGTTCTTTGTGACTGATATAGTTGCTTTTGTTGATCAAGCACATTTTGCTGTTGAAGCAATGAACTCGATCCCTGAAGTCTTTGCTGCATATCTCGTTGCAAGAGATTTGGCTGCTGCTGCATACCCAACTGCTGTTGCATCTGTGCAGGCTGAGATTGTATCTGTGGCATCAATTGCTGCTGTGGAGCCTGTGGCTGTGATTGCTGCCCTTGAGACTGTAATAAATTTGTTACATTTTGTTGTGATTGTTGCTGCACCGGAACCTTTGATTGCTGTACCATGTGCGCAGAGTGCTGGTTAGGCTGCATGCCTGAGTTGCCAGACTGAGGTGCAAGCAGCTGTTGTTGTTGTAAACCTGGGACGTTAGTTCCCAATTGTTGCTGATGTATGTTGGATAGATTGTTTTGCTGATTTATCAAATGTGGCTGCTGTTGCTGGTGCTGCTGCAGGTTTGGAAGATTATTCTGCCCAACAAGCAATCTCTGATGTTGCTGCATATCACCAACATTATTCTGTTGCCCAAGTAGCTGAGGGTGTTGCATGCTTGTTACATTTGACTGTGGTGTAAGAAGCTGCTGCTGCTGCTGCTGTTGTGGAGGCATTATTGGCTGTTGATGCTGGTTATTAATTGATGTCTGTTGTTGCTGTTGCCTGATAACTGATTGGGAATGTTGCTGCATCATGGGTTGTGTTGACTGTTGAACATTATTAGCTTGCTGATTCTGCTGAAGGCTAGGAAGAGATGTCTGCGTGATTGAAGGCTGCATGACCGAAGATGTTTGCATAACAGATGACTGAGAAGATTGCAATTGATTTGGTTGTAGATTTGGCTGCTGCTGTTGCTGCATCTGGATGTGGGATTGCATAAGTGAGTGTTGAATGTTGCCAGGCTGGATTTTAGGCTTCAAATACTGCTGTTGATGTTGGTAGAGATACGGCTGTGAATTCTGCGATTGCTGTTGCTGTTGGGGAACAACCTGCTGCCTTGGAGGCATTTGTCTCTGAGAGCCACCAAACATATTATTCTGCACATTGGAATTTGGGCCAACAACACTTTGGATAGGAGTCTGGCCAATATTGGATACAGGAGGAGCAATGTTGTTTTGAATGTTTTGAGATAGAAGCTGTTGACGTGATTGGGACTGATTAGGCACTGGAATAGCATGTGACTGCCCCGGATTGTGAACTTGAGACTGCATAGGAATTCCTATAATAATAAACGAAAGAAAGAGTTTATTACTGAAGACAGAGCAACAAGAACCAAGAAATTAACTAATATGAATCAAACCCCAAACAAGAGAACAACAATTTATAAGAAGGAGATAGAGCAAGGTAAGGAAAAAAGAAACTGCAAAGGTACTATAAACCTAACTGTGAATCGTATGAAGAAAAAATGTTTCTTTGATCGTGTTTGCAAGCTATATTAGTCATCACATAAACTGTCACAATTGAGTGCTGGTTAAATTTCTAGTGTAGAGATACAACAAAAAAGATATGAAAAAACTTAAAAGTCAGAAATCACTAAAAAACAAGATGACAAGATTATGTAAAATGCCTCATTGCGTATATAGACTTTGGCACCAGATCAGTACATTGTTTCCCTGCCAATAGCATCATTGCAAATGAGGAAACCAAAATAATATTTATGCCAACCTGAATCAATAGGCTTGTTGCTAGGGCCACCTGCATTTGATTGCATAGCATTGACCATGGTATTCTGGGTTTTATTCTCCATTGTAAGCATCTTCAAAGATATTTTCCGAAGATAATCAGACTGAAATAAGGGAGTAGCACATAAAACAGTCAAACTTCTATGTTGTACATGTTAACAAAAGTAATATAAAAGAACATGACAACTATGAGGGTGAGATGCGTTGTTGTGAATAAACCTGGCCTGTTGCAGCAGTATAAATCTTTTCTTCAAACCTTTGAGCAATTTTGCGCAATTCATGCAATCCATCTTGACCAGAAACAGGAAGATGCTTCTTTAACGTATCCATTCTATAACATGAAAACATATGACATACAGGTCAAACCAATTTACATTACCGAATGAGACAAGATTAAATGAAAATTACATTTTGTTGACAATTCTTTGACGTGAATCGGGTTGCAGTTGAGTTCTCCAATCACTTGTATCCATAGTGGATTCAGTGCCTTGTGTGGGTCTCCAGTTGGCATCCATCGAATTTGAATTAACTGAAACACCAGAGAAAACACTCTAATCAAACCAGACTCTAAAAGGAAGCAAATAGAGGAACAAGTTATGCATACATATGTACAAGAGATCTTATACTTATTACGACTCATAGAATTTGATAATTTGTTAGAAGCTTAAATTACGATTATACCTTTAAATTGTAATAATTTATATATTATTCAACATTAATTTGAACATGATTGACAAAGAACTGAGAGTAACAACATTGTATATAAAGGCATGTGGCATATGGTGGGGAATTGAAAGAAATTATGGTTATGATGTGTCTTTGTTATACACAAATAAAAGGAAAAGAGAAATCAGCCCCGGGAAAACTTCAGAAGATTCACAGATGGTAGGCATATCAATAAGCATTAACAGGTTTCAATATGATTAACCAAATTAAATAAATTTAGAGTTTTGATTATAGCTATAAAAGAAAACGTTAGCTAAACATGCCCTAATATTATGAATTTCAATTAAACTTTATAAGGTTTCACCATGTCGTTGCCCTACATTTTACACAGGAGTGATATGTGTCCAAAACTACAGAACAGTATTGAAGTATTTCATTTGTCAAGGTAAAAATTTGACTGGTTTGTAATTTAACTATCGGTTCTCAAGCCAGTAATTTCTTTTGAAAATACTACCTTGGTTAAAATTTCCCCCCGCCTCAAGTAGATCCATCGACTCTACATGCATTCTCACTTCTATCTCAAAAATTCAGATACCTTAGCTTACTCCATATAGTTTATACTCCTGAGTCTTGACCTCTTCTCAGCCTACTGTACTCCAATTTCGAGTTTCAAATTCAATGAATATATTTGGTTGAATTTAATTAAGAGTGCAATGAGACAATTGACAAATAAGACCCCTGCGAACTTAAAAAGTTTTAATAACAATTCCAGACTCGAGTATAATTCTCTCCTTTTCCGCCTTCAATTAACCTTATCCCCCGAATAAATTAATGTGATTCAGCAAGCTCAAAACTATTCTATATTACTAGTGATTTCTAGCCAAGGAACTTATAAGCAATGGGGAAACAAATCAATCTTTCACAAGCGTTTCCAAAACAAACAATCCAAAATCGAAGAGAAAAAAATTCAGTATTCCAGGAACATCGAAATGAAATTTTGAACGGAAATCTTAACGACCATACCCTGGGGAAGAGAAATACAAGGAAGCCAGAAGTCTGTGAAACGGCCGCCACTGAAGTCGGCCGGTGACACTCGCGGAGGCGCGACTCGTGAGCGGTTCGCGGACCACGGGAGACTTTCAAAGCAGCGTTTAGAATGAAAAATGGAGAAACCAAAACGGCTTAAAGAAAACTTGACCAGTAGACAGCCCAAATTATATATCGGCTTCAGAGAGAATCCAGATGATAACTTTCTTTTTCACTTTTTCATGAAACTAGGGGACAAATGTCCAGGTCCAGCTCACATGAAAGGGGAAACATCTTGGTATACTTCGCTCTTCATTTTTTATTTTTTGGTAAAAAGTTTTGCTTGATTTCATTTTAAAATCATTGCAATTAATACATCAAGTAAAATATTTTGGCAAAAAATTATATAAAATATAAAACATAACGAATTATAATATCACACACATACATGGATAAATTATAAATAATACTGCCTCCAATCCTAATTATAAGACAGAGTTAACTTTTTTTAAAGAAATTAAGGAAGCCAATTAAATTACTTTAGAGTGTTTATAATTTTAGTATCTTTAGATTATATATTAGTTTATTAGTTAAATTAATTAGTTTGGAGAAAAAAATAAAAATATAAACACTCTAAAATAATTTAATTGGTTTCCTTAATTTCTCCAAAAATATCAACTTTATTTTATAATTAGGATCGGAGGGGAGGGGAGTATGAACTTATTGGCTACTCGACACTAAAGGGTTTTGTTAAAACTGAAATGTGAGGTTATGAGTATGAAGCAATGACGCGTGAGTTTATATATCCAGCATTTCATTCGATTTCATATATAACTGAAAGTAACTGTTTGACAATATGGATGTTTTGGAGATTGAATACCCCTAGAGAGAAACTTTCCTTCTCCAAGAAGCGAGAAGAGATCGCCATTTTGTCTTCCTCTGTCTGCATCCTCTGAAATGCGCAAGCTTAAGCCATTTTAGGCCTATATCGGCAGGTTTAATCATTCCTTCCCTTATCTTTTACAGATTTATGCTATGCATTTGGCTTTAGGTTTTTAAAGTTTTTAGATTAGGGTTGTCTTTTGAGGATATCTAGAAATTGATTACGCTGCTTTAATATCTAAGGCTTAGTCTGCTATTATAGTTTGTTCTTCTTCTTTTTCCCGATAAATCTCTACCTCTTTCCTTCAATTCCTTCTCTGTTTCCTTTTGCCTTCTTCTTAATTGGTAGTCTAGCATTTAATGAACTTCAATTGTCCAACATTCATTCCTATGATACTTGCCGGTGATTGGATTATAGCATAACCTATCTTGGAGATCATTCATCATTGTTTAGTGCGACATGCGGGATTTTTTCTAATTTTGGGGGGGCTTCCATTAGAATATCATAATGCTCTAGTAGCTGAAAGTCTTGGTCATGTTATTGGGGATACTATTGTGCATGAAGGTAATGTTCATTTTTCAACTGATCTTCACTTTATCTATATGAAAGTGCACATTAATCCTCATTTACCTCTTCTCCAAAATGTAAGAGTTGGCCTTGATAATGTCTCTTATGTTTGGCTTGAGTGTAAGTATGAAAGAGTTTTTCGTTGATGTAATCATTGTCAATTGATTGCCCACACTCAGAATACATGAGTTCGTCCTCTCATTGATGTTTTTAGAGGCTTCAATGATGTCATCGAGTGTGTTCATTCTCGTTTTGGTGGATGTTTTGAGAGCAATTTTAAGTCTGGTGAAGCTAAACTTTTCTGGTAGGATTGGATGAGACAACACAGAAGTCGAGGTACTACTAGAATTCAGTTTTCCTTCTTTAGAGGTGTTCGCTTTCGAATCTTTGAGACTACTCCTCAAGATATCCTTCTGCCACATGATCAAAATGATGGTGTCTTTCATTTTTCCTTTGATGAGTCCTTAGACTCTGATTATGAAGATAAACCACCAGCTGCTTAAGCTCCAGCAATGGCCCAGAATAATGTTAATAATTAGGCTGGACCTTCTATCACACCCTTATTTTTATTTCACCTTTACCAAAGTATTCGCGGAAAACGATATGCGGTTCGGTGGACAAAACAAGAATAGTATAAATATACTGATAATATGTACATAATTACATAATTTCCCCATAGGGGTTCATACATGATCATTACCATAAATATAGCCACACAGGGCTACTTGGGTATCTAAACCCGTCCCAGTGAAACATAGACATCTTCTCGTCTTCGTTCCACTATAGCAATCCCCTCATATGGTTCTCTGCATTGTTCTCAGCATATCTTATGTCTTCTCTTGTCTAAATTGTTGGTAGGGGAGGGTGAGATTCGAGAGAATCTCAGTAGGAAAACAATACCAATATGCATGTACGATAAATGTTTAATGCATGACATGCTTGCATCATATAACTCATGCTCATACAATAACAAATCTGTAAGCTCAATGCTTCGAACAATATACTTATGGCCATATCATAAATTGAAACATAGCTTTAAATCATTCATACATGTTTCACATAATCAAGCAAAGCAATAACATGCATCAACACACTAACACAAATATCACATACATACAGGAGAGGTAAGTTTCCTACCTTAACCCCTTTTTTGTCTCGAGATGTTTGCCTCGTAAAATGTGCCAATAGCTCAGGCTCCATTCCGATCCTACAATACCAAAGGTACCATTCAGACACTTCCATAGTTTTTCTGGGGGTTATATGAGCCTATTATGAAAATTTATTAAAATGCCCCCGGGGACCCGACCAGCCCTGTTGTACCCAGTCCGACTGTACTTTTCTTAAAATTTTGACATGGGCTATTCTGATATATTTTTACCCAAGGAATTCATTTCCGGACTTGGAATTATCAAATTTATTGTCAAATTATAAATTTACCCTTGACAGCCTTACTTTAAGGGTTTTAGGGGCGTTTTCTTAATTATGCTTTTTCGGCCTGTTCCGAAAAAGTGACCAACTATAACCCCACCTAATTTTCACTCTTGAACTCAATGGAACCATAAAATCATTGAAAATCCATCTCTAACCCCTCCAAACTAGCATTGGCAGAAATTCTCAATTCCTCGGAAAAAATTGGGGTTTTTCGGTTTCGGCTCCACAGACGTGTTTCTTTCTACTCCTAACCACTTTATTAACCATTACATTAGGTTACAACTAACATTAAGACCCAATTTCAGTAGTATAACCCCTAGGCAACTCAATTTCCAAACTTGAAAACCAATGACAATCCAACGAAATTTCACCGATTAAATTGCCCACAGCAGCTAGAATAAGCAATATACGAAAGTTTGGAAGTTACCTCAAGCTCTTTCTGGCTTTTCCCAAATATGGCTGAAAACCCTAGTCCTCCTAACTCCAAAATCTTGCTTTAAATACCTCAAACAACATAGAAGATAAGCTTAGGAGAAGGATTATACACGTTAGGTGCGAATTCACCGAAGAAATCAACCTATCTTGTGAGTTTTCTCCTCTCCTTCTCTCTCTAAAAGAACACAACTTCCTCTCTCTATTTTTCTGAAATGGCGTCAGTTTTGGGCTGAAGAGGAGGAGGAAGATGATATATCATATGGTATTTACTTATTAATTTAATTTCCCAATTTTTACAAAATTCCGGCAGATTTTTGCCCAAATTTTGAAAAATCATAACTAATTCTAGAAAAATCTAATTGAAGTGATTCCAAAGCCTATAGAACCCTTATTGAGTCTAGTTTCAAAGAAAATTATAGACTTTTGCTGGCTGGAATCACAAAATTCCCAGAATTTCAATCTTTGCATACTGTTCCAGAAATTTCATATTTTTTTTTGTGCTGAATTAAAAAATTCATATCTTTTTGTGTATATATCTAATTGATTCATATGACCTATCAAATTAAATATTAGGATGTCGAATTTCATCCTGTAAAATTTCATAATTTTTACTTATCATTTGATCATTCAAAATCACATGACAAGCTCACTATCTCATAGGCGATTTCACCGAAAACATAATTATATTCTCCAAAATTCACCATTTTACTTTTTTAATACTCCAAAGATATACGAATCATTAGGAGATAAATTTGGGCTCTTGTTAAATTGGGGCTTAGCAGTCCACTTAATTTAGGCTTATTCCCAAACCTCACATCCTAAATTTCGGGGTATTACACCTTCCCAAACTAACGAGGGACCATTGCTTGACTTTATGATTCAGTAGCTTATGGAGAATGAAGTTTATGATTTCCAAATTCCAGTGGACCCTTTTTTCACTAATTTTGAACCTTCCTCCCTGTAACCTACTCCTACTGAACCCTTTCATGATCTGTCCCCTCCATCCATCCTCATCCTATCTTCGATGATCATTTCAATGCCCTCATCTTCAAAGGAAAATGGTGATATATCTCAGCCTGGGAATGGTGAAATTCTTCCAGAAGTGATCCCCTCTACCCTACCTATTCAAGTTGAAGGGAACTCCTCTAATACGTGTAGAAGGTTGAATAATATATTTGATAGCTCTAATGTTGAGATCAAAAAGTTTATTCGAGACTGCTTTCGTATTCTCAGGAAATGCCTGGTCAATCCTGATGAAGAAGAGATTTTTACTCCTCCTAAAGCCTACCACTCTATTCAATCCATCAAATGCCTAGTCATTTTCTTGGTGGAAAGAACAAAACATTTTAATGAACTGGCCTTTAGACGAGTTTGGTATTTTCTTTCAAAGCTGATCAGGGAACGACAATGATTGGCAACTTTATGGCTATAGTCATGCTTATTTTGACAACTTACGACACTCTGGTAGCTCGCATTCTATTCCTAATGGTAATGTTCTCACATACTCTATGGATGGTGTTGTTCCGGGCCCAAAGTAGTTCATCTACTTCTCCACTGTGGTTTCTCTAGAACTTCTGCTACTTGAGAGAGAGAGAGAGAGAGAGAGAGAGTCTTTAATCCTATTCCCAATTACCCTCTTGCTCCTTATTCTTGCAGTAATCAAAGTCTAAATGAAAACTCTGACCCTCTATTTCTTAAGGATTGCCTTAATAGTTCGAAGTTGAAGAAGTGTCAATTTGAGCCCCTAACTTAAGATTTTCCTCCCCAGAAGCACCTAAAGACTTCACTCTACTTCTTTCATTATTGAGGCTAGGGAAGTAGCCGTTGCAAAGCTTCCTAAGTTGCCATGAGAGTATTGAGTTGGAACTTTTGTGGCTTTTGTAAAGTAATAGCAATTAATAGATGTATGTGGTTGATAGGCAAGCATTCCCCTAATTTTGTTTAGTTTTCTGAAACAAAGCTTAGTTTGTCTTCTACCTTATCTCCCTTAATAAATTTGGGATATTCAAAGTTTGTAGGCACGATTACCATTAGGAAGGGTGGAGGTACAATTGTGGATTGGGAAAATGCCTTTGATTGCAAATTCTAGATATTAGCCTATACTTTTGTCATTGCAAAATTATAAATAATGGAATATCCCTTTCCTATTATATCGCTTTTATTTATGGCCATCCTCAATCCTATTTTCGTTACATAGTATGGAACTGGATTCAAATGACTTCCTCATCTATAGATCTTTGTTGGCTAATTATTGGTGATTTTAATAAAATTCTTCTTCATTCTATTAAAATCAGTTCATCTGGACACTCTGCTGAATTTGCAAATTGTATTTCCAATGCTGGACTTATAAATCTTTCCCAATCCGAACTTGCTTTCACATAGTTTAACAATAGAACAGGGATCAACCTTGTCATTCAAAGACTAGATCATGCTTTTGTAATGCTTCATGGATGCAAACCTTTCTGTCATCAATGGTTCAAACATTATGCCTGACTGCATCTTATCACAGTCCAATTATGTTATCCATTGAGCCAATTTGGAAGCCTTACAAATAAAAAAAAGATTGAATCTTATTGGTATCTATTTGAGGAATAAAGGGCAATAATTCAGGATAGTTGGCAATAGACGGTTCAAGCTTTTATCATGAGAAGTGTTGCATCTTATCTGCCAGTAGTTGTAGAATAGCTCTTAAGAATGGTGTCCTCGAGCACAACTTGAATCAACTTTAGCATTTGTAAGTGCTACCGTTAATAGGATCTGCATAGCATTAGATGAGTTAGAAGACCCACTGAGTTGCGTGACAATTCAGGAGCTGCCACCAACAAAAGTCTCATCTACAACTACCCATAGATGTTACTTTTAGCATTGCAAGATGTTTGTGTAAGTGTAACCATAGGCTTTAAACATACACGAATTAAGAAAGCTATTGAATAGTTAAAATTGTAGTAAAATTTGGGACAAAACTTATCATACCTCTCGGTCTGATTTCCAAGGGTTGCTATAAGAGCCATCATTGATTCAAATATCATTTCCACCGAAAGGTTAGAGGACTAACCTGTGGGCTCTGATACCAAACCTAGTCTCTACGACTTTGAAATCCATCAGGCCGAACCCGATCCACATCCCCTCCCAAACTTCAAATGTATCATTTCCTCCCTGCTATAGGAGATTTGACCTCGAACCTTTCGATAAGAGTAGGATTCTAACTCATGCTGGCTCCAATAACAAATTGTAGGGCTAATCATTGTGCCAAAAGCCTAAGCTATTACCAGATGCGCACTCCAATTTTTTTCAGCCCATATCATTTACGAATCCACCCATCTTCTACAATTTTGTGATTCACCAAGCTAAATCTGATCCACACCCCTCATAGACCCAGGACGTATCAAATGTAAACTAAGTTCTCCATATTTTAAAAATAGGACACATGATTACATAAGAATGGAGAATTTAACATAATAATTTTAAGGAACTTGACTTAATTTTGTATCACGAAATTTGGTGTTATTTGGCTAAAATCTTCTAATTGATGATGGGGAAATTGATTTGAAGTTATATCAATGAAGGGTGAAATTCTACAAAATGAATTAAGGTTCTTTGAAGACAAATTATTGTAAGAAAATTACAACTCCAAAATGAAAAATATTTTAAAATAAAAAATGTACGTTTTTCATCAGTAAACAAGTATTATATCTTATATACAACAACAACAACACTTTATCGCATTTGATGAGATATGTTATATAGGTCGCATGACCTCTATTTTGACCTCTACCTGATATAGTGTATATGGACGGTGTAATTTTGAACATTATGTATCCTATAATATATTGAATAAATTTTTACCCAAAGATAATAATTTTAATTTTCTTTAAAGCACGAGGAGTATATCCCATTAATAATAAAGGCTATTTTTTTAAGAACTAAAAGTTAAAGGATACACTTCTTCCAATTAAGTTTGTCACGTTCACTTCCAACCCACAACTACTTGATCAAGCGATAATAGCTTATATGACTTGCATAAATTTAAATTGGTGATCTTACTTTTGAATTATTAGAATATTTTTTTTTTATTTTATGAATAAAAGTGATAGAATCTATCAATGTAAAATATAAAACATATAGCAAAAATAATGTCATAATTATATAACAGACTTCACATATTGTAAAAATACAAGATAATTTGGCCAGTTAAATACTTTTTTTTCCTCTCTCAACTTGGCCAATTAAATACTTATTAATATAAAATATAACTAAAATATATTTTTGGTTCTTTAAGTTTAGAAAAGATTCCATTTTAATCCTTTAATTTTAAAAAGTGTGCTTTTAGTCATTTTAAGTTAACACCGTTAATTTCATTAGCAAAAAATGTTAAGTCAGCAAATTTAAAATACTAACATATGTTTTCAAAATATTGATATTTAAATTAAAATATAAATATAATTATATCAGAGAATTAAAATTTACACGTGTTATTTAAATTTGTTGAGTCATCATTTTTTGTTAATGAAATTAATGCTATGAACTTAAAAGGACTTAAAACACAATTTTTAAAGTTAAAGGACTGCAATGCAATCTCATATAAAGTTAGAGGACTAAAAGTATATTTTAGGCTAAAATATAAAATCAATGACAAGATGTGATATTTACAAGTCACTCGCGTTTTCATTCCTCTATATATGATTTTCTTTCTTAAGCTTATTGTGAAAATTAGTGTGCAGTCGTATATAAATAATTAATTATTAAAAAGACCCACAACAAATGACTAATATGATAATAATAAGATCTGGTACAGAAAATGACAATAGGATATAACATATTAACAACTTAGAAGACTTTTTAATAATTCAATTGTTTTTGTGTGGGACTGCACAATAATTTTTTCTTTAAATTTCAGGAAGTTTGGGAAAGAAACTTTTCAACAGGGAATTTATGAACAATTTTTTAAATTTTTCCCAAGAGCAAGGGGAAAAAACTGTTGCACTAGATTCGAGTCAATTTCATAAATATGCAATGATAGTGATCAAGATTGCCAAACTCGTGAGTGTAAGCAAACTCGTGATGGACGTAAACTCGTATGGTGAATTTAAATCTATAAACATATACTCGCATTGTGAACTCGAATCTAAACTCGCAAAAGTTTACTATTATCATTAAATAGGTATTTATAGTGTATAATTAAATAATTACAATATAAAAAATAATAACATTTTGATTTAAATATATTTTAAATTTAAATAATTGAAATTAAATACATCAATATTCATAATTTATTATACTTAGCAAAGAAATTTATATATAAAGTCCTTGAGCATGATTAAATCACGTTTGTCTAACGTCATCTACTCTTAATGTTTTTTCCCACCCTCTTCTTATCTCCACTTATTTCAACATTTAGATTGAAATTTGAGTATTTCAGATTTAATGTTTAATAAAAATATTAATAAAATATCAAATTATTAATAAATAAATAAATTCCAAAACTGCTAATTCTTAGTTATGATGATTTAAAACTACAATAAAAAAATATTTAAAAAGAATATTTTGATAAAAAATTAAATTTGAATTGTTGAATATGTTTGGTACGAAGTAACAGGGGGTAGGGATAGGGATTGGGTGAGGGATTAAGTCAAAATATATCGTTTGGTACCAGGGATTATGAATAATCAGGGATTGGGAATGTCACGAAAGAGGGATTGCTACAAAGCCACCTCCCCCTGGTTTTGTGTTTTCAATCCTTGGATTCCAAAATTGTAGAGACAAAATTACCCTTGATTTAAATTTTGTCAGACAAAAATACCCTGATTTTAACCTAATCAATCTCTCTCACAATCACTCCCTCTTCGATTTTTCCTCACCAGCGGCGAAACCATCACTCTGAACCATACAATCGAAACAGAAAAACGGAAACTTCAGAGGCCTTCACATGACTACCTGCTCCTTTGTTCGAAGCGCTATGCTCAGCCTCCACCGCCAGCGCATCAGCCGGAACATCTCCTGGAGTCTCTTTCGCCGGTGCCGGAGGTGAAGCAGCAACGGGAGAGGGGGCCTCAATTGCCGGATCTGGGGCCAGAGAAACCGATGCTGGTGAAGGAGAGCTCACTAGCTCCAGAGCCAGAGCCGGTGACGGAGACTTACTGAACAATTCTGTTGGAAGAAGCACATTATCGACGGTGAATATAGCAAGCGGAGTAGAGTCCAAAACCGTATCAGCGATTCTCGACGAATCAACTCCGGTGTGTATAGTAACAGAATCACTGGCAGTTGTAACAGACAAATCGTACTTCCCAGCGCCGCTGGTGGCCAATGTGGTAATCGGATCCCTGGTAGTCTTCAACGTCCCAACCGGCAAAGATAAACGACGGACGGAGGATCCGGAAACCGTTGTAAGTGGAGGGTCCGGTCGTATTGGTGTCATAATTCCTTCGATCGATTGTTTGGGATTTTGGGTAGGGTATTGGTGTCATTTTATAATTAATATATATTTATTAAATAATATTAGTAAAATCATTCCCTCCAATTACCATCTCATACCAAACATATTTTTAAAGTATCAAACCCAATCCCAATCCCAATCCCAATCTCTATCCCAATCCATCAAAATTCAATACCACGTACCAAACATAACCTAAGGTTGAGATGAGTAGTGGAAGAGATGATGGGGGTAAGAGAAGAGGATGGTAACCAATTCCAATTAAATTGAAAAAATCAACATAAATTTAAGAGTAATTTAACACGATTTTGTAAATTACAAACGTAAAAATGGAAAACTTAATATGTAAATTTGTGAGTTTATCTGAGTTTACAACTATAATGAGTTTATCAGTTATTCAACTCGATGTTATAAGGTAGAAACATAAAAATGATAAACTCAAATAATCAACTCACGAATTTGACATGGTAATACCATACATACACCAATTTGGCAATATTTAGCGATTGCGAAGGTGCTAACTAAGGACACAAGGCTAGAAATTTGCATGCAATACCTGCGAGTGTAATATAAAAAGTCATATTTTGAGGGTATAACTTTTGAATAATATTTTTAGAGCTAAAATATACAAAATCTCCCCCTGATCTTTGGATTTGTTGAACATAACCTCTCTAATCTTCACAAATTTAAATTAAGTACCCTAATATTTTATATTTTGACTATAAACTCTTATTGTTAAAATTATTATATTGTTAAAGTTAATGGTTTTTGCTATATCATAATCATTATATTTTTTTATTATATACCATATCATTTTAAAAAATAAAATTTGGCATTTGACATGTACTTTTAAGTATTTTATACTTTCTTAATTGAAAAAGACATGGTCAAATAAATATTTTAAAAGCTTTTCAAAGTATTTTAAAAGTACAAATTAAACTGTATAATTAAAATTTGAGTTAAATGCTTTAAAATTTTAGTATAGATACTAAAAAAAAGTCAATTAATGATAAAATTCCGCTGCTAAATTAACTCAGCGATATAATTCTCTCATTAATTATTAGTGATAGTTTATTTGACAACACAATCATCTAATTCCATCACTAATCCATTTTTTTAGTGTATATAAATGGTATGAAATAATGTTAGTGGAGAGTCAATTAATGATACGGAGGAGAGAGGTTTGAGAGAGAGAAAGTCTCAACTTTTTTAGTGGTGCTATCTACAACACTTCTGCCCTTTGTGGTGCTTTTTCGATGTTGTCCTTTGTCTCTTTTCGGCACCATTTTGGTAGTTAACTGCCTAGTCTTCATCTCCTTTCTCTCAGGTCCTCTCCTTCTCTTCTTCCCTTGTTGCTTTTCGGCCAGTTTTGCTTGCTTTCTTACTCCACTGACTTCAACCTCCACCACAACCTCTAAGTTTCCTCCCATCGCCTACCTTCTTGCTCCACCGACTTCAACCTCTGCCATCACCTTTCAGTTTCCTTCCATCGCTTGCCTTCCTGCTCCATTGACTTCAACCTCCGCCACCACCTTTAAGTTTCCTTCTGTAGATGATCATGAACAAAAACAGACGAACAGCAAAAATCACGAGCAACCTGAAACAGAGGATCTGAGTTGTGTCCGAGGACACTGTCCTATAGAGTTGGTTCGCGACCACTGGCAGAGAGGAAGCGGTACTCCCTAGGATTAAACAGACCCTTCTTGATATAATCAAGGCAACAAAACTGGAGGAAAGTAATAGCAACGACAGCCAGAAAATATTGAACAGAGGAGAGGAGAGGAGAATATGTTGTACTGAGCATCCTGCCTGTGTCTCTTTTATAGGAGTTTTTATGAAGAGTCATCGGTCACGAAGGAACTCGGACAATACGTCCGTTGAGACCGGATAGCCACCACCGAACATACAAGCATGTGCGTTTCCAATGGAAAGGTCACTCAACGAATCGCCGGACAGCCAACAACTTTCAGTCACGGAGGGTCATGAATTTCAAACCCCAAAATATAGCAACTTTTTGGCAAGCCAAAATAATATTTCCGGTAAGCAAAAAAATATTTTACAAAAAGTGCCAGTGCCATGTATTTATTCACGCGCAGGGGGGAAATCGCCGGATTTCAACTACGTTTGCCTTCCGGTGGCCCGTTGTTGTGCGCGCGAGCCCATCACTCCTCTAGGCCTCTTTACAAGCCCAAGATAGTATAGTGATAAATATAAGCTAGTGACCTCTTATTCCCAAGCAATGCGGGACTAGCTTCTTTGACAAACCCACTCAAACACTTATATTTTACAACACCTTCCACCTCCTTTGCTGTCTTATTCAACGCCTCTTATTTTTCTTCACCTTTTTGTTCAATCAACTCACCCACCCTCTCCTTCATTTACCTTAAACCCTGTTTCCCTCATCTCTATTCCACCGACTTATTTCTTATTTCCCTTTCTACCATCTCCCTTTCATTTACTTTAAACCCTGTTTCCCTCATCTCTATTCCACCGCCTCCCGTCCTTTCTTCTCCACTGCCTTATCCTTCCATCACCTTTTTTCCTTTCTCCTCATCACTGCATTCTTCTCTCTCCACTATCCACTGCCTTATCCTATGTCATTGCTCCTCTTAATTATGGAATGGACAGTGCAATGATTATTCTTTTGTGTTTTAGACTGCTTGTTAGTATCTTTCATGCTTCGGTATGGTTTCTACTTGTGTGTTATTGCAAGTTTATTGCTTGGGGCCTCAACTTTTCCATTTGCGTCACCTGGAGCTTGGGATTGTTCGCTTCTCTTTGCTTCTGGTATTTGTGCCCGTCTGTTTGCCTCATTCTCTTCCTACGGGAAGCTTCGAACTACAATGGTTCACTTGGGCGGCCCATGTCCTCTGGGACGCGTGCTGTAACAGCCTCCTGTTCACTCTTGCTCGACTCTTCCAGGCTCCATCTGCATTATTGAAAGTCTTTGGTGTCTCTCTTTTGATGGCTTTAAACCTTATGTAATGAGGCTGTTTATTGCTATGTTTTCTCTGTTTTCGAATGTGTTGTTTTTCATTGCAGTTTGTTTGTTTCTTTGTTGCCTTGGGCTGCTTGGTTTGCTTTTGTTTCTAATGTAATGCAGCCCAAGTGTGTTGTAATCATTTCACTGTTTGTTTAGTAAACTGATTAATATCGTTAATTTTTTGTACAAACTGATTAATGCCATAAATTTTTTTACAGACTTTTTTTAAAAGATACATGTCTTTTTCTTGGAGTGGAAGATCATAAATTAGTACCGGAATCTGAAACTCTAGATAACAAGAGGAGATAGTAGTTTATCTTAATAATAATACTTCACTGATGCCTTCATCATTACAAGACTGATATATATATATATATATATATATATAATATCTTGAAAACGCATAGTATAACTGAAGCTAACGGTTAATTGTCTAATACATAGAAACTGCTAAATGCTAATATAACTTGCTACAACCCACACACTTAAATCATATCCTAAATAGAACATACGTGCATGCATACTTATAAGTCATAAGCACCAAATATCTAAATACTTTAAGGCAGAATTCTTGACTCGCCTTTCACTTTTTGCTCATCTGGGTAAATTAATAACTAGAATTCTGCTTTTTCTCCGGTACCCAAATGAGCAAAAATTTCTCAGCCACGTGGAGCTTATTTAGAAGCCACATAGGATGATTAGATATGATGACTCAATGTGAATTATGCGTTATAAGGAATAATATATTAAATGAAAATTTACTAAGGATCAAATTTTAATCGAGTTAAAATTTCAAGTATTGAGTAAGGTACTGAAAATTGAACCGGACAATGAATCGGTTGAGTTACAGGGTTAAAGGTCAGTGGTTTAAACCGGGGTTAACTAAAAATATATATATATAATTTAAATGTTTATACATACCATTCAAAAAATTGTATAAGAGCTTTTTTTATAACAAGTAGTTCATTATAACCTCCTAAACTTAATACCCACAAAAATATCATTAAGTATATAAGGATTTTTCTCCAACCAATGCCAAAAGTATTCCACAATCTTTTTAAGGCTCCTTACAAATCAAAAAAATTTAGGAAAATATTTTTTTTTAAAGAAAAATCCAAAATGACGTAGTTTGGAGTATATAAAAGAAAAAAAAATAAAAAAGGGGGCAACCCGGGTCATCCAGCTCACACAAGGTTATCCCTGGGTCACAATGGTTTGACTGGGTCAACCCGGGTCAACTGGGTCAATTGAACCGGTTCCCTAACCTTCAACAAGACCAATCTGGCGACCGATTCACCAATTTCTAGTCTGGACTGGCTATTTCGATCTGGTTTTACCATGGCATCGAGTGATAGTGAATTATATGTGTGTGTTTGGTTGGGCTTATTTTTGGACAATAAGTCCTTATTACGTAAGTCAAGATAAAATTCTTCTCACATACATACCTCGTATACTGTAAATCACGATTTATAAGTACTTATTGCCTAAAAATAAGCTATTCCAAATGATCACATATTTGAGGGCCTAAATCATAATTGGGTTAAAAGTGAAAGGACCAAAAGATTAATTTTCCTTTTCTTATTTAAATTTCAGGAACATTAGGATAAAATCTTTTCTTTATTTGATTAGGGTATCCCAAGCCACTTTTAAGTTGAGGCTAATCCTTTTAGAACAAACATTTTCTTTAATTTTATTAAAAAAGAAAAAAAAAACTGTTTCCCGTCAATCTCATAATATCCAATGAATGATGGAGATACAAGATTGGTAAGCCAATTTGCATGCAATACGTGCGTGTGGGTGCAATAAAAAAGTTAGGTCTGCATTATGTGCTCAGTGAATTTATGAGCTTAGAAGCTCATCTTCCTAAACAACGCCATTTTGCAATAAAACAACATTGTTTCGATGGATGAGCACCTAAGTTCATCTTAGCACGGAATTGTCTCCGTAAAAAAGTCATACCTTCAGGGATGAGTTTTGAATAATATTTTGAATAAAAATATTTTTTGAAATTTCAAATGTTCATTTTTAATTAAATATTATTTTTTTATATGAAAAAAAGTTAAAAACCCTGAGTGCAGAAATCACCAACAAATGAAAAAAAAATGGTGGTGTAATCAGTTTTTAAAATTTTGGCCTTTTTTTTTTTGAAAAGTCCTAGATTGCTCTTCATACTTTAAATTAAATAAATAACCTAATCAAATCTGTAGAGACCTTTGCATGTTTCTGTATGCGAAAGGTGTTGGAATAAATCTTTTTAAAACGAGGAAGAAGAAGACAAGTAATAGAATCATGACAAGAAATGGCTTCATCGCACCACTAAAATTATACGTAAAAATCGTAAAATTCAAAATGAGTGTGGGAAAAATTGTTTTAGTTGAATTTAAAACAAAATTGAGAAATTTGGTTAAAAATTTTTAATTAATTATTTTTACTCTATTATCTTACATCTTATCTTTGTTAAAATTTTATAATTTTACTTTTTTAATTTTTTTAAATCTGACTCAATTTTTTCATCCTCTCCTCTCTTTTCCAAACCCCTTGTGCCAAACAGTCCCTTAGTTAAATATGGCCAAAAAACTAGTTAACTAATTTATAAAGATTAATAACATTAATTCAGTTATTATTGAAAACTACTACATAAATACCCCTTTAACATATGCAATCAATAAAGATAATTTTAGAAAAAAAAATTATAAATTTGTAGAACAAAGTGAATTGGAATTTTACATGTAGAACCACAGCAACCCCTTAATTAGCTTTAACATTTAAGACCGAACAAAGTACTCCTCTTGTCCTTAATATAAGACCTAATTAACTAATTTAATTAAACTAAAAAAACTAATTTGATTAGTTAATATAACATATTTTTCTTTTCCTAAAATACCCTAATAATCTTTTTTAATTTTCTCTCTCTCTCTCTCTCTTCTACTCGATTATTGTTTAAGGAATATAAATATGGCTAATTGAGGATGATAAATATGTAAAATAGGTCTTATATTTAAGGTTAATATCAACCCTTCAATCATGTTTTATATTAAAAGAGCATATAAGTAATTTTTAAAAATACAAATTAAATTTGATTTAAATGGTTAAAAACTTTAGGAAGAATTACATTGTAGTTCTATGGAAGCTAATATATGAAGAAATGGTCTCAGGAAATTCTGAAATTACTCTCAAGTCCTATGGGACCATTTTGTAATAAATTTCAGATGAGAAATGTCTGAAATACCCTTAAGGAAGGAGGCAAAAAAGGAGACAGACTGAGCTTCTTTTCCTTAATCAAAATCAATAGGGCATTCTTTGAAACCTGAGATTGAGCTTCTTTTCCTCATTCGACCAAATCTGTGAAACCCGAGACTCGATGGTGTGCGATGGAAGGCAGCATTGTGTGCGACGGTGTTAGTGGGATCTCACCGGTGTAGTTTAGGGGCGGCTAGCTGGGCAAAGCAACTCGGATCTTCCCTTTTCCGTGGGTAGGCTTCGACGAGCTTCATTCTTAAAATCGGTAGGTTTCTTCTCCTGTTTCATGTAGCTTCCCTTATACTTCGATTGACTTCCCATAAAACTTACCTCGGAGTCTCTCGTAGGCAACTTTGTTATGATCTTTTCCCTACCATGTGATCAATTCATTGTTCTAGATTTGAACCCTGTTTATATAACTGATCCTCTTGGAAAGGTTTTTTCTTTTTAATATATCATTAGTCACAAGTTTGTTTCTGTTTAGATGGGGATTTTCTTGTATATTTCCTCTTTTCTGTTTCTGTGGTCTTATTTATTCCATAAAATTTCTTACCCTTTAGTTCAAATATCCTCTTTTATCTCAAATAATCAATGAAGATTTCTCATTTAAAATAAAAAATGTCATGAATGTTCATTCTCACTTGCAATCATTATAAATACAGGTATGTATTATCTGGTTTGAAGAAAGTTAGATATTCATTTCTGAAAATTTTAAGCAACCCTAAAATATGATCGGGAATGGATTCTTAAAAGCCTTAGTGGTAAAATTCTTACACTGAAAAAGGTAAAACTATTATTTGATGCTTGAATCATTAAATATGTGTATCTTAATGCATGGATTTCTTACATAGAAAAAGGTAAAACTATCATTTCTTCTTTCTCATTTCAACGAACTAAAATTAATTCTTATAAGTGCTCTATTATTTTATGGAGCTTCGCAATGTTTTCAGTTTTTATTTTATGATGATGTTTGTATTGTTTACATGAGAAGCCCACATGATACGATGATACACAATGTGATCATTTTTGCCATTTTGGGCTTCTCATTCCCCCAACCATTCAAATATACTGAGTTGGATGGTTAGTCAGTACTAAATAGTCTATACAAATTATGCACGCATTCAAAAATTGAAGTTTGTTGTTATAAGGGCTAAGGTGCAAAAATAGCCATGAACTTTAGTCAAAAGTGCAAAAGTAACTAAGAACTATTTTTGGTAGCAAAAGTAACCATGAACTATGTAAAATGGGGCAAAACCGTTAAATATGTTAACGGTCAACGGCCATATTTAACGGTTTTGCCCCATTTTACATAGTTCATGGTTAATTTTGCTACCAAAAATAGTTCATGGTTATTTTTGCACTTTTGAACAAAGTTCATGGCTATTTTTGCACCTTTACCCAAGAAATGTACTTTCACACTCTTATGGCATGTCAAAATATGTCACTAGGAAATTGAAGCGTACAAGAAAATTGGCCAATTAATGATTACAACCCCAGAGAAGCATAAAATGAGTTTATATATCTTCTATTTATTTATCCCTATCCAACTATCAATCAATTGTATTATATTTTAGTTGTTTGTATAGCTTAATGAGTTGTGAAAATAGAAGCATGATAAGGAAAACTCCGTGATTTGTTAGAAGTTATCAGTTGGGCTACATTAACTTCTTGATTAGTGATCATCTATTGTGTGTCTTCAAGTTCCTTCTCTTTCTGCTTCAATATTTTGTCAGTTTCATTCGACATGTGGTCCCTTTCACTGAGAATTCTTTGAATCTTTGCTAGCATCTCCTCTCCCTCCTGTAGTTTCTTTTGCCATCCTTGTAAGTCCTCCATATGCTTAGATAATGTTCTACTATGCATTTATTTGCTGTTGAAAATAAAAATAAGGTGATTTATCAATAACCAATAGTAATAATCATTGTTGGCACCAGGTTCTTGCTCCTCTCTCTTAAGGTTTATATGAACTGTTTTTATGAGCTGTATATTCCAATAATCTTGATTTTTGTGGAGGCCTTTTTGCTAATCATATTTTTGAAAGATGCTAATTCATATTGTGTTTAAGGAGCTGATGATGAAAAATCTTTTTGCAGGGAAGGAAGATGGACAAAGGAAAGTATGGCAAAGAGAAATAAGGAAGAAAAAGCCCAACACGAATAAGGGTAGCTAGCTTTTCTGGCTATACTTCATTCACAGAAGAATTTTTCAGCCACAAGGATGAGAAGCATGAGGGAAAGGAGAAGGAGAAATAGAAGGGGAAGGTGAATAAGTTGCAGAATTTTTAAGAGGCTAACCTAGAGGTAAGGGAGGCGTGGAATAAGTTGAGTGAAAAGAAGAGAGAATAATATGCTAAACTGGCTGAACAATTAAGAGGCTCTAGTAAAAAGAAGACGTATGTCGTTTCATTCTTGACAAGATGCACGCCTAAGCAGTTTATAGTTGTCTGCAAGAACTTGAAGGGCAAACCAGCCGCAATGAAAAGGCTTAAGAGAATTGGGTTTGACAAACTGGAAAATATATGTTGCCCATAGATAAATCGTCACATATGCGTGGAGTTCATGCAATCTTTTGACCCTCCCACCAAGCAATTTTCATTTCGAGGGCACACCCGTGAAGTAAAGGCTAAAGATGTGAGACAATTGCTAGGTCGACCTCATGGTGGGTTAGACATACAAGTACAAGTAGACGATGAAGATCTAATATTCAAGGATCTCAGGAGTGTATACAAAAATTTAAAATACCAACAAATAGGAGAATTATTGATGGGTGAAATGGATAAAAATTTTGAGTTTCTTTTTGTCATATTTGCATTAGAAACCTTATTGTCCCCTAGTGCAAATATTTATGTTAGTGATCATGTGTTTTTTTTTGGCTTCAAACATTCATTTCATTGCATCAAAAACCAAAAGCATATATAGTCATTTGAGCAGAACATCAACTAATATCAGACACTACTGATCATAACAGTAAACAAACTACACATCAAAACATTAGATTAAAAACAAAACAAACACTACAAATTATTCTTCCCAGCCATCTTGGAATCCTCGGCTAGGATTGTTGCTAAAGGAGAAAGGGGCTGCAACACCCACTCTTTCGAGCACTTCTCCTGCATAGCTGTCCGTGCACACCAATTGGCTGTCCGATTGCTTCTTCTCGAAATCCACTCAAAGAGAGACTCTCTCAGAGCTTTACCTAGATTTGTAATATCCTCCACTATACTAAACCATTCCCATTCTGGACAAGATATGGTTCTATTGACAGCTTGAATAAGAGAAAGACAATCAGAATTAAATTACATAGATTGAAAATTCTTGTCAAGACACCATTTGATTCCATAAAGCATGGCAAGAGCTTCTTCCATAAATGCCGATTTTGCCTTCACCAATGCACCCCTCAAACATATATACCCAATTACTCTGCTTCTGCCAATGATTCCCACCCCTGCAACTTCACATCCATTCATAAATGCCCCATCACAACATATTACAACATCAAAAATCATATTATTATTTCCATTCATCACAGACCGATCCTCTTCTACATTGACCCGGGTTTTATCAATGACCTTATTCCATCCATTTGCATTCCAAAAAGACTCAACTAGCTCAACAGCAATTTGAATAATAATCATGGGTTCATATACTTCATTAGTGATCGTGTGTTAGAGTTGATGACGCTAACAAAGGATGCACTTGGTCAGTTCGATTGGACATCCTTCATTTTTAAAGAACTTTGCCTTACAATTGGGGATTTCAAAAAGGAATTGAGGAAAGAGAATGGCAAAAGGAAGAAAAACTATTGGAGGTTGTATATACTTCCTCATGGTACGTGCCTATCTTATCTTCTTTTTTTTGCAATTGGAAATGTGAATGTATAATTCTTAATTGTCATGTACATGTGATACAGATGTTTTGCCTACAACATTTTTCTTTGGGCAATCTGAAAGTATGTAAAGATGAATATGTCATCCTATATTGAAATGAGGAATGGGTGAGGAGTAAAGTTCAAATAGAGAAAGAAAGCAAAGGGCTGCTTTATGGTGTCGGGTAGGAGGTGGCCATTCATCTACAACATTTAATCCTGAAACAATGCTGACGCACCCGGTAATTATGATTACTTTAATATGTAAACTGTTTTAAATGGCATTTCTGTCAACTTGTTAATGCCTTAATTAGCAAATATGATCAATATGTTGATGTTACAAGAATTACAGTAAACATACGCTAGGCTAGTTGGCATGATCGGTAACGAGCTCCTTGCCCTTCAAAATAGGTTGTTGGATGGGAACAACTACGACGTCGACGAAGACAAGGATGGTGAAGATGAAGATGCAACAAACTATAAGACATCAAGTTCAAGGATGTTTGAGGAGGCAGCTGAAAAGGATGAAACTGAAGATGATAAGGAGGAGGAAGCAAACACAAAAGGAGAGGATGAGGAATTAGAAAGTGAAAAGAAGGATGTAGAGGATGACCAAGACACTAAACATGATGCGATCATTGAAATTGAAGCCCATGATGGCGGTGAACCAGCAGAAGCATAATTCCAACAGCATTATGATGGAGATAACCAACAAAAAGGGAGTGAGGTGGCATTGAGAAGGTCCAAAAGGGTCATAACTCCCAGCTGGGTTGTCAAATCTCCCAGGATAGATACAACCAGGAAGTGTAAGGGAAAGAGGAAAGTTGATGAGAAAGATATATTATTTCAATTGTGTACAATTCAATCTAATGACGACGACGACAACGAGTAAGTTTAAACTATTACTTTGGTTGGTTGCAATGGTATTACATTGCAATTATAATATGATTGACATGCTATATATTTGTTTATTTCAAGAAATTTGTGGAGATGCATGATTACTTCCTCACAAGGGGGAACTCTATTGTCTAAGACCAAGAGGATGGATTAATGAGAGGGTATGCCATTGGTATTGAGTTATGTTATATTGCTTTGATGTCATATTTTCATTGGGACACTTGTTTATGTCACTGATGTAGTTAATGATAATGGTCGCGAATACCTTGGTTGCTGATCAACAACTAAACAAGGGTAGAGTTAGAAGACACGTATTTACTACCGACTTAATGCTTAAAATTGTTGCAAACCCACTGAAATGGTCTTTGGCTGATAATGAAACACAAATCCTGCCTAAATACTTAGGATATAACATTGGGGATTGTGATTTCATATTTGCTCTAGCTGTTTGGGATGATCACTGGTTTTGCTATGTGGTTGACACAAACCATGCGATGTTATGCCTTTGAGTCTTTGTTGACATACTGATATATAATAGGAGGCAGAAGGAATTGGAATCTGTAAATAAATTGGGGTCTAAATCAATTGAGCCAAAGAAGAAGACAAGCAAACGTAACGGACAAATTGACCAAAAGGAACACATGGCAACCGGAGTTGTATGGAATATTTGTCACCTTACCACCTCGTACTCTATTTAGATTCATATTTCTTATTGATGTTTTAGTTTTTTCAATGAAATTGCTTATTCCAAATTCTTCGAAGAGTCGAGCCACAACTATTTTTTCAGTGAAATTGCTTATTATAAAATGGTCCCATGAGACTTGAGAATAATTGGGAGAATTACACTATAGTCCCATGGAAGCTAATATACAAAGAAATGGTCCCAAAAAATTCTGAAATTACTCTCAAGTCCCATGTGACCCATTTTATAATAAGCAATTTTGTTGATAAAACAGTTGCATCTTGACTCTTCAAAGAATTTGGGATAAGCAATTTCACTGAAAAAACAAAACATCAATAAGAAATGTGAATCTAAATAGAGTGCAAGGCGTAAGGTGACAAATATTCCATACAACTCCGGTTACCATATGCTCCTTTTGGTCAATCTGTTCTTTAAGTTTGCTTGTCTTCTTTTTTGGCGCTATTGATTTAGACCTCAATTTATTTGTAGATCCAATTCCTTCTGTCTCCTATTATATGTCAGTATATCAACTAAAGAGTCAAGAGCATAGCATCGCATGATTTTTGTGCCAACCACATAGCAAAATCAGTAATCATCTCAAACAGCTGGAGTAAATATGAAATCACAATCCCCAATGTTATATCTTAAGTATTTGGGTATGATTTGTGTTTCATTATTAACTAAAGACCATTTTAGTGGGTTTGCAACAATTTTACACATGAAGTAGGCAGTAAATACGTGTCTTCTAACTCTACCTTCATTTAGTAGTTGATTAGCAACTAGGGTCTTCGCGACCATTGTCATTAACTGCATCAGTGATATAAACAAGTATCCCAACGAAAATATGATAGCAATGCAATATAACATAACTCAATACCAGTGATATACCCTATCATTAATCCATCCTCTTGATCTTAGACAATAGAGTTTCCCCTTGTGAGGAAGTAATCATGCATCTCCACGAATTTCCTAAAATAAACAAACACACAACATGTCAATCATACTATAACTATAATGTAATACCATTGCAACCAACCAAAATAGTAGTTTAAATTTACTCATTGCCGTCGTCGTCATTAGACCGAGTTGTACACAACTGAAATAATATATCTTTCTCATCAACTTTCCTCTTTCCCTTACACTTCTTGGTTGTATCTATCTAGGGAGCTTTGACAACCTAGCTGGGAGTTATGACCCTTTTAGACCTTCTCAATTCCATCTTACTCCCTTTTTATTGGTTATCTCCATCATAATGCTGCTGGAATTGTGCTTCTGCTGGTTCACCGCCATCATGGGCTTCAATTTCAATGATCGCATCATGTTTAGTGTATTGGTCATCCTTTTCATCCTCTACATCCTTCTCTTCACTTTCTGATTCCTAATCCTCTCCTTTTGTGTCTGCTTCCTCCTCTTTATCATCTTCAATTTCATCCTTTTCAGCTGCCTTCTCATCCTCCTCCTCAAACATCCTTGAACTTGATGCCTTATAGTTTATTACATCTTCATCTTCACCATCCTTGTCTTCGTCGACATCGTTGTTGTTCCCATCCAACAACCTATTTTGAAGGGCAAGGGGCTTGTTGCCGATTATGCCAACCAGCCTAGTGTATGTCCGCTACAATTCCTGTAACAACGTATTGATAAGATTTGCTAATTAAGGCATTAACAAGTTGACAGAAATGCCATTTAAAACAATTTACATATTAAAGTAGTCATAATTACTGGGTGTGTCAACATTGTTTCAGGATCAAATGTTGTAGATGAATAGCTACCTTCTTGCCCGACACCATAAAACAACCCTTTTCTTATTTTCTTTCTCTATTTGAACTTTACTCTTCACTCGTTCCTTATTCCAATATAGGATGGCATCTTCACATTTACATGCTTTCAGATTACCTAAAGGAAAATGTTATAGGTAAAACATCGGCATCATATGTACATGACAATTAAGAATTATACATTCAAATTTCCAATTACAGAAAAAAAGAAGACAAGATAGGTACGTACAATGAGGAAGTATATACAACCTCCAATGGTTTTTCTGCCTTTACCATTCCCTTTCCTCAATTCCTTTGGGAAATCCTCAATTGTAAGGCAAAGTTCTTTAAAAATGAAGGATGACCAATCGAACTAACCAAGTGTGTCATTTGTTAGCGTTGTCAACTTTAACACAAGATCACTAACATAAATACTCGCACTAGGGGATAATAAGGTTCCTAATGCGAATATGACAAAAAGAAACTCAAAATTTTCATCCATTTCACCCATCAATTCTCCTATTTATTGGTATTTTAAATTTTTTTATACACTCCTGAGGTCCTTGAATATCAGATCTTCATCGTCGACTTGTACTTGTATGTCTAACCCACCATTAGGTAGACCGAGCAATTGCCACATATCTTTAGCCTTTACCTTACAGGTCTGCCCTCAAAATGAGAATTGCTTGGTGGGAAGGTAAAAAGATTGCATGAACTTCATTTATATGTGACGGTTTATCTGTGAGTAACAAATATGAACCAGCCTGTCAAACCCAATTCTCTTAAGCCTTTTCATGGCGTCTTGTCCGCCCTTCAAGTTCTTGTAGACATCCATAAACTGCTTAGACGTGCATCTTGTCAGGAATGGAATGACAAACATCTTCCCTTCACTAGGGCCTCTTAATTGTTCAGCCCGTTTAGCATATTCTTCTCTTCTTTTCACTCAACTTATTTCATGCCTCCCTTACCTCTAGGTTAGCCTCTTGAAAATTCTGCAACTTAATCACCTTCTCCTATTTCTCCTCCTTTCCCTTATGCTTCTCCTCCTTATGGCTGAAAAATTCTTCTGTAAATGAAGTATAGCCAGAAAAGTTGGCTGCCCTTGTTCGTGTTAGGCTTTTTCTTCCTTGTTTCTCTTTGCCAGACTTTCCTTTGTTCATCTTCCTTCCCTGCAAAAAGATTTTTCACTCTTAGCTCCTTAAACACAATACGGATTAGCATCTTTCAAAAGTATGATTAGCAAAAAGGCCTCCACAAAAATCAAGATCATTGGAATCAATAACTCATAAAAATAATTCTTATAAACCTTAAGAGAGAGGGGCAAGAACCTGGTGCCAACAATCATTATTACTATTGGTTGTTAACAAATCACCTTATTTTTATTTTCAACAGTAAATAAATGCATGACAGAACATTATCTAAGCATACGGAGGACTTACAAGGATGGCAAAAGAAACTACAGGAGGGAGAGGAGATGCTAGCAAAGATTCAAAGAATCCTCAACAACAGGGACTATATGTCGAATGAGACTGACAGAATATTGAGGTAGAAAGAGAAGGAACTTGAAGACACACAATAGATGATCACTAATCAAGAAGTTAATGTAGCCAAACTGATTACTACTAACAAATCACACAGAGTTTTCCTTATCATGCCTCTATTTTCACAACTCATTAAGCTATACAAACAACTGAAATATAACACAATTGATTGGCAGTTGGATAGGGAGAAATAAATAAAAGATATATAAACTCATTTCATGCTTCTCTAGGGTTGTAATCATTAACTGGCCAATTTTCTTATACGCTTCAATTTTCTAGTGACATATTTTGACATGCCATAAGAGTGTGAAAGTACATTTATAACAACAAACTTCAATTTTTGCATACGTGCATTAATTTGTATAGACCATTTAGTACTAACTAACCATCCAACTCTGTATATTTGAATGGTTGAGGGAATAAGAAGCCCAAAATGGCAAAAATGATCACATTGTGTATCATCTTATGGGCTTCTTATGTAAACAATACAAGCAACGTCATAAGATAAAAACTGAAAATATTGCGATGCTCCATAAAATAAGAGAGCACTTATTAGAATTCATTTTAGTACGTTGAAATGAGAAAGAAGAAATGATAGTTTTACCTTTTTCTATGTAAGAAATCCATGCATTAAGATACATATTTAATGATTCAAGCATCAAATAATAGTTTTACCTTTTTCATTGTAAGAATTTCACCACTAAGGCTTTTAAGAATTCGTTCCCAATCATATTTCAGGCCTACTCAAAATTTTCAGAAATGAATATCTAACTTTCTTCAGACCAGGTAATACATACTTGTAATTATAATGATTACAGGTGAGAACAAACATTCATGACATTTTTTATTTTAAATGAGAAATCTTCATTGATTATTTGAGATGAAAGAGGATATTTGAACTATAGGGTAAGAAATTTTATAGAATAAATAAGACCACAAAAACGGAAAAGAGGAAATATACGAGAAAATCCCTATCTAAATAGAAACAAACTAGTGACCAATGATATATTAAAAAGAAAAAACCCTTCCAAGAGGATCAGTTATATAAACAAGGTTCAAATCCAGAATAATGAATTAATCATATGGTAGGGAAAAGATCAGAACAAAGTTGCCGATGAGAGACTCAGAGGTAAGTTTTATGGGAAGTTAATCGAAACGCAAGGGAAGCCACTCAAAATAGGAGAAGCTTACCGATTTTAAGAATGAAGCTTGTTGGAGCCTACCCACAGAAGAGGGAAGATCGGAGTTGCTTTACCTGACCAGCCGCCCCTGAACTACACCGTCGAGATCCCACTAACACCGTCGCACACCGTTGAGTCTCGGGTTTCATAGATTTGGCCGAATGAGGAAAAGAAGCTCAATCTCAGGTTTCAAAGAATGCCCTACTGATTTCGAATAAGGAAAAGAAGCTCAGTCTGTGTCCTTTTTTGCCTCCTTCCTTAAGGGTGCTTTAGACATTTCTCACCTAGAATTTATTACAAAATGGTCCCATGGGACTTGAGAGTAATTTCAGAATTTCCCGGGACCATTTCTTCCTATAGTAGCTTTCATGGGACTACAATGTAATTCTCCCGAGTAATTTCAGGATTTCCCAGAACCATTTCTTCGTATATTAGCTTTTTTGAGACTACAGTGTAATTCTCCCAAAACTTTAGTTTAAGTAGACACAGTGAAAGAATGTCAGTAGAGGGTCAATTACCAAGCCTTATTTTTAACATGTAGGATCTCCAAAAATGGAATGCACCTTCATTTATCTATCTCTTCTTTGGCTTTTAAAAAAGAGAAGTCATCTAAATGAAAGATTCACAAAGAGTGTGCTATATGTACACACACCCCTAACAAAATCCAACCACAAGATGAGAGAGAAGAAGGTGATATTCCAGGAGTCCGTATACAATTCCTGGTTGTTGATGTCCAATATTCACAGTATTTGATACTGATGAGACAACAAAAATGGGTTTCTCAGAATCCCCTAGCATAACGAGAGATGCAGATAGCCGATTGTAGTGTGGTGGAAACTTTAATGAGAAGATTGAAGATTCTGTTGGTCAAATTGGGGAGAAGAATATTGTGGAATCTGAAGAGATGCAGCCTGAGGAAGATAGGATTCCATATTATTCTACAGCATGGTTACTATAGAAATATGAAAAATTATTGATTTTTATGAGATTTCGCTTGAGGAAGTTAGGATTGTGGCTGTGATGGAGGAAGTTGCCTCGGCTGCATAGAAGACACCTCTTCTTGCCAATCATCCCCACCAGTTTTTCCAGTTCGTGTGGTTGACTCTAGAGAAACTACAATATAGTTATATGATACATAAATAAGCAAAAAGGTCTCAACAATTGGCATCTTTTAAAAAACAGAAAATAACATGTGAAAGAATAAATAGAAGACTTATTGAAATGCTAGAGCCATTAATTGACAAAAAGTGAAGTGACATAATGTAAAGCATATATGCAATAACATACTTGATGGTGACTTTGGAAGGGTTCTCTTTTCCTTCTTTTAGTGAACATTTGGAAGAGTTCTTTATTGTTCGAGCAAAGAATTCGATGCCTGAAGTCTTTGCTGCATATCTCATTCCAAGGGATTTCACTTCTGCTATAAACCCAACTGCTGTTGTAGCTGTGCAGGCTGAGATTGTTGGCATGTTTGTTTTAGAGATCAGATTGCTTATAAGTTGCTTTTCATGTAGATCGAGACACAACTCCTCTCACATACTTACCTCGTATACCGTAAATTACGATTGAAAAGCTGCTTTTAAGCATTCCAATTGCTCATCCAAATGAGCACTTGTATCTGTGGCTTCAATTGCCGCTGTGGAGGCTGTGATTTCAGCACTTCAGATTTTAATAAATTTGTTACATTTAGTTGTGATTGTTGCCGTGATATTGGGTGCATATGAGGTGGAGGAAGTTTCCCTAGCTGCATAGAAGACATGGCTATCCTGGCCCTAATTCTATCTATACAAAATAATATCACCTCCTCAAATGAAGCCATTTTTTCCTTGAAACTAGGCCTAATATCGCCCTTGGGGACCTCTAGCAATCGTAAAATTAAGTTTTATGAATGGTTTTTTATTCTCAACTGAGAACTATAATGGAAACATAAGTTTTCATTTTAGTGAATGGTTTTTTTATTCTAAAGCAAGGTTTCATAAATCGAAACTCTTTTAAGTTTTGCGCTACTTGAGGGAGGGTCAAAACCATTCATGTGTGGAACCAATAATTAACAACCAAGTCCTATTGAAGTAAATGGATGTAAAAAATGAGTAAGAAATTTAAATGTTTTTTGCCTCCTAGACTAAACATTAAGTTCATACCACTTTGCTTTTGTCAATAGATTGACTATATGCTGAAGTTCCAGCCAATTTTCATGTAGAAATGAAGTGATAAGAAAATGGGATATTGCCTTTTGGTACACCTCTTCTTTCCAATCATCCCCACCAAATTGTCCAGTTTGTGCGGCTGTATCAAGAGAAGCTACAACATAGTTGTATGATACACAAATAAGATTAAAGGTCTCAACAATTGGCATCTTTTTAAAAACATAAAATAACATATTAAACCTTCCACTGAATCACAATATTCTAAAAAACAGTTAAAAGTAGATAAATGTAATAATTATGTAGGAAATTTTTTTCCCAAAAATTGTTCCTATTTATGAATAGGTGAGAGAGAGAGGGTACTAATGAGAAAAAATGAAAGAGAATGTATGTAGTATAATAATTAATTGAAGAAAAAAATGGGAAAAAATGCACTTATCGTTAAGACAAACTCATAAGGATCTTACATTTAGGGACAAACCCATTTAAAAAACAAGTCCCTTATATATAGAGATGGAGGGAGTAATATTTATGCCAACCTTAATCGATAGGCTTGTTTTGTTGCTAGGGCCACCTGCATCTGATTGGTTAGGATTGACCATGGTTTTCTGGGTTTTATTCTCCAAGGAAAGCGTCTCCAAAGATAATTCCCGAAGAAAACCAGACTGAAATAAAGGAGTAGCACATAAAACAATCAAACTTCTAAGTTGTACAGATCTTTCTTTCAAACCTTTTAATAGAACTCCAATTTCGAGTTTCAAATTCAAAGAATCCAGTTCTTTGAATATAATTAAGAGTACAATGGCGGCAATTGAAAAATAAAACCCTTACGGACTTAAAAAGTTTCAATAATCATTCCAACATTCCAAGTTTGAGCAATGATTCCCTCTTTTTCCGCCTTCAATTAAAGTTATACCCCTAAGAAATAAATGTACTTAAGCAAGATTTGGTGTATCCAAAACAAACAACCCGAAATCGCAGAGAGATAAAAAAAATTCAGCACTCGAGGAAAATCGAAATGAAATTTCTAAACAGAAATGGTAATGATCATACCCTAGGAAAGAGAAATGCGATGAGGAAGACAAAAGCCTTGGATGAAACAACCGATGGCATTCAAGCGGTGGTGTGACTTGTGACGGGTTTCGCATTGAACAAGGAATCCTCTAAAAGCAAAGAGCTAAGAAAGAAAGAGAGAAATATGTAGAAGCCTGAATTGGGCAGCTATAAGCTTTTTTAGAGTGCTTGGAGAGGGATCTGGGCAATTGAGCTTCTGCCAATTTTAGACGTGTGGACGCTAGATTGGGATAAGCTGGGGAATGGAGCTTCTGTTAAAAGCTAATCGCATTTTACCGTTAATGCCTTTACTGTCTCCTCCTTCGCCGTACTCGCAGCCAGATTCATCAACGTCTTGGCTTACTTTTGGCGGCTTTTCCTCTCTACCGCTCTCTTCCTCGCTCTCGTCCTCATCTTCAGCCGGACCTCCTCCTCTGCCGCCGGAAGCAGCAGCAGAGCAATTAGCCACACATGGCTTTGATCAACAATTCAATCAACAATTTAGCAATAGCAAATTCAGAATTCAAAACCATGATGAAAATCAAACTAAAGCAGTGAAGTGCAAAGCATGAACGAGCTTCCTCTGGTTTTGTCTTCTCCGAAGGAGAATAATGAACAGTAGAGCTTGGCCTCCTTTTCTCTAGTTCAAACAGCTTCAGAACTGAGAGGAAGAACAAGATTCTGGTTCAGGAAATTTCAACGGCACCGGCGGAGACGCTGGGTGTTGCCTCCAAAGACGCCGAAGAAGACGTTGAAGCTTCAGACACCGAGTTCACCGGCAACGACCTCTGATTCTCACCTCCCCGAGCTCCCGCAGTGAAGACTCTCTCAGCCCCCAATATCCGCCTCCAGCTCGCGTTTAATGTCGACCCCTCTGTCTCTTAGCTTTTTCCCTTAGCAGATGATGAATGATGAATCCTCCTCTCTGGTTTTAAAGATGCATTGGGGGTCTGTTTGGTGACAAAAAAAAAGAGTCCAATTGGAAACCAAAACCCAGTTGGATGGAAAGGAAGTGTTTGGGGAAGCTTTTCAATAAAATGGACTTTACCTGAAAAAGCTCCTTTTTTTTAGAAGCCGTTAAAGACAGCTTCTACGCTGTTGCCATATCATCAGTCATGCAAAACAAAAAAAAATGTAAAGCTGCAGTTAGAGTGACGTGACCGCTGGAAGCTTTTTATATCGATTCAAAGCATTAAACACAAAATTAAAGCTGCAATTGTATTTTTCGTTTTTAATAATAATTTTACCTTTTTATTTTATCAAAATTTTTTAATATTTTTTTACTTCAATTATCTCAATATATATAACTAATATATATATAGTATTCAATAGGATTCATACCTTTTTTTAGTCATTTTCCATTTAAACGGGCTTTTTAAATACTAATCCAAACAGATTTAAGATTAAAAAAAAGTCACTTCTACCAACACCAATCCAAACACAAATCACATCTACAATATGACTTTTTTTTATATGACTTTTCTAAAAGTCCATATGCAAAAAAAGCTCATTCTCCACCGCTAATCCAAACATACACTCAAAGCTATTTAGGGGATGGGAAAAAAACAGAGAGAAAGAAATGAACATAGGATTAAAATTAATTAATTAATTAATTTTTTAAATCTCTAAATTTTATTAAACTAAAAAAATTGAGAACAACCACTTTTACAATGATGCTCGTGTGCAACAATGATTCTATATAATTTTATTAGGAGAAATGATTCAACTGATGTAGTGTTGCGACAAGCTAAAGCTGGAAATGTAGTTGATGTAGATAATAATAATGTAGACGAACAGCCTTCCATGATAAATCATAGTTGGCGATCTTCCTCCCAAATGAATCATATTAATGACTCAATTAGAGATCAAATTGTACGGGACATGTGATCTAATTAGTTATATAATATTATTTCATCAAATTGTGTATTTTTTTATTGTCAAATTTTCCAACTTTAACTTTTATAAATTTTTGATAATTTCAAATTTAATTTCTCTCTTACTATTATCGCAAAAGCTACTTATGCTTACAAAAGTCATTTACTCAACCGTTAATCCAAAAATAAATCATTTTACACAATCTGATTTTTGCCAAAAGTAAAATTGTAAAAATTCATATTGAAAAAAGCTATTTTACCAATCGCCATTCCAAACACACAATATATAAATGAATAAATCATCTCACTAAAATGAACCACGGCTGCCTTATGACTATGCCTGAAGTTTGAACTCTCATGTATTCAAAAATGTTTTTCTTTTTTTTTCCTGGCAAAAAAAAAACGTTTTTCTTTTTAGCAGGGATGCCTCATGTCTTTTCCGCTACCTCAAACCTTGCTAAATGTATTTGTGATGGTTCTTTAGATTTTATATATGTGACATTTTAACTTTTTTTTTGGGTAAAAATAGAATTGTTTTCAGTTTTTTATGATTTTTTTAAGATTTAAGAATTCAAAAGTATATGGTTTCTTTTTGATTTAGAGTATTAAATTTTTAAAAAATCATAACAAATTGAAAATAGTTCCATTTTTTGTTTATAAAATATTTAAATGTTGCTCATTTCATATAAAATTTAATTATTAAAAAATCATGAAAAATATATTTAAAAATATACTTGTGAAGGTTCTCAAAATTAGAGGCAGGAGAGGACAATAAGAAAGGCACATTAGGCAACCTACCCCTTTTCTTTTGGGAAAAAGACACATAAATACCATATGTATTATCAAAACCCAGAAAAGTCTATTAACATTTAAATGAGGGGATTGAGGGGGAATCTGGGTTTTTCATGTTTGTACCAAATGAACCAAATGCCCCTTAAATCAAAACCCACCCCTTCTTCCTCTTCCCATCATCTCCTTCCCTTACTTCAGATCTCAAATCCCAACTCTTCGGCCTCTCCCTATTAATCCCTAATCTAGTCGTTCTGTTTACCGTAAGTGTGCCCTCCCTGGCTGCAATGCCTGTTGAAGACGCCCACAAGCTCAAATCCCTCGACATCATTGGAGGATTCATACCCCTTTGCTGATATGTTTTGTAGTGGTGATGATGACGAAAATGGTTTTTCTGAGGGTGATTGGGTGATAAATGAATGTGATAAGGCTTTCATTTCTGAGATTGGATTGCAGATCTGGCATTATTAGGTTGAAGAAGTTGCTGTCATGAACATTTCTAGTTTTGTGTCAACTCCATTATTATACTTGTTGTAACCCCCTGCCTTGAAAACAGTAATTATTATTTGAAAGTACATAATTAAAATGGATTAGAGACTGACAAATATTTAAAGCTCAAATCAATCCCTTCCTTATGGTAGGGTTTTCACAAATTCTTTCAAAATTTTCTTTCATGTCCTGGTCTTAAACACAAGTTTCGAATATAATTACCCTGCACAATTAAATCACATTCATGCATACCAGAGTGTACAACAAAACCCCGACAATCCCCGGGTTTCATAAATATATATATAGGTTTCAAATTCCCATTTAGGGGATTATATAACTAAAAATAATATTTACAACTTATACAATCATCCCCAATCCAAAATATGACAACCAACTATAAACTAGGTTTGTACTATCCGCCCTTGGTCGTCTCTTTCCCCTTAGAGCCACTTGCCCTGTCTGTAAGGTTAGCCAAAGGAAAGAATGAGATTCAAGAGAATCCTAATAGTAACCAATCACTCATAAAATATATAACACATAGCATGTAGGTAAATCACAATCAACAATCACAATGTTATAAGGCTTTCACCACAAACAACAGCACTCACAGCTGTATACTCAAGTCAACAGCTTACGCTGTATAATAAAGTCACCAGCTTATGCTGTATACACAAGTCACCATCTTTCTCTATATAGTAAAGTTACAAGCTTTCGCTTTATAATAAAGTCACCTGCATTCGCTGTATAACGATAGCTATCATCAGCTGTATAAGTTGCAGCATCATAAAACATGATAACACATACATACACTGCATTTACACATAGTATAAGGGAAGAGTCACTACCTTGTTCTTTCTTGACATGCTTCGTCACAAATGGCTCACGAATAGGGCAAATGTCAATTCCTAAAACCAAGATCAATGACACAAATCAATCTCTTTCCCAAGTTTTTAATTCCATAACACTTAAAGTTGGTTATCATTTAAACTCTTTAGGTGGCTACTAAAAACCTAGACACATGTTAAAGGGTTGGAAGAACTACCCCAAATATCCTCCTTTCAGAAGAAAAATACTGATTTTTGGCTGATTCACTCTAGTAAAGAAGGCCTCACTCGAGTGATGGATGTCTTATACTCGGGTGAGGATAACTCTCATTCGCGAGTGTTTGACAGAGAGCAACACCAAAGACAGGAAGTGCTCATTTCACTCGAACATCAGGACCAACACACGAGTGATATCTCCATTCTCACTCGAGTTCCACCAAGTGAGGCACAGAAAGTGTCTACCTGAGAGCAACTACGAACCTTAAAGTTACAAGTGCACTCAAGCACAAGCTCTGGCACTGGAGTGACCACCCAACACCCGCGAGTGTTGAGGTACACTCTTGAAAAATGGCATGTGAGTGTTAACCTGAGATGCGGCCTTATAATCCAAAACACCCTTGCATTTGAGTGAGACAGGTTCACTCGAGTGATGACCCATATCACTTGCAAGTAAAGAGGTGTACTCTTACTTTCTGCTTGAGAACTCTACTGATATGCTGAAGAAAAAGAGGAAATATACTGCTGCACTCTAGTGAGACTCTACCTCACTCTAGTGAGTCTTATCAGAAGCCAAAACGCAACAGCTGATATAATTTTCCAGACTTGCCCAATATATTTCCAATGGTCCCAAAATCCTCATTCAATACTACTCCCACACAATTTTACATAAAAACCTCATTGAAAACACTAAAACAACCAAAATCTCCCCATAATGACATATTCCACACTTCCAACCACATTGTAAACCAAATCCACCTAATGGCCCAAATTCTTCCATTTCAATTTCCAATCTAAATCCTATGGTCCAAAGACACAACCTAATACCATTTTTCATGTACTACAACATCTTATTCAACCATTTCCAATTCTCATGAAATCAGGGCAAAAATTCAAAGTTCTCAAAACTTGGCCAATGACCACAACAATTACATCAAAATGCTAATAATTCTTACCTCTTCCTTTTCCCAAGGTGAGTTCCTTGATTCCTCAACTTTCAAATTTCTTCAAGTACTAAAACACCACCTTTCAAAAATATGAAACCATAGCCATGAAGCCCTCAACACCATAAAAAAATTACTAAAGAGAATTTGAGCTAAAAAGGACACTTACCAAGCTAAATCTTCACCTTTCACTTTCTCTTTCCTCCTTGAGCTTGCCGAAAATGGAGATAAGATGAGAGAGATAAGATAATGATGAAAAAGATCAGTTTTTCCCTTTGTTTTATGCCCTTAGCCGACTTGGAGGAAGAGAAGAGAAAGGGAAAAGTATTTGAAAATTTGACCAAATCCAATGGTCCATATTTTGCCACTTGTCATAATCTTGTTTTCTCAACCATACACTCACATAGGCTTTAAAGCACATGATTCCACCCCATGAATCACTTGACAATAATTCACAACCATTGATCTCTAGATTACCAATGAGTTTCCTCTTTGGTAACTGACCAATTGGTCGGCAAATTTCTCATTTTTCCAAAAAGAATAATAGGATTGACAAATTCATCAGTGGTTTTCACAAACTTATAATAGTCTTGACAAAAATGATAATAGGATTGACAAATTCTGTAATGGTTTTAACAAAAAGGATAATGAGATTGACAAAATCATGTGGTTTTCATAAACTCATTATTGGTTTTGACAAAAAGGATAATGGGATTGACAAAGTCGTCAATGGTGTTCACAAAGTCAAAATTGGTTTTGACAAAAAGGCTAATGGGAATGATAAATAATGCATGACGTCCTCAATGTGTTGTTGGCCAAGAGGGGGAAACTGATAAATGTTGTAATAGTATTGACAAATTCAGTAATAGTTTTAACAAATTGGATAATACGAATGCTAAAAGACATCATCACAAATGTGTTAAAGTGTGATCCTAAAAGGGGTAGGCGCTGACAATTTTGGGCCCACACCCTGACACATTTGTTGACAATTTTGAAGAGATGAAGAGGAAGGGAGGAGAGAGAAAGAGGATGGGGGTGTTTTGGTAAAAATAATTAAACTTCCATATCCCAGATTCCTCCCAATTACCTCTGTTATTTCAATTTCTTAATAAAATCTTTGGGGTTTTGAGAATTCAAATGGTATTTAAATAGAATTTTTCCCTTTTCTTTTCATGGCGTCAAAAATCATGATGTAAGGATGTATATAACCTAGATCCGACCCGTACATACATAGATACATATATTATTTTATTTAATGATTTCATGTACATTTGCATCACAGCTTACATTTTTTGGTACGCATATTAAGATATCAAAAGAAAATTGGGAAAATCCTATTTAAATACCATTTAAAATAAGAAAACCCACAAAAGTCCTTTATAACATCTAAAAGATAAAAAAGGGATGTGGAATATATTAGGGATACTGAAGTTTTGTCATTTACATTAGTAAATTTGTCAGCGTCTTCCCCTTTTAGGCAAACACTTCTACACATAATGCTTGGTGAGATAGAGTTGCCATTCCTGTAATAGCCCAAATTTTGATTAAGGGCTAATGAAGAATTTTGTAGAGATTTGTGAATTTAAATTGGATTTTATTATCTGTTTTGTGACAATATTAATTAATATGTCATCGTTGGTGGAAAAATTGAAAGAATGGAATTATTGGCCATAAGTTGTGATTAAGAAGGAAATTAATTACTAACTAAGAGGAAAATGAGAAGTGTAATTAAATGGCTAATGGATGGATTATAAGGGCTAAATGAGTGTTTATTGTATGAGAGCTAATGGGAAGAAGACATGTGGCAAGTTGGTGTTGTGTGAGGAGTGGAGGAAAAGTCAATGAAGGATTTTTTTATGTTTCTCTCTCCTCTCTTCCTTCTTTGTGCGCTGAGCAAGTATGGTGGGAGGGAGTATGATGATTTTCTTCATCTCTTCACTCTTCCTAACTCTCATCTCTCATCTCTCTCGTTCTCTCTCTTCTCTTTCTCGTCAGCTATTGAAGACCAAAGGGAAGGAAGAAAAGCTTGAAAAGGTAAGGGAAAATGATCTCAAATGCTCAAACTCCATTCATTAAAGTTGTTCTTTGCATTGAGAGTTTCATTTTGATGGTTGTAGTGTGTCCATTGGTATTGGTTTGTAATTCCAAGAGATTGTGAAAGTTGGAAGATCAAGAAGTCCTTTTGGAAAAGTTGAACAAGTAAGTGAAACCTATCTATCCATCTAAGTTTTGTGCCATTTGAATTAGTTTTGAATTTCTAGGAATTTATTGCCTATTTTCAAAAATAAGAGCCATTGGTCATTTGGCATGTTATTAGTATGAAAATGGTATGTTTGGAAGGTATATGATAGATAGGATTGATTGGAGATTGAATGATTGGGTTTAGTAACTTTGGAAGTTTATGGTTTATTGTTACCAAGACCAAAGCATGATAATGGAGTAGGATTTTAATAGTTTTGACACTTCCATTGGATTCCTTGAGTGTTTTTATGTAGGAGTAGCTTTAGTTGAGGTTTTAGGTCCATTAGTAACTTTTGGTAAAAATTCTGGAAAACTGTCATTGTGTCTGCGTTTTCTAGGTTTTGATAAGGTCACTCGAGTGATATGGAGTTCACTTGAGTGAGGGATGAACATCACTCAGGTCAGGTTGGGTTTCACTCAAGTGGGGTAGTGTATCTTCGCATCTTCCCTTCAGTTTCTATGTGCACTTCAGTTAAAAAGGCAAGAGTGTTGCCTCACTTGGGAATGAAGTGAATCATCACTCGAGTGAGCCTTCTCTCACTCGAGTGAGGGTGTATTTGACACCCTAAACTTGCCCCTCAGGTTGTCACTCACGGTTAATGAGCAAGAGTGCATTCTGGCACTCACGGGTATTCAGTTTCCACCCGAGTAAGAAGTCTCATGCTCGAGTGCTTCTTTCCTCTGAAAACTCCCATTGCTCTCAGGTTCTCACTTCCTAGACTTCACTCTCTAGTGCTTGAGTGAGGCATTTGGCTTTCACTCAAGTGAGGTATTGTGTGCTCGAGTGTTTTTGTCTTTGATTAAGTTCTGATGCTCTTGGGTGCTCACTCGCTATCCTTCATTCTCCGATGCCCGAGTGCAGGTAGTACCACCACTCGAGTGAGGTCATCTTCACTCGAGTGTCAGTGCCCCATCACTCGAGTGAGGCCGTCTTCACTCGAGTGAAACAGTGAAAAATATCAGTGTTTGTGCTTCCAGAAGGGGATCCTTGGGGTAGTTCTCCCAACCCTTTAGGGCTTTTATTAGAGGCGTTTATGAGTACTTAAGAGACAGTAATGATAACCAATTTAAGTAGTGTGAAGGTATTGAATATTAGACTAAGTGATAACGCATCGTCCTTAATTATGACTTTAGGATTCGATATTTTCCCGGAGCGTAGAAAGCCTATGCCTACTCAAGAACGGAAAGACCAAGGTAGTAATACTTTATCCTATATCATGTATATTGCATTGCTTGTTTGCATTAGTCAGTGAATACAGTGAAGGGAACGTGGCGTAAGCCAGATCTCAAATACAGATACAGTTGATAGGATGTGGCGAAAGGCCTTCCTTGAATACAGATACAATGAGGGGATGTGGCGAAAGCCCAACCTTGTATACCGTGAAGGGGACGTGGCATTGTGCCCGGCCTCGAATATTGATTGCTGCATTGTGATATATGTTTACTTGCTTTGTTTATATACATCATATATGTAAACTGTTGCTATTGGGATTCTTTATAATCTCATTCTTTCCAAATAATATTTTTAGACAGGACAAGTGGATAAGGGCGATTAGGACTGCCGGTGGTAGTCTTAGTTAGATATTTTGGTTTTATATTGAATTGGTTATTATTTTGGATAAATGTATATATTGATTAGATCATAGCATTATAGTTTTGTGTAACCCCTGGTATGGATACTGAGATGGGCAATGATGCCTTGTATAAACCCTTGGATTTATGCTATTATCTCGGGTGAACGTCGGGAATTGTGCTAATACTCTGATATTATACATGTGACAAACCGAATAGGCCTATTGATTTTATGAATGAATGAATGAATGGAGATCTATTTGTACTAGTGTTCTAAAAATTTTGAAATTGTTCCGGATTTCTTATTCGATTATTAATTGTGTTCAAATGCTAATCTCGGCCTTGATAGTGGCGGGGGTTACAATTTCCATTACTATTTTGTCAAAACCATTACGAACTTTGTCATTTACATTAGTGAATTTGTCAACGTCCTCCCCTTTTGGGCAAACACTTCCACACATAATATTTGGTGAGCTAGAGTTATCATTCCTATTACCATTCTCATCAAAACCATTACAAACTTTGTCATTTACATTAGTGAATTTGTCAGCGTCCTCCCCTTTTGGGCAAACACTTCTACACATAATGTTTGTGAGATAGAGTTGTCATTCTCATTACCATTCTCGTCAAAACCATTACGAACTTTGTCATTTGCATTAGTGAATTTGTCAGCGTCCTCCCCTTTTGGGAAAGAAACACATAATGTTTGGTTAGACTAATTTGTCATTCTCATTACCAATCTTGTCAAAATCATTAAAAGCCTTGTCATTCCCATTATTGAACTTATCAAAGGCCACCCATTTTGGGCCAATACTTTCCACACATAAGGTTTGGTTAGACTCATTTGTCATTCCCATTACTATTCTCGTCAAAACCATTAAAAACCTTGTCATTCCCATTATTAAACTTGTCAGAGGCCACCTCTTTTGGGCCAACACTTTAACACACTATATTGCTTGATTTACTTGCTTTTTGTACAACAAAAGTGCATATTAGCATACTATGGGAATAAAAGGACTATAGCTTTAGTAAATTTAAATGCACAGTAACATTACAACACTTTCCACACATAAGGTTTAGTTAGCCTAGCAATTCAAATCTTTAATACATCTTTGACGCACTAACTAAAAAAAAGGGAAAGGATTAGCACCCAAATAAGGAGGACGAGGAAGCTCAAAGAAACCAAATACAAAGGTTAAAAGGATAAAGCAACCGATCAGGATTCACTCGCCTACATCCATGTCAGTGGCAAGAAAAGAGAAAGACAACCACTTTTACGACGACAACTCCACCGCTGCTTTTTTTAACAGTGGCCCTTCTAGGAGAAAATGGTTAAAGCTTTTCCAAGTCTGAGGAATCCCGTTCGTGCGTGCGTGCGAGTAAATGAGTTGAAGGGCATTCTCAACTTTAACCCAAAACTTTAGTATTCCTGATACATCCCACATCCGTTTTCTGTCTTTTAGATGTTATAAAGGACTTTTGTAGGTTTTACTATTTCAAATGGTATTTAAATGGGATTTTCCCAAGAAAATATCAGTCTAAAAAATAAAGAGTACTCAAGACAATCACATGGGGGGAAACTGTAGACTTTGTTTTTTTGGGGGCAAAATTAAGTATTTCATTTTAAAAACAATCATTACTATGCTATTGATATATTATATAAAATATTTTGGCAAAAGAATCATATACAATAAAAATAGATAACAAACTATAATATATATTATACACATATACATATATAAATATAAATTATAAATTATAAATAATACTCCATTCAATCTCATATATAACCAAAAAAAATGTATCACAAAATTTGAGAAATTTAGTTATTTTTCTTAATTATATTTGAGATTAGTTTTTCCCTTAAAATGCCTATATTATCATTGTTTTTTCTTATGTAAGAAAGTATAACAGTTTATTATTGCTTACATTTTAGGAAGCTATGGGATAAAAACTTGGGAAAATCCTATTTAAATACCATTTGAAATGACAAACCCACAAAAGTCTATTAAAACTTATAAAAGACAGATAAGGGATATGGTAGGAATCATGGATATTGAAGTTTAATGCTAAAGACCAAAATTCTCTATTTTAAATTGGTTTGACATGTGAGCTAGCTAGAGTGGAAAGAGGCAAAAAAAAAAAGTAAAGTGGAATGATGATGTAAGGTAAAGGTGAAGGTACAGAACGAGGTGCCGATCAAAGCTAAGAGAAGAGTCAAGTGTTAGTAAGTTTTTGACAAACATAATGTTTTTTAGATGAATCAGACAATAACCATCTTATTCCCATTGTTCATGTTGGTGGGTTTTGGGTGTGGTTCGGTAGCTTTGATGGAGCATAAACAGTACAAAGCTGGGGCTTTACGTAGGGTGTAGGAGCTAATTTATTTGGGCTTGTGAATGATGGCTAAGAATAATGACGATGGTGCAGTGATTTTAGGTTATTTATGGTAGTTTTGGCTGTGGGTAAGTAGGTTTGTAGGTTGAATCGGAGTAAAGGTTCAGACTTTACGTAACTATGACAACATCGACGGTGTGGTGTGGATTATTTATGTATTTGGTTGTGTTAGTTATGAGAGGGAGTATAATGAAGAGCTTATTGATTTAGAATAGGTAGTAGTGAGTTGAAGTCAATGACTGATTGTTTGGAGTGAAAAAGTAAGACGTGGATGACTTGTATATGGTTGTTAAGTGAGGATGACATGGGTGTTTTATGTGCATCACTTGTTAATGGTGGAAATTTATTGCAAGTAATGTATAGGAAAGAAATATGTTCTGTGGGGTTGATGACTTGTATGCATTACGTGTAAGTGGAATGAGTAATCTTTAATGGACATGTCATAAGCATATCTGTATGTGCATGGTAGTTGCTATCATTACCATATCTGGTTTGTTGTCAATGCCATTACAGGATTTGTCATTACCATAACTAAATTTGTCATTAGCATTAACAATAACAGTGAAGGCAATAACTCATTTTGTCAGACAATTTATTGTAATTAAAGTATACATGAATGAATACTTTCTTTTGGGTTCATTACTTATATGCATTAGTTGTACGTGGAATGAGTAATGTCAAGTTGCCATTTGATATATTATGTGGTAGTTGCTATAAACATGAATCTAGTTTTTTTTCAATTTCATTACTGCACTTGTCATTCCTATTACTACTCTTGTTAATGGTGACAATTTATTGTAAGTAAAGAATACATGAAGGAACACCTTCTATTGAGTTCATGACTTATATGCATTGGATATATGTGGAATGAGTAATGTCAAGTTGCCATTTGATACATTATTTGGTTGTTGTTGTCAACATGACTCTGGTGTTTTGTCAATTCTATTACAGACTTTGTTAACACCATTACTATTTTTGTGAATTCCAAAATAGATTCTGTCAAGAGTATCAATAATGTAGTCAATTCCTTGAGAAATGTATGCTACTGTAATACCCTAAAATATGTATAAGGGCTCAATGACTCCAGAAGAGAATGTAACTAATGTTAGGAAACACTTTTATGGAATAAAGTGTGAATTATGATATGAATTAGTAGTGGAAAATGCCTAAACCCATTGTCAAAAATTTAATCATGATAACAAATTCTAATTGGGATGTTTTGAGAGATCATTATCCTCTTCCAATAGGCCATAAATTTAGTCTAACATGAGGGAGCAAGAGGGAAATAAATGTTGAGATAATTATGCTAAAAAATGAAGCAATTTTGGACAAGTAAATGTGGTGGAAGTCAAAACTTGGCATGTGCTTAATTGCAATTGGATATTAATATGTAAGCTGGTGGAATGTGTAATACCCCAAAATTCGATTAAAGGGTAATGGCTTCAAAAGTGAAGTTTATTAAAGTTAAATCAAAATTTTTGGAGAATACGATATGTGATGTGATTTGAATGTGTGACAATTAGGGCCTAAACCCTACATTTAAGCTTAATTGTATTTCAAAGCTTAAAATGCATTGAAGAAAAGGGGAGGGCGCATGGTTTATGTAATGGCGTAAGGATAATGTGTTTGGTGGTGATTTAGAGGGAATTACCATAATCAGGGGCAAAATGGTAAAGTTACCAACCAATTGGTCAGTTACTAAAGAGGAAACTCATTGGTAACTTAAAGATCAATGGTTGAGATTGATTTGTGAAAGAGATCAAAGGGTGGAATCAAGTGTGTGTGTTTGTGAACTCATGGGTGATATGGTGAGATAGTGATAAGTGGCATCTTGTGAGCCATAGATGAGGATCAAATTGTCAACACAAAATTCTCTTCCCTCTCCCCTAAATTAAGTCGGCCAAGAAGAGTATGAGAGGCCAAAAAAACTGATCTTATTTCATCACCTCTCTCTCTCACTTCAGCTGCCATTTTCACCCAACCAAGAAGAAGAAAGAGAAAGAAAAAGGTAAGGTTTTGGCCTTGTAATGGTCTTGTATGCTCAAACACTCTTCATTAATGTTGTTCACCTTAATGAGAGCTTCTTCTCTATGGTTTTAAATTTATGAAAGAGGGTGTTTGAGAACTTGAAGAATTTGGAAAGTGGAGGAATCAAAGAATTGGCATTGGGAAGAGGAAGAAGTGAGTATTTGAAGTATTTTGACCTAAGTGGTGTGGTCATTGGTTAAGCTTTTTGACTTTTGAATTTTGCCCTGATTTTTGGTGAATTTTGAATGGTATGTAATGGTTGGTATGTGATGTTAAATTTAGTGTTAAATGGTGTCTTTGTGCCTTTGGGTTTGATTTGGAATTGAGGATTGGAAAGAGTTGCAATATGTGTGATGTTTGGGGATGTTGTGGTGACATGTTGTAATTATGGTAAAACATGCCAAGGGACATTGAATATGGTCATTTTGATGGCTCCAATGGATTCCTTGTGCAAAATTGTGTGAGAATGGTATTTGGTTTGAAATTAGGAACTATTGGAAGCCAATTGGCATAATCTGGAATTTTTGGAAAAACTGGAAAATTGGCTAAGTCTGGAATGCTGTGCTAGATGCCAATTTTGCATGGTATTTTGACCTAGCAAATGGTATTAAAATGTTGTGAAATTTTCCAGGATTGTAGTTCACATTTCAAGCTTTCCATCCATATAAAGTTTGAGTTATTCTGAGTTTTGTGCACAAAGTTATGAGTGTTTGAAATCAGCCAGGAGTCAGTGCCACAGGTTGGGCGAGGCCCAAGACTTTTTGACCTGACTCTGGCCACGGCCCAAATGTTTCTATTCATCTGTTGGCCACGGCCAACCATTGGAAATTTGCACCTTAAGCTTCCAAGGAGGGTTTTTCATGCAGTTTTTCCCCAACTCTTTAGTATATGTCTAGGCCTATAATAACCACCTAAAGAGTTTAAATGATAACCAACTTAAAGTACTACGAAACTAAGAACTTGGAAAAGAAATTGATGGGTTGTCCCTGATTTGGTTTATAGCATTTGATATTTGCCGCCCTCGAGAGCCTACGATGCCGAAGAACATCAGGAAAGGATAAGGTAGTGACTCTTTCTCTTATACTGTGTATGAAACATTGTATGTATGTTTGTCATGCATTGTGAATACCTTGTGATACATTATGATGCTTTGAGACTGCAGCGAAAGCTGACGCATAGTGATCCTTTGTGAATACATAGAGATCACAGCGAAAGCTGACGCATAAAGTTTACAGCCATAAGTGCTGTCGTTTGTGGCGTGAGCCATGATACATCGTGATGCTGCTTAACATGATCATATATGCAATATGTTTATGCACTGTGTGAGTCATTTGTTACTACTGGGATTCTCTTGAATCTCATTCTTTCTAATGACTAACATTTCAGACAGGGCAAGTAGCTCTAAAGAGAAGCGGGTAACCTGGAGCGCTTAGGACCCTTTGGAGTATATTTGATTTTGGGATATTGGTTATCTACTTTTGAACTTGGGATTGCTATATATTTCAAGATGTAAATATTACATTTGATTTTGGTCATGTAGTCCCCTTGGGGAAACCTATAAACCCTTGGCTTATATATGTATAAAACCCGGGAGTTGCCGAGAATTTGATTATACACTCTGATATATATAAATGTAAATTAACTGTACAAGTAATTATATTCAAAATTTGAAATCAAGACCAGGATAAGGAAAAGTTTTGAAAGATTTTGTGAAAACCCTACTGTAAGATAAGAAATCGAAATAAGTTTAAACTATTTGACGGTCTCTAATCCATTTTAATTATACGTTATCAAATCATAATTACTGTTTATAAGGCAGGGGGTTACAAAATGCTTATTCAAGAAGCCACTTAACTCCTTCATAAGACCATATTCATGTCACTTGAATAGAGGAAGGAGGGAACTCAATTGTGACCAACTATTACAAGAGAAAGAAAAGTAAAAAAAATATCATTCTAAAAGCAATATGTGAGAAGGAGGAAAATATGATAAAGTACGGAGCCATTTTATCTCTTTTTCTTGTCCCACTTTCGGTCAACAATTGTTGGCTAAATAAGAGGTGATGACTTGTATTTAAAAGAAGCATCTTACGTATGGAATAAATAAGGCAAGAGAAAGATGATGATATCAATTTATTTGGCACATGTTAAAGCCATTAAAATATATTATTTTGAGGAAGTAGAAGTGTGATATTTTTGATAGATCATTTATCCCTTTTAAGTCTTATATTTCATCTGGACTTTAAGAGATAGGAGGGGCCAAAAATCTGATAATTAAAGCACATATTTTCTCTTTCTCCAAGTCGGTTCTACAGCTGCAACACGAGAGTGCAAGAAGAAGCAAGTGAAGGTGAGACTTTGATCTTGATTTTCACCTCCTTAACCTCATCTATAGCTCAAGTGTCCTTCATAAACATTGTTCCTCTTGATGAGAGCTTCATTTCTATGGTTTTAGAATGTCAAGAGGAGGTGTTTTGGGCCATCATCCAAGAACAAAAGTTGTGGAATCAAAGAAAGAACTTAAGGAGGAGCAATAGGTTAGTATTAGCATCAATTTGAGCTATTAATTGTATTGGTTGAATGAGTATTTTGGTATGTTTAAATCTATCCTGATTTTGGCCAAACAAGGGTTTGGGTAATTCACAATGTTTTAGTTATGTTATTGGTGGTTTATGATTATTAGAAACCATTTGACATAAGTTTGATGCTGAAATTGGAAGTTGGTAATTGTTGGAATTTATTTTAAATTTTTTGCCAAAACAGGATATTGGGAATGAGTAGGAATTTGTTCATTTTGATGTTACCATTGTGCTCTACATGAAAAATTATGTGGGAATAGCCCTGGGTGTGAATTTTAGGTAATTGAAACTCAAAATGTAAAACTGGATTTTCTACTTGAACAGAATTCCAGTGAGGTACTCTATTGGTGTGGTATTTTTGGATAATCAAATTATCTCTAAAAATCATGAAACTTTCCAATATAATAGTTCATATGCCAAGCTTCAAAATGGACAAATAATGGGTGTCATTTCGATTTGTATGCTGGGAGTTATGATTTTCCAAAGCTTGGGGTTGAAATTGGAAGCAATTCTAGAGCAATATAGGATTTCATGTAATTCTGTATCTTTTTGGTTTTAGATAGCATTGATACATATTTTTCCTGTATAGAGGATTTCCATGGCTTTTCCATAGGAATTGGAATCACCTCATTTTGATTTTTGTAGATTTAGTTATGATTTTTCAAAGTCGGGAGAAAATTCTGCCAGATTTGGTTCAAGTGTGCGAAAATTCAAAGGTAATGGCATATGGTAATATTATTGAACTCTGAGGTTAGGAATTGGTCTGTTAGGTTAATTAGCCAATTTCTCTTCTTAGTTGACTTGATTAAATGTCCCTAATGATAACCAACTTGAGTATTTGAATTAAATCAGAATTGGATTAAGTAATAACCTGTCACCCATAATTCTAATTACTGGCTTTGACATTTGCCCTACACGTGATAAACTAGTGCCAGAGCACGAGTGAAAAGAACAAGGTAGTGACCCTTTCTCTTATATTGTGTATAATGCATGGTATGCTTGTCTTATCATTGAATTGTGATGAATGGAAGTACCGTTGTGAAACATGCTGTTGTGAAACATACCGTTGGGAGTACATCGAAAGTTGTAATAGAATTGTCATTGATGTGTTGCTGTTTTGTGATTTGCTTGCATGCTTTGTGGTTGTACATGCTATAAGTGAATTGTTACTATTGGGATTCTTTTGAATCTCATTCTTTCCATTAACTAACCTACAGTCAGGGCAAGCAGTTCGAAGGAGAAGCATGTGACGAAGGGCGGCTAGAGCTCTTAGATAGGAGTTTTAGTTTTGGGTAGTTGGTTATCATATTTTTAGGATTATTGTATGTATTATAAATGTTGTAAATTTGGATAGTGTAATGTAATCCCTGATATGGGAAACTGAAACAAGCGAATATGCCCTATAAACCCTTATGGTAAGTAGATGAATCCTAAGAGTCACCGAGAATTTTGCTATACACTCTGATTGTATGAATGGAACCGAATTGCACAAGCCAATTATATTCAAAATGTGAATGTGAGACCGCACTAAACAGGTTTTGAAAAGTTTTAAATTAACCACTGGTCTCTATTTCAATTTAATGACGCATTCTTGAACTATAAATTTGGCTATTAAGGTACAGGTTACACTGCCATGAAATGGGTGTGGAGTTGGAGGTTAAATACTCAGTAAAGGCTTAACTTTATTATTAATTGCGAAACTGGTTTTGTCAAACATGTTTATGAAGTAGTCAATGGTCCAAGTGGTTGTGTTATAGGGAATTTTTTTAGTGATGAATTTTCATTGGTATAGGACTAACATTGTAATGAAATTCGTAATTTTTTTCATGCAGGTTAGCATGCAAGATGACATCGAATATTTGGGCAACATCTTTTTCAAAGTCACTTATATGTTTTTTCAATGTTGGGGGGAGTTTGTAACTAATGTTGAAGGTAAAGTTAAATATAATGGTGGGAGTGTCAGGGTAAAATCGTTAAAGGAGCGGATGATAGTTAAAGAATTGAGAGTAATGATATGAGGAGGTTTGGTTTAGATGGTCATTAGTGCGAAATTAAATACACTTTGATGTTTGATGAAAAGATATTAGTTGATCTCATTGATGATTCCGAATTGGAAAATATGTTTCATTATAATGACAATAGTGCACATGTATATGTAGCATGTAAATCAAGTGATAATAAAGGAAGGGTTATGGATGATACAAAAAGGCAAGTGATAGTTTTTGTGGTTACAAAAGTAGTTATTTCCTATAGTGTTTTGGTAATATGTGTTGACAACACTTGTTAATATCCATGCAGGGTTGATCAATTCTTGGGAGTTGCGGAGTAAATGGTGTACATTGATAAGGCTGTATGTTATGTAATGAGTTATGAATTTATATGAAACGAGTGCGGTACAAAACCTTTCATGAGCCTTCTATGTGCAGTTGAGAGTGCACCTGTAATCCCTGCTATCATCTAGGCCGTAATTAGTGTTTAAACTCGTTTTATAAGTAAATGGAAGATCGAGGGCAATTAAAACTTTTTACCAAAACCTATACAATACGATCTCCATTCATTTGAAATAAAAACAGTTGTCCAATTCGGTTTGTCATATATATAATATCAAAGTGCTAACAAAATTCCCGACATTCACCAGGGATAATATCATTAACCCAAGAGTTTTATAGGGCATCATTGCCCATCTCAGTTTCCCATACCGGGGATTACACAATAACTACAAATCTATGGTCAATCTAATATATACAGTTATCCAAATGATAATCAAAAACCAAAAAGAAACTAAGACTACTACCGGCAATCCTAGTCGTTCTTGCTCACTTGTTTGTCCCGAGATCCACTTGCCCTAGCTAAAATTGCTATTTGGAAAGAGTGAAATTCAAAAGAATCCCAGTAGTAACAGTTTATGTAATACCCTGAATTTTGAGATTTGAGGCTAGAGAATAAGCCTAAAATAAGTGGACTGCTAAGCCTCGGTTTAGCAGGAGCCCAAGTTTATTCCCTAATGATTCTTATATCTTTGGGGTATTAAAGAAAGTAAAGTGGTGAATTTTGGAAAATACGATGTGAACTATGATTCAGATGTGTTATGAGCAGTGTCGAGACCCTGTATTTAAGTTCAATTATGGAGTAACATCTAAATTGACTTAAAATAGAGGGAGGGCGCATATTATGGTGATATGGAATGATATGATATGTTGGTAGTGATTCAAGAGGAATTGCATAATCAGGGATAAAATGGTAAAGTTACCGACCAATTGATCAGTTACCGAAGAGGAAGTTCATTGGTAACTCAAAGATCAATGGTTAGGATTGATTTTGTAAGAGATTAAAGGGTGGAATCATGTGTGTGTGGGCTTATGTGAGCTCATAGTTGGTGTGATGAGATCATAACAAGTGGTAAAGTGTGAACCATTGGATCATGGTCACCTTTTCAACTCTTTTCTCTCTCTCCTCTCTTCTCTAAGTCAGCTAAGGAGCTTGGGGGAGGCCAAATTTTTTATCTCATTTTCTCTCTCTTCATCCTCCATGGACGTACAAGGCAAGGGAAGAAAGAGAAAATGAAAGGTGATGTTTTAGCCTTGTTCATGTCCTCTTTAGCTTAAACACTCTTCTTTAATGTTATTCCTAGAGATGAAAGCTTTATAGTTATGGTTTTAGATTTGTGAAAGAAAGTGTTTGAGAGCTTGGAGGAAATTAGAAAGATGAAGAATCAAGGAATAAGCTTGGGAAAAAGGAAGAGATGAGTATTTGTTACCTTTTGATCTAAGTTTTGTAACTTTTGGTTGAGTTTTGAGAATTATGGATTTTTTCTTGATTTTGTGTGACATGTAATTGGGAGAATTGCATGTTGTTTTATGTTGAAAATGGTGTTTGAATATGTAATATGGTCATTAAGATTGATTTGGATTATTGGAAATAAAAGTAGTAGAATTGGGTAAAGTGTATAATAAGTGTGACTAAAGTAGAAAATGTCATTGTGATATGATTTTAGGTATTTTGAGGTTTCCAATGGGTTCCTTGTGTTAAATTATGTGGGAATAGTCTTGGATAAGAATTTTGGGACCATTGGAAACATATTGGTTGAGTTGGGAAAATATTGTCATCTGCTGCATTTTGGCTTCTGATAGAGCCTCACTCAAGTACAGAGGGGTGTCACTCAAGTGTAGCATCATATTCCCTCTTTTCCCTTTTGTTTTCAATTGCACTTCCGTACCAAAAAGCAAGAGTGCAATTCCTCACCTATGAGTGAAGCAGGTTATCACTCGAGTGGGAAGGTTCTCACTCGAGTGCATATGTATTTTTGTACTAAGGCCTCTTCTCAGGTTAGCACTCGCAGTCCATTTGTCAAGAGTGTGTGTGTGTGTACTCACGAGTTTTGTGCCCTCAATTGAGTGCCAGAGCTAGTGCTTGAGTGCACTTTTAGCTATGGGTTTTTTGTTGCTCTCGGGTGGTCACTTTATGTGCCATACTTTGTAGGACTCAGGTGAGTATGGGGGCATCACTCGAGTGTTGATCTTAGTGCTCGAGTGCAACAAGCATTTCTGGTCTCCATCTGTGCTTTCGATCAAGCACTCGTACGAGTGAGCTTTCATGCTTGAGTACAAGTCATCCATCACTCGAGTGCATCTTCCATCAATCGAGTGATGCATTTAAAATGGAATTTTGAGGTTTCGAAAGATGGTCTTTGGTCAAGTTTCTCCCAATCCTTTAGGCATGTGTTTAGGCTTTGAGTAGCCACCCAAAGGTTGTGAATGATAACCAACTTAAGTGTTTGAAAGTTAAAGAATTGGAAAAGAGAATAACCCTATATCCTTGATTTGGTTTATAGGGTTCGATGTTCTCCCTGATCGTGAGTAAGCTGTGCTGGAGCACACATGGAAAGTACAAGTATAGGGAACTTACCTTTCTTGCATGTATATGATATTTGTTTTGGTGTATTAATGCATGTCTTTGCTTTGCTTAATTATGTGAAACATGTATGAGTGATTTGAAGCTATGTTTCAATTTATGCTATGGCCATATGTATGTTGTTCAAAGCATTGAGCTTACAGATTTGTCATTGTGTGTGAGCATGAGTTATGCAAGCATGTTATGCATTAAACATCTATCTTGCATGCATATTGGCAATGTTTTTCTATTGAGATTCTCTCGAATCTCACCCCTACCAACATTTTAGACAGGGTAGGTGGATTGAGGATGGAGCAAGTAACCAAGGGCGGTGAGGACTCCTTCGGGTTGTAGATTTGGTGGTTAGCTATCATAGATGTTGGGATGACTGTATCTGGTTGTGGAAGTATATTTGATGTATATTTGGATATGTATTTGAGATGATATTGTGTAATCCCCTATTTAGGAATTTGTATAACCTTTTATAAAGGTATGAACCTGGGATTGCCGAAAATTATGTTGTGCACTCTGATATTTATATGAATGTGATATATCTTCACGAAGTAATTATATTCGAAATGTGAATGTGAGACCATGTGTATTAGATTTTGAAAGATATTTGTGAAAACCCTATCTTAAGGATGGGATATTAAATGAGTTTTGATTATTATTGGTCTCTATTTCATTTTAATTACGTATTTCGGATATAATTACGGAAGGGGGTTATAATTTACATATATGATGCATAATTAAACAAAGCAAGTAAGCATATATTATAATGCAGCAATAACAATATTCAAGGCCAGGCTAACCACCACGTCCCTTATTCATTCAAGGCCGAGCTAACCGCCACATCCCCTTAATCATTCAAGGCTGGTCTAACCGCCACGTCCCCTTGCTCATTCAATGATAAATACAAACAAGCAATGCATTAAACATGATATAGGATAAAGTGTTACCACCTTATTCTTTTCGTTCTTGTTCAGGCGTAGGTCTTCAATGTTCTAGGCAAATATCAAATCCTATAGTTGTAACCCCCTTCTTCATCAAGGCCGAGATTAAGTTCATAAATATGTGATTATGTGGAATTAGAGACCGTAAGATGATTTGAGACTTATTTAAAATGAAACTTCCTAAAACCAGGGTTTACAAAAAAATTTTTAAAACCTGTTCAACAATGGTCTCATATTCACATTTCAATTACACAAATGGCCTGTACATTATGATTCTATTCATAAATATCAGAGTACAATGCAAATTCCCGACACACTCGAGTTCTATTAATCAGTAAAGGGTTTACAAGGTACAAATGCCCATAATCAGTTTCCCAATCTAGGGGATTGCACAATTACTATTAAATATACACATAATTCCTTAACAAAATATCCAAATGTTTTGTACATGATAACCAATTATCCAAAATAAACTCTTAGTCCGGAGCTCTAACCACCCTTCATCACCTGCTTTTCTTTAGAACCACCAGCCCTGTCTGAAATTTGTTTGGGAGAGTGAGATTCTAAGGAATCCCCGTAGTAATAAATCACTCATAGTATGCACAACCACAAAGCATGAAAGCAAATCATCACACAAGACATAGAAACTACAACGGCAGTTATAGTGGTAAGGGCAAGTATGACATGCGTCACCCTTACGTTTGCTTACGCTGAAGTGCTCACACTGTATTGCACAACATCATATACTTCACCACAGCTGAGTTTCATATAAAGCATTTCACTACACATCAAAGCCACACTGACCTATTCTCAAAACAGGAATCCATGATTCCACAACCCAACCTCGTTAATTACAACGGTAGATACAACGGTAGGGGTAGGTGTGATAACCATCACCCCCTACGACTGCTCACAATATAATGCTCTACGGCCGATAACACATTCACAAGATCACAATGGCCTCAGGCCAAATATTTTCACAACAAAAATAATGATAAGTCATGCATACCAAGCATTATACACAACATGAGAGAAAAGTCACTACCTTAGTTTTTCCGGGTATGCTCTGGCACTAGTCTCTCCCGAGTAGGGCAAATATCGAATCCTATAATTCATAATTAAGGATGAAGTGTTATTCTCTATTCAAATACTCAAATGACTTTATATCACTTATATTGGTTATCATTAATGTTCTTTAGGAAGCTATAATTGCCTCTAACAAAGGCCCTAAAGGGTTGGAAGAACTATCTTAAAGATCCCCTTTTAGAAGTGAAAAAAATAGATTTTTCACTATTACACTTGAGTGAAGGAGACCTCACTCGAATGGTGAGGAATTTTGTACTCGAGCACGAAAGCCCACTCGTACAAGTGCTTGACAGCAAGCACAGACAGAAACAAGAAATGCCAGTAGCACTCAAGCATAGAGGTCAACACTCGAGTGATATCCTTACTCTCACCCGAGTCCTAGAAAGTGATGCGCCAAAAGTGATCACCCTAGAGCAGAAAGAAATAATAAAAACCAGAAACAATCGTTGCACTCGAGCATAACTCAATTCAGTCTAGTGATAGCCTAATGCTCACCCGAGTTCCACAAAGTGATTTTCAGGAAGTACTCACCCGAGAGCATAAGAAACTTTCAAAAGGGAACATCACTCGAGCAGGGACCTTGGCACTCGAGTGATGGCTTAATACTTGTGAGTGCTAAGATACACTCTTGAAAATTGACCACGAGTAACAACCCAAGATGCGAGTTCATAGTGTCAAATACAACCACACTCGAGTGAGACAAGGTTCACTCAAGTGATAACCTACAACACCCGCAAGTGAGACAACACTCTTGGCTTTTTGCACAGAAGTGCATCAGAAAAACTAAAGGGAAAAGAGAATATATCATGATGCACTCGAGTGAGGCTTATCAAAAGCCAAAAACGCAGCAAAGTTGACAGCATTTCCCAATCTTTGCCCAAGTGTTTATAATGATTCCAAATCCTCAACCAAGGCTACTCCGACATAAAATTACACAAGGAATCCAATGGAAACATCAAAACTACCAAATTCATATTCCATTATCATGCTTTGGTTTTAGGCAACATTCAACAAAAAATTCCCAAAATCACCAAACTTAATATTTCAACCTCAAACTCATTTCTATCTATTCCAAACATATACTAAAACACACATTCCATGACAACAATATGCCATATTCACAATGACCCATATTTTCAAAAATAAGGCCAAAAATTCTAAAAATTCCAAACTCAATCAAATGCCACAAAACCTATGTAGAAATATTTGTCTTACTCACCTCAACAACTTTCCCAAAAAGAATCCTTGGTTCAACAAACTCTAGATTTACTTGAGTTCTCAAACACCACCAAATGGAAAATCTAAAACCATAAAATCGAAGCTCTCAACACAAGGAACATGATTAAAGAAGAGAGTTTTGGCATTTGAGGTCATTAAGAGGGTCAAATGCTTACCTTTTTCATAAAGCTCTTCCTCTCTCCATAGGCAGCAATAGAGGACAAAAATGGAGAGAGAAAATGAGAGAGATGAGAGCTTGTGTAATGCCCCAATTTGGGATTAAGGGCTAATGATTTCAAAAGTGGATGTAATTATTGTATAATAAACACTTTTGGAGAATGCGTGTGAACTACGATTCGAAGGCGTTTTAATCAGTGCCTAAATCCTGCATTTAAGCTTAATTGTGTGATAAAGCTTAAAATGATTTCTAATGGTAAGGGAAGGCACATAAATGATTAATGGAATGATATAAAAGTGCTTTGTGATGATTTAAGTGGAATTACTATAAACAGGGGTAAAATGGGTAAAAAGGAAAGTTACCGACCGATTGGTCAGTTACCGAAGATGAAACCCCTTAGTAATCTAAAGATCAATGGTTGAGATTCATTGATCAAGAGAGTAGAATCCTCTGTATGTGTGTTCATGTATGTCATGGAAAGAGCAACAAGATTTTGCCAAGTGTCAAGGTATGAGCCATAGGATGAAGTCAATATTTCAAACTTCTTTTCTCTCTCTTCTCTCCCTCCAAGTCGGCTATTAGCATGGGAATAAGGGAAAAATTTGGTTCATCATCATCATCTCACCTTCTCTCACTTGCCTCCATTTTCGTGTGAGCTTAAGAGGAAAGAGAAAGAAGAAATCTTGAGGTAGGTGTCCCATATGGCCTTAAATGCTACTCTCATCTTCTTTAGTGTTGTTCATGGTGTTGAGGACTTCATGGCTATGGTTTTAGATTTTTGAAAAGTGGTGTTTGAGTACTTGAAGAAATTTGGAAGTTGAGGAATCAAGGAATTAATCTTGGGAAGGGGAAGTAGTAAGAAAGAGCTCTCTTTTGACATATTTATTGTGAGCATTGAATAAGTTTTGTAAATTTTAGATTTTGCCCTGATTTTGGTGTCATTTTGAAATGGATGAATTGGTAGTGTGTGGTGGTAAAATTAGTGTTATGTTGCGTCATTGGTACCATAGAAGTTATGTGGAACTTTAGAAGGAAAATTGGTGTCATTGGTTAATGTATGAGGATGTGATGACCAAAGACCAAAATTTGTTGTTAGAATGAGAATTTGGTTGTTTTGGTGCTTTCAATGCATTCCTTTTGAAAATTTGGTAGGAATAGAGCTGTTTGTGAATTTTAGGAACTATTGGATACTTTGGTAGAAAGTTTGGCAAATTTTGTCAGTTGCTGCGGTTTTGGCTTCTGATAAGCCTCACTCGAGTGTACTAGGGTATCACTCGAGTGCCATATTCTATTTTCCCTTTTCCTTCAACTGTCAATTGCACATCCATGCTAGAATCCAAGAGTGCACATTTTCTCCTACGAGTGATAGGGGTCATCATTCGAGTAAACCTTGTTTCACTCAAGTTCAAAGGTATTCTGTACTATGAGGTTGCGTGGCGGGGAAACACTCACGGCCAAATTGTCAAGAGTGTGTGCCAACACTCACAAGTGTTGGGAAATCACTCGAGTTCCAGAGCTAGTGCTCGAGTACACCTTTCATTCTAGGGTTTCTGTTGCTCTCGGGTAGTCACTTCTTATGCCTTACTCGGTAGGACTCGGGTGAATATAAGGCTATCACTCGAGTGTTAAGGTCAGGACTTGAGTATTGTGATAACTTTTTGTCTCAGTGTGTGCTTTTGGCCAAACACTCACACGAGTGATCTTCAGTGCTCTAGTGCAAGTCGCTCCATCACTCGAGTGAAGTCTTCTTCACTCGAGTGTCTGAGTCAAAAATCATTGTGCTCACTTCTAAAAAGGGATCTTCAAGTTAGTTCCTTCCAACCCTTTAGGTATATGTCTAGGCTTCTAGTAGCCAACTAAAGAGTTCAAATGGTAACCAACCTTAAGTGTTATGAAGATAAGAATTTGGAATAGAGAATAACATATCGTCATTGATTTTGATTTATAGGCTTTGACATTTGCCCTGATCGCGAGCAACTGGTGCTAGTGCACACCAGGAAAGAAGAAGTTAGTGACTCTTTCTCTATACTATATGTGATACATGGTATGTTTGATTGATTATTGTTTGTAGGTCTATCACCTGCGGCCCATCGGTGTTGACGGTGGGAGGATCGTGCCTTCGGGGTGGTGGAATCCGAGGGATAAGACCATGTGAAAGCTGAAAGGCTATATGTGAATACCGAAAGGCTATTTGTGAAACCTTCACCAACGGCCCATCGGTGTTAACAGTAGGAGAACAGTGCCTTCGGGGAGGTGGAATACTGGGGATGAGATTATGTGCATATGTGGCAGCTTGCGTGCTGTGTTTAATATTGTGATGCTACTTGATAATTTACTTACATGCTTTGTGATTATGTATGGTATGATTGATTTGTTACTACTAGGATTCTTTTAAATCTTATTCTTGCCTTTGACTAACCTTCAAATAGGGTAAGTGGCTCCAAGGGGAAGGAGACGACCAAGGGCGGATAGGACTCCTTCGAGATATTTATATTTTGGTTGTTGGTTATCAGTTTTGGTATTGGGATTACTGTATATCAACTGGGATGTAAATTTTGGATATGATTTTGTGTAATCCCTTATATGGGAATTTGTAAACCCATAGTACCTATATGAAACCTAAGGTTGTCGGGATTTTTGTGGTACACTCTGGTATATTAATGTGATTTAACTGCGCAGGATAATTATATTTGAATAATGAAATTTAAGACCAGGGTAAAGCAGAAAATTTTGAAAGAATTGGTGAGAACCCTACCGTAAGGAAGGGATAGTAAATTAGTTTGATTATTATTAGTCTCTATTTCATTTTAATTACGCATTTTCGAATTATAATTACTGGTTTAAAGGCAAGGGTTACAGTTTGAAGATAAAGTGATGATACTCCCTTCCTCATACCATATGTAACCCTCCTGCCATAAATATATCCGAAACACAAGTTCAAAGTGAAATAGAGACCAATAACAATCAAAACTCATCTACTAACCCATCTATCAGACGGGGTTTTCATAAATACATTTCAAAAGATAATTCACCTGGTCTCACATTCACCTTCCAGATACAATTACTGCACAAAGATAAATCACATTCATAATATATCAAAGTGCATAATAATAATCCCAGCAATTCTGGGTTCAAACCTTCACTAAAGATTCATAAGGCACATACGCCCTTTACAATTTCTCAAATGGGGATTACACAATACTCTTTCCAAATTCACATTCCAATCTAGCATCTGAATATCTATACAACCAAACATATACAATTATACCAACTTATAACAATAACCAACTACCAATTCACTTGCCCAAAAGGAGACCTAGCCACCCTTAGTTGCTCGCTCCATCTTGATCCACTTGCCTTGTCTACACTGTTCGTAGGGGAGGGTGAGATTCTGGGGAATTTCAGTAGGAAAACAATACCAATATGCATACAAGATAAGTGTTTAATGTATGACATGCTTGCAATACATAATTCATGTTCACACAATGACATAGATGCATGCTCAATGTTCAAACAATATACTCATGGCCATAGCATAATTTGAAACAGAGCTTTAATCACTCATGTATGTTTCACATAATCAGGCAAAGCAATAACATGCATCAATACACCAACACAATTATCAAATGCATGCAGGAGAGGTAAGTTCCCTACACTTATTCTTTCTACATATGCTCCAGCATCGGCTACTCACGATCCAAGCGGATATCAAACTATGATTAGGGCGAATACCCAACCCTATAACCAAATCAAGGACATAGGATTATTCACTATTCTAAATCCTTACTTGAATAACACTTATCATTGGTTATCATCACTGCTCTTTTAATACCCATGAATGCCTCTATCAATTACTTTAAAGAGTTGGAAGATTATCCCCAAAGATCCCCTTTTTGAAAGCTCAACACTGATATTTTTTACTAAGACACTCGAGTGAAGATGGCCTTACTCGAATGGTATTGCACGGGTACTCGAGTGAAGAAGACCTCACTCGAGTGATGGTACGGTCTACACTCGGGCACTAGAAAGTGAACAAATGTGAGTGAATACCCGAGAGCACAAAGAAACAACAGAACCCAGAGTTGCTCGCTGCACTCGAGCACAAACACAATCACTTGAGTGGAAGCCTAATGCTCACCCGAGTCCCGTAAAGTGAGGTCCAGGAAGTGCTCACCTGAGAGCACAAGAAACTTTCAGAAGGGAACATCACTCGAGCAGGGACAAGAGCACTCGAGTGATGGCTTGACACCTGCGAGTATCAAGACACACTTTTGGATTTTGATCACTGAAGCACAACAGAAAGCTGAAGAGAAACAGAATATACACGCAGCACTCGAGTGATACTCAACCTCACCCGAGTGACATTCATCCCACACTCGAGTGAACCCCATATCACTCGAATGATCTTACCAGAAACCAGAAAACGTAGAAAAACTGACCATACCTCCCAACACTTGCCCAATTGTTCCAAAGGGACCCAAAACTTCAACCAAAGCTATCCCCACACAAAATCACTCAAGGAATCCAATAAAACCATCAAAATGATCAAAATCTCATTCCATTATTATGCTTTGGCTTTGGTCAATATAAACATCAAAATTCCAAAGTCATTAAACTCAATCGTTCCAATCCCAAATCAATCTATCTATCCAAAACTCATACCAAACACCTATTTTCATGCCAATAACGTGCCAAACTCCCCAATAACACTCATTTTCGAATTTAAGGCCATAAATACCAAAAATTCCAAACTTCATCAAATGGCATGAAATATAGATAGAAAGATTGGTTTCACCTACCTCTTCAACTTTTCCAAAGACATTTCTTGATTCTCCAACTACCAGATTTTCATGGCTCCTCAAATCACTACCAATGGAGAAACTACAACCACTAAAATGAAGCTCTTAACTCAAGACACAACTTTAGAGAAGAGAGTTTGAGCAAAAAGGAGATCATTTACTCACCTTAATACCTAGCTTTTCCTTTCCCTTTCCTTGGCAACCATGGCCGAACAAGAGAAAAAGAAGAGTGAGGTGAGAGAGATGAGATACAATGATACTCCCTCCCATATCAATTCAGCAAGAATGAGGGGGGGAGAGAGAGGGGGGAAAACATTAAAATAATGCATTGACTTTTCCAACACTTACTCATCCTATAAGCTTGCCACTTGTCACCACTTCATTGGTTCTCATAAAATAAGCAACCAATTAGCTAGTATAATCCCTCCATTAGCCATATAATCACACTTCTCATTTTTCTCTTAGTTAGTAATTAATTTCTCTATTAATCACTAACTAATTGCCCAAAAATTTCATTCTTTCAATTTCCACTAATCATGGCATATTAATTAAAATTGTCACAAAACTCATAATTATTTCACTTTAATTAAATAATTATCCCCAATAATTATCATTAGCCCTTAATTGAAATTTGGGGCGTTACACCATGCTTCAGCCGAAAATAGGTAGGGAAAGAGAGAGAAAAAATGTTAAACAAATGGGATTTTGACTTTTCTCTACCTCTCTCTTCATACCTACTTGCCACATGTCGCTTTCGACTTCTGGCTTCCGACTCGATCCTAAAATATTAAATGTACAAGAAATAGGTTATAACCTATCCATGTATCATTTTAGGCACTACCATAGTGTTTCTTGTGGTTATGTTAGTCTATGGTGAGAATTTACCAAAATACCCCCGGAACCCCAGCCCAACTGTACTTTGTTTTCCAAAATTTTGACATGGGCTATCAAAACATATTTTCGCCTAAGGAATCCATTTTCAGGCTTGAAATTATCAAATTCAATGTGAAATTATGAAATTGCCCTTGACAGCCCTACTTTTAGGGTTTTAGGGGCGTTTATGTAATTATGCTTTTTCGGCCTTTTTCGAAAAAGTGCCCAACTATAACCCCACCTAATTTTCCCTCTTGAATCCAATGGAATCATCAAATCATTGAAAATCCAACTCCTACCCCTAGTTCTAGCCCTGACCAAAATTATGGGATCCTCTGAAAAAAAATCGGGGTTTTGTGATTTCGGCTCCATAAAATCGTTCTTTTCTACTCCTAACCACTTTATCAACCATCTAATTGAGTTATAACAACCATTTGAACTACAATTGGGCAGCATAACCCTTAGGCACACATATTTCCAAAATTTAAAACCAATGGCAATCTAGCGAAATTTAACTGATTAAATTGCCCATAGCAGCCAGAATAGTTAATATACGAAGGTTTGGAATTTACGTCAAGCTCTCACTAGCTTTTCCCCAATATGGCAAAAAACCTAACCTTTAAACAACAGATGTTTTAGCCTCCAAACCTTAAAGAACAAAGAATAGTATATTAGGGTCAGAGTTATACTCATTAGGAGCTAAATCGTCGGAGAAATCAGCTTACCTTACGAGATTTCTTCCCTTTCTCTCTCTGAACCCTCTCAACTTTCTCTTTCTTGTTTCAGATCTATTTTACACAAAATGAGCTGAAGGAAGAAGGATTTAATGATATTCATATATTATTTCATTTATTTAACCAATTTCCAAAAATTCCAAAATCAATTTTTATGCACATAAACCCTATGTACATATAACCAAGTTTATTAAGCCCAACCAATATTTTCTTCGTCTTACAACATGTAGGAGGCACCTAGGGGTCCCTCCCTATGGTCTCAATTGACTTCACAACTTGCCAAGTTATGTATACACGTAAAGTCTTAGTTTTGGTCAAAATTGCACTTTTTGCTCAAATTTTCCATAAATTCATATTAAATAGACCAAAATATTCTAAATACATTTTTTTCTTTTTATTTTCCTTAATTAATTGAAATTAACTTCAATTAATTGGAAAATAATAAATTTTGTGATAAATTGGAAAAATTACGATTTAAGCTGTTACTTTTTTATTTCAATTTCTCTTCTTATTTTTATTTGGCCAATTTCCATCAATTTTTGGACCAAATATTTTCTCTAATTTTTCTCCATTTTTTGACCTTAATATTGAGTTTTTTAAATTACCCAAATTAATTCTATAATTATTTTGCCCATTTTCTCGTGAAAATGAACATTTATAAAATTCATAAATTCCAAATTCATGAATATTCATTGTAACCCCTTTCCGTAATTATATCCGAAATACGCGATTAAAATGAAATAGAGACATATCATAATCAAAACTCATTTACAATCCCATCTTTATGATAAGGTTTTCACAAATCCCTTTCGAAAACCCATTCACCTGGTATTATATTCACAATTCGAATACAATTACTTCACAGAAATAAATCACATTCATATATATCAGAGTGCACAACATAATTCCCGATAAACCCCGGGTTCATACCTTTACTATAGAGTTTACAGGGCACATCCACCCTTTACAATTTCTCAAACGGGGATTACACAAAGTCATTTCCAAATACATATCTGAATACACATTCTAACCTATTTAACAATATATACATCCAAACATGTACAGTTATTCCAACTACAATGATAACCAACTACCAAACTAAATATCCATAGGAGTCCTCGTCGCCCTTGGTTGCTTGCTCCATCCTCGATTCCACCTACCTTGTCTAAAATGTTGATAGGAGAGGATGAGATTCGAGAGAATCTCAGTAGGAAACAAATACCAATATACATGTCAGATAAGTGCTTAATGCATGATATGCTTGCATTACATAACACATGCTAACACAATGACATATTTACATGCTCAATGTTTCGTGCAACAAAACTATGGCCACAATATAAATAGAAACAGAGCTTCAATCATTCATATATGTTTCACATAATCAAGCAAAGCAACAACATGCATCAATACACCAGCACAAATATCAAATACATGCAGGAGAGGTAAGTTCCCTACACTTGTTCTTTCCACGTGTGCTTCGGCACCGGCTACTCATGATCAGGACAAACATCAAACCCTATAACCAAATCAAGGACATAGGGTTATTCTCTATTCCAAATTCTCACTTTCATAACACTTAAAGTTGGTTATCATCTACGACTTTAGGTAGCTACTCAAAACCTAAACACATGCCTAAAGGGTTAGGAAAAACTTGACCAAACACCATTTTTCAAAACCTCAAAACATCATTTTTCAAAGGTTGGTCGTGATTAGCCCCACCATAGGCCGCAGCCAACAGATGGTCAAAAACTCATGGGCCGTGGCCAGAGATAGGTTAGAAACATTTAGGCCGCGGCTAGAAGCAGGTTAGAAGGTTTCGGGTCGCGGCCAGCCCTTTGGGCCTCGGCCAGACCCTTAGGCCGTGGCCAACCACAGACATATCCCCTAGCTCATTTTCCAATGACCATAACTGTGTCTATAAACCTTAGAATGACCCAAACTTTATATCAATGGACAGCTTGCAATGTGAACTAAAAATTTGGAAAGTTTTACATCAATTCAATATCATTTGCTATGCTATGTCAAAATACCATGCAAAGTTGGTCACTTGCACAGTATTTTAGACTTAGCCAAAACAAGAATTTCCAAATTTTGCACAATAACTTCCAATGATTCCATGTTCACATCAAACACCATTCCCACACAAAATTTCACAAGGAATCCATTGGAAACACCAAATCAATCAAATTCACATCACGTTGACATGTTTCCACAAGATTCACAACATGTCAACACAATTCACAATACAAACTCAACATTGCATAACTTTCCATTCAAATTCAAAACCAATTCTAATGGCACCAAAACACAATATGACACCATTGTGACCACAATACATAAACCAATTCAATCATTTCACAATTGTACCAAAATCATGGAAAATTCCACAATTCTTAAAACTTAACCAATAACCACAAAACTTAGGTCAAAATACTTCAAATACTCACCTTTTCCTCTTCCCAAGACCAATTCTTTAATTCCTTTTCTTTCCAATTTCTTCAAGTGTTCAAACACCACCTTTCAAAAATATAAAACCATAGCAATGGAGCTCTCATCACCATGATCAACATTAAAGAAGGATATTTGAACATTAGAGGACAACAAACCAACCAAAATCTCACGTTAAGTTTTCTCTTTCTTCCCTTAAGCTTGGCGTCCATGGGAGCTTTAGAGAGAGAGAATAGGATCATATTTTTTAGCATGAAAGGCCATTTGGCTGACCTAAAGAGAAGGAGAAGAGACAGAAATGAGTTTTGACCATTTGACCCAATCCAAGGGCTCACATTGTGCTAAGTGTCAAGATCTTGTTTCATCTTCCATGGCACACATGGACTCACACACATGGGATTCCACCCCTTTTAATCTCATAACAATCAATCACAACCATTGATCTTTAAGTTACCAATGAGTTCCCTCTTCAATAACTAACCAATTGGTCGGTAACTTTACCATTTTGCCCCTGTTAGGGTAATTCTTACTGAATCACCATAAAACACATCATATCTTTCCATATCACCATAATATGCGCCCTCCCTATATTTTAAGTCAATTTAGATGTTAATCCTTAATTGAGCTTAAATATAGGGTTTCGACACTACTTATAACATATTCAAACCACAATTCACATCGGATTCTCCAAAATTCACCATTTTACTTTCTTTAATACCCCAAAGATATAAGAATCATTAGGGAATAAATTTGGCTTCCTGCTAAATTAAGGCTTAGCAATCCACTTATTTCAAGCTTATTCTCTAGGCTCAAATCTCAAAGTTCGGGGTATTACATTCACCATTTTATTGAATTTCTCAAATAATGACAATATATTTAGTGAATATAAAATTTAGGGTGTTACTGCTCTCTCCCACTTAAATAATTTTTGTCCCTGAAATTTGTTACACATCATTACGCATAAACTCAGGAAATTGCTTCTTCATGTCCGCTTCTGCTTCCCATGTTGCTTCCCTTGGAGACATTCCCTTCCAGACCACCTTCACAAACGGTAAGCTTCAATTTCTGAGCCATCGCTCTTCTTGATCAATGATTCATTCGGGCTCTACTGCATAAGTGATGTTATCTTGCAATTCAATCTCCTCATACTCAATAATATGCTCAGGGTCTGGTTGGTACTTCTTAGGCTGTAAGACATAGAATACATCATGAAGTGAACTCAAATTCGGGGGTAAGACTATTCGGTACGTTACAGGTCCGATTCTCACCAGAATCTCAAATAGACAATGTACCTCGGGCTCAACTTCCTTTGCTTGATTGCTCTCCCGATTCCTGTGACCGAAGACACTCTTAGGAAAACATTATCCCCCACATCAAACTCTAGAGGTCTTCTCTTCTTATCAACATAGGCCTTCTATTGACTCTGTGCTATAAGGAGCCTCTTCCTGATGATCCTGATCTATTCAGAGGTTTGATCAACAAGATCCGGCCCATATAACTTCCTCTCAGACAACTTTGTCTAGCACAACGGTGATTGACACGTCCTCTCGTACAATGCCTCATATGAAGCCATATGAATGCTCGCATGATAACTGTTGTTGTAGGCAAACTCGGCCAATGGAAGAAAGTGGTCACATTTTCCTTTAAAGTCTAGGATACAAGCTCTCAACATATCCTTTAACGTTTGGATGGTCCTTTCTGACTGTCCATCCATCTGAGGATGGTAGGCAATACTAAACCTCAATTAAGTACCCATTACTTCATACAGAGCCCTCCAGAATCTCAAAGTGAACCTATGATCTCTATTGGAGATAATATTCTTTAGTGTACCATGGAGTCTCACTATCTCTTTGATGTAGATTTCAGCCAACCTATCAAGAGAATAGCTAGCATTAATCTGTATGAAGTGCACTAACTTCGTGAGTCTATTAACAATCACCTAGATCGCATCATAATTCTTGATCCTGGGTAGATCTACCACTAGATTCATGGTCACACTCTCCCACTTCCATTCTAGAATTTCTAGACTCTGAAGCAATCATGGCTGTCTCTGGTGTTCAATCTTCACCTTTTGACATGTAAGACACCGCGCCACATACTTGTCATATCACTCTTCAACCCTAAACACCAGTACATAGATTTCAAGTTGTGATACATCTTGGTCATACCTGGGTGAAGAGTATACTGACTCTTATGAGCCTCATCTAGAATCCTCTGTCTCAAGTCCACTTTTAGTAGAACATAGATTCTCTTCCGGTAACGAACCAGCCCACTAGGTAGTAAATCATAATCCTGAATCCCTTCTTGATCAATCATAGCTCGGATAGATTAGACTCGCTCATTTTGCATCTGAGCCTCTTCAATTTCAGTCCTCAAGTCAATCTTCCCTTGGACAATTCCATAACTGGCACACAGGATATCATTTGAGAGATTCAAGTCCTGAAACTCCTCTATCAATTTCTTTTCATGTATTATCATTGTTGCCACTAGCACCACCTTCCGACTAAGAGCATCCGCGACAACATTAGCCTTACCCGGATGATATTTGATCTCCAGGTTATAGTCTTTCAGCAACTCTATCCACCAACGCTGTCTCATGTTCAAATCTTTCTGAACATATAGATATTTAACTCTTGTGGTTGTAGTACAATTCCACTGTCACACCATACAGGTAATGATGCCAAATCTTCAATGTAAATACTATTGCCGCAAGCTCTTGATCATGAGTGGGGTAATTCATCACATGCAGTTTGAGTTGTCAAGAGGTATAGGCCACAAATCGTCCCTGCTGCATCAAGACACACCCTAACCCCTGCTTACTCGCATCACTGTACACAACGTAAGCCTCACTAGGATCAGGTATAATCAATACCGGTGCCACAGTCAACCTCTCTTTCAGCTCTGTGAAACTCTGTTCATAACATGCATCCCACAAAAATGGTTGATCCTTCCTCGTGAGCTTGGTAATCAGCAATGCAATCTGGGAGAAGTTTTGAATGAACCTCTGATAGTAACTAGCAAGACCCAAAAAACTGCGGATCTCAGAAATAGGTTTTGGCCTCTTCCAGTCGAGTACTGCTTCTAGTTTACTGGGATCCACCAAGATCCCTTCTCATTTGATGACATGGCCAAGAAATTTCACTTATATAAGCCAAAACTCATATTTGCTCAGCTTAGCATAGAGTTTCTTTTCTCGCAAGATTCTCAACACAATTCTTAAATGCTGTTCATGTTCCTCATTGTTATGCTTGCGGTGGAGCCAGAAAAGTACCCAGCATGTGCAACATAAATAAAAATTCAAAATTGTCATCTACCTCCCCATATGTTATGTCATTAAGTATGTTCTCATACTTGAGCTTACCATACTCTGTCTTCAATCTCTTATATGTCTCATTTTTCTCACTAACTTCTACTTTCACCTCCTCCCTACTATGTGGCACCCTAAACAATTCTGCAACATCTTTCGCTTCAATTTCAACTATCTTCCCCCTTATTCTAAATTGATTGGTGGGGGGATCATACACTCATATAATAGTAACTAAAATGTCCCAAGGGAGCCTTATACATTCCACATCAAGTAGCTCTCAAAATCCTAACCTTTCTACCTTAGCTTTTAAGTTTGGATTACAATTTATATTAACAACCAATTTGGTGAATTGATTCAAAGAGCAACGCGAGTGAAAAGCAACTGGGTAGTTCTTCTTTTGCTCCTCCAACCTTCCTTGCTTCTCCCTATTATTATATTTTTTCCTCTCCTTGTCACTCAAATTCCTCCATGCCTTTGTTGACTCCCTAAGCTTCTCAATAAAATTTAGCTGCTCCTTCCCCTTGTCAAACTCCATTCAAAACAAAATGTAACCATTCTTCACATCTTTTTTTTGTATATCAACTTAACTAGTCATTAGAAAAGAGTCACTAAATTGCACCTGCAAAACAATGTCACAGTTTAATTCAATTGAAATGAAGAAATCTTTTATAACTCAAGGTATTTCATTTAAGGGGCCAAACTCTGAATTTAACAACCCAAATACATATTATTGTGGAAAACAACCCTTTTAGACAAACCACTCGTACAAGATAATACATATTGTTCTGTACAATATGTAACTAAAGGAGTATCATTTGTACAAATAAATGCCACTAAGGTACATCATAACAACTCAGTTGAACTCATTGCACATTTCAAATCTTACTCCAAGTCACAGACAATAAGAGGTTAGAATGCAAGCGACTAAAATATGCCATTCAATTTAGTGGTAATCAAGTTTCAAAGGCGAAACATTGAAAATCCTCCACATCAATTATTATCAAAATAAAAAATGACCCACATGAAGGATAAGTTAATGAAAATAATAAGTCAAATTCCCTAAAGGGTCCCTTTATGTGTCCTATCCTACTTCATGAATGGAGTCTTCAGTTTCAAAGGAATAAAGAACCAACTGAATTTTCAATATTCTTGTTAAAGTTGCATGATCTCTATGTCATGAAGCTATGTTGTGATGATGCAAAATATATCTGCAGTTGTTTACTGGCATGCTTGTTATTTTATATCCCCAAGACAGGAATCAAACAATATAACAGGAGGAAAAATAGCATCTTTACAAAGTTCTAATTTATGCTAATATCTTAAGCATATGAAGAAACAACAAACATGCAGGATGATGAATTTGAAGCATAAGTCTCAATAGGGACCAAAATTGTAAAAGATTTGTTTTCATAAAATGACTTAAAGTTGCGAAATTCCCTTCATGCTATGAACATATATATTGTTCACAAGTTCAGAAGCATAGAAGAAATTCACAAAGGATGCACTAAAATTCATCCAAGTGTAGTTTCAATAGCTAAATCAATTTATGCATAAGATTTTAGCTAGTTCTAACATGCACAATCAGAAACCATTCTTGTGTTAGCAAACCAGTAGCTAAATCCGACTTGCAGCAAAAGATATAACTAAAAAGTCAACAGGTAATCAAACAATTGAGTCTACAATGATAATAAGTGTTAATTAGTCTAAATAGCCAAAGGGAAATAGCCAAAATTCAATGTGTGGCAATGTACACAAAAGTACAACTTTAAATTCTATCACTCAGAATCAAAATCCTTAAGTTCAGTCTTGTTAAAATTTTTTGGTATAGTCCACCAAAATTTTGAATTCTGATTCTCAAACAAATTTTAAAGCAACAAATAATATAATAGGGATGTACAACTCAAAGCAACAATAGATATGCATTTTTTTTCCACTTGCAATCAAGTTTAACAATGCCACAGATGCAGTAGGTAGGATAATTCACATTCAACAAAGAGAAAATGAACTATCTTGTGAAGAAATACTTTTTTAAAGAATTAAGCAATGGTGTTACATTCTCAATGATGCTACTTCCCAAAATTTTCATTTTCAAACAAGCTATCAAATAAATTTTGATTTTTCAATTAACTCTCAGACACATAGTCAATTAATTACAACAAGTCAATTTCTAATGAAGAAAGTACTTAATCCAACTAAATGTTGGGAGAGTATTCACAAAAGTAGTGGTAACAAACACAAGAGTATACAACCTCATGGCTAAACATGCAACAACAAAAATTTAAGAAATTGTAAAAGGAAGTAAATCCCTAGCAAGAAATTTCAAGATAACTTCAAAGAGTATAAATTTCATACTTAGAACACTATGACTTCAGCAAAATGAAGTTCAAACAAAAATTGTAAGTTTAAAACCCAACTAAATTGTAGCATCTAAAAATTCTATTTTTGATGAACTCAATAGAGTTTAATCACAACACAAACAACTTATTCAAGGTAAGGGGAAGTCAGGTCAAAGCTTCTCGGTCACAAATGTTGCAAATGTTTTTTCCCACTAATAGCATACACTGCTAGTAAATCAAGGTATCTTGTTTTCAATATATACCAAGGTAATTCATATACCAAAACAATTTAGCTTATTGGACTACAACAACATATACAAAGCCTTTTGCTTTCATGCAAAAGAAAATGGGCAATAGCCTGATAACAAATTATAATTGCAGGACAAGGGACAAATACAATAGACATTATGGAGAGGATAATAAGGAAGTGAATGCTATTGATGGTTGAGCAATATATGCCACAGAAACTAGCTCTATCATGTCAATTTTAAAAGTAGGCATATGTCATAATGCTTTCAAGGAACTGTGGAAGATGATAAGCTACCTAATGCACTTACAACACTTGACTTAAAATATTACCTGTCAACTTTTGTAAGAGTAATCAGATGGAGGAACCAATTGGAAAAGCATAGAGATTGACATTAAATCCTCACAAATGATATAGAATAAAGAGAAAATTTCATGACAAATTGATAATAAATTAAGTACATCACATAAGAATAGCCTGCAGTAAATTGCTTAAACTATGATTCTCATTACTGCATACAAATGTAAAATTTGGGTGCTACTGTTGATTCACATGCACAAACAACCTCAAATGAAGGGAAAGGGATACACATGATCCTAAAACTTTGAACCAAAGCAAACCAACATATTACACAGCGCTTTTGCCAAAACAATGAATATTTTTTTTAAATTTCAAGCAGTATCAAAAAGGATTAAAGACCATCACCTCATTTAATTTATAACTAGTGTAGGTTCCATGCATTTCATAGAATCTGAAAAATGAGCCACACTCTTCATGGTTCATATACCAACCTCTTTTTTTCTCTCTTCTTTGAGTAGATGCTCTACCAAAAAGATGTTTTGTTCCTAGCCCTTCAGCCTAGCAATTCAAATCTTCAATACATCTTCGATGCACTAACCAAAAAAAGGGAAGGATCAACAACGTTGAATAAGGAGGAGGAGGAAGCTCGGAGAAACCAAATACAAAGGTGAAAAGGACAAAGCAACCAATCAAGATTCACTCACCCACATCCACGTCGGTGGCAAGAAAAGAGAATGGCAACCACTCTTATTAAGGAAGAAGATCAAACGAGCTTGACTTAAGGGGATTCAAACTCTAAACCCGCCAACAATGAATTAGTTAATCCCATGCGATGGCTTGATATACCTGAAATACTCCCCAGTGATGACGACTATGCGCCGGCTTCCACCCGTGCTTGCCAGTTTGGCGACTCCGACGACTCCGACTGTGGTTTTTTCGCCTGTGACCCTTCTAGGAGAAAGTAGGTCCAAGCTTTTCCAAGGGTCTGAGGAATCTCATGCGTGCGTATGAGTAAATGAGTTGAAGGGCATTCTCATCTTTAACCCAAAACATCAATAACCCTTATTCTTACCATATCCCTTGTCTGTCTTTTACAAGTTTTAATAGACTTTTGTGGGTTTTGTCATTTCAGATAGTATTTAAATGGGATTTTCCCTAAACTTTTCCACAGGAAGATGTTTTAAAAAAATTTATTCAAAAAGAAAGAAGAAAAAACCCGTTGCATTATATTATTTCCCCGTCAATTTGATGGGATATCGAATGATGGTGATACAATACATATACCAATTTCGCACTATTTAAGGATTGCGACGGTGCAAACTGCTGACTAAGGACTAAGGACACAGGACAAACAAGACATTTTGCCTGCGTGTGGGTGTAATAAAGAAAAAGTTATTTTTGTACATAATAGTTTTGAATAATATTTTTAATAAAAGTCAATCTTGAAATTTCAAATGTTCATTTTTAATTAAATATTATTTCTCCAAAAAAAAAAATCAACCATAGACTTCAATGCCTTCAACAGACAACTCATCTAAACTTATTTTTAATATGAGAAAAAGTTAAAAGCCCTGAGCGCAGAAATTACTAACAAATACTGTATAACAAATAATGGCCGGGTAATCAACTTCTAAAATTTTGGCCCAACGAAATAAATCAGCTTTTCGAAAAGTCTTAGATTTTTCTTCATACTTTAAATCAAATAAATAATTAACCTAATGAATCTAGGAAAAATCCCTGTTTGGTCTCAATGACAAAAAAACAACCACAAAAAAGCCCCAAACCAAATTCACCTATCAAAAAAATCCCAAGGGATTGTATTGTGATCAATTGGGAATATGAAATAACTATATTGCCCCTAATGAATAAAAAAGGAAAGGCACAGTTGGAAGAGTCTACGAGTGTTTATTCTCATTCATGGGAAGAAAAAATGAAGAAAGCGTGGTGTGATCAAGGTTGTAGGTCCAACGTTGAAGGCAAGCAAGTATCATGTTCATGTCCTAAGTAAAGGTTAGACTTTGCAGCTTTTATCTACTTTTTTAGAGCATAAACATTGTTTTCGGATGGTTTTTTTTTTTTTTTTTTGTGCGTGTATGTTCGCTGCATTCAGATTGAAGAGTTGGTCAATAGTTAGAGTTTGGGCTGATTAATGGACTATTTGCTAAGAGGTAGGCATATTCATTGTCTTAGGCAAGTAATGCTAAGATTTTGATAAAGATATGATCTTCAGTTCTTCACCATTGAACTTGGTGTTTCACTGTTGTCAGGTAGCGTCAATAAAATTGTGCTCTGTTTTTTGGCAAGGTAATAGAGGGTTGCTCTGTTTTAAGTGGGAATAGTTGAATCTGATGAAGGTTTGTTTGCTTATAAAATGCTGATACGAGATAAAAAAAAAAGTGTTGTTACTATATGCAGTTGTAGTTGTTGATATGACTGTTACAGTTGTTAAAACAAAGTATATTGTGCAGATTGTCATGAAAGATGGCTAGCTTTATCATTGTGGGAGATGCCATGAGGCTAGACATACAATGAAGACTTGCAAAAATCCAAATCCAAGCTGAAAATAATTTGTACATGCATGTACATGCTTCTGATAATTACTTTTTTTGTGATTATGTCTATATACACCTAGAATTAGTGACTTCTTGTGACCCTTTTTGGTTTTTTGATGGGTTCAAAAGTTGGTGTAATTACAGTATAGACAGGGACATAAAACTATATTTCATATTTGAAAATGATATGATATTACGTTAAATGAATAGATGGAAATAATCACTTACTCATACAGCTTGATATTTGGATATTATATGATATTTGAATGTGATATAATATTCGATTGTGATAGTGGGCTCATGAAGTTGTCAATTAGGCACAAACAATTGTTAAAATTTGATAAGCAGTTATGACAAGTGGGACATGTGAGTTTTCTAAACTCCTCCAGGGAGGAAAACTAGCTTGTTAAAATAAGTCATGCAATTGTAAAAATATGCATTAGGACTTGTGAAAACAGGCATAAGCTCTTGTTAAAATTGGCACATTTAGTTGTGAAATTTCAAAACTCCTCCAGGGAGAGAAATGAGCTTGTCAAAATAGCTCATCCACTTGTCAAAATAGGCCTAATCACTTAAAATGGAATATGCACTTGTCAAGTTTGGAACATATAATTGTGAAATTTTAAAACTCCTCTAGAGACAAAAATAAAGTTGTCAAAATAACTCATGCAGTTGTCAAAATAAGCACAACCAGTTGTTAAAATTGTCATAAGTAGTTATGAAAGTTGGGACTTGTGAACTTGTAATCTCCTTCAGCTATGAAAATGAAGTTGTCAAAAAGACTCATGCAGTTGTCAAAATAGACACAACTAGTAGCCAAAAAAGTGAAATCCACTTGTCAAAAAAGGAAATGGCAGTTGTAAAAAATGGTAGATGCACTTGTAAAAATTGGCAATTGCTTCAAGGAGAAAAATGATCTTGGCAAAATAGTTTATTCAGTTGTCTGAACATGCATATACACTTGTCAAAATAGACTTAAACTCTTGTTAAAAAGGGCAAATGCCCATTCATTAAAAAAAAAAACATGAGCACTTATCAAAAAAGGCATATGCACTTGTGAAAATTGACACATGCAGTTGTCAAATTTTAAAAGTTCTTTATGGAGGAAAACATTCTTGTCAAAATAACTCTTGCCCTCGTTAAAATAAGCACAAGCAGTTGTTAAAATGCTCATACATAGTTGTGAAAGTTGTTGAGAGTGGGACTTGTGAAACTTGTGAACTCCTTCATGTACAAAAAGGAACTTGTCAAAATAACTGAAGCAGTTGTCAAAATATACAGGCAATTGTTAAAATGCTCATAGGCAGTTATGAAAGTTGGGGGCAATATAGTCATTTCACATTTTCAATTAATCACAATACAACCCCTTAAAACTTTTTTAATAAGTGAATTTGGTTTGAGACTATTTTATAGTGTTTTTTTTTTTTAATCCTTGAGACCTATCAGTGACTTTCCCATGAATCTATGCAACCTAAGACAACGAATATGTGCATATAATACTGTAGAAGCTTCTGCACGTGTCCGTATGCGAAAGGTTGGAATAATCAAAGATTTTCAAAACGAGGACAGAAATGACTTGCTTGCTCCACGACAGCCATGCATAAGATTGCATTTGATCATTCCAATTTAACAATAATACTGCATCTAGCGTTAGATAACTAAATTATAAATATTTTAAAAAAAATTATTTGAGTTAGCTATATATAAAAATTTTTTATTGGTTTTTCTAAAATACCCTATTTAACAAGTTGCATTGAAAACTATTATCAACAAAAAAAAATCCCATTTAACATATGCAATCAAAATAGCTTTAAAAAGAGGAATGCACCAACATTAATCTCTCTTGTTTGCCTTCAAAAGGTCATCCAAATGAAAGATTCACAGAGAGAATATGCTATATGTAAAACACACTCATTCAAATTTTATGTCCCCTTGATACTGACTATATATGAAACTGTCTAAAATATTTGACGGAGTCTCTCCATCTAACAACAGTAGAAAACTAACCACAAGATGAGAAAGAAGACGAGTGCAACAGTTAACCTGGCAGAAGAGATAGCCAAAGCACTACCATGAGCACCATTTGGACCACTGAACTTCGCAAGCAAAGGAGAAGAAGGTGATATTATTCCAGGAGTCACAATGGCAAGGGATTCGGCAGGCAATATTGCAATTCCATTTTTTTGATGCCCAATATTCGCAGCATTTGATACTGTCGAGACAACAGAAATGGGTTTCTCAGAATCTCCTGGCATAGGAGATGGAGCCAAGGGAGGTGAAGGTGTAGGGACAACAAAAGGTGAGTTAGCTGATTGCAGTGGGGTGGAAGCTTTAGCGAGAGATGGAAGATTTTGTTGGTCAACCTGGGGAGAAGAATGTTGAGGAATCTGAGGAGATGAAGCCTGAAGGATATGGGGTGAAGAAACAAGGAATGAACCCCCAGATTTAAACTGTTGTTGGGGATAAGCTGAACGTTGCCCTGAGGGAAGATGTTGCTGGAAGGTCCCTGGCTTAACACCCAATCCTTGTCTCATCTTAACATCATTAATATCATTAATTTGGTGAAGGGTTGGCATTTGATGTGTCTGCATGTGCGCAGGCACCTGTTGCTTTGTTGCCTGTTGTAACTGCTGCTGCTGTTGTTGCAGCACCTGCTGCCTTTGAAGATATTGCCGCTGCTGAAGATGTTTAAGCTGCTGATTCTGCAACATCTGCTGTTCCTGTGGTTGTTTCAGTTGCTGGTGTTGAAGCATAGTAGAAACTGGCTGAAGAGGATTTGAATTTTGTTGGAGTACACTACCCCCACCTTGTGATGATAAGTGATTGGTATTAGTCTGTTGAGGAGCATTCAGAGAGTTTTGTTGAAGGGTGCTCGCTCCAACCTGCTGCAGGGAATTCACAGAACTAGAATCCAAATTGGCACCAGGTTGCATAGAATTAATCATATTCTGCTGTGTTGCTGACACCCCAGAAATGGAAGGGATAGAATTATGCTGCAAGCTTGCCATACTACTCTGTGGCATTGTCGCTACAGAACTGTGTAAGTTTGTTGATTGCATCTGAGAGTTCATTTGATTTTCATGAGATTGAACTCGAGCAAGTTGGGATTGTGGCTGTGATGCTAACTGCATATGAGGTGGAGGAAGTTGCCCAGACTGCATAGAAGACATAGCCCTCTTGGGCCTATTTGTATTTATAAAATTTATGATTTGCTTCTCATATGAAGCCATTTTTTCCTTGAAACTAGGCACAATATGGCCCTTGGAAACCTGTAGAAATGCTATGAGGCGCTCCAACATTGTTTTGAATATCTTCACCTTCTCAAGCTGCTCTGACTTGGCTTGATGTGGAAGGGATTCATGCTGATAGGAAAAACCAGGGAGGTTAGATAAAGCTCCATAAGATATAATAATTAATTACACACAGACACAAGGCAAATTAAGGGATTTCTTTAGGGAAGAGGTGATGGATTGATGCTTAGAGCATGCTGTAAAGGTTGAACAGTGCAAACATTATTCCAGAGTTGAAGCTACCACGGCAATCATAATTGCTATGGAAAGGCTACTTTACCCATAGAAGTTAAACTCACCGAGTGTATTTTGAACAAACAAGAAATTATACAAAAAAGAAAATAAAGAAGAGCGAAGGAATGAATATCCTCCAAGGAAAAACAGAAAAGAAAAGAAAAACAATGGAAAACGTTAAAAAAAACGAGATGAAGTACCTGCTGAAGTTTAGCTTCAATTTTCTGGTGCAGTTCAGACAATTCTGGCAAGTATGATTCTTTCATGGACTTGATCTGTAAGTCAAAATTAACAGAAACAGAGAACCAAAATATTCAAAACTGAGAACTACGATGGAAACATATATTTTCATTCTTGTGAAAGCTTATTTTTAAAAGCAAGGTTTCATAAATTGAAAATTTTCAAGCTTTGTGCTAACTTGAAGGAGGGTTCAAACCGTTCATTTGTGTTACCAAAAATTGACAACCAAGTCACATTGAAGCATCCGACTGTAAAAAATGAGCAAGAATTTTTAATGTTATTTACCTCCTAGACTAAAAATAGGTCCATTATGCCACTTTGCTGTTGTCGATTGATTGATTATATCCTGAAGTACTACCCGATTTTCATGCAGAACTGAAGTGATAAGAAAATGGGTTATTACCTTTTGGAACACCTCTTCTTGCCAATCATCCCCACCAGATTTTCCAGTCTGTGCGGTTGAATCTAGAGAAGCTACAATATAGTTATATGATACACGAATAAGTATAAAGGGCTCAACAATTGGCACCTTTTTGAAGACAGAAAATAACAGATTAAAGGAAAAAATAGAAAACTTGTTGAAATGCTACAAAAGTAAAGTGACAGATTGGAACAAATATATGCAATAACGTACTTGATGATGAATCTGGAAGGGTTCCTTGTGACTGATATAGTTGCTTTTGTTGATCAAGTACATTTTGCTGTTGAAGCAAAGAACTCGATCCCTGAAGTCTTTGCTGCATATCTTGTAGCAAAAGATTTCGCTGCTGCTGCATACCCAACTGCTGTTGCATCTGTGCAGGTTGAGATTGTATCCATGGCATCAATTGCTGCTGTGGAGCCTGTGACTGTGATTGCTGCCCTTGAGACTGTAATAAATTTGTTACATTTTGTTGTGATTGTTGCTGCACCGGAACCTTTGATTGCTGTACCATGTGCGCAGAGTGCTGGTTAGGCTGCATGCCTGAGTTGCCAGACTGAGGTGCAAGCAGCTGTTGTTGTTGTAACCCTGGGACGTTACTTCCCAATTGTTGCTGATGCATGTTGAATAGATTGTTTTGCCGATTTATCAAATGTGGCTGCTGTTGCTGATGCTGCTGCAGCTTTGGAAGATTATTCTGCTCGTTGGAATTTGGGCCAACAACATTTTGGATAGGAGTCAGGCCAATATTGGATACAGGAGGAGCAATGCTGTTTTGAATGTTTTGAGATAGAAGCTGTTGACGTGATTGGGACTGATTAGGCACTGGAATAGCATGTGACTGCCCCGGATTGTGAATTTGAGACTGCATAGGAATTCCTATAATCATAAACGAAAGAAAGAAAGAGTTTATTATTGAAGACAGAGCAACAAGAACCAAGAAATTAACTAATATGAATCAAACTCCAAACAAGAGAACAACAATTTATAACAAGGAGATAGAGAAAGGTAAGGAAAAAAGAAACTGCAAAGGTACTACAAACCTAACTGTGAATCATATGAAGACAAAATGTTTCTTTGATTGTGTTTGCAAGCTATATTAGTCATCACATAAACTGTCACAATTGAGTGCTGGTTAATTTTTTAGTGCAGAGATACAACAAAAAAGATATGAAAGAACTTAAAAGTCAGAAAATCACTAAAAAAACAAGATACAGGATTATGTAAAATGCCTCATTTCGTATATAGACTTTGGCACCAGATCAGTACACTGCTTCCCTGCCAATACCATCATAGCATATGAGGAAACCAAAATAATATTTATGCCAACCTGAATCAATAGGCTTGTTGCTAGGGCCACCTGCATTTGATTGCATAGCATTGACCATGGTATTCTGGGTTTTATTCTCCATTGTAAGCATCTTCAAAGATATTTTCCGAAGATAATCAGACTGAAATAAGGGAGTAGCACATAAAACAGTCAAACTTCTATTTTGTACATGTTAACAAAAGTAATATAAAAGAACATGACAACTATGAGGGTGAGATGCGTTGTTGTGAATAAACCTGGCCTGTTGCAGCAGTATAAATCTTTTCTTCAAACCTTTGAGCAATTTTGCGCAATTCATGCAATCCATCTTGACCAGAAACAGGAAGATGCTTCTTTAACGTATCCATTCTATAACATGAAAACATATGACATACAGGTCAAACCAATTTACATTACCGAGTGAGACAATATTAAATGAAAATTACATTTTGTTGACAATTCTTTGACGTGAATCGGGTTGCAGTTGAGTTCTCCAATCACTTGTATCCATAGTGGATTCAGTGCCTTGTGTGGGTCTCCAGTTGGCATCCATCGCATTTGAATTAACTGAAACACCAGAGAAAACACTCTAATCAAACCAGACTCTAAAAGGAAGCAAATAGAGGAACAAGTTATGCATACATATGTACAAGAGATCTTATACTTATTACGACTCATAGAATTTGATAATTTGTTAGAGGCTTAAATTACGATTATACCTTTAAATTGTAATAATTTATATAATATTCGACATTAATTTGAACATGATAGACAAAGAACTGAGAGTAACAATACTGTATATAGAGGCATGTGGCATATGGTGGGGAATTGAAAGAAATTATGGTTATGATGTGTCTTTGTTATACACAAATAAAAGGAAATGAGAAATCAGCCCCGGGAAAACTTCAGAAGATTCACAGATGTTAGGCATATCAATAAGCATTAACAGGTTTCAACATGATTGTCCAAATTAAATTAATTTAGAGTTTTGATTATACCTATAACAGAAAACGTTCATTAAACATGCCCAAATATTATGAATTTCAATTAAACTATATAAGGTTTCACCATATCGTTACCCTACATTTTACACAGGAGTGATATGTGTCCAAAACCACAGAATAGTATTAAATTATTTCATTTGTCAAAGTAAAAATTTGACTGGTTTGTAATTTAACTATCGGTTCTCAAGCCAGTAATTTCTTTTGAAAATACTACCTTGGTTAAAATTTTCCCCCGTAGTAGATTCATCGACTCTACATGCATTCTCACTTCTATCTCAAAAATTCAGATACCTTGGGTTACTCCCTATAGTTTATACTCCTGAGTCTTGACCTCTTCTCAGCCTACTGTACTCCAATTTTCAGTTTCAAATTCAATGAATACATTTGGTAGAATTTAATTAAGAGTGGAATGACAATTGACAAATAAGACCCTTGCGAACTTAAAAAGTTTCAATAACAATTCCAGACTTGAGTATAATTCTCTCCTTTCCGCCTTCAATTAACTTTATCCCCCGAATAAATTAATGTGATTCAGCAAAGCTTAAAGCTATTCTATAATACTAGTGACTTCTAGCAAAGGAACTTAAAAGCAATGGGGGAAACGAATCAATCTTTCACAAACGTTTCCAAAACAAACAATCCAAAATCGAAGAGAAAAAAATTCAGTATTCCAGGAAAATCGAAATGAAATTTTGAACGGAAATCAGTACGATCATATCCTGGGAAAGAGAAATACCAGGAAGCCAGAAGTCTGTGAAACGTCCGCCACTGAAGTCGGCTGGTCGCACTCGCGGAGTCGCGACTCGTGAGCGGTTCGCGGACCACGGGAGACTTTCAAAGCTGCGCTCAGATTGAAAAATGGAGAAAGCAAAACGGCTTAAGAAAACTTAACCAATCAGCAACCCAAATTATTATATAGTGAGAACTAGATCATACTCCCCCGTGCGTTGCACGAAGAGCCGGTACTTCATTACTTCAATTAAAATTGATGTAATTATGAACCATCTTAATGTTATGAACAATCTTTTTAGCCTTAAACAATTTTTTTTTTTTTTTGCCAGTTCCTTAAACAATATTATTTTGACTTAATTATCAACTACAATTTAATTATATATTTTTATTAGAGGCTAAACACATAGGAGAAAAGTTACATAGTGATTTTTTTAAGAGCATGAGCGCCCATGTGTTGTTCTGGGGAGCTTATAAATAATATCATCATCAATTATAATATATTCTGCTATTCTACTAAGTTATGACGATGCATTTCTTTCATTGATTAAATTTTACTAATAGAAAAAATGAAATATTGGGTTAAACCCATTTATACTAATAAAGAAACTGAAAAGCTTAAAATTATTAACACACTGCCTTAATGCTTCCACATAAATAAGCATCAAACTTAATAAGTTGTTTCAAAATATAGCATTGTTGCTTTATTGAGTTTAACACACATACCATCAATTCTTCAACCTATAAAGTACCGGAACATGAATATCAAATATTTATTATAGCACCTACAATTTACATACATCAACATCAGAAGAAATATTGGCCAAAACATAATAAAACATATTCTCCGCAAATTATCAATATAATAAACACACAAATTCCATTAAATAATACATTTGTCTGTAGTGACTTTCAACATAAGATTCTTCTTGATAGCATTTATATGAACTGAAATGTAAATTGTTGGGATAATTTTTAAACACGGCCTTTCAATATGACATGAGCCTTTTCACAAAAGGTTTGATTACACTGTGTATTGAACCTCTTTCAGCTTTAATTCAGAATTATCAGGATAAAACAGTGTTGACTTAATTCAAAAATTTAGTCCACATAGGAAGTGAAGCTAACAGTTGGCAATACATCAATATACAATATGCTTATAATAAAAAGCAAGCAGCTTGTCCCATTAAAAAAACAAAAACTGCCATTAAAGCTTTTTATATTTATATGTTGCAGTACTTCTCTTCTCAATAGGTGGGACTTTATTAAGGTATAGACTTCCTTTTCTAAATTTGGTATTTTATGTTAAAGGATCAAAAAGACCATGCAATAGTTTATTGCTTCATTATACGACATAAATTAAATGATGTTTTAATAGCTTAAACTTTGTTTTACAAAATTAGCATTATCACATATACCAAAAAAGTAATAAAAAAAACCACCTTTCTTACATTATAGGTTGAAGCTATAAAAAAACCACCTTTTTTTCATTACGGTAAATTGCAAAAGTCAAAAGAGAAAATGTCCAATAAAACCAAAATAAAACCTATGATTGAAGAGACAACCCCACCCAAAGTTATATCTGCACTTCAATGAGCTTTTAAAAATCCACATACATTTAGCATATATTCGCAGCAATTTCTTTTAAAAATCCAAGCTTTTTCCTTTTGTTTTGTCCAATACATCCTTTTGCTTTATTTTTTTGGGTGTTTTTGTCCGACTTGAAAATGTTCCCCTTTTTTGACTTTTGTGGAACAGTTTTTTAAAGATGTTCCAGACCATCCCGTGGGTTAGGCATTAAATATGGTTAGAAATGATAATAAGTGAGGAACCACTTCAATTAATCAGTCCTCATTAGTTACTTTTAATTCTTTTTTTTTTCTTTTATATTAAATTAGATTGAACAATTTTCAATGCGTTTAATTTAAACTGTTTTATTTTAAAAGAAATAAATATAAAATACCATTCCATACTTTTAAGTTGATATTGATTTTAAATATAAAAATTATTTTTATATTTACCAATATCCTTGACGTTGGTCCAACAATTATAAACCCGTAAGAGAGAGACATGAAGGTACTAAGTGGAATTTAAAAATTCAAAAAATTATCTTGGGTTTTTCATAAAACACTCATGCTTTTTTTTATTCATGATATGGGATGGACCCATTAATTTGATTTGAATTTTTTATGAAACTCCATCTCCCACCTGTGACTCCCTACATAATAGATGTATCTCTTCTTTTGACTTTTGTCTAACAGTTTTTTAAAAATGTTTCAAACCATCCCATGGGTTAGGCATTAAATATGGTTTGATGTGATAATAAGGAACCACTTCAATTAATCAAACCTCATTAGTTACTTTTAATTCCTTTTCTTCTTTTATACTATGTATTATATTAGGTTGAATAATTTTCAATGCATTTAATTTAAATTGTTTCATTTAAAAAGAAATAAATATAAAATACTACTTCAATCTTAAGAATTGATATTGGTCTTAAATATAAAAATTATTTTCCAGATCTATAAATCCTTTTATAATTTACCTCTATTGATATTTATTTAATAATAATCGAGTAAAACTGTAAGAGAGAGAGAGAATTAAAAAAGATAATTAAGATGTTTTATCCACCAGATTCAATGAGTTGTGATCCCAATATGCCAAAATCAAGTAAGACTGCTTGGCCAAAAAAAAAAAGTAAGACTGCAAGTACCGGTCCACGAAGGTACTTAGTTGGGTTTCAAAATTCAAAAGGTTATCTTGGGTTTATCAATACACACATGCTTTTTTTTTTAACTCATTATGTGGGATGGGCCCATGGCACATCTTTTAAAGAGCCGGTCCACGAAGGATTTGATTTGAAGTTTTTATGAAACTCCATCCTCCACTCGTCACTCCCTGCATAAAGCTTTATGAAACTGTTGAAAATATCATAATACATGTACACACTGGAATGGCGCATACAATGCTCGAGGACATGAATGTTAGGAGAAAAAATTGAGAATGCCTTATGAACAATAACCTGTGTCTGAAGCGGATATAAAGCCGTGAAATGATGTGGCTTGGGTGAACAGATCTTAATAATAGATATATATTGGCCAAAACATAATAAAAAATATTCCCTGCAAATTATCAATATAATACGTAATAATCTACTCATTCACATAACTCAAATACAGTCAGTCATGGTTTAGATTAAAATAAAATATTTCACATATCTACTGTGCATACAGAATATTACCAATGTGCAGTCAAATTTGATTTGTCTATATCACAGCTGCAAAAAAAAAAAAATTCCCATGTTTCAACCTGTACATCATTGCATAATATGCTAAAGATTTAAAAAGATATCTTAAAACAATAAAGTTATAAAAGCTGTTAAACAAAAAAATAAAGCTATAAAGCATCATGCCTAAAATTAAATCTATAAATTTCCATGTACTTGAAGGATCTGACTAGATTTTCAGATCACAGGCCTAGGTGACTTCAAGCAACAACAGAATCAAATAAATTCTGAAATAGGCAATTGAGTGTTTTTGAGAATTGAGTGGCTTCCTATTCGTCCTTCCCATCCCTATTTCTCTATGTTGTGAGGGATGTTGAGTAGGGCGGTGGGACAACAATGGTGTCATGTTAAAGTTAACCAGGCATCCTAGCGTGACTAAAGCTTGAAACCTTCTAGCTAACTCCCCTATTATTATTAATATCATCGTTATGTTTTTTATTAGGCTTGACCGAACAGATAATTTGTAATGGTTTGTGACACTATTGTCCATCATGGGAAGTCACTCGATCGGATACTTTTTGACAAAGTGTACTCAAAATGAATAATTAAAGGCAGACCCAGTCATTAAAGTAGATCCAAGGCCAACATTTACCTCACATTGGGGTTTGTCTCCGCAATTGAAAGCAAGTGGGTCCAAGTTTAATGTGTCACCTGCATCACTAATTTGTTTGTATCATGACAGAAAGAAGCCATCCCTTAATGAATAATTAAAGAAGCCATCACTAATTTTTTTGTCACACATCATATAGCAGTTAAGGAAATTCTGAAGAGAGTTGAGAAGGTAAGAGAAGAGATTTTTAATGTCAATGCTTGAGTGAGATTTTGATTTGTCATAATCTCACATTAAGCAGCTGGACATACCTTTTTTAGATGAATTTCTCTGCATCATCGTCAGTTTTGTATATTCCTCTTCAAAGTAATACAATATCATTTGACTCTTTTTTTTTTTCAATACAAATATCATTTTACTCTCTATATACTTTTTGGGATTGTTCTTTTTTAAAAGTGATATAATTTTGTCCATTAGTTTTCTCTGTCGCTTTCTTTTTCTCACAGCAACATTACTTGACAAGTGATAAAGTCAGTCAAACTCTTGCATTTTAAGATATCATAATCCATTAGCATACAACTCAGCAATTATACAACGAAAGGAGTCAAAATAGGAATACCCAGATCCTCAAATCCTCTTTCCAAGAATTTTCAGAGCAAATGTGTCGAATACATACCTCATGAAGCTTTCCCAACACCCAACTGAATGAATGACAAAAGGGGTATCACAGCAACTCACAGCTTGGGCAACACATTGATCTAAGCCACAAAAAGCGAAAATCCCTAGAATGTTTTCTTTGAAATGAAAATCAAGGAAAAGAGGCATCTACCTTTCGCCTTAAAGGATTTGAGGATTTGCGTTTAATTTTGTTCTTTGAAATGAAAAAGAGCGTGTTGGCATGGGAGAAAGATTACCTTGAAGAATAGACACGAATCCAAATCAAACTCCCCAGCTTGCTTCAATGCATCCTCATCTCTGCCTCCGGCCATCCTGATCATTGCTTCCCCGCCAGATTCGTGGCCAGATCTGCCCACAACCCCTCGTCTAGGGTAACTCGCAGCATGAAAAGAGAGAGGGGGAGAAAGATTACCTTGAAGAACATACACGAATCCAACTCAAACTCCCCAGCTTGCTTCAAGGCATCCTCATCTCTGCCTCCGGCCATCTTGATCGTTGCTTCCCCGCCAGATTTGTGGCCAGATCTGCCCACAATCCCTTGTCTAGAGTAACTTGTGGCATGAAAAGAGAGAGGGCGAGGCCATGAAGATTAAAGAGAGAGGGAGAGGAGAGAGATGACATGCTTTCGAAATGAGTAGTTGGTTTTGAGAGAAAGGAGACAGTAATACAAAAAAGAAAAAGTTGGACCAGGGTATTTTTTTTAGTCAAAGAAAGACAGCTGGATGAATATTATTGAGGAGAGTAGAAAGGTGAATTCAAATTTTGAAATTTGAATTCACAGAACCAGTTGTTCGGCTTGAAGGCATGAGCCCGAGGTAAAATATTTTATTCCGGAAATTCATGATCGGCTTATGAACAGTAAATTAAGTCAAGAGCCACACTTAAGCCGCGTAAGGGATCAACTTCCTGGAACAGATTTTATATATATATTGATGATATTGATGATTACAGTTCCAACAAAAAATAAAAAAATAGTCCTTTAAAATTTTAAATGAAAAAATATTTTTATTAATAATCCTGGATATAGGTTATTGACAATTTCATGAGTCTTTATTAATAATTTTTTAGAATTATTTTTTTATTTTAAGATTTTAAGGGATCATTTAATTTTTTTTTTTTGGATCTAATTATAATTCTCCCAATTATATAGGTTTTAGAAGGAATCGGATGATTACCTTCTTTTTCACTTTTTTATGAAACTAGGGGACAAGTGTCCCGGTCCAGCTCACATGAAAGGGGAAACATCTTGGTAAACTTCGCTTTTTATTTTTTATTTTTTGGTAAAAAGTTTTGTTTGATTTCATTTTAAAATCAGTGCAATTAATACATCATATAAAATATTTTGGCAAAAATTATATAAAATATAAAAAATAACAAACTATAATACACACACATGGATAAATTATAAATAATATGATCTTATTGCCTAATCCACACTAAATGGTCTTGTTAAAAATTTATTAAGTGTGAGGTTATGAGCATGATGGAATGATATGTGAGTTTATATATGCAGCATTTCATTCGATTTCATATACAACTGAAAGTAACTGTTTGACAATATGTATGTTTTGGAGATTGAATGCCTCTAGAGAGAGAAACTTTCCTTCTCCAAGAAGCGAGAAGAGATTGTCATTTTGTCTTCCTCTGTATGTGTCTTCTGACATGCAAGCTTCAACCATTTTAGGCCCATATCGGCTGGTTTAATCATTCATTTCCTTATCTTTTATAGATTTCTGCTATACATTTCATGTTTTTGGCTTTAGGTTTTTAAAGTTATTAAATTAGGGTTGTCTTTTGAGGATATCTGGAAATTGATTACGCTACTTTAAGATCTTAGGCTTAGTCTACTATTTTAGTTTGTTCTTCTTCCTTTTCTCGATAAATCTCTACCTGTTACCTTCAATTCCTTCTCTGCTTCCTTTTGCCTTCTTCTTAATTGGTAGTCTAGCATTTAATGAACTTCGGTTGTCCAACATTCATTCCTATGATACTTGAAGATCATTCATCATTGTTTAGTACGGCATGTAGGATTTTTTTCTCTGATTAAGTCTCTATGCTATTGTGGAGTAATCGGTGAGTTTTGAGTCCCAATGTTCTTCTTTGCATCTTTCTTTTTTCTTTTTGATTCCATTTGTTTACTGATATCGTTTTTATTGCTAAAGCAATCAATTAAACTAGGACCAACTACAAATATAATATAGTGGCAATCTAGGTCATTCTCTCAAAAAGTAATCTATGGGTTTTTCTTAAGGTTGAATTTAGCGATGAAAAATGCAATGGAATGAACCTAAACAAAAATGTAAGACACTACTACATAAATGCAAAATGTAAATAACTCTAAAACATATATGAGGATGAAACTAACCTAAATGAATACTAATGCAATTTTTGGGATGTTTCTTATGGAAGGAAAATTGAAATCCTAGGCAAAGATATGGACTAATAACCATGGAACTCAAATAAGAAAAGGTAAAGAAGATGTTTACTCAAGTATGGTGAAGAGAATACCTTAGGATTTATATGGAGTTAGCTTTCTTAGCCCTAATTAATTAATTAAACCAAAGGGAGATTAATAAAAAAGAGGAATTAATAAATTTAATCACCTAATTGAAGTATGAAAAACCCCCAAGCTCAATAACACCTACTCTACTCTAGAAAACTCATAATGAAATAAGAGATAGTTAATTACACCCATTAAAATCGAAACTCTTGCACTAACGTGCGAAGCTGCTCTAACGTCAACTCAAGGGCTTGAGATGCGTTTGCGCTTAGTCCATTGCTTCTTTTTAATACGCACCGGCTTTCGTACGTTTGTGCTTGGGCCGTTGCTTGTTTGCACCGGCTTTCGTGCTACAAGAGGAATGAAGATTATTGGCACGAACAGTAAAAAGATAGTCTTCTCCTTCATGCTTTAGGAAGATAGGAAGACAGTTAGCTGTTAGTAAGTCAGTAGCTAGTCATTCAATAATAAGTTAGTGGTGCCTTTCGGTGAACTCAATTTCTTTTTTAGTTTGCTTTGCACGAGCACTATAAGATTCCCTTGCTTCTTGGCTTTTTAGCGTTAGCTATTCTATTTTCTTGCTGGGATATGTACAAGAACCTTAGCTGTACCTTATTTGATTTGACCAAAGAAGCTTAATATCATATGGAATAGGATTAGGATTAACTACACCTATTTGATAGTTTTGGTATTGAAGACGCTTAGTGCTTGGGCTAACGTTTGAAGAGGTTAATGTATTACTTGTGCTAAGGTTACTAGTAGCTCTACTGAAAGGAGAGGAGGGAAGATTGATGGTGATTCAAAAGAAAAAGAGGTTGATGCTAAAGATCAGTTGGAGTATCTGCAACAATGTAAAGAATCCATGTGGAACCCAAAATCCGGTTGCCAGAGGGTGACCGAAATACTAAAAAAAGTCCCTATTTGCCATTTGAGTTATATCCCTTAGGTGTACTTTACATTATTGGAAAATATTATTTAGAGAAGAGGTGAGAGCTACTTTTAAAATCATTTCAATCTTTTTTACCTGCAGACTTGAATGACATACCCAAAGTTGTTTCGAAGAAGAAATGACTAAATTGCCACATCTTAGTGTCTGCGTTGGTACTAAAGCCCTTAAACTTTGCTTCCTTCATCTCATTTCCTTTCTTCACATTGACAATCCCTCTCACTTTTTGAAAATTGTGAACATCTCCTTTTCTCTTTTCTCTTATTTTTCCATGATAAAAAAATATCAACTGATAGGTTAAGATCAACTGCTATGTTGATCCTTTTCGTTTGGCTCATTTTTTTCCAAGTTAAGATGTGGTTCTGCTCTCATTGGTACTCTCACTTTTCTTCTTTTCTTTAAGCAATTTCCCACCTCAATCTTCGTCATTCTATTTGTCCCCATCCCAGTGAGACTTATAGGTCCATATACCATCTCCACAACTCACCGTTCCTAGTGATATTTGAAAGGAGTAAAGATATTGAAGCAAAAGTAGATATGCTGCTTGTAATATCCCAATCTATGATTAAGGGCTAAATACTTCAAAAGTGATGTAATTATTGTTAAACAAACACTTTTGAAGAATATGATGTGAATTTCGATTCGAATGTGTTCTAATCAGTGCCTAAACCCTATATTTAAGTTCAATGGTGGATTAACATCTAAATTGAATTAAATAAGAGGGAGGGCACATGGTAAGGTGAAATAGAATGATAAAATGTGCTTAGTGGTGATTCAAGTGGAATTGTCATAATCAGGGGCAAAATGGGTAAAAAGGAAAGTTACCGACCGGTTGGTTAGTTACTGAAGAGGAAACTCATTGGTAATTGGAGATCAATGGTTAGGATTGATTGATCAAGGGGTGGAATCTTGTGCAATGGAGTTCATGTGTGACATGGAAGAGGAGAATAAGATCTTGCCAAGTGTCAAAGCATGAGCCATAGGATCCAAGTCAAACATTCAACTTATTTTCTCTTCCCTCCCATTCTTTTAGGTCGGCTAAAAGGTCTCTTCAATCTCAAAATCAGATTTTATCTTCATCATCTCACCTCTTACTCCATCTTCCATTTTTGTTCAAGGTGCTTGAGGAAAGAGAAAGAAGAAGGCTTAAGTATAAGTGAGAATTTGTCCATGAATGCTCAATTTACCTTCATTAATATTGTTCATGGTTTTGAGGGCTTCATGGCTATGGTTTTAGGTTTTTGAAGTGTGGTGTTTGAGAACTTGAGAAAAATTGAAAGTTGGAGAAACAAGGAATTTGCTTTGGGAAGAAGAAGAGGTAAGAATTTAACACATTTTGAACTAAGTTTTGTAACCATTGATCAAGTTTTGAGAATTTTGAATTTTCCCCCTGATTTTCATGTGATTTTGGTTTGGAAGAATTGGATTGTGTGATGTGTTGGAATAGGTGTCATTTTGTGCTTTGGTGCCAATAGAATTGGTTTGGAATCTTAAATAGAAAGGAATTGCATTGTGAGTGTTGAATTGTGTTATCGTGTGACATGTTGTGTCTCTTGTGGAACATGTCAATATGAGTTGAATTTGGTCATTTTGGTGTTTCCAATGGATTCCTTATGAAACATTGGTGTGAGAATGGTATTTGTTGTGAATTTGGAACCATTGGAAACAATGGCACAAAAACTGAAATTCTATCCCTTAAAACTTTGTGCAGGGCAGTCAAGTTGTATGGACATTTTGAATAGGCAAATGGTGTCTAAAAATTCTGAAACTTTCTAGTCTTAAATTTCACATTCCAATCTTCAAAATGGACATATAATTTGTGTCATTTCGTTTTGTGAGCTTGGAGTTGTGGTTGCCCAAAGTTTGATGTCGAAACTGGACTTAATTCGGGAGCAGTGTGGACTTTTTTGTAATCCTGGAATTGTATTGTGATTTCTAGTAATGGTTCATATTTTTTTCTATGAAGAGGACTTAAATAGCTTTCACTTGGCCTTAGGATCACCTCATTTTGATTTTTCTAGAATTAGTTATGATTTTTCAAAGTTTCCTTGGCTGCAGCCAGAATTCTTAGCTGCAACGCAAAACTTTCTGTGCACGTTTGGCCACAGCCAGAAAATCTTAGCTATAGCCAAAAACCTTCTGTGCACGTTTTGGCTGCAGCCAACCCCCATTTTCAACATTTTGTGATTTTGGAAAAGTGGTTTCCAACTTAGTACTTCCCAACCCTTTAAACCGTATTTAGGCTTCTAGTAACCACCTAAAGAGTGCAATGATAACCAGCTTTAAGTATTATAAAAGTGGGAATTTGGAATAGAGATTAATCCATTGTCCTTGATTTTGGTTTATAGGATTCGATATTTACCCTGTACGCGAACAACCTGTGCCTGAGCACCTCCGGAAAGAAAAAGGTAGTAACAATTTCTCTTATACTATGTTTAAATGCATTGTATGTATGTGTTATCATTGTTTTGTGATAATTCTGTATGTGAAAGCCAGCGAGGCTATGTGAATGCCAGTGAGGCTATGTGAAAGCCAGTGAGGCTATGTGAATGCCAGTAAGGCAATGTGTTATGTGTATGCCAGTGAGGCAACATATATATGTGACAGCTGATATGCTGTGTTTTGTGCTGCTGTGTGGTTTGATGATTTACTTGCATGCTATGCGTTTATGTGTGGAATAAGTGATTTGTTACTGCTGGGATTCTTTTGAATCTCATTCTTTTCTTTGACTAACCTTCAGACAGGGCAAGTGGCTACAAAGGGAAGGAGACGACCAAGGGCGGCTAGGACTACCGTAGGAATATAATTTGGGTTGTTGGTTATCAGATTTTGATTTAGGATTACTGTATATTATTGGGATGTAAATATTATTTTGGATACAGTTATGTAATCCCCCAAAATGGGAATGTATGAACCCTTAGTATATATATATATATATGAAACCTGGGGGTTGTCGGGATTTTTGCTATACACTCTGATATGTATAAATGTGATTTGACTACACAGGTAATTATATTCGAAATTTCAAAATTGAGACCAAGGTAAGGTAGAAATTTTGAAAGAATTTGTGAAAACTCTACCGGAAGGAAGGGATTGGATGTAACGCCCCAAATTTCAATTAAGGGCTAATGACGATTATTGTGAATAATTTTGTGAATCAAAATGGACTTGAGATCCAAATTATTATTGGAAATGTCCAACACCCTGTATTTTAGCATAATTATGTGACAAATAATTATTTAGGCTAAAATAGGGGTAAATGGCTCATAAAGAAGAGGAAAAGAATTAATTATGTGTTATGTGGCAATTTAAGTAAATGAGCCATAATCAGTGAGAAATTGAAAGAATGGCCATAAGTTAGTGATTAATGGAGAGATTACTTACTAACTAAGGAGAAATGAGATATATAACTAAATGGCTAATGGAGTTGTTAGAGTAACCAAGTGGTTACTTACTTTATGGGAATGCATAAGATGTGAACAAGTGTCACTTGATGATGAAGAGAGATAAGAAGAAAAGTCAAAACACCATTTTTTATTCATTTCCTCTCTTTTCTCTCTCTCATGCGTATGGAATGACTAGGGGCAGAAATTCTGCACCTAACGCTCATCTTCATCATCACACACTTTCTCTCTCTCTCTCTCTCTCAATGTAACCCCCTGACTTTAACATGTAATTATAATTCGATATTACATAATTAAGTTGAATTAGAGACCATCGGATAATTAAACTCATTTCATCTTCCTACTTTACAGTAGGAGTTTCACAAAGTTTTTTTTTCAAAAATTCTTTCCTATCCTGGTCTCAATTTTCAAAACTCGAATATAATTACTTGTGCAGTTAATTTACATTCACATACATCAGAGTGTATTACCAAATCCCCGGCAACTCCCGGGTTCTATGTATATATAATCTAAGGGTTTATAAGTCTCCACTAGGGGATTACATAACCAAAATCAAATATAGTATTTACATCTCAGAATATACAGTAATCCTGAGTTCAAAAGTAGATAACTAACTCCCAAAATCAAATATACCCCGTAGGGTCCTAATCGCTCCGGGTTGCCCGTTTCTCTTTAGCGCCACTAGCCCTGTCTGAAATATTAGTTATTGGAAAGAATAAGATTCAAGAGAATCCTAGTAGTAACAAATCACTCATACAATGCACAAACACATAGCATATATGATCATGTTAAGCAGCATTACAACGTATCATGGCTCACGCCACAAACAACAGCACTCATAGCTGTAACTCTATGCGTCATCTTTCGCTGCGATCTCTATGTGATCACAAGGTATGACAATGTATTCTCAATGCATGACAAACATACATACAATGTTTCACACACAGTATAAGAGAAAGAGTCACTACCTTGTTCCTTCCTGACATTCTTCTGCACCATGGGCTCTCGAGGGTGGCAAATATCAAATCCTATAAACCAAATCAGGGACAACCCGTCAATCTCTTTTCCAAGTTTTCCAATTTCGTAGTACTTTATGTTGGTTATCATTTAGACTCTTTAGGTGGCTATTATAAATCTAAACATATCCCCAAAGGGTTGAAAGAAACTACCTTAAAGATACCTTTTTCGGGTAAAGCACACTAATTTTGGGTTGCCTTACTCGAGTGAACAAGGTCTCACTCGAGTGTTGCCCTCACCCGTGCTCGAGTCCTAGTGAGTACGACACAGAAAGTGTTTGCCCAAAAGCAAACCTCAAAATATCTCTCACACTCACCCGAGCACAAAAAGCTACACTCGAGCGATGACCTCAAGTGCACTCGAGCTCTAAAAAGTGAGGCCCAACAAGTGACTACCCGAGAGCAACCATAAACTCCCAGGTCTTAAACTTACTCCCTCACTCGAGCATGCCCATGCTCACTCGAATGGGATCATATCTCACTCGAAAGTCAGGAAGTGTACTCTTACCCTTCCACTCGAAAACACCACTGAGGAACCAAAGAAAACAGAAACCTACTGATGCACTCGAGTGAGCTCATACCTCACTCGAGTGATACGCATCAAAAGCCAGAAACGCAGCAACTGGTATGGTTTTCCAAAGTGACCTAAACTGATCTCAATAGGTTCTATTCTTGCACCAAAGCTCATTCTCACCTAAAATTCCATAAGGAACCTATTGGTAACCTCAAAATATCTAAAATCACACCCTAAATACAATTTGTCCTTAAATCTCCATATTCCACTCAATAACTAAATCATTAACACTTTCATTTCTTACTTCTAAATCAATTCCAACCAACTCAAAATACCATAAGCTACCAACTGAACAGTGACGCTCCCTCCAATTCCCACTTTCATTTAATACCAATATTCAAGGCAAAATTCTAGAATTTACAAAACTTAACCAACATTCAAAACACAACCATCAAAATACATCAAATCGTTACCTCTTTCACTTGGTAAGATCAAATCTTTGTTTCTCCAACTTTCAGATTTGAGAAAACACCAAATCACCACTTTTTAAAATTCTGAAAACATAGAATTCAAGCTCTCAACTTCTTGAACAAGGTTAATGTAGAGTGTTTGAGCATGTGAAGTCATTTAGGGCACCTACCTCAAGTTTTCTTCTTTCTCTTTCCTTCCTTATGCAGCGAAAATGGAGGATGATGAGAGCGAAATGAGATAAGAGAATGATGATCCAACTTCTTCCTTTTCCCCATGCACAAGCAGACTTGAAGGAAAGAGGGAAGAGAAAATGAGTTTGAAAATGTTGACTTCATCCATGGTCCTCAATATGCCACTTGTCATGATGCTAGACTCTCCTTTCATCCACACACATGAACTTATTCATACATAATTCACCTTCTCAATTACTTAATCCTAGCCATTGATTCCTTTGACTTTTAATCGCAACCGTTGATCTTCAAGTTACCAATGAGTCTCCTCTTCAGTAATTGACCAACTGGTAGGTAAATTTACCGTTTTGCCCCTGATTATCACAATGCCTACTATACCATCAACAATCATATTTGCATCATAATCCACATTATTTACTTCAAAAGTGTTTAATTAACATTAATTACATCATTTTGAAGTTATTAGCCCTTAATCACAATTTAGGATATTACACTCAAGCTCTTGTGCGCCATTTTTGAAGGAAGAAAGAGAAAAGAAAAGCTCAAGATTTAGGTAAGATCTTGACCTTGAATGTCAAAATTTCCTTCTTTAAAGTTGTTCATCTTGTTAAGAGCTTTCATCTTATGGTTTTATATTTTCCATTGGTGGTGTTTTAATCACACAAGGAAATCTAGAAGTTGGAGAACCAAGGAACTTCTTTGGGAAAGTGTTGAGGTGAGTGAAAGCTTCATTTTCATATAAGTTTTATGGCCATTGGTTGGACCTTGAATTTCTGGAAATTTTGCCCTAATTCTCTTGATTTAGGGTCATGGGGAGTATGATTTGTTGTTGTCATGGAAATGGTGTCTTGTTTGGTGTTTTGAATGAATTGAATTGAATTGAAGCTTAAATGTAAAGTTTGACAACTTTGTGTTGATTTTGTGTATTGGGCAAAAACAGGGCATGTCAATGGGTTGAAATTTTGGTTATTTTAAGGTTTCCATTGTGTTCCTTTTGAGAAATTGTATGGGAATATGTTTGGTTATTGATTTTGGAGTCATTGGACACTTTGGTAGAAAATTGGAAATTTGTCAAGTGTGAACTCTGTTCTGGGCAGTTAGTTCCACGAAAGTTTTGAATGACCAAATGGTGTTGAAAAATTCTAAAACTTTCCAGTCTTAAATATCACATCCCAAGATTCAAAATAGACAAATAATTCATGTCATTTTGTTTTGTGAACTGAGAGTTATGCTTTGCCAAAGTTTGGGACAAAAATTGGACTCTGTTTTATAGCAGTGTTGAGTTTTATGTAATTCTAGAATTTTTTTGGTGATTTCTAGTTATGGTCCATATTTTTCCAGTAAATAGGACTTAAATACCTTTCATTTGGCTTTAGAATCACCTCATTTATATTTTTCTAGAATTAGTTATGATTTTTGGAAGTTCAGCCAAGAATTAAGGAATTTCTTGGCCGCGGCCTAAGGTGGCTAGCCGTGGCCCAAACCTTTCTGTCCTGATTATAGCCACGGCCAGTGACCTTATGACCATATTTTGGCCACGGCCCATGGGTGGGCTGGCCACGGCCAACCCCTATGTTCCAGGACTTTGAGTTTTTGAAAAGTGATCTTCAATCTATTGTTTCCCAACCTTTTAGGGCTTTTATTAGAGGCATTTGTGGCCTCTTAAGGGTCAATTATGATAACCAAATGTAAGTGTTATGAAGTGAATTAAGTCTTGGAATAGAGTATAACTCTTCGTCTTTAATTATGATTCTAGAATTTGACATTTTCCCTACTCAGGAGAGACCGGTGCAAGGATACACCCGGAAGGATCAAGGTAGTGACTCTTCTTTTATGCTGTGTATTATACTTGGTATGCATGTTTATCATTGTAAATGTGTTATTGGCCATAAGGCATTATAGCGTGACCAGTTCAGCGTGAGCCGTCGTAGGGGGCAATGCTTATGATACCTACCCCGGCCGTTGTATCTGTCGTTGTAAGTGTCGAGGCTGCGTTATGGAATCATGGATTCCTGTTTAAGTATCTAGCCCGTGGGGCTGCGTGTTGTGAAATGTTTTATATAGATCCCAGCTATGGTGATATATGTGATATGTTTATATGGATGTGCAATACAACAAGCAGTTCAGCGTGAGTCGTCGTAGGGGACGATGCCCATGATACCTACCCCGGCCGTTGCAACTGTTGTTGTGATTGTTGTGTGTTGTATAGATTATTTATTTTCATGCTTTGATGTTGTGCATATTATGAGTGATTTGTCACTACGGGGATTCCTTAGACTCTCCCAAAAACAAATTTTTAGACATGGCCGAAGGATTTAAGAGAAAGTGGGCAATGAAGAGTGGTTGAAGCTCCGAGCTAGGAGTCTATTTTGGTTTAGGTTATCATATTGTATTTTAGATTAATTGTTGGGAAACCATTACATATATTGGAATTGTGGTATAGTTTGTGTAATCCCCAAGAAAAGGGAAAGAAATTATTGGTATTTGTGTCTTGTAAAACTCTTTCTTGATTAATAGAACCCGAGTGTGTTGGGAATTTATATTGTACTCTGATATTGATAAATAGAATCTAATTGTACAGGCCATTTGTGTATTTGAAATGTAAATATGAGACCATTGTGAATAGGTTTTGTAAAAGTTTTTATAAACCCTGTTTTGGGCAAAAGATTATTTTTAATAAGTCCCAAATTGTCTTATAGTCTCAAATTCAATTAATTACATATTTTGAACATAAATCTCAGCCAATGTCATGAAGGGGGTTACATTGGAAATGAATTTTAATTATCCGACGATCTCTAATCCATTCTAATTACACATTTTCGAATCATAATTACGGTTTTCAAGGCAGGGGGTTACACTGCTTACTGGCTAGATTGAACTATCTCTACCTTTTTTGACTCCTTTTCCTATAAGGAAGCTTGAAAGAGGTAATTCTCTGATCTAATCTATGATCTGAAAAGATAGATAGTCTTTTTTCGATTTCGTGCATTGGAATGGCTATTCATAAACTTAAACAACCTTTTTTCATACCTCTTATTGTTAGAGATAATCGGAGAGATATTAGTATTCCTATCAATTCCTTTTGAATAAAGCTACTCTCCTTCAAGCCTTTGAAACTCTTTCAAATAGAATCTTTTCAGGCTTCTATCAACAACCAAGACTCATGAAAGCAATTTCCAATGCTGCTAGGCAAAAAGACATGATGGCATGAAACTCAATTACGTATGTTGATTGTTCATCCACTTCAAATGCTCAAAACATACCATTTTTCATGTGAAATGACAGGGATTGGTTTGGTTACTTAGGGAATTCCAAGTAAAGCAATCTATGCAATTTCCAGGTTCAGTGGTAGGAAAGAAAGGGACCTCTTACTCAATTCAATAATACATATGTTCTAGGGCAACTTTTTAGAATAATAATGTTCACATTTTACCAGGCTTTTTGGGCGTTCCATGATTAAACTGTCTAGGGACACTTTTGAGATGCCACCTTTTTTCAATAAAAAAAAAGTCTTTTTAAATTCCATTTGACTCAGGGCAGCTGTAACCCTCCAACAAAAACTTCATCTTTTTTGTCATCGATAAGTTCTCCCTCATTGCCCTACTATTTATAAGAGAGACTTTTTTATGAAAGCCTGGTGAGGCCTCAACCAATAGCTAACTGTGGCAGTTTTCAAGCTAGCACCCACTTCAGACTTAGATGCAAGGACACATGAACTGTGAAATCTGCAAGAAAGAGTTTCCTACCCTACTTAGCCTTACCCAAAGGCTTGGGTGAGTTTTTAGTCTTTGGTTGAGGGTCAGAAAAGTGAAATCATTCATCGAAGGAGAAAGAAAAGAGTTCAGGCCTGCCTGCATGGTCACATGACTTCTTAATATTCTTACCTTTAAACTTATAAAAGGTCCACATTTCACCCGTGTCAACAAAATTTCCTTTGAAATTCCTTTTTGCGTTTGACTTTCTTATTCCCTGCTCTTATTGGATCAATCATGAAAGAAAAGGAGAAAGCCATGATCATCTTTCATCTTGGATCTATCACGTTTGAGAAGACTCAAAAAGCGGAGAGGCACAGGCCGTCAAGAAGTAAAAAAAGCATATGCGAAGAAAAGAAGCAACTCATGAAAAGCCTTATTTATAAAAAGAGAAACTATAACACATTCAGTTTGGCTCTTTGCCACCAAGCGTCCTACCATGCAATATAGTGTTCACTTTGCTTTTGGTTTCCAAGGTAAAGACATGGCAACCCCAGCAGATCCAGGGGGTGCGCTATGCTTAACAGAACAACCAGGACAAATTGTGTTTATGATAGAGGATGGGGGAGATTACCAAACAAAAGAGAATAAGGCTAGTGAGTCTTTTGGAAAACAATAAAGAGAGCAAATTAAGCCTATCGCTTGGATCAAAGGAAGTCCCATGATTACCATCATCTAAAAGAACCAAGACATGAGCTTCCTTCGACCAATTAGCTCAGCTCGGGTCCTCGTAGATCGACCCCCCTTTGCTATGACTATGCACTTGAAGCTGCTCTATCTATATAATAGAAAGGAAGTTCCAGTGTCTTGGGTATTGGTCGATGGCGGGGCCGCAGCTAGCATCTTGCCATAGTCCATTCTAAACCGACTCAGGAAGAATAAAGATGATTTGTTGCCCACAGATTTATGCATCATTAATTTCAAAAAAGGAATCTCTAAACCAATGGGGGTATTCCCTGCAGACATGACAATTGGCAGCAAAACCATGCTAACAATATTCTTCATGGTAAAGGCTGCTGCCAGCTATAAGGTTTTGGTAGGGAGAGACTAGATCCATACTTGGATGGTAGTCCCATCATCCTTACGCCAAGTTAGTTTTGGAATGGAAACGATGTTGAAATCGTCTAGGCTGATGAGGAGCCACTCATTGTTGAGGTGCATGCCTATGAGGTATTCTTGTACTAAGAGAATGTGGGCCCTATACATTTTTTGGGACAGAGCTAGTATGGTAAACCTAATAATGTGACCTAGAACAAGAAGAAGATAAACGAAGGCATGCATCATATATATATATATGGCTCAACCTCGTCAAGCCAAGCTCTTTAAGGCCGGCAAGGTTCTTCCACAATCTTTAAACCACGAATAGATCAAGCCCCTAAAAGCACCAATAGAAGGGTCATGGCCTACAAGGCTTTGACCAAGAAACTCAAGATATACGCTCTAAAAAGACAAATGGACATCCTAAAATGGATTGGTCAAGTGGAAATTTCAATAAAAACAAATACATCGGAGGAGGTAATCCAGATCGAAGAACTTGAACCTACGCCATTAAAGCTTGATGACGGCCTAACTCCGATCCAAAATTCGCTGGAGGAGGTCAATCTGGGAGATAAAAACTGGCATCGACATATTTACATTAGTGGCTTAATAACAGGGGAGTTCAGAGAGAGGCTAAGAAACCTTCTCAAGGAGTTCAAGGACTGTTTTGCTGAGGAATACAATGAAATGCCTAGTCTGTCTAGAGACCTGGTAGAACACTGTCTTCTCATATATAAGCCTTATAAGCAACCACTAATTAATTTCAAATAAATTTTAGAAATAATGTCACACTTGTCTAGTTAAACAACTAGAGAATTAACCAATTAAACAATCAAGAGGAAAAACCAAATTGATAATTAAATTAATAATGAAAACTCAACTAATAATTCAATTGACAATCTAAAAGTTTTTTAACAAAAATTCCAACAAATGTCTCAAGCACAAAACATTCCAAAATATAAATTTAATCCAAATTAAATAATATGTCTACAATCTAAAACTAGATTGTTCTCAAGCAATACAACTCAAAATTATCTAAAACTAAATAATCTCAAGTTTTGATTCAAAATAATAAATGGAAAGTTACTCCCTTGTAGTCTTCAAGTGTAAGTCCTAGGCTCTAACTTCCTCCATGCTCCTCCCAAATTGTCTCCCAAGGAAGCTCAAGCTGCCATGAAATTCCCTCATCCTTCAGGCTCCAAACATATCACGGCCATGACAAGATAGTAGAGAAAAGTAGATAAGGTGGCTTGTGTTATGTGAATTGAATTAAAGGGCAAAGAGATTGGTGATTGAAACTGATGTTGTGGGTGAGATGAGGTGGCGCGATGAATGTATTGGAGAGGAGGGATGATTGAACTAATGATGAATGTGAAGGGAGAGATGAATGCGGCCTACCCTTCAATCAATGCTAAAGAGAGAGGATGTGGGTATTGACTCTCAAAGAGAGCATGAATAATATATGGTTGCTAGGTATTTTTTTATATAAGAATGAGAAAACTTAGAGTATAAGATTTGAATCCATTAAAATTGAATTGGCCCTTTCAAACTCACCCATTTGATCTTCTTTAGAATTCCAAAAATAATTCTACACCATGGGATTTCATAATATGATTTTCCTTGACCTGCAAGAATTAAATGAGATCGCTATCCATCATATATTTGGAAATATTATTCAATTATAAGATATATAATCAAAATATTAACAATTTAAGCCCAATAATCTTATAATTAATTCATATTTATATTATTTATTAAAATTAGCTAACAATCCAAATATTATCTAATAAATCCAAATTAGCCTAAAATAGTCCCCAAAATAAATGAATAATGTGGGATAAAATCTATTAAATTTGGGATTTATCATTCACCATCGAGATGATTTCTCCATCAATAAATAAGGCTTTAGTTGAAATTCTTCCTCACCCCTCTGCATGCGTTCTCTTCAAAATCCCTTCCTATTTCGTATAGACCTCCTTCTCAGGCCCCTTCATTTCTTTTTCATGCTTATTTTTTTGTTATTTTTCAATCTTTATTTTTCACCTGGCCTCCTTTTCTAATATGGTTCCCGTTTCCCCTTTCACAAATTTTTCTTTTGTACCTTCTCTTTTCCTCAATAGATCGTCTCTCGATGCCTTAAGGAGTTATTTCTCTTTTTATGTTGTGGCTGTTTTAGTTGATGTGCATTCCTTTTCCATTCGTAAGCTTAATAATAGGCTTCGTTCTACATAGATTCTTAAGGAATCATTTGCAGTTAAAGGGAAAGTTGGTTGTTTCTTTCTTATTAGATTTAAGGATGAAGAAAACCTGTAGTTTGTCATTGATAATGGCCCTTGGGCTGTTAACAACTTCTTGCTCATAGTTGCTCGTTGAGCTCCAAACATGTTGCTTAGTGAGCTCCAAATTGCTGCTCTCTCTTTCTAGGTTCAATTTTGGGGGCTTCCACTAGAATATCATAATGCTTTGGCAGCTAATACTCTTGGTCATGTTATTAGGGATACTATTGTGCATGAAGGTAATGTTCATTTTTCAATTGATTTTCACTTTATTTGTGTGAAAGTGCACATTAATCCTAGCTTACCTCTTATCCAAAATGTAATAGTTCACCTTGAAAATGTCTCTTATGTTTGGCTTGAGTGTAAGTATGAAAGAGTTTTTCGTCGATGTAATCATTGTCACTTGATTGCCCACACTCAGAATACATAAGTTCATCCTCTTATTGATGTTTTTAGAGGCTTTAATGATGTCATTGAGCGTGCTCATTCTCGTTTTGGTGGACATTTTGAGAGCAATTTTGAGCCTGGTGAAGCTGAACTCTTTTGGCAAGATTGGATGAGACAACACAAAAGTCGAGGTACTACTATAATTTGGTTTTTCTTCTTTAGAGGTGTTCGTCTTCGAATCTTTGAGACTACTCCTCAAGATGTCCTTCTGCCACATGATCAAAATAATGGTTTCTTTCATTTCTCTTCTGATGAGTCCTTAGACTTTAATCATAAAGATAAACCACCAGCTCCTTAAGCTTCAACAATGGCCTAAAATAATGCTAATCAAGCTGGACCTTCCCAAACTAACGAGGGACCATCGCTTGACTTTATGATTCAACAGCTTATAAAGAATGAGGTTTATGATTTCCAAACTCCAGTGGACCCTTTTTTAACTAATTCTGAACCTTCCTCCCTGGATTCTTCCTCGAACCTACTCCTACTGAACCCCTTCAGGATTTGTCCCCTCCATCCATCCTCATCCTATCTTTGATGATCATTTCAATTCCCTTATCTCCTAAGGAAAATGGTGATAAATCTCAACCTGAGAATGGTGAAATTCTTCCAGAAGTGATCCCCTCTACCCTACCTATTCAAGTTGAAGGGAACTCTAATATGCGTAGAAGGTTGAATAATATTTTTAATAGCTCCAATGTTGAGATCAATAGGTTTATTCGAGACTGCTTTCGTATTCTCGGGAAATGCCTGGTCAATCCTAATGAAGAAGAGATTTTTACTCCTCCTAAACCCTACCACTCTATTCAATCCATCAAATGGTTCTTTGAGCATTCGGCTCCTATTGCCCCTGATAACTTCATTTTCTTGATGGAAAGAACAGAACATTCTGATAAACTGGCCTTTAGACGGGTTGGTATTTTTTTTTTCAAAGCCAATCAAGGAACAACTATGATTGGCAATTTTATGGCTTTGATCATGCTAATTTTGACAACTTACTGCACTTTAGCAACATGCTCTATTATTCCATTTCTTATGGTAATGTTCTCATATACTCTATGGATGGTGTTGTTCCAGGCCCAAAGTGGTTCATCTACTTCTTCATTGTGGTTTATCCAGAACTTGTGCTACTTGAGAGAGAGACAATCTTTTAATCCTATTCCCAATCACCCTCTAGCTCCCCATTCTTGCAGTAATCAAAGTCTAGATGAAAACTCTGACGCTCTACTTCTTAAGGATTACCTTAATAGCTCAAAGTTGAAGAAGTGTAAATTTGAGCTCTTGACTTCAAATTTTCCTCCCCAAAAGCGCCTAAAGACTTTTGGTTACTCTACTTCTATCATTACTGAGGCTAGGGAAGCAGCCATTGCAAAGCTTCCTAAGTTGCCATGAGAGTATTGAGTTGGAACTACTATGGCTTTTGTAAAGTCACATTAGTTAATAGATGTAGGTGGTTGATAGGCAAACATTCCCTTAATTTTATTTATTTGACTGAAACGAAGCTTAGTTTGTCTTCTACCTTATCTCCTTTGGTAAATTTGGGATATTCAAAGTTTGTAAACACGAATACCATTAGGAAGAATGGGGGTACAATTGTGGCATGGGAAGATGACTTTGATTGCAAATCCTAGATATTAGCCCCTACTTTTGTCATTGCAAAATTATAAATAATGGAATATCTCTTTCCTATTATTCATGACCATCCTCAATCCAATTTTCGTTACATAGTATGGAACTCATTATCTAATTATAGTACACACACAAGTATATTTTGAATGAATAAAAGAATAATCACATCTTATAAACATTATAAAATTTCTAATTATATACCATTTTAGAAAGAAAAAAATACAAAATATTTCATTTGAAAAAACTATATATATTTAGGTAGTCATTACAAAATTACGTGATATTTGTGACACATTATCTCCTAACTCAACAACACATAGAAATTCTTTATTTCTTCATAACAAATTATCAAAAATTATAAGAATAAATATGATGATAGTTAAAAATTTTATAAAAAATTTGAAAACATTTTCTATGGTGACAAAAACGTTGCTATTGAAACTAACCTTCAGTAACGACAAAAAAAGTCACAACTGAAAGTAGGGACTTTTAGCGACAACAAAAGAGGGTCGCTACTAAAAACTATAACTTTTAGCAACGACAATAATTGTTGCCACTAAAAGTATAACTTTTAGCGGCAACAAAAATGGTCACCACTGATGGTGATACCTTCGGCGGCGACTTTTGGTGTCGCCACTAAAATGTGTAACTTTCAATGGCGACCCCTATTGTCGCTGTTGAAATTAGTCGATTAAAGTTGATTTTTTTGTAGTCCTTTGTTGGGACCTTGTAAGAATTTGTCCGATTAATTAACTAAAGTCATGGCCTCATGAGTATGATATTGTATTTTCTAAGATCAAAGACTTGCTCTATGTTTGAACAAGAAAATTAAGAATTTTGCCCTGTATTTAAGACTTTAGTAAGAAACTAAGTGCCTGTTTGGGAAAAGCCTTTTCCGTAAGCTGAAATAAAACTCTTCTCATATACTTACTTCATAAATCGTAAAAATACTTTTAAAAAACTAAAACAAACAGGCACTAAATAAAAAACTAAATCAAACTAGGTCGGCCTGTATTGTCTCCTCCTTTGAATTAATAACGATTTAATAATTCTGGCTAAAATATAACGATTTAATATACCTAATATATTATTGAGTATCAAAAGAGTTAAACGTCATATATATTAATGTAAGGCTGTAAGCCATATGTTAATAACATGCATCTTTATTCATAAATATATATACATACATATATTATTTTGTTTAATTATTTCATGTCCATTTGCATCATGCCTTACATTTTTTGGTGCGCATGTTAAGATATCAAAAGAAAATATCAACCAAAAAAACAGAGTGTGCTAGAGACAATCACATGAGAGGAGGAAATTGTAGACTTTGTTTTTTTTTTTGGGAAAAATTAAGTATTTCATTTTAAAAACAATCATTACTGTGCTATTAAGATATCAAATAAAATATTTTGGCAAAAGAATCATATAAAATAAAAATAGATAAAAAATTATAATATATATTATACACATATACATATATAAATATAAACTATAAATAATACTCCATGCAATCTCATATATACGAATAACATTAACTGTGTCACAAAATTTGAGAAATTTAGTTATTTGGCTTAATTACATTTGAGATTAGTGTTTTCCCTAAAATGCCTATATTTTTTGTGGCGAACTAAAATGCCTTTAGTATAAATTTTTTTACTTATGTAAGAAAGTATAACAGTTTTTTGTTTACATTTTAGGAACCTACGGGATAAAAACTTTCCAACGAGCGATTGATAAAGATGTTTTTAAAATTTTATTCAAAAAGAAAGAAGAAAAAACCTGTTGCATTATATTATTATAAGAAAAATTCCAGAAAAATAAAATTAAAAATTGAAAAAGATAAAGTGGTGCCGTGTATTTATAAAATCTTAGATTAGAATTGAGGTAGAAATATGGAATTTCTAACTTTGACTAAATGACTAAATTGCCCTAAGTTAAGTTGTGAAACATGAAAGTTAAGTCGTTAATGTAAAATATGATATTGTTAATATAAATACTGATGTTGTTATTGACCCTTAAAACTTGTGCCCTCAAAATTATCCCTAGATTTTGGGATATAAAATTGTAAAACATGAAAATAAAGTCGTTAATGTAAAAGCTAATGTTGTTGATATAGATGCAGATATTGTTATTGACTTCTGAAACTTATGTTCTCAAATGATGGCATTTTGGTTAGGGGTGTTCATCAATTTTCCGTCCCGATCCCGAGCAAATTGGGACAGAAAAATCCAGTCCCGAAAATTTCGGGATCGGGAATAGGACTTCTCGATCCCAACTTTTTCCCGATCCCGAAAATATATATATACACACGTATATTTTTTTGAAATATTTAAGAAAATAAGACCAAATGTAAAATAAAATGTGAAAATCCCTAATACCCTTAAGGTAATATCTATTCTTTTAGTTTAGTTAGTTAATTTCATTTATTATTTATTAAATAATTCTAATTTTTTGTTCTTGTCTTTGTTCTTTTTACAGCTGAATCGACAACTTTAAGCATGTATTGGACTAATTATATATTTATATTAGACTTATTTGGTACAATATGATATTAGACAAATTATATATTTATATTAGACTAAAGAAAACACAACAAAAAAATTCAATATAGAGATTTTTTTTAAAAAAAAGCAAATCCGGGATTGGGAGATTCCCAATCCCGATCCCGAAATTTCCCGATTTTCGGGAACGGGATCGAGAATGAAAATCATTTCCGAACCCTTCTCGAGATCGGGATCGGGAATGGCATTTCCTGATCCCGAACACCCCTAATTTTGGTTATTTGATCAAAATTGAAAATCTCAAATTCCTACTTCAATTCTAACTTAAGATTTGATAAATTCCAAGCACTAATTTATCTTTTCCCATTTTTAATTGTATTTTTCTAAAACTTTCCATATATTATATCCCCATCAATTTCATAGTATATCGAATGATTGATATAATACCAAGGTTCTGAAACTCGAACCGGTCACTGAACCAGTTGGGGTACTAGGTCAAGAGTCAGTAAGTTAGATCGGAGTTAAACTCGGGCTAGACCGATGAGAAAGTGAAGATTTTAGAGTTATTCATATGAAATTCTGAATACAATATTAAAAAAACTTAAAAAAATTGGTCAAACCATATAAAAACCAGCTGAACTGAAGTTAACTACCAAACCGGACAGGTTAGACCACCGGTTGGCCGATTTCCAACCTAAACCGGCCCGTCCAATCCAGTTTTCAAAACATGGTATAATACACACACCAATTTCACATTATTTAAGGATTGCGATGGTGCTGACTGCTGACTAAGGCCAAAGGACTAACAACATTTTGCATGCAATCCCTGTGTGTAGGTGTAATAAAGAAAAAGTTACATTTTTAAAGAATGGTTTTGAATAATATTTTTAATAATAATCATTCTTGAAATTTCAGATGTTCATTTTTAATTAAATATTACTCCTTGTCTCTAATCATAAATATAAGATAAAGTTGATTTTTTTGGAAAAATTAAATAAGCTAATTAAAATACTTTACAGTATTTTTATTTTTATTTTTTCCTCTAAACTAATTAGCTTGACTAATAAACTGATATATAATCTAAGGATACATAACATATGATATGATTAAGTAACTTATTTAGCTTTCTTAATTTCTCTAAAAAAATTAACTTTATTTTATATTTAGGAGCAGAGGAAGTATCACTCTACAAAATATAGATATTATTACCCTAAAGGACGTCCCTTTTTTAAAAAGGGAAGTTAAAAATAGAGGCGGTGGTATTTTTGTAATTAATGTGAGGATTGTAACCCCCTGCATTAATGAGAGTAATTATAATTCGATAATGCATGGTTAAGATTGATTGGAGACCGACGGATAATTAAACTTAATTCAATACCTTCCTTACAGTAGGGTTTTCATAAATTCTTTCAAAAATTTCTCTTCCTATCCTGGTCTCAAAGACAAGTTTCGAATATAATTACCCTGTGTAGTTAAATCACATTCATATATATATATATATATATCAGAGTGTACAGCAAAAATCTCGGCAACCCCCAAGTACATATATAAACTAAGGCTTTCAATTCCCATATAGGGGATTACATCACCAAATCCAAATCCAAACAATATTTACATACAGTACTCCCAATTCAAAATTAATAACCTACATCCATATTCTAATATCTCCACAAAGACCTAGCCGCTCCTGGTCGTCCATTTCTCTTTGGAGCCACTTGCCCTGTCTGTAAGGTTAGTCAATGGAAAGAATCAGATTCAAGAGAATCTCAGTAGTAACAAATCATTCATACAGTATATAAACACACAGCATATAAGATCACGTTTAGCGGCAACATAATGGTACATGGCTCACGCCACATATGACAGCACTCATAGCTATATACACAATGCGACAACTTTCACTATAATCTATATGCTCAATGCGATAGCTTTCGCTATAATGGCAACAATATCTCAAAGCATCACAATGCATGACAACATACATACAACGCTTTACACATAGTATAAGAGAAAGAGTCACTACCTTGTTCTTTCCGATTATGCTTTGGTGCAGGTGGATCACGAGCAAGGCAAATATCGAATCCTATAAACCAAAATTAAGGACGACGAATTATTACCTATTCTAATTCTTTAATAACTCCTAATACTTGGGTTGATTATCACTATAGTCATTTAATCAAGTCAACTAAGGGGTTAAAGTGGTCAATTAACCTAAAAGGCCAATTTCTAACCTCAAAGTTCCACAATATTATATTATGCCATAAAATCTTCAATTTTCACATAGGTGACCAATCTACCAGAATTTTCCGGCAATTTTTGAAAAATCATAACTAATTCTAGAAAAATCAAAATGAGGTGATCCCAAAGCCTATTGAAAGCTCTTTAAGTACTCTTCATAGAAAAAAAATGAATCATTACCAAAAATCACCACACAATTCCAGAATTACATAAAATTCCACACTGCTCTAGAATTAAGTCCAGTTTCGACATCAAACTTTGGGCAACCAAAACTCCCATATAACAAAACGAAATGACACAAATTATATGTCCATTTGAAGCTTGGAATGTGAAATTTAAAACTGGAAAGTTTCAGAATTTTTAGACACCAATTTCCCATTCAAAATATCCCTACAAAATGACTGCCCTCACAGAGTTACACTTGACAGTTTTTCCAATTTTCAACCAATGTGTCCAATGGCTCCAAAATCAACAACCAACCCTATTTCCACACAATTTTTCGTGTAAAACACAATGGTAACATCAAAATAAACAAATTCCCACTCATTCCCCATTTCCTGTTTTGACAGAATTTTAGGTATTTCACAACAAACAACCACTTCACTATCTAATCACTAAGCTTAGCTCATTTGCCTCCAAACCAACATATAAGCACATACATAGGATGAAAGCTTCATGATCCCTAATATACCCTAAAAACCGAAATTAGGGCTGTCACAATAGCCCACCACAACTCAACCAATTAAAACATCATATACATCAACATAATGCTCTTACTCACATCTTGCTTCTTCTTGTGTTCTCTTCTTGATTCCTCAACTTTTACTCTTGCAAGGTGGCTGAAAACTCCTCTTCTTCAAAAACAAAAACCAGAGAAATGAAACTAAGGAAGAAAGGAACAATTTTCATGAAGGGTCTTTGAGCATAAGAGGTGATTTACCAATTGAAATTGGAGCTAAAAGCTCACTTGTGTCTTTATTCTTCAAGCTTCACTTTCTCTTTCCGTTCTTCCACTTTAGCCGACCTTCTTTGTGTGAGAGAGAGAGAGAGAGTATTATGTGTTTAGATCATCTAAGTTCAGCCACTTAATATGCTTGGCCGAATATCACCAAAGAATAAGAGAAAAACCACATGTCACCTTCTCATGGCTCCTTGTAAAGTTGTCACCTTTCTTTATTTTTTTTTGTTCCCTCCCTTTTTCAATTCATGCCTATGCTTGGCCGAATTTTACTCCTCAAAAAGAAGAGGATGCATATTAATTAATTATTCACTTCCTCTCTTGTGATATGCCTTTGTTTTGGCCGAAATTTTTTACTCAAAGAAAGTGATTACATTAATCAAAAGCTCCATTTCTCTTGCCTCTTTGTCTTGGACGAAATCCTCAAGAAAAAGGGAGAAGAGATGTTGACCAAAATGCTCCCTTCTTGCTTCCTTCAAGTCAAGCCACAATTATTGACTTTTAAACTCTTTATTTTATTGGCTAGAATTGCTTTCTCTTGTCTCTCTTTATTCATACAAAATAGCTTCTTGGAAGAGAATAATGATTTCTCAAAAATATTCTCTTACACCTCATTAATTAATATAATTTAATTTCCAAAAATCGCATGATTAGTTGACTTTTATGTCATCTTTTCCAGGGGTACTTCCGTCATTAATCCCACCATCTATTCTATACATTTAGCCCTTGAGTACATTTTGGGATATTATAGGGATTGTGTATCTTTAGGCTTCCCAAATTTGAATTGGGACACCTAAAGTCCATTAAGTTTTGAATTTTGCCTCCCCTCGCCAAAATTTTGGACTTTAGACGTCCCCAAAATGACTAAGGACGCCTAAAGTGGACTTTAGATGTCCCCAGTCTGATTGGGGAAGTCTAAAGTCCCACTTTAGACTACCCCAATCAAACTGGGGAAGCCTAAAGGCCTGCACCAACGTCCCATCAATCAGCTCCACCCTTCTCTAACTTTATTCTTTCTCTTCTTTATTCATGTTTCCCTCTCTCTTCTTTCTCTTTGTTTCCCTCTGTTCCAACGACGTTCTTCTTGTTTGTCCGACGGAGCTATAGGATATCAAGGAAGGGATAAGTGCGTTGTCGTTTCTCTCTCCCTCTCACAACCGTTGTCTAGCTGGTGCCACTGTGGGTCGTCTCCTTCTCCGTCGTCCACAGGTTTGTCTCTCACTCTCACAACTTTACTTTCTTTAACACAAAAATGCTTGAAATCACTAAAGTTCTGCTTTTGTCACAAAAAATGCTTGGAATCACCGTCTCCCTATACACCATGATAGCTAGTTTCCTTCACACCGTCGCCCACTGTCCCTATTGTTTCTCTTATTAAGAATTTTAAAATAAAAAATGCCCTTTAGTTATTAAAAAAACAAAATTGAAGTTACAACCACATTGTTTGCACACTACATAGAGGTCCTAACATAGGAAATTTATATGAGGCATTTGTAATAATCCAATAGAGATAACCATGGTGAATTTATAATTGTTCTATGATTTATTGAAGACCTCTGATAAATAAGATTTAATTGGAGTATTATGAAACACCAACAAAATCATTATTATGAATTCCACTGGACTTGCTTTTTAAACATACAGAAGGATACTTTATAAAAGTGTTGGATGTTTCCTTACCATGTAAGGGACATTGTGGTTTATTATGAATTATTCGTTGATCTTGTTTCTGCAGTTTTAATTTATTGGGTAGTGAAAAAATATAAATAGTCATTTTAAAAAAAATAAAACTTTAGATGTCCTCATTTTGAAATGGGGAAGTCTAAAGTCTAGAACTGACACTTTAGACTTCCCCAATTTGAAACGGGGAAGTCTAAAGTCTGGACTTTAGACTTCCCCGTTTCAAATTGGGGAAGTCTAAAGTGTCAGTCTAACACTTTAGACATCCCTATTTTGGAATCAGGACGTCTAAAGTCCAGACTTTAGATGTCCCTTTTTTTATGAACGTTATTGCTATTTATTTTCTACGTCGCTCACATAGACATCCCTGTGTTTTCAGAAGTTAAAAGGCCTAAAAAAGGACATTAAAACTTTTTTTGTAGTAGTGTATTTTTCACAAAAAAAATATATCAACCATAGACTTCAATGCCTTCAACAAACAACTCATCTAAAAAACCCCTGAGCATAGAAGTCACCAACAAATATTATATAACAAATAATGGCTGGGTAATCAACTCCAAAAATTTGACCCAACAAAATAAATCAACTTTTCTGAAAGTCCTAGATATTTCTTCATTCTTTAAATTAAATAATATATCCAACCTAAGACAACGATTAATTATATATGTTTGTTATGACGTTGAGATTGCTTATAAGCTGTTTTTCACGTAATTGAGACAAAACTCCTCTCACATACTTACCCCATATATCATAAATCACGATTGAAAAGCTGCTTTTAAGCATTCTAATCATTATTCCAAACAAGTACATATACTATAGTGGCTTCTGCATGTGTCCGTATGCAAAAGGTTAGAATAATCAAAACGAGGACAGAGACACGTAATAGGAACACGACAAAAAATGGCTTGCTTGCTCCACTACAATTATGCATAAGATTGAATTTGATCATTCCAATTTAACAATACTCCATCTAGCTTTAGATAACTAAATTATAAATATTTAAAAAAATAATTGAGTTTCCTGTAGCAGCTGATGTTGTTGTTGTAGCATCAGCTATCTTTGAAGTAATTGCTACTGCTAAATATGTTTAAGCTATTGAATCTGAAACATCTGTTGTTCCTGTGGTTGTTTCAGTAGCGATGATTGAAGCATACTAGAACCTATAGTTAAAGAGGGCTTGAGTTTTGTTGGAGCACACTTCCCCCACCTTACTATGATAAGTGGTTGGTATTAGTCTGTTGAAGGGTGCTCATTCCAACCTGCTGTAGGGAATTCACAAACTTGATTCTAAATCAGCACCAGGTTGCATAGAATTGACCATATTCTGCTGTGTTGTTTTCACACCAGAAATGGATGGGATAGAACTATAAATACTGCAAGCTTGCCATATTATTCGGTGGCATTGTGGCTATAGAACTCTATAAGTTTGTTGATTGCATCTGAGATTATGTAATGCCCCAAATTGTGTATAAGGGCTCATGACTCCAAAAGTGAATGTAATCAATGTTAGACAAACACTTTCAGAGAATAAAGTACGAATTATGACCCAAATTAGCAGCGGAAAGTGCCTAAACCCTGTATTTAAGTTTAATCATGTGGCAAAGTCTATATTAGACTAAAAGTATAGGGGAAGGGCACATGGAAGGAAGAAATGGAAACAGATACTGTGTTAAGTGGCAATCTAACTAAAATTGCCATAGTCAGGGGCAAAACGAGAAGAAAGAAATTTCTCAGCCAAATAGTCAACTACCAAAGAAGAAATTGGCTATTAGCTAAAATAACAAAAGGTATGACTATATGACTAAGGGAATTGTTAGTGTAACTATATAGTTACATGCTTTTTAAAGGAGCCATAAGGAGATGACACATGGCACCATTTGGGCTAAGCAATTATATATATATATATAAAAAAGAAGAGTCAAACATTCAACTCTCCTCTCTCTCTCTCTTCTCATTTTCATCCATAAGAGCATGGGAGAACTGAAGATGATTTAATTATCACATTATTCTCTCTCTCTCTCTCTTCAAGCTCTCAAGTCAGTTGGTAAGGTGGAGGAGGAAAGAGAAAGGATATTTTGCAAAGATGAGATCTTCCTCTTGAATTTTGACCTTAAAGATGACTTCTAATGCTCAAAACCTCTTCTTTAACCTTGTTCCTCTTTATGAGAGCTTCATTCCTATGGTTTTAGATTTTCAAGAAGAGGTGTTTTGTGTACCCAAGGAAAACTAGTGGCTAGAGAATCAAATAACCAATTAGAAGAAGAGGAAGAGGTTAGCAAAAGCAATCTTTTGATATACGTATTCTGGTTATCGGTTAAGAACTTTGGTTTGTGGATTTTTTCCCTATTTTCATGTATATAGGGTTTTAGAGGGTTTCTGGTATTTTGTTGAAGATAATGGTGTCTTATGTTGTGGTTTGGATAATGGAATCTGTAACACCCCAAATTTTATTCACTAAGAGTATATTGTGATTATTTTATATATTCAATGAAATGGTGAATATTTAAGGCCAAAGGAATTAAATGTTGAAAGTTGAAAGTTGAAAGTTGAAAGTTGAAAGTTGAAAGTTGAAAGTTGAAAGTTGAAAGTTGAATAGTGTTTTCAGTGAAATCGCCTGCGAGGCAGTGAGTTTGTTATGTGGTTTTAGAAGACCAAATGATGAGCAAAAATTATGAAATTTTATAGAATGAAATTATACATTCTAAACTTTAATTTGATAGGTTATACGAATCAATTGAAGCTATGTACAAAAAGATATGAATATTTGAGTTAGCCTAGAAAATTTGAAAAGTTTCGGGAGCAACGGTCAAAGATTGAAAATCTAGGAATAATATGATCCCAGCTAGTAAAATTCCATATTTTTTCTTGAAACTAGACTCAATAAGGGTTTCATAGCCTATAGAATCGCTCTGAAATGATGTCTACAAAATTAGTTATGATTTTTCAAAGTTAGGGTAGAAAATCTGCCAGAATTGGCATTATTCTGAAAATTGAAAATAAAATGTGTTAGAAATTGATTAATGGAATTAAAGAAGCCAAGTGTCATGATCATATGAAGATGGGATTATATTATGATTTATGAAGATGAGCACACGTTCAGTTGCATTAAAATAATGCTACATGAACATAGCAATCATGATTGATGATGGTAAGGATTATCTTGAGTGTAAGGTTGGAATTACCTTTAGTGCAATTTTGGTTTAGTTGGAAGACCACTCATTTGGTTAGAAGAGCAAGAGGGTGGAAGTTAGTCCAAAACTAATTGGAAGCTTAATGGAGTAAGTATATCATAATGTAAAGGAGGTATGGGTTGTGGCAAGTGTCACCATAACATCCCTTGATGAAATCAAATGGTGTAGGATGAAAGGAGAAGTTTATGAAGCCATACTCCACCATTCCTCTTGTCCTCTCACGCCAAGCAAGGGGGAAAAAGATGAGTTGAAGTGTAATTAAACTTTAGACCATATTGTATTACACAAAAGTCAAGGAGTTGGTAACTTTGGAATTGAAATAATCATATAATTCAAAGGAAAATGAGCAAAACTTTTATGAAGCAAAATTGCTTCATCTTTCTCTTGCCTCCATTTCATCCAAGCCACAAAAAAGAAGAGAGAGAGAGAGAGAGCTCTCAAGTTCTAGAGAGAAGGAAGAAGAAAAAGTTTAAGGTAAGTGTGATTTCTTAAGAGTTTTCTAGTATTTTGCTTAGAAACATCCTCTAAACCTTTCTTCTTCATGGAATCTATGATTTTGAAGACACATTTTGAGCTCAAGGAGAGAGAGAGAGGAGACGCCTTGTAACATCCCAAATATTGATTAAGGGTTAATGACTTCAAAAGTGGATGTGATGAGAATTTGGTTGTTTTAGTGATTCCAATGGCTTCCTTGTGAAAATTCATGTGGGGAGAGTGTTTGTTGTGAAATTGGAACCATTAGGAACAGTTGTACAAAAGTTGGAAATTCTGTCCATTAAAACTCTGTACATGGCAGTCAGTTTGTATGGACGTTTTCAAAGGGCAAATGGTGTCTAAAAATTCTAAAACTTTCTAGTCTTAAAGTTCACATGCCAAGCTTCAAAATGGATAAATAATTTGTGTCATTTCAATTTGTGAGCTAACAGTTATGATTTTCCAAAGTTTGGGATTGAAACTGGTATATGTTTTGGAGCAGTATGGACTTTTGTGTAATTCTTTATTTTTGTGGTTATGAACTGCATTGATACATATTTTTCTAGTAAAGAGGACTTAAATAACTTTCCATTGGCTTTGGGATCACCCCATTTTGATTTTTTTAGAAATAGTTATGATTTTTCAAAGTTTGGACAAAAATCTGCCAAAATTTTGTAAAAATCCAAAATTGTTGGAAATTTAGTAAGTAATTGGAAAATAATATTATATCATATTAAATCATCATCCACCTCCTCCATCATCCCCTAAACCGTGCCTAGTGCTGCAACAAGAGAGAGAAAGAGTTTAGAGCTTTTAGATAGAGAAAGAGAAGAAATCTCGTGAGGTAGGTCGATTTCTTCGATGAAGTCGTACCTAACGCATATAATCTTGTTCCTAAGCTTCTCTTTCATGTATCGTAAGGTGTTGGAAGCACAAATTTGAGTGTTCTAAGGCTAGGGTTTTTAGCCATTTTGAGAAAAGCCAGAGGGAGCTTGAGATAACTTCCAAACCTTCGTATATTGACTATTCTAGCTGCTGTGGACAATTTAATTGGTGAAATTTTGCCAGATTGTCTTTGGTTTGAATTTTTAGAAATGACATGGCCTAGGGGTTATACTGCTAAAATTGGGTCTAAATGGTAGTTGTAACCTAATTAAATAGTTAATAAAGTAGTTAAGAGTATAAAGGAACACATCTGTGGAGTCAGATTTGAAAAACCCCAATTTTCCCTGGAGTTTCTCAGATTTCGGCCATTACTAGAAAATGGGCTTAGAGTTGGAATTTTAATGATTCGATGTTCCATTGAGTTCAGGAGGGAAAATTAAGTGGTGTTACAATTGGTCAGTTTTTTTAAAAAGCCCGAAAAATCATAATTGTGAAAACACCCTGAAACCCTGAAATAAGGGTTGTCAAGGGTATTTTAGTAATTTGCAATAAATTTGATAATTCCGAGTCTGGAAATGGATTCTTTGGGTGAAAATATGTAAGAATAGCCCATGTCGAAATTTCACGAAAAGTACAGTCGGACTGGATACGGCGAGGCCAGGCTGGGTCTCGAGGGCATTTTGGTAAATTTTTACGATAGACTCGTATAACCACCAAAAATACTATGAAAGTGCCTACACTGGTACATTTGACGTTTTAGGACCAAGTTGAAAGCCCAGGGATTGGCACGCTAATCAAAGCACACAATTCGAGGTAGAAAAGGTCTAAGGTAGGGAACTTACCTCTCCTGCATGTATTTGATATTTGTGCTAGTGTATTTATACATATTATTGTTTTGCTTGATTATGTGAAACATATATGAATTATTGAAACTTTGTTTCTGTTTATACTGTGGCCATAGTTTTGTTGCACGAAACATTGAGCACGTAGATATGTCATTGTGTTAGCATGAGTTTATGTAATGCAAGCATGTCATACATTAAGCACTTATCTTGCATGCATATTGGTGCTGTTTTCTTACTGAGATTCTCTCAAATCTCACCCTCCCCTACCAACAATTTAGCAGGAGGAGATAGAAGATACGCTGAGAATAAAGAAAAGAACTGTACGAGGGGATTACGGTGGTGGAACAAAGATGGGAAGATGTCTCCATTTTACTCGGACGGGTTTAAACACCCTCGTAGCCCTATGCGGCTACATTGATGGTAATTATTATGTACGAATCCCTATGGGGAATTTTTGTAATCGAGCACTTTTTATCAGTATATTTATGCTATTCCTATGTTGCCCACCGAACCACGCATTAATAGTCCACTACAAGTTAATATAAGATAAGGGTGTGACACGCCTAGAGAGAGAGGATTCAAAATCTCAAGAGGTAACCTCACAAACCTTAGATATAAACTAGTATGGTGTTATTGTTAAGGTTTGTGTTTGGTTATTGGTGATTTTTGTCAAGTTGTAAATTTGGAAAGTCCTAATCTTAAGGGGTTATGCTACCCAAATTTCTTTGAATTATGGTTAATATTTGTTTAAATGAGTTAATAAGGGATTAGAAGTGAAAAAGTACAACCTTTGGAAGCTAAAACACAAAAGAGCATTTTACCTTTTTCTTGACCAGTGTGTTTCAACCAAGACCAGATATGGGGGAAGGAGCTAGATTTTCATGAAATAGATGGTTCCATTGGATTTAGTAGGCAAAAAAAGGTGGGGTTACAGTTGGTCACTTTTTCGAAAAAGGCCGGAAAAGCGTAATTATGAAAATGCCCTTAAAACCCTAAATCAAGGCTGTCAAGGGTATTTTCATAATCTGACACTAAATTTGGCAATTTTGAGTTCGGAAATGGATTCCTTGGGAGAAAATATGTCAGGATAACTCTAATCAAAATTTCAAGAAAAGTACGGTCGGACCAGGTACGACGGGGCAGGTCGGGTTCCCGGGGGCATTTTGGTCATTTTTAAGTATAGACTCATATAACCCCTAGAAACACTATGGAAGCATCTAAACTGTACATTTGACGTTTTAGGACCGAGTGGAGAGCCTGAGGTATAGACACACAAATCGAGGCACATTATTCAAGGATCAAGGAAGGGCGATTAAGGTAGGGAACTTACCTCTCCTGCATGTATTTGATATTTGTGCTAGTGTATTGATGCATGTTATTGTTTTGCTTGATTATATGAAACATATATGAATGATTGAAGCTCTGTTTTGTTTATGCTATGGCCATTAGTATGTTGATTGAAACATTGAGCACACAGATATGTCATTGTGTGAGTATGAGTTATGTAATGCAAGCATATCATGCATTAAGCACTTATCTTGCATGCATATTGGTATTGTTCTCCTACTGAGATTCCCCAGAATCTGACCCTCCTCTACCAACAATTTAGACAGGCAAAGACAGAAGCTATACCGAGAACAATGAAGAGAACTGTGTAAGGGGAATGCCGTGGTGGAACTAAGACTGGAAGATATCTCCGTTTTCCTTGGGACGGGTTTAGACACTCACGTAGCGCTATTAGGCTATGCTAATTGTAATTATCAAGTACGAACCCTTATGGGAAATTTCCATAATCGTGTACATAATATCAGTATATTTATGCTATTCATGTGTTGCCCACCAAACTGCATATCATTTTCTGTAAATACTCTGAAATAGGTGAAAATAGGATGAGCGTGTGACAGAAACGATTTGGGACTTGATTGGAAAGTTTGGAAATTTCTGGATTTATGTTTAAACTTTTGCCTAGAATAGATCTTGTGAAAGGAATGTGAATTTGGTTGTTTTGATGTTTCCATTGGATTATATGCAAAAAATTGTGTAGGGAGTAGCTCCGGTTGTGAATTCTGACCATTGGAAACATATGTTGGAAAATTGGAAGTTTTGTCAATGAAAACTCTATGCAAGGTAGCTAGTTTACATGAAATTTTGAATAAGCAAATGATGTCTAAAAATTTTGAAACTTTTCAGTCTAATAATAACCATGTCAAGCTTTAAATTGATGTACAATGGGTGTCATTCTGATTTGTGTGTTGGAAATTATGTATTTCCAAAATTTGAGGTTGACACTGGAGCCTATTCTAGAATAGTATGGAAATTCATTGGATTCTGTATTTTTGTGGTTGTAAATGGTAGTGGTTCATATTTTTCCTGTATAGAGGACTTAAAAAGCTTCAAGTAGGACTTGGAATCACTCCATTTCAATTTTTATGGATTTAATTATAATTTTTGAAAGTTCAACAAGAAACAAGAATCTTCTTAGCCGCGGCCAAAAGGTTCTTGGTCCAGCCCAAAAGCTTTTGACCATCTCTTGGCAGCGGGCAAGGGATTTTTGGCCGTAGCCAACCCCCAATTTCAGCATTTTGAACTTTTGAAAGGTGATTTCTAATCTAACTCTCCCCAACCCTTTTGGGCTTTTGTTTGAGTTCATCATAGCCACCTAAAGGACTCAAATGATAACCAACCCCAAGTGTTTTGTGGATATTTAAGAATTGAAATAGGGAATAACCCATCGTCCTTAATTCTGATTTATAGGATTTGACATCTGCCCTAGTGTAAGAAATCTGTGCCCGAGTAAGAACGAAAAGAATAAGGTAGTGACTCTTTCTCTTATACCAAGTATAATGCTTTGTATGTATGTGCATATCATCGAATGTGAATGCTGCTGTGTATATAGCTGTGAAAGTTGTCATATACAGCCATAGAAGCTGTCGTATATAGTTGTGAAAGCTGTCGTGAATGCCACGAATGTGTATATAGATGTGAAAGTTGTCATATACAGCTGTGAAAGATGTCGTGAATGTGGCGAATGTGACAAATGTCACGGATGTGAATGCTGTTGTGAATGCTGCTGTGTGATGATTGGTTACATGCTTTGTGAAATTATATATCATATGAGTGAAATGTTACTTCTAAGATTCATATGAATCTCACTTTTTTCAATGACTAACCTACAATCAGGGCAAGTTGATCGAAGGAGAAGCAGGTAAACAAAAGCGGCTAGTACTCATGGCTAGATGATTAGGCTTTTTGTGTTGGTTATCAAACTTAAGGATGAATGTACACGATGTAAATATACGTCCAATGTAGTAATGGTGAATGTATCTACTGTAGATTTGTGTATTTGTATGTAATCCCTGATATGGGAAACTACTAATGGGCAATCATGCCCTATAGACCCCTTATGGTTATTGAATATAACCCGAGAGCTCGTTGGGAAATTTCGTTGAATACTTTGATGTTTATGAATGGAACGGAGCCGAACAAGCCAAATAAATTCGAAAAGTGGAAGTAAGACCTTATTAAACAGATTTTGAAAAGTTTTCAAAAACTCACTTTATCACAGGACCAAATCCCGTCTTGAAGTCAGACATCTAATGAGTTTTAAATTATTCGTTGATCTCCCATTTATTTTATGACATGTTTTCGAATTATATTCATGGCTTTTAAGTAAGGGGGGTTATAGATTGCACTTAAGTAGGTTAAGATTGTGTTGTAAAATATGAATATTAGAGGTGTGTCAAAGAAAAAAGTCCCACATTGCTTGGGAATAAGAGAACACAAGCCTATATATATATCACTACACTATCTTAGACTTGTAAAGAAGCCTAGACGAGTTGTGGGCTCGCACGCACAACAATAGGTCATCAAAAGGCAAATATAGTTAAAATCCGGCGATATCCTCCCTTGCGCACAAGTTAAACGTGGTAGTGGCACTTTTTGTAAAAATATTTTTATTTATTTACAAACCCACAGGTAAACCTCTATTTTGGGTGCTTCAAAAAATTGTTTCTCTTCATGACCGAAAAATTGCTGCCGGTAGACTCATTCTATTCGGTGTGACTTATTGGTCTCCAAGGGATGTGTTTTCGGGTGTGTACCTCTTCACTCTTTGATTCGCAACTACAAATGGGCAAAAGATGAAGTAATCGGAACATACGAAAAAGCCTCCCTTCTACTCCGTCTTTCTTTTTATGTGTTGTTGTTGCCGATATCTTTCGCCAGTTCTATTGCCTTGATACAAATTAAGAAGAGTTTGTTTAATTTTGGGGAGTGCTGCTTCCTCTCTACCGATGATCGCGGAATAACTCTTAAGGACAGTGTCCTTCGACGCGACTCATATTGTCTGTTCTTATTATACCAAGTTGCTGCTGCATTTTCGCTACAGATTGTGGATGTGAAACTGGGCGCACATGAAAATTATTTGCATCTACGTACATCCTGGACTAAAAATAAGTTCATCATGTCACTTTGCTTTTGTCAATTGACTGACTATATTCTGAAGTTCCGTCCAATTTTCATTCAGAAATGAAGTTATAAGAAAATGGGATATTACCGTTTTGATATACCTCTTCTTTCCAATCATCCCCGCCAGATTGTCCATTCTGTGCGGTTGAATTTAGAGAAGCTACAATATAGTTTATCTGATACACAAATAAGCATAAAGGTTTCAAAAATTGGCAGCCTTTTAAAAACACTAAATAACATGTGAAACCAAAATAATATTTATGCCAACCTGAATCGATGGACTTGTTGCTAGGGTCACCTGCATTTGATTGCATAGGGTTGTCCTTGGTATCAAGGGTTTTATCCTCCATTGAAAGCGTCTTCAAAGATATTTCCAGAAGAAAATCAGACTGAAACAAGGGAGTAGCACATAAAACAATCAAACTTCTATGTTGTGTAAATCTTTTCTTCAAACCTTTTAATAGTTTGTACTTCTTAGTCTGACCTCTTCTCAACCTATTGTACTCCAATTTCGAGTTTCAAATTCAATAAATACAGGTTCGTTGAAATTAATCAAGAGTACAATGACAATTGACAGATAAGACCAGCAGTAGATTCTGTATAATACCAGTGACTTCCAGTAAAGGAACTTACAAGCAATGGCGGAAACGAATCAATCTTTCACAAGCGTATCCATAACAAATAACCCGAAATCAAAGAGAAAAATTCAGTAGTAGATTAATATATCAAATCAATATCAATCATCAATATATATGTATATTAGTAGTACTAGATTTTTCTATTGGTTCATGTCAAATTATCACATTTCTTCTTTCCTTCTATTTGTTCTTCGTGATTGGCCCTTAATAATTTGAAATTAGTTAATCCCGAGGAGTCACATAAACGAAATTCTCCCATTAAAAACAATTTGCCCTTATATCATTCTATAAAGTCCTATTAGAAAATTAATTGCTAAAGAATACTAGTATTATGTGGGTACAAAATTCGCATAGTACTAATACTCTATGCGTGCAAAAATATTTCAGACCATTCTCATTAATTAAATTTCTAATAGGGGACTTTTTCCTAATTTTCCCTTCTATAGATAAGGAGATATATTTGTTCATAATATAATGCAACTGATAATTTTTTTATGTTGATTGACAAGTAAATGATAATTTTTATCTTAGCATGTTTAATTTGTGCAACTGATTTTAACATGTTTAATTTGTGCAACTGATCATTTTGTTAATTCGTCATTTTTTATGTTAACCTCATGAATTACAAAATTCGTAACTTACTATTTTGTACAAATTGCTTACTCCCTTTGGTTTACTATTTTGCAATGTTATTACTTGAAAACTAGTGACTTGGTCATGTAACTAATCCGGATAAGTTCCCGACTCAAGGTTGGGGTGTGACCCGGGGCAACGTGACTAGTTGCTAGGTTGACCCTGAGTTGCCTTTAAAAAAAATACCATGTTTTTAATGAGCATAAATTGTATGCCATAATATTGATTAAAGTTAATGATAATTTTGGTGTTAATAATTATAAGTTTAGTTATTAAAGGATTGTAGTTAAGAATATTTTGTTATTAATTATCTATGTTGATATTTTACTAAAAAAAGTATATAGTGATTACTTATTACGATGTTATTGGATGATGGATTGATAGTTTAATACTATGATGTTAATATATCAAAACAATTGTAAAGAATGTTGGATAATGATTACTTTGTCAGTGATTGAAAGTATTGAATTGATATTTATGGCAAAAAAAAAAATTGAATTGATATTTAATATTTGGATGGTATGATAAGAATTTAAATTTTTATTTATTTTTTTATTCCACCCCGGTCTAGCCCCTGGTTGAGTCCGAGTTGACTCACTACCTCAATCGGTTCAAAGGCCGGTCCGAGTTTAATAACTTTACTCTTTTGTACCATTTGCTTTCTCCCTCAGTTTTTAATGTAAGACCTATTTAATTTGATTTGATTAAGAAAATTAATTAAGTTTGTTAATATAGTATATTTTTTTAAACACCCTAATTACCTCTCTTAATTCTATTTATCTCACATTTATATAATTATTGTTGAGGGAGTATCAATAATAGAAAATTAAGAAAATATTAAAAAATAAAATAAGAAGTATTACATTAATAACTAAAATCGGCTCCCCAATTAAGCTCGATCTCAAGCAACATAGGAGTATTTTCTTATGATAATCCCTTACATGCGGTTGGTTTACTGAATGATTACCAACATTAAAAATGGTATAAGAACGGAGATTCTTTCACGTCTTTTATGAATCATAAAACACCACGGGAAAATTTTTTTTCCAGTTTATAGGGCGGAAAATTATTTCATAGCACAAGAACGTGACAAAAAATATTTTTGATCCTAATATAAGAAATACTTAATTATTTTGAGTAGATTAAAAAATAAAATAAATTAGATAATTTAATTTAAAAAAGTATAACATGACCTCTCTAAAATATTCATGTATTATCCCAACATTGGAAGAGAATCCTCTCATTGTCCTCTTTCTCATTATCTTCTCATAATCTCATCTCTACCCTTAAATCATAAAATGGATGGTTTAGATTTAATATTTTATAAAATTATTAGTATAATATTTTATAAATTAAAATTTATTTATTTTTTTGAATTGTAGTTATGAATGGTATATAGATTTTAAGAGATCAAATTTACTTATTTATGTATATAGAAATAATTTTATAAAAGATTGAATCTAAACTGTTTATTGTTTTAATCTAACACTAGATATAAGATTATGAGAAGATAATGAGAAAGAGGATAATGAGAGAAACTCAACCCACTATAACATTAGATTGTATACGTTTATAAGTTTTTTTTTTTTTTTACTGAAGGGATAATTTCATTATATTGGAACGGAAATACAGACTCTAAACTGAAATAGAAAAACAGCCTCATGCCTTGGCAAAAAAAAAAAGAAAAACAGCCTCATGGAAATCAAACAACAAAACAAATACAACTAGCAATAAAATCTACCAGGACAAAATCAAGACTAGGACAACTGATAACTAACCCTTGCAGATTTAAGGTGAGGAAGCTAACTTTCATTCCACCATATTAAAGGAAAGAGCAATAGAGGGTGGTTGTCCAAAGATAAGCTCTCCCCAGCCCATCCCCTTTGATGTCAATACTGCGAAACCAAATGCAACCCTAGTATTTAATGAAACATAATTGAAAAGTTGATCTTAGTTTTAAGTGTAAAGCTTATTTCTCTTTTTTTTCCCCATCTTTTTTCTAATATATCCCTATTATATTCCCTCAACAATAATCAAAGAGATAAAAAAATTAAAAAAGACAATTAAAATGTTCTAGAAAAATATATTATATTAATTAGATTAATTTTCTCAATTTACTCAAACTAAATAAATAGGTCTTACATTAAAGACCGGAAACAGAGAATATGTTCATCTGAAATTTTTAGTAGATATTTATTGTGCTCTATTGAAAATTAAATCTAAATTGTATTGAGGATTATGGAAAGGAATTACATGTTAGGAAAAACCCCCCACAAGATGAGAGAGAGAAATTTTGCTCTAACATGTAATTCCTTTCCATAATCCTCAGTACAGTTTAGCGCATCATTTTTTGATTCAGAGTGAAAGTATATACACATCGATGGGGTAAAAATACCTATATATATATATATATATATATGTTATATGTGCGTCTGGTATCATATACATTCTTTAGGTGCAAAACTACTCATCATTATTGCATAAGGGTATAAAAATACCAACTCTGTTAGTTATCAGTACCACCAACATCCGTCCATTTTGAATTGTGGGCCCAGTTTTTTATACACATGCCATCCACTGTGTCTATTGACCATTGTTTGACCCCATATTAGATCACTAGGAGTATGAGGTGGATGAAATATATACGGAGACAAGCTTAACTAAATGGCGTCAACTGGGGCTGACAATGTCGATGTCGATGAAGGAAATACGAAGACAAGCTTGACTGCGCAGGGGCGGACGGTTTTTCGCCGGACACCAAGGCTTCACGGACAGTGGCAGCGGAGCAAGATGATTCATAATCATCGAAGTCTAATCCCAGCCCAAGTCCTATGCTATCCCATAGCTTCACCACGCTCTTGCTGTTCGCGATCTCCGATAGCGAAAAAATCTCTCCGATCCTACAGCGACATCGATGCCTCACTTTACCACTCTGCAAAATGGTCATCAAGCGGATGACCGGAGCCTCTGACCAGGAAATATTCATCCACGCGCTGCCAGTAGAAAGATCCAGATGACTCAGCTTGCTCATCTTCGTGTTCTTCGTACTCCGATGATACAGTGGACGGTGACGAGTAGCTTCCATCCTCGCCATCAGAGCAACTACTATAATCATCGAGATCGCTAAGAAGATTACTGGAAGCAAGAGACTGAGTCTCGTGGCGCAATCTAAGGATGAGAATCTTGATTCTGTTGACGATACTCCCGAAGGCAGCATCAAGAGCGGGAATAACAGCACTCCATTTGCAGAAATTGTAAGCTGCGGAAACAGATTGAATAACTGGGAAAGATGAAGAAGCAATCTGGAAATTGTTGATTCTGTGAATTACAGGAACTTCCATGGTTGCTTCGGAAGAAAAAATCAGAGAGAGATTGAAGAAAGGAAAAGAAAAACAGAAGCTGGAAGGAGAATGATTTAACATAAGTCGGGATAAAGAAACAGCGGTGGGAAGAAGCAAGAGAAAATGGGTGGACACGTGGATGAAACTGATTGGTTGAAGGGGGAGTACCCAAATCGAAATGGCAAGTGACGTTGGGATGGGATATGGATTTTATTTGGTAGGCAACATGTGTACACTAAAATGGGGCCACAATTCAAAATGTACCGACGTTGGGTTTTTTTTTTGAGAAAATCCTTTAAAAAAAACTTTTAAATTAGCAAAAGACGTAAAGGTGTTCTGAAATTCCATATTTCTACAAAAGTGCAAGTACTTGATCTGGGATATTGAAATTGTAGACAAAATGACGTGCATAACCCTGGAAGTTTTAAAATTGAAAAACGTTGAGGAAATAAGAAAGGCGAAATTGCGCAAAAACTCTATCAGGACTCTTCATCTTCTTCCGGCGTCGTCGTTGTCGTTATCGGAGCGTGGTTCCGTGGCGTTGAGAGGATAGTAGCAGCAACATTGTGCGGCAAATTTGGGGTGGATTTGAGGAGGAGCGAAGGCGAGAAGAGGTTGTGGTGAAAGGCATTAGACACTTGCAGAGGCACCAGTTTGTGGCTGCGAATTTGAGCTTCCGTGTTGAAGTTGGGTAAGTGGTGTGTTTAAAATTGTATTTCATTTTAACTTATCCACTTGATTAGAATGGGGGTTCAATGTCGTTGGGTTAAAACTAGTTTGGGAAATGTGGATAAAAGCTATGAAGTGGTTCGGGCAGTGCTTAATTTGGAACCTCGTAAGTGAAGTTGGGAATCGTTAAGGGGAAGTTGTGAAAATAAGTTGTTAAGTTAGGAAGTTTGAATTGCAACTTTTGAAATTTCTAAACCGTTGAAACAGCATATGAACGCGTCAATTTGTGATTTTATTGTTGTGAGAATGTTATACATACAGTTGCAAATGGCTTAAGTGAAGTTGTGAAACAAAACCTCTGAAAACTGCATGTTAAGTTGTGAACACAAAAGAAGAATCTGTGAAAACGATAATGACACGTTGGTAACTTGTGAAACAGCATATGAAGTTGTGGATGTGAGTAGAAGTTGTGAAAGGGTGTGTAGATATAGGAATCGCCAATTTCACAGTAGTGAAAATGTTATGGATAGTGTGGATTGTTTTAAGTGAAGTGCTGAATCCCTAAGATAACATGTGAAAATCGAATGTTATCCTGTGAAAACATTATCGGAGTTTGTGAAAACGTAATGAAAAGTTGGTAAATATGTGTAGAGGTCAATTTAGGTGAGGAAATTTTGAAATTCATAGACGAAGTTGTGAATCCTTATGCAAAACTTGTGAATTTTTCTCTATAAGTTGTGAGACCTTATTTAACTGTCGGGAAATAGATATTTCCAATAGTTGTGGTTGTGATGGGAAGGTTGTAAACTGGTATGAGAAGTTGCGAAGACTTAGCTTAGATGTGTTAACTTGTCATGTACGAATAAAAATGTTATTAAATGTGCTGAAATCCATAGTTGATGAGTGTAAACTGAATTTTGTGCAGGTAAAAGGAGATGGCGGGACACAAAGGTAAGACATCAAAGGCAAAACAAGTAAAGGAAAAAAGTGTCAAGAGTAGAGAAGTAACGAGAGAAACTGAAAAGTCCGAGGCAGTAAAGGGCAATGGTGAACAGAGTAAACCAGTGATGAGTGGGTTTATGGTGTTTAGAAACGAGTATGTGGCCAAGTTAGGGGAGAAGAAGAAAAGGATGGCAGATGAAAGTAGGTCGGCAGGGAAGGCATGGCGTGAGTTGCCAGAGGCGAAGAAGAAGGAGTACAATGATAAAGCTATGAAAGGACAGCCGAAAAGGAAGATAAAGAAAAAGGAACTGCCATTTCATACCCGCTGCTCAATGGGAGGATTTACATCGTTGGTGCAGTTTGTGAACGGTAATGAACATTTGAAGGAGAGGGTTAAGAAAATAGGATTTGGAAATTTATTGAAGGTGCAATTGGACAAACTCCCCCGTGACCTGATTGTGTCCATGCTGAGAGCATATGACCCAGCAACACATCAATTCAGGATTAGGGGAAGACAAAAGAAATAGAAGCATCAGATGTGCACAAGTTGCTCGGTATACCTGATTCAGGGGAGGAGGTGAAGGTGGATGTGGAGGATTCGAATAGAAGATATCAGTGGTTGAAGAGGGAGTATGGGAAGAAGAGATATACGGACATTCTGAAGCACATAAAATGTGGGACAACTGGCGATAAATTTGAGTTTATGTTTGTGCTGTACAGTTTAGGGACTTTGCTATGCCCTAACTCTAGTGGGCTCATAAGTGACCGGATGTTGAGGGTTATGTTCTGCACAATGGACCGTTTTGAACATTATGACTAGGCAACAAACATGATGAAAGACTTGTGGAAGGAAATGTGTGATTATGTGAAAGAGTACAGGGAGAAGAAGAAAAGGGAAGGGAGCAGCAATGTGGGTGGTTGCCTGTACTTACTCCTGGTATGTCACTGTTTACATTAAATGTGTAGCTATCATTCAAGCTGAAAATAATGATCCATATATTTTTTATGGTGCAGTTGTTCTTTGGGGAAAATTTCCCTTTGAAACAAAGTGTTCACCAACAGTCCACCACACCGATTGAATTCTGGACAAAGGAAAAGATCAACGAAATGGTGAAGACTGAGAGGACGAGCAATATGGGCATTTTGTATCAAGGAAAAGGCTCTGAAGTTAGGGCAGGGAATGAGGACACAGATAATGTCCCATATTTAGACCCGGTATTTGTCTGTGGAAGCTAATTTAAAATGCAACAACGATTTAATCATGTAATTGACAAATTAAGTTATGCTGTCACTGCAGGAATTGAAGGAGGTCTATGCGCGGTTGGTCAAAGTTATCGATGAAAATCGAAACAGACTTGTAAACGTGGTGGTGCAGGAGTTACTCAATGTCCAGCTGGCACGAGAGGCCAGGGACAAAGCACAACAAGACGGCCCTGGTGTGACAGTAGATGAGGAATATACAGATGAGGATGATGATGATGTGATAGATGCTTCTCACGACTCAGATTCTGATGATGCAGACGCAGAATGTGATCATGTTGATGACGATGAAGATGATGATGCAGAGGGAACTCAGGTGGCGGAAAAAGTCCCCACGGACGACCATGCAATTCAGAGGCCTCAATAGCTGCAGAGATTAAAGAGGCAGCCACTGTAAGCGATGACATGTCCATTTATACAGTTGGATGGGAGTCGAAAAAGGAAGACGCCAACACATGATCAGAAAACGTTGTTCAACATAGTTTCCACAATGGCTAGAGGTGCTAAGGCTAAAGTGTAAGTATATATGTCATGTGATTGAATGACTGTTATGTAGTTAGTATATTACCACAACACGGGAAGCGATGAACTAACTGCCATTGCATTTGAAATGTTTTTGTAGGCCGTTGGTTCAGATTTTGGATGAAGAACTATGTCGAGACCAGTTGTATACGCTAGGGGGAATTCAAAGACTAAGTAATACGGTATGTATGGATAACGGCTTACGTGGAGAATGGTTTCATTAAGTTATGGTGAAATTTATTTGTTTGTGGTTGATGCAATGGTTTATTTGTTGATGTAGGTGATGTCGGTTGTGTCTAAGGCTTTAATGTATCACTTCAACCTAGAGGGAGGACAGCCGAAGCGCCATATTTTTTATGCATAGTTCATGGTAATTACTTATTTGTTATGTAGTGGAACAACATTTTATTTTACTATATTATGTGCACATTACTCAGGACTATGTGTTTTTATGCAGACAAAGTTGGTAGGCAACCCAATAGGGTGGAAAGTGTCTTCCGAGAGTAAAGAATTCTCTCCCAAAACCGTCGGTTACAATATAGGCGACTGTGAGTTGATAATGGGTCCGGCACTTGTCCGTGGCCACTGGTTCTGTGTTGCGTTAGAGACAAAGACTATGACCTTCTACGTGCTGGACTCAATGAAGCCTGATCTTGGAGAAAGAAGACTATGAGGAAGGGTGGCGTGACAGATGATTACATATTTGTGTTAAACTTAATTGTAAGTTCACCTGACTCCACTGCTGTAGTTGAGGTGGTGTACTTCAGTTAACCCACATCGTAAGACGCATAAATGTTTTTTTTTCATAGAGATAGGTTCGTTGACATCATGCACATTGTTAAACCTCATCTGGCTGGGAAGAAGAAGATGTCAGATATTGTGTGGCCTCCTGTTGTGCAACAGAATAATCTGTAAGCTTTTTTACATTTGCCTCTTACAATTTAGCTTGCATTGTTTCGTTAAGTAACACAATGTTTTCATGTGGGTGAGAGTACAGGAGGGACTGTGGTGTTCATGTTATTATTTGGTTGAGCCAGTGGACCCCGGAAGGTGATTTCCATTATGAAAATGTAAGTGGTCCAGATTTCCCTCTGTACGCATTCTTATTTACTTGTGATTTCTATTATGGTTTCCATTGAACCTGACACTGAGGGAATTACTTATTTGCAGGAACAAATTCAACAATTGCGGAGCGACATTATGTGGTGGTTAGTTAATCATCCACTGAATTTAAAGCGGGACACAGCTCTGGCCCTCATTCCCTCTGGAGAAAAGTGCAGCAAAAGACGTGCTTAGGTTATGTTCCCGTGATATAGTAATGTCAACACTTGTCCATGTAAAGTATTGTTAACATCATAGAGTAATGTACGGTACAGTGCACTGACAAAGTGATGCAATTTAAGGTACATTAATGACATATATGTTGCAATTGCGGGATGCAATGTTTCCCAGTTCACTCCTCTATCATGACCTTCTAAAACATACTTGTATGCCATCAACAATATATGTGTTCCTCTGTCGTAATGTAACTATGTCCTTGCCATAAGAGGCAGGTTAAAAAATTTTTTAAGAGAACTAATATCCCTAACACAAAGGGCTGATGTAATGAGGCACAATGAATAATATGCTATTTAGGGTTGAATGATGCACACATTACATAAGGATACTACACACGTGCGCCACTTCCATTTCCAACTGCCAATAATCTGATCAGCACTGCTAACAATCCATAGTCAACAATGATGATGCACACATTACATAATGATTGTGTCCAGTCAATACACCCTGCTAACCAAGTGTGACACTTCCATTTCCAACTGCCATTACTCTGATTAATACTGGCGGCAACAAATCCATAGGCATATACACTATAGCGCGGTCATAAATTGACGTTACCTAGACAGTGCTTTGGTGTCTCAGTCAAGATGGCCATTGAGCAGTAGAGTTGATATCAGCACTGGACGGTAACAAGTGAGTTATTGTTTAGAGCCTTGCGTTGCTTTCCGCATCTCCACTCGACTTGATGATTACAACTCGAGTTACTTGCATAATTGGACGGTTTCCAGACAGTGCTTTTGTCAAGACTTACGAGTACGGACTCGAGTTGTCCAATTAGCAACTTGAGTTCTAGCATCACTGGAGGGTAACCCGATGGTAATTGTGAGAAGCGGCACCAAACTTGAGTTGCGTAGAAGGTCACTCGACGACGTTCTTGGATGACTTACGAGGTTCACTCGAGTTGTCCGATTACCAACTCGAGTTGTCGTCATCACTGGAGGGTAACCCGATGGTGATTGTGAGAAGCGGCACCCAACTCAAGTTGCGTAGAAGGTCACTCGACGACGTTCTTGGATGACTTACGAAGCTCACTCGAGTTGTCCGATTACCAACTCGAGTTGTCGTCATCACTGGAGGGTAACCCGATGGTGATTGTGAGAAGCGGCACCCAACTCGAGTTGCATAGAAGGTCACTCGACGGCGTTCTTGGATGACTTACGAAGCTCACTCAAGTTGTCCGATTACCAACTCCAGTTGTCGTCATCACTGGAGGGTAACCTGATGGTGATTGTGAGAAGCAGCACCTAACTCGAGTTGCGTAGAAGGTCACTCGACGGCGTTCTTGGATGACTTACGAAGCTCACTCGAGTTGTCCGATTACCAACTCGAGTTGTCGTCATCACTGGAGGGTAACCCGATGGTGATTGTGAGAAGCGGCACTAAACTCGAGTTGCGTAGAAGGTCACTCGACGGCGTTCTTGGATGACTTATAAAGCTCACTCGAGTTGTCCGATTACCAACTCGAGTTGTCGTCATCACTGGAGGGTAACCCGATAGTGATTGTGTTTGTTGTTGTTAAATGTGCATAAGTCATGTGCAAAAAGCAACACGTAATTCGTGATACTTGGAGTCCGTAGCAAAAAAAAAAAGAAAAACCATATGCACGTTAAACCTAACGCATGGATGAAGTCTTTGAAAAATTTACTCTAAAATTAATTCTTTGCTAAACTGTATGTTACGAGAATTAATAAAAAACGTGGGAACTACCGTCGTCTAAGCATCTGGATTAACGTCTTCATCGTTGTCGATTGCCTCATTCATTTCTTCCTCCTCCCATGCATCAATTCCTTCAATCGCCTGTGGTTGAACATTCGGTCCTTCTGGTTCGTTCATTATGTGGTACAACCAGCTTACTTCTGTGTCGTATATGCAATTTCTGCATCTGGCATGGCATGGTTGGTTCTCACAGAATCTATGTTTGGGACGATCGAATATGTTCCTGTTCAGTCCCCAGTTCATTAATTGTAGGTGTCGTGTCAGTCGCTCTTTAATTGAAGATATTTGGCCTGAGTCGATAATGGCTTCAAGTCTGTCTATTGCTTCGTTCCCTTCTGGTGTGTCCTTAAACTTACTCCATTTTGCAAGCACTAATATAGAAAATGAGAAACTTGCATCACAGTTGTTTAGGACTGCAGCCTCCCGTATTTGTGACAATCCTTTATCTCCTGGATTTGCTATTCTGGTGTAGTATTTAAGCCCTCGAATGAATAGACTAAATAGATTACCCTTATGGAAATATGTCAGCAGGAAATGAATCTCTTGCTCACTTCTTGTCCATCCTTGATGATCATGCTTATCCAGTGGCACGTTCTTAAAGAATTCTGTTGAATTTCCTGCTATCCTTAGGATGCGGCATGAATTCTTGAAGTGATAATAGTCTTTCAAACTTGATGATGCTATGTTGCACATCAGTTCTATTAATATTGTTTGCGGAAGCTTCAGAAGCGGTGAGTCATCGTTGCTAGTCATTCTTCTATGTATGGATTGGTCTGGTGGGAAGTCAGCCATGTTCGTGCATGTTTGTTCCTGCAAGACTGTTTTGTTGCCTGCGCCCTCAATAATTGGGTGTATGGAATATTTGTAGTTTTTAGTACACAACCAAGCGTAGCCATTTTATTTTATCGTGTGTTTTATTTTTGTTGGTGGTGGTGGGTGGAACGTGGCGGTTGTGCTGATTAGTTGATTGTGGTGTACGGCTTTTGATGTCGGGGTTAATTGGCGGTTACTAGAGTGCTTCGCCTTCATAACTGAAAATAGTCATGTGAGTCTGTTCTGTTGCATGTAACGTTTAAGTGGTATTGCATGTTTTTTTTGCTTCGGTTTTGTGTTTGAACTGTGTTTTGTTTTACAATTGAATGTGTTTGTGATGGCCACGCGTATATATTTTGTAATTACTAATTTATGCACATTAATGAACTGAAGGTCATATTATATCCAGAGTACCTATGGTGTCAAGATGCACCGAGCCTGAGTTTAAAATAACACGCTCCAGTTAAGTAGTCACATAATGAGAGGTACAACATGCAATTACATGAACCCAATGACATCTGGTGCTGACATAAGGATAGGAAGTCTGGGACGGAATGCAACCCAATTGCATCTGCTATGCTATCATGACCTTCTAAGACATACTTGACCACAGCACCTATGCCACCAAAAAGATCTGTGTTCATGACCTTCTAAGACATACTTGACCACAGCATTTATGCCACCATAAACATCTGCTATCATGACTTTCTAAGACATACTTGACCCCAGCACCTATGCCACCAAAAAGATCTGTGTTCATGACTTCTAATACATACTTGACCACAACATCTATGCCACCATAAACATCTGTCTTCATGATAGCACCTATGCCACCAAAAACATTTGTGTTCATATAACCCAATGTTAGTATACAGTGAACTCGTGATTAATGAGGTGGTTATATATGATGTTCAATAGATGATACTTCTTGGTGATATTCATATAGCCTTTGTGAAGTATGTTGTTTGTGCATCAATGTACCCTGCTTCAGACAATCCGTTCCACAGGTGGAGGCTGGGATAACAATGGTGTTTTTCTTTACACAACTTTAAATCACATCAAATTTCGTCTTCCAAACGGAGATAATCTGTTAATAACAACACTTGATATCCCAATTTATATTTCAAATACTTGTGGGAATACAATCTACTGTTTGGATGGGGATGGGAAAAGAAGGGCCATGGCTATTGATGCTACCGATTGTTTATTCAAACTTTCTTTGCTCAGGAAAAGATATGATCTTGTTATGAATATGATAAGAATCTGAGCTAGCTCGAGTTTGATGGAATTTATACTCGAGTTGTACGCATCACTGGAGGGTAACCAAAGAGTTATCGTGTGCAGGAGAGCAGAACTCGAGTTGTACAAAACTCACTCCAGTCCAATACTGTGTTCAGTCCACGTGTGGACTCGAGTTGGGCCATTAGAAACTCGAGTTGTACGCATCACTGGAGGGTAACCGAAGAGTTATCGTGTGCAGGAGAGCAGAACTCGAGTTGTACAAAACTCACTCCAGTGCGATACTATGTTCAGTCCACGTGTGGACTCGAGTTGGGCCATTAGAAACTTGAGTTGTACGCATCACTGGAGGGTAACCAGCCAGTTAACCTATCAACATACGCAGAACTCAAGTTGTAGAAAACTCACTCCAGTTACCTCGTGCTGTCAATTCACGAAGCTCACTCAAGTTAACCACTTACAACTCGAGTTAATATGATCACTAGAGGGTAACTGGAAAGTCACGAACAAAAAGGGGAAGACTAACTCGAGTGAATGAACTATAACTCGAGTTAATCAGGCTTCCACGCTTTAAATCCCTCAATCACCAAACATTTCTGTTCACTCCACTCGACCTCCGACTTCTATAGCCCTCGAGTTAACTGACGAGAAACGTACTATTAGTCAGTTGAGTTCTACATAACTGTAAATACCGTTCAAACAACAGTGGTGTAAAAGCTCCATTCCCCCTAACCCTCAGTGAGTCGAGAAGCAGAGTTTCGACTAGCCCTAGCATTGCACTTTGTCATTCGTGCATCTGGTGCAATGGTGCGAACCAAGGGCTCCGACAGTGGGAAGAAAGATTCTCATGATTCACAGAAGTTGCCGTCGAAAGGGAGTAAGCCGTTGAACAAACCGAGGAAGCCTCAGCCAAAAGTTCAGGAGCAATTACCACCAGAACAACCAAGCAGGTCACAGGGGGTTGTGATAGCAAAATCACAGCAGAAACGGCGAAAAGTAGCCTCTCCCATTTTGAAGGAACTAGTCGTGTCAGTGCCTACAGAACATTTGGCCTCAACCTCCACAGAAAAAACAGAAGAAAACTTAGAACGGAAGATAACAAAGATTGTGACTCAATTGGTTGATCAAACATTGAATGCACCCACAAAATCCAGATATGGGGGTGCATCAACTTCAAATCAAAAAAGCAAAGTGTAATATACCTCCTAAACTGGAGGATGAACTTCTGGGACCACCACCAGATTTCAATTCAAAGACACTAGAGCTTAATGATAAGAGCAGGTATGACAATGATTTTGCTCATAGATTATTCTGTCCTGTTGTTTATCTAGATCTACAACATATTAAGGACATACTCGCTTTAGATCTGTACACTTGGTTTCAGTACTATGAACCTTGGTTGACCATCAAAATGTCATATAGTCCCTCTGTAGTGAGGCACTTCTACTGTAACTTGGAGGTGGTTGAGGTTTGTGATGAGGTGGGCGAACTGATAGAAGAAAGATTATAGTCAACTGTTAGGGGCCAAAAGATTCAACTATCTCCTGTATTGATTAACACTTACCTTGGCATAGACAATCCTCCAACAGGGCCTGTAAAAGAATTCAGTGATATAGAAATATGTCAGATTCTAAAGCCAATGGGTGGAAGTAAAACTTTAACTTTCAAACCTAGCTCCTTGAGTGATATACATCGGATTGTGTGGTACATATACTCATGATCTATGGTCAACAAATCGAACAATTTCACTCACTTCGTGGGACAAGATTACCAGCTGATGGCCTCAATTCTGTCTAAACAACAGAGGAACATAGGGCAACACATTTACAATGAAATAAACAGATACAGGAAGTCTTCCACAAGGAGTACCCCTCTACCGTTTCTGCAACTGATCTCTCACTTTCTGACGCTGCACAATATCTGGTACCTTGAACCTAATGAGCAAATTGTTCGTATTCCAAGTTTTGACAGCATTCACTTGAGCAGAATGAATATTAAGCTGCCAGTGGGTGCTTCTACAAGTATAACAACAAAGAAAAAGAAGGAAATGGAATCTGAGAGACCCAAAGTGGATAAGGGACAATCATCAAGAGCTAGGTCTCCTGGACCCCCATTCATGGCAGCAACAATTTAGACGTACATCCATAATGCATTGAAAATAACCACAGACCACATAAAGGTCTCAAATGCCTATCTGGTCGAAATGGTTGACCATCAAGTCAAACGTCTGGTTATTGGCATTAATGAGAACTTCAAGAGGCTATTTCAAATGCAAGATGCCCATACTCAGCAGTTAAGGGAATTTAATCATCGCCTTGATACTTATGAAGCTGTCCTTAGAGATCACTTCAACTTTCATCCTTCTGATATGCCGTCACAGTGTAATGCTACACCTGTTCCATCTGCACCATCATCTACAGCTCTTGCAAACTTAATCACTCAAAATGCTCCATGTGCTCCTACGTCAACCAATGTTATGTTGACACCCCCGGATCCCACCCCACTCTCTAAGGTTACCATCCCTCAGGACCAAGAAGCTATTCCACAATCCAGTTCTGAGCCCTCAAGTACCAATCCCACACAGGACCCCTCTCGTACATGCTGTGGCTCCCATGATCAAACATCTGCCCCCATTGAACTTGCCACTGCAGTTACACCCTATACACCACCTTGTTCTACCACTGACACAGACCCTATTCCACCAGTAGCTCCTCTTCGCATTCCACCGTCTTCCTCTGCAACCTTTAAATTATGTACGACCTTTACCCTTCCAGATGACGACAACAAGGGGGAGACATGACCATGAGACATATTCCTAGTATGAGTCCGCTTAGAGAGCATTGCTTCTCTGTATAATGTATTCTTCATGGTTCATATGTTACTGATAGTCATGTTGTCTAGTACATAATGATTATGGTGTGATGGCCTATAATTGCAATGACAATGTTTATTCTGTTTCGTGGCTTAATGTGTTGCATGGTGCCTGATGAATATATTTGTGGTTTGATATTTGTGTAATTAAGTAACACAAACCTTAGTCTGTAGAAATTGTATAAGTTTTGTCATCATGAACATGGGGGACAATATTAGAGTACGTGTTTTCATCAATACTAACTCCCAAAAGAAACTCGACGCGGTCGCTGCCTACTGATGTTATCGGTTTTGTTTGAGGAAACAGTTTTAATCAATAACTCGAGTTCTATTACACCACTCAAGTTAGGAACACAAGCTTCACAAGTTACCACATGAAGTGGCCAGTTTTTCATAACGGAGCACTCGAGTCTCACGTGTGTCACTCGAGTTATATACAAAATTGGACAAATAATGTCCTACTTACTAGTTACAGGGAACATGGGTCACCATCATTGCATAAGAGATGTTAATTTACTAGTTTCTGTGCTTGGTTTCCAAATTCCCACCTCATATACCATTTTCAGAAGCTGCATGTTATAGATTATCAATCTACTATTACTATTACAGTTTCTTAATATCACATAAAACTTGTTCATATTCATTCCTACACAGCATTCCAATAAACTATATTAATTAAAAGTAGAGAACATACAGCAGTCCAACAAACTATAAATATATGTATTCGCATATTGATTCAAAGTACATAATTAGTTGCCAAAATATACATAATCAACGATATAGTTCAGTATAAAATAGTGACTAGGTAAAGAAACTTTCAGTGACAATAGCACATTAAGATGATGTTGTTTTGTCACTGACTTGACACTGCATACATTACATATAAAAATGCTCCATGTTCATATTCATTCCCATACAGCAGCAGCATTCCAACCAACTATAAAAACTAGATAACATACAGCAGTCAGATAAACTATACATTTGTATTTCCATATTGATTACAACTTGAGAAATAGTTGCCAAACTATACATAATCAACACTATACTTGTGTACAAAAGCAGTGGCTACTTACATAAACTTTCAACTTTCAGTGACAACAGAACATTAAGATCTTACTGCTTCTTAATGTTTTTTTGTCACTGACATGACACGACACTGCATACATTACATATAAAAACTGCTTCCCCTGCACCCCATCCCTTCATTCCAAAAACCATTAAGAGTCAAACCAAAACATATATACAACAAAAAAGATGCAGCATCAAAGATGATCATTAGAGTTCAACATGGGTTGGGATTTTTGACCGTCCTTCTTGTGTGTCCTGCTTCATGGCATCGTGTACAATGGTAGATATTTCTATTTTGGAACTATGATTCCTGCCTCCTTACTCTTGGTCTTCTAGGAGGTCGACTTGTGATTGGAGGGTAGAAGAACGTAGCTTCAGACATGTTTTCCATGTGATAATCCCTATAATCATTGACGTTTGGCATGTCTATTGTCACAACCAGAATCATGCTGTGCTGGTAGATCCATTGCTGAGCTTCTATCTTAAAACAATCCTCAACATAGTCATAGATGTTGCCGTGCACAACCTTGACAGCTGCACACCCATGTGTGCATGAAATCCCACTCATCTGTCATGCCCCACAACTACATTGCCGTGATCGCAAGTCAACCCCATGGTCTCCACGTCCTGTATGCACACTGAATCTACTTTGCCCATAATCTTCACACCCTATATGCTCACATCCACTCACATTTTCTATAACCTTTGCATCTATATTTGGCCCAACACAATTCTTCCACTTGTTCATTGCCACACAAGAGGCATGCATCTTCTTTGCTACTTTCTCACGATGTGCGTGAATTAATTGGGCTACATTATACTTCCTCTCCTTCACCATTCATGTATTGAATGACTCGGCGATATTGGTTGTTATGTTATCCCATCGTTTGTATGGAAACTTGCTAAGAGTCCACATATCAACATCACCATGATTGTTAATCCATTCATATAACTCTTTGACAGTGCTCCCGCATCTTTTCCATTGCTTTATCAAAGTCATCCACACGCCTTGCATATGCAATCTTATCAAGAAGCATCAGTCCATCCTCCTTTGACTGGTTACTAGTCTTTCTCTTGTCCCTGTTTATTTTCAGTATCTCTGCACTGAAGTTCTCCTTGACATGTCTATAACAGAATGCATGACGATGCCCTCCAAATATTGCTGCCACAGCACTTATTATGCCATTGTGACGATCTGACACAATTGTCAACTCCATAAAACCAACAATCCTTTTAATCATATGCATGAACCAAGTCCAATCGTCCAGTGTCTCTCCCTTCACAATTGCTATGGCAAACGGCAATAGCTCATTATCCGCATCATAGGCTGAAGCTGCAAGTAGAGTCCCCTTATAAGGCCCACTTAAATGAGTTCCATCAACATATAGTAGATGCCTTGCACCCCCCATGAAACCCTGTACACATGACCCATATGCAATGAAAACTCTTTCAAACCTACAACCATGTGCTACCCATTCAGCAACTGTATTAGCATCAGCTTCCTTCAACCTTTGGCATATCCATGGGATTAACATGTATGATTGTTCCGGTCTTCCATGTATGTCTTCCATTGCCTTTTCCTTTGCCCTATATGCCTGTTTATATATTAGCTTCACATCATACTCCATTTGCAGTGTCTTCATAATCTCAGTTGGACGCTTCTCGGTGTGATTCCTAATCTCGTCGATTATTATTGATGATGTCAAAGTAGATCTTGCACCATGGCCGCTCACTTGCAAATAATCTTGAGCTGAATGAACATGATCTTTTATGAATTTTGTCACACACAGTATTCCAGAACTCCTGCCCACTGCAGACGCACATAATTTCCAAAGATAACCCTCTACTTTACACATGACATACATCTTGTCCTTGCTATTCCTATCATATTTATACATGAACTTGTGTGCAATGCTATACTTGTACAAGGCTTCTCTTAATGCATCGGCATGAGGAAAATGTTGCCCGACCCCGGAAATTACTCCTGACCATTTCAAATAGCTAGTGTCACTAAAATTTGTCTGATCTGTCTCATAAGTTATACACCCACCACCAATTTCAAATGACACAGCCTCAAGATCATTGCCATGTGTCATAGGAGATACCTCTGCTTCCGGTGACCGTTCCAATAATCTGTGGTTCCTGCATACAACAATTACAACACTTTATAACTTATTATCAGCTTGGGAATGAACAAAATATTACTAACTTACATATGTGCATTATTCATTGGCAAGGATTCATTGCCATTCTCTATATGGGCTATAAACACATGCGCACTGCTTTCATTGAATCGAAATAGGTTTTCAATTTCACTATCATTGTCAAGCTCAATTAATGTCCTCTCATCAAACATTACTGTGTATTTAATGTCACAACAGCTCCCTTCATGACCTGTCAATCTTGATATAATTTCTCTTAAATCTTCCATTCTTATCTCATCTTTTAGTACCTTTACCTTCACACTGACTTCGATATATTTAACTTCACCGTCATTATGTTCAAATTTCCCCCTACGTGAAAATAAAAAAACAACTCCTTTGCACAGCTTGAACCAATATTACCATCCATTTTTTTACGCATCCTGCAACAAATAAATAACACACTGTTAGTTGACAAAAACAAAACTAAATGGGTACCTCAATCTTTCACAAATCCATATCAGGGTTTTTCAACTTCATATTAATCATTTCTTACAAAATCCACCCCATTTATTCTCTCCAACCACAACCCTAAAACTAACCATCCCAACCTCCTCCCCGATTCAGGCAGCATTTGCATTTTTCCCCATACCACTCTTCAACATTCACGTCCTTCAAACCCAAATACCCCGCAAAGTTTCCCACCCAAATGAAGACGAAAATGGTTTTGCTTCAACTCGACCACGCGGGGAAGAACATTGTCGACTAATAAAGTACATACCTCACTGCTGTTTGTATCGCCTCCCACTTACGTTCCCGCGCGATGACACTCTCCCTATTTCACGTCACCTTCTTTTATCATCAACTTCTTTTCTTTCATCAGAGGACAAATTTGTCATTTTACATTCAATTCTAATATTCCAATTAATGTACTCGCATTGATCCGGGATATTATATTTCCGCACACGTCTGCGTCTTTTACTAATTTTAAGGTTTTTTTTTAGGGATTTTCCCTTTTTTTTTCTTTTTTTAAACTAACAGAGCTGGTACTTTTAAACCATTTTACAATGATGATGGGTAGTTTTACACCCAAAGAATGTATGGTGCCAGACACATGTGTATGGTGCCAGACACACATGTGACATATATAGGTGGATATTTTTGCACCTTCGCTCTATCCCAAGACCAGTATTAGAACAAGTTATTAAAAAAAAGATGGGGAAAATGACACCAAGATCCCAATTAAGAAAATTAAGAAAAATAATACTACCTCCGGTCCTAAATATAAAACATAGTTAACCTTTTTTTGGAGAGATTAAGGAAGCTAAATAAATTACTTAATCCTATCATTTGTTATGTATCCTTAGATTATATATCAATTTATAAGTTAAACAAAATAATTTAAACAAAAAATGAAAAATATAAATACCTTAATATAATTTAATTAACTTTCTTAATCTCTCCAAAAAAAATAAATTTGCCTTATATTTAGAACCGGAGGGAATATTAGAAGAGTCTCAGTTTGTTAATGACAAATGAAAAAGCAATCATTAACAAGTGGAAAAACCATCAATAATACGTTTTTCAACTTTTCTGACATTATTTTCTTTAGTTGGGATCTTCATTTCCTCGAAAAAGAATCATCACATTTAACTGATGTTATGCCCTTTCAGGTTACTGAGCAGCATGCCTAGAACCTTCTCCCCTAGGAGAGCTGCAAGTCCAAAACCGGCACAAACTTGGGCTTTAAATTTTCTGGCAAGGTGCTTCATGTCTTAAAAGCTTGTTTCAAACTTGCTTTGAAACTCGAAGTCTAAAAAACTTTCTAGCATCCGTAAGGCACGTCTCTAAAGCATTTATTATTCACCACCAAACCAAAATGCATTCACAGGAAAAATTCCACAAATATATCAATTGTGGGCAATCTTTTCTTGATCAAGTTATTACATTGGTCGCCAAGACTCTTGTGGTGGAGCATAGCGGCACTGCTTGCATGTTCAAACCGCGCCTGAAAGCATTTAGCTAGCCGAACTTAAAAAAAGGGTTATTACATCCACCAAGTCAAGAAGATAAGGAAGCACTTCAGTTATCTTTTTTTATAATTAGTGGTCTTTTTGGCATACCTTCAACTAGCTGATGGGAGAAAAACCCTTATGAGCTCTTTCACATTAGCCTTTTTCCTACAGGTAGGGCATTTACCCTGTGCATTTATTGCAGCCTTAATGCAACTCTTGCAGAAAATATGACCACACCTTGTCGACATTTCTTCTACCAAAGGATCCATACATATTGGGCAGTTGAAAACTGGCTCTTTGGGGGGTTCAGGAGACTTCCTCACATTCTTTTTCTGCAAAAAATGAATATTCAAATTCAGCACTTTGAATATTCCGGAACACATCCAGAGTCAGCTATCAATAACTTCTTTATTTGCTTGAGTCAGTAGTGACAAGATCCCAAGGACTAAGAAGAATTTACATTTCAGTCCATTGGGTTAAAATACAGATCCCCTGCTGCTAGAGCAATCATCATTGCCATGGAAAAGCTGCTTTATCCAAACAAGTTAAACTCGCCGAGTGTATTTTGAACATACAAGAAATTATACAAAAAGAAAAGTAACACAGGTGAGAAGGCATGGATATCCTCCATGGAAAAACAGAAAAGAAACTGAGAACTACGACGGAAACATATATTTTTAATGCACTTTGTTAAGCAAGGATTCATAAATTGGAACTTTATAAATTTTGCGCTAACTTGAGGGAGGGTCCAAACCATTCATGTGTGTAACCAAAAATTGACAACCAAGTCACAATGAAGTATTAAGACTGTAAAAACCGAGTAAGAATTTTTAATGTTATTTACCTCCTCGGTTAAAATTAAGTTCATTATGTAACTTTGCTTTGGTCAATTGATCGACTAAATTTACCTTTTGGTAAGCCTCTTCTTGCCAATCATCCCCACCAGATTTTCCAGTAAGTGCAGTTGAACCTAGAGAAGCTACAATATAGTTGTATGATACACAAATAAGCATCAAGGGCTCAACAATTGGTATCTTCGAAAAAATAGAAAATTACAGATGAAAGAAAAAATAGAAGACATGTTGAAATGCTAGAGCCATGAACTGAAAAAAAAGTGAACCGACAGAATGAAATGGCATATATGCAATAACATACATGATGATGAAAAAGGAAGAGTTCTTTGCGACTGATATGATTGCTTTTGTTGATTAAGTACATTTTGCTGTTGAGGAGTATTCAGAGAGTTTTGTTGAAGGGAGCTCGCTTCGGCCTGCTGCAGGAAATTCACAAAACTCTGAAAGTTTGTTGATTGCATCTGAGAGTTCATTTGATTTTCATGAGATTGCACTTGAGTAAGTTGGGATTGTGACTGTGGTACTGGGTGCATATGAGGCGGAGGAAGTTGCCCTCCCTGCATAGAAGACATTTCTTTCCGGGGCCTATTTGTTTCTATAAAGCGTACGATCTGCTTCTCATATGGAAACAATTTTTCCTTGAAACTAGGCAGAACACTGCTCTTGGAAACCTGTAGAAATGCCATGACGCGCTCCAACATTTTTTTGAATATCTTCAGCTTTAAAAGTTGATCTGACCTGGGTCCATTTGGAAGGGCTTCAAGCTGATAGACAAAAACCAGGGAGGTTAGATAAAGCTTCATCAGATGTATGGATTAATTATACACAAACTCAAGGCAAATTAAGAGCTTTCTTTTGGAAAGAGGTGATGGAATGATGCTCAGTATATGCCGCAATGGTTGAACAGTGCAAATATTATTCCAGTTTGAAGCAACCACAGCAGTCATAATTGCTATGGAAAGGCTACTTTACCCATAGAAGTTAAATTCGCCGAGTGTATTTTGAACAAACAAGAACTTGTACAAAAAAGAAAATAATACAAGAGCGAAGGAATGAATATCCTCCAAAGGAAAAACAGAAAAGAAACAAAAAACAATGGAAAACATAAAAAAAAAAAAAACAAGAGATGAAGTACCTGCTGAAGTTTAGCTTCAATTTTCTGGTGCAATTCAGACAATTCTGGCAAGTATGATTCTTTCATGGACTTGATCTGTAAGTCAAAATTAACAGAAACAGAGAACCAAAACATTCAAAACTGAGAACTACGATGGAAATATATTTTCATTCTTGTGAATGCTTTTTTAAGCAAGGTTTTACAAATTGGAACTACCCACGTATTGTGCTAACTTGAGGGAGGGTCCAAACAAATCACGAGGGTAACCAAAAATTGACAACCAAGTCTCATTGAAGTATAAGACTGTAAAAAATTGAGTAACAATTTTTAATGTTATTTACCTCCTAGACTAAAAATAAGTTCATTATGTCACTTTACTTTGGGCAATTGATCGACTATATTCTGAAGTTCCAGCCCATGTTCATGCAGAAATGAAGTGATAAGAAAAAGGGATATTACCTTTAGGTACACCTCTTCTTTCCAATCATTCTCTTCAGGTCTTCTGGTCTGTGTTGTTGATTCAAGAGAAGCTACAATATAGTTATATGATATACAAATAATCATAAAGGGCTCAACAATTGGCATCCTACCAAAAACAGAAAGTAACAGATGAAAGAAAAAATAGAAGACTTGTTGAAATCCTAGAGCCATTAACTGACAAAAGCAAAATGACAGAATGAAACGCATATATGTGATAACATACTTGATGAGTTTGGAAGAGCTCTTTGTGACCGATATAATTGCTGTTGTTGATCAAGTAGTACAGTTTGCTGTTGAAGCAAAGAACTCGAAGCCTGAAGTCTTTGCCGCATATCTCGTTGCAAGGGGTTAGTATGCAAGCTTGAGTTGCCAGACTGAGTTGCAAGCTTCTGTTGTAATTGTAACCCTGGGATGTTACGGCCCAACTGTTGCTGATGCAAGTTGGCGAGATTGTTTTGCTGATTTATCAACTGCTGCTGGTGTTGCTGGTGAAGCTGCAGGATTGGAAGATTATTCTGCTGCCCAACAAGCGATCTCAGATGTTGCTGCATATCAACATCATTCTGTTGCCCAAGTAGCTGAGGGTGTTGCATGCTTGTTACATTTGACTGTAGCGCTCGAAGGTGCTGCTGCTGCTGTGGAGCCAATATCGGCTGTTGAGAAATTGGGATTTGTTGCTGGTTATTAATTGATGTATTTTGTTGTTGTTGTTGCCTGATAACAGATTGGGACTCTTGCTGCAGCATAGGTTGCATTGGCTGTTGAACATTATTAGCTTGCTGATTCTGATTAGGCACTGGAACAGCATGTGACAGCCCTGGATTGTGAACTTGAGACTGCACAGGAATTCCTATAATAATAAACGAAAGAAAGAAAGACAGAGAGTTTATTACTGAAGTCAGAGGAACAAGAACCAAGAAATTAGCTCTTTAGTCATAGGAATCAAAACCCAAACAAGAGATCAATAATTTATAACAAGGAGATAGAGTAATTATATCAGTAATAACTATATTGTATTATATCAGTAATAATTTATAACAAGGAGATAGGGCAAGGTATGGGAAAAAGAAACTGCAAATGTATTATAAACTGATAGAGCCAACCTGTTCAAACATAGTTACAGAAGGAGGTTTAGGCAGAAACATACTCCAGGCAAGATGCTTTAGGCACACCAGAAAGTTGACTTTTGACTTATTACTACTTTGGTGATACTAGCAGACTTAGCTAACTGTTATCCTAGTAGACTTGTATTTTGTGCCAGATTGCCTTGGGTCCTGCGTTGACCCTTTTGTTCTTTCTGTTTTGCTGTTTTGTTATGTAACGGTTAGTAGTTAGGAGGAGAGACATCTTTTGACAGAGAGTGGTGGTGAGGAGTGCTAGCCTCTTGAATTGCTAGGTCATTAGTGTATGCAAGTGTGTTTATTTTATCCAGTTGTAACTTCCATCTCCCACTTAGTTGGAAGAACAATTTTATCATTAATCAAATCCAGTATTATTCATCATTTTATTGAGTTCAGATCCTTGGTTCCTATTATTTTGGTATCAAAGCGGTGAGGTCCTGAGAAGGTTCCAATGGAGAAGTTAATAGAGGACATGCAAGGGATGAAAGAGACGAAGGCCGGTTCATCTAAGAAGGTCGAAGAACTGATAATGACTATGAATATTATGCGAGAGTTGGTGATGAGGAAGGAGACAACTAGTCAGAAGAAACTAGGGCATAAGGAGACGACCAACATACCTAAAGAGGAGGAGGCCCAAACTAAGGATGATGTGTCGAGCGTTGGTGACTGAGAAAAGGATATGTGGAAATACCGAAAGTTGGAGTTGCCAACGTTCAACGTGGAAGACCCACTGGGATGGCTTTTCCGGATTGAACAATATTTCCAGGTCAGTGCCAACGGAGAGACAGAGAAGTTAGGAGCAAGGGTCATGTGTCTCAAAGGCAAAGTGTTGAGTTGGTACCAATGGAAGGAGAAAAGGATGATGATAAGTACTTGGAGTCAATTCTAAAGGGAGATGCTTGAATGTTTCCACTCTTCTCAACCCGGTGGGGACTATAGGATTCTGTTTGCAACCTGTCAAGAACAATCAGTTCTTGAATACATGGAAGATTTCAAAATATTGACTACACCGCTACAAGACGCCTCAGAGGGGTGTATGATCAGTGCTTTTCTCAATGGGTTGAAGCCGGAGATATAAGAGCTCAAGCTTGCTGACGTGAAGACCATCGATGACGTGATTAAGGAAGCCCTATGCACCAAAGAGAAACAGCAAATACTTGAGAACAAGAAAAATTCTAGGGCGGCATGTGCCCCACGTGTGAATACTGGGCCCCGAACCGGTTCAACCCAACCCTTCTTCTCATGGGTCACCCCAATACCCGAGCCCACAAGAGGGTTTGCCTCTACTACGGCCCTGGTTAGTACGGAAAACACTAGGCGACCCGACACTAAGAGTGGAGAAAAGAAAGTAGCGAGTAGCTTCACTGGTTCGTCGTCAATCAAATGAGGGGGAGCTCATATCGTTTGTCGAACTCGGAGATCACGAGAAGGAAAGAGCTTGGACTCTACTTCAAGTGTGGCGGCAAGTATAGACCAGCTCACGTGTGTAGAAACAAAAATCTGCACTGGTGGTTATAGAGATAGAGGACGAAGACGCCGAACCTAGAGAAGGCAAATCTGAGCATGACTGGGGAGTAAACGAGACAGAAGGTGGTACGTCGACCTACATAAAGCTTTCAATGAACTCCATGTTGAGTTTCAGGAGTAATCACACAATGAAGATGAGGATGACTAAATGGAGAAAAAATCGTGGTCCTAATTGACAGTGGAGCCACCCATAATTTCCTCTCGGACCAGCTCCTAAAACGAGCGACAGTGGAGACTGAGGAGGTCGCCAAATATTCAGTAACCGTCGGAGATAGTCATTCTATACAGTGCCGACATCATTGTAGGGATATAAAGCTTTCGGTACAAGAATTGGAGGTGAATTAGACCTTCTATCCTTTTCCGCTTAAGGGGGTCGAAGTTGTGTTGGGAGTGGAATGGCTGAAGTCGCTAGGGGAGGTTAAGGTTGATTGGGGGTGGCTGACAATGATAGGGAAAGGGAAGAGCAAGGTTTGTTTGCAAGGAGAGCCTACGCTATCTCGTACTCAGGTTTCTTTCAAGTCCTTGCTGCGGTAGATTAAAAAACAAGGTGCAGGATTTTTGGTTGAGTGGTGGAATTGAGGGGGGAGATGAATATCGTTGCTCACTAACACCCGAGTTTCAAGCTTTGGTGGCTAAATACCACGCAGTGTGTCACAACTCAAAAAAGTTGCCTCCTCATCGGTCACAAGATTATGCCATAGTCATTAAGCCAAGGGAACAAAAACCGAACGTCTACCCTTATTGCTATCCCCATGAACAAAAAAATGAGATAGAGATGATGGTGAGGGATATGCTTCAAGCAGGGATTATATCATTGCACAAGCAAGCAACAACCCGCATTCAAGTCCCGTCTTGCTAGTTAAAAGAAGGATGGGAGTTGGAAGTTTTGTGTTGATTACTAGGCATTGAACAAGATCATTGTGCCGGACAAATTTCCCATTCCAACTATTGATGAGCTGTTGGACAAACTAAAGGGGTCCACAGTATACTCAAAACTGGATTTAAAGTTAGGCTACCACCAGATTTGAATTAAAGTCGGTGATAAGCACAAGACAGCCTTTCGGACACACGAAGGTCATTATGAGTTTAAGGTAATGCCGTTTGGCCTTACTAATGCTCCTTCCACTTTTTAATTCCTAATGAATGATATATCTACAGAATATTTGCGAAAATTTGTGTCGGTATTCTTTGATGATATCCTTATTTATAGCTGTGCAATGTGTACTCACCTAAAGCACTTAGACAAAGTGCTATCTGTTTTGAAGGAAAACCAGCTGGTTATCAAGTTAAAAAAATGCAATTTTGCACAGCCTCAGATTGAATATCTCGGACATATCATCTCTAGAGGAGTGCATGCCAAACCGGTCAAAATTGAGAGTATGATTCGATGGCCGAAGCCCAAGAATATCAAGTCTTTGAGGGGCTTCCTGGGGTAGACTGGGCATTACCAAAGGTTCATTAAGAACTACAGGAAAATAGCAAAGCCATTGACCAATCTACTCAAGAAAGATGCCTTTAAATGGTCCCAAGAGGCTACTACTGCCTTTGAGCACCTCAAGGCATCCATGACCCAGCTGCCCGTCCTTGCGATGCTAGACTTTTCAGCTCCATTTGAGTTAGAAATGGACGCTTCAGAGACTGGAATTAGAGTGGTATTGATGTAGGAGGGCCGACCGATCACTTACTACAGCCAAAAACTCTCCAAACGAGCTCAACATGCTCGGTATATGAGAGGGAATTAATGGCAATAGTGATGACTAACAAAAAATGACGACACTACTTGTGGGGGCAAAAATTCGTGATCCAGACAGACCAAAAGGCACTTAAGTACTTGCTGGAACAATGAATAATGGAGGAGCCGGCAGAAATGGGTGTCAAAGCTGCTCAGATTTAATCTCGAGATTGTGTAGAAGCCCAGGAAAGAAAATCAGGCCACTGATGCATTGTCAAGGCAAGAAGAATTCCTGGAACTACAAGGCTTTTCGTTGTGGCAGTGCACTGATTTAGAAGAATGGGAAAAAGAGGTGCAAGATGATCCTAAATTAAGCAATATTATGCATCGACTTATCACCAATCAAGAGAATGTGGAAGGTTTGCTAAAAGGGTGTCTACACTACAAGGTGCAGCTGGTTTTACCCAAGAACTCATCACGAATCCCTTTACTACTCCAAGATTATCATGACTCACCAATCCAAGGCCATTCAGGTTACCTTCGCACATACAAGAGGCTTGCTAAAGTGGCATATTAGGAAGGAATGAAACGGGATAGCAATATGTGGCGCGGTGTGGTGTTTGCCAGAGAAACAAATATCAAGCTCTCCCTCCAGCCGGTTTGATGCAGCCACTTCCAATTCCGCAAGGAATTTTGGGAGCGTATTAGCATGGATTTTATTACCGGGTTGCCAAATCAAAGAGTATGACACCATTTTGGTGGTAATGGACAGATTCACCAATTATGCTCATTTCCTCCCTCTTTCTCACCCCTTTCAAGCCAAGGATGTGGCTGGCCTATTTGTTAATGAGGTGGTAAAATTGCATGGATTTCCAAAGACTATCGTCTCTGACATTGATCGCATTTTTGTGAGCCAATTTTGGCGAGAGCTATTCAAGCATGCCGGTACCAAACTCTATTTAAGCTCGGCCTACCATCCCGAGTCCGACAGGCAAACGAAGGTCTTGAATCGGGGACTAGAGACATATTTGCAGTGCTTCACAAGTGACAAACCGAATATGTGGGCTAAGTGGTAACCGTGGGCAGAATACTGGTATAATACTTCCTACCAAAGTGTAGATGATATGACCCCTTTCAAGGCTGCATAAGGAAGCGATCCACCAACATTCCTTAAGCTGCAAGAAGAGTCCTCAACTATTGACACGGTCAAATTCATGATCGCAATATAATTATTGACACCTTGAAGGAAAATTTTTCTAAGGCACAAGAACAGATAGGGAACCAAGCCAATAAACATAGGCGAGATGTGTAGTTTGAGATAGGCGAATTGGTGTATGTTAAGATTAAGCCTTATTGGTTACGCACGTTGGCCAATAGAATTAATGAGAATCTGAGTCCGACGTTTTATGGGCCTCTCAAGATTCTCGAAAAGGTGGGGGCAGTAGCATACTGGCTGGAACTTCCCCCCACCGCACGTGTAAACCCGGTTTTCCATGGGTCTAATCTTAAAAATCTGTCTGGTCAGCTCTAGTAACTCCTCATATCCCTGTCACTCTATCTGAACAGATGGAGATGTAGGTTCAACCTCTTGACATTTGTAAGGTCAGAAGACTCCTAGATGGCTGCATGAAGGTGTTGGTGGAATGGAAAGACCTACCAGACCTTGAAAACTCTTAGGAGGATGCCGCCACAATTGCCCAACAATTCCCCGATTTTCCCCTTGAGGACAAGGTGAATCTTTTAGGAGGCAGTTAATGATAGAGCCAACCTATTTAAACATAGTTATAGGAGGAGGTATACAGCCAACCTATTTAAACATAGTTATAGGACGTGGTTTAGGCAAAAACATACTCCAGGCAAGATGCTTTAGGCACACCAAAAAGTTGACTATTGACTTATTACTATTTTGGTGCTACTAGCAGACCCAACTTACTTTTATCATAGTAGACTTGTATTTTGTGACAGATTGTCTTGGGTCCTGCGTTGACCCTTTTGTTCTTTCTGTTTTGCTGTTTTGTTATATAACGGTTAGTAGTTAGGAGGAGAGGCATCTTTTGACAGAAAGTGGTGGTGAGGAGAGTGCTAGCCTCTTGAATTGCTGGGTCATTAGTGTGTGCAAGTGTGTTTATTTTATCCAGTTGTAACTTCCATCTCCCACTGAGTTGGAAGAATAATTTTATCATTAATCAAATCCAGTATTAATCATCATTTTAAGTTCAGATCCTTGGTTGCTATCATAAACCTAACAGCGAATCTTATGGAAAAAAAATGTGTTTGTGAAGCTATCAATCATCACATAAACTGTCACTACTAAGTGCTGGCTAGATGTTCAAGTGCAGGGATACAACAAAAAAGATATGAAAAAACTCAAAAAGTCAGAAAATCAATTAAAAAAAACAGGACGACAAGATTATGTCAAATGCCTAACTGCATATATAAGCTTTGGCACCAGATCAGATCACTGTTTTCCTGCCAATACCATTATTGCATAGGAGGAAACCAAAATAATAATCCCAACCTGAATCAATAGGCTTGTTGCTAGGGCCGCCTGCATTTGATTGCATAGCGTTGACCATGGCATTCTGGGTTTTATTCTCCATTGTAAGCATCTTCAAAGACATTTTCCGAAGATAATCAGACTGAAATAAGGGAGTAGCACATAAAACAGTCAAACTTCAATGTTGTACATGTTAACAGAAGTAATATAAAAGAACGTGACAACTATGAGGGTGAGATGTGTTGTTGTGAATAAACCTGGCTTGTTGCAGCGGTATAAATCTTTTCTTCAAACCTTTGAGCAATTTTGGACAATTCATGCAATCCATCTTGACCAGAAACAGGAAGATACCTCTTTAACGTATCCATTCTATAACATGAAAACATATGACATACAGGTCAAACCAATTTACATTACCGAATGAGACAATATAACAACAACAACCAAGCCTTATCCCACTAGATGGGGTAAGACAATAGTAAATGAAAATTACATTTTGTTGATAATTCTTTCACGTGAATCAGGTTGCAGTTGAGTTCTCCAATCACCTGCATCCATAGTGGATTCAGTACCTCGTGTGGGTCTCCAATTGGCATCCATCGCATTTGAATTAACTGAAACACCAGAGAAAACACTCTAATCAAATCAGACTCTGAAAGGAAGCAAATAGAGGAAGAAGTTGTGCATACATTTGTACAAGAGACTTTGAACTTATTGAGTTATGACTGATAGAATTTGATAATTTGTTAGACACTTAAATCAAATGAAGTTGGGGTAGAAGAGATGAGGATGCTGAGATGGGTGCGCAGTCATATAAGAGGAAGTAGGCCTGGAGCTTAATGATGAGAAAACAGTAACAAATGGTTTGAGGTGGTTTGGACATTTACAAAGAAGGTAGTTGAAAGCACCAGTGATGAGGGTAAATCAAACAGTATTGAGTCCTCTGAAGAGGGACAAAGGAAGACTGAAGAGAACACTCAATGAAATTATTGAAAGGGACTTTTTGATTAACAATCTATCAAAAGATTATGTTGTTGGTAGAGCACAATGATTGTGCGATTCATATAGCTGACCCCACCTAGAAGGCTTCTTCTTGTTGTTAGAGGCTCAAATCATAATTATACCTTTAAACTAAAATAATTTACATGTTATTCAAAAAATGCAAGTAGCCAAAAAGAGGGAAACATAATCCATAGGGGTGGTTGGAAGAGTTAAGTCTTAAAGAAGAAACCTTTTTGTTTCCTTCTCTTAAGACAATAATTCGAATATGATGGACAGGGAACTGAGGCGAACCATGCTGCAAATAGAGGCATCTGGTATATAGTGGTGAATTAGAAGAAATTATGGGCTATGTGTGTCTTTTTTATGCAAATAAAAAAGGAAAAGAAAAATCTGCTCCAGGCAAACTTCAGAAGATTCACAGTTGGTAGGCATATCAATAAGCATTCACAGCTTTTCATATAATTGTCTAAATTAGATTACTTTAGAGTTTTCATTATATCTATAACAGAAAACGTACACTAAACATACCCTAATATTATGAATTTCCATTCAACTTAATAACGTTTCACCATATAGTTACCCTACATTTTACTCAAGAGTAATATGTGTCCAAAACTACAGAATGGTGTTACAGTATTTCATTTGTCAAGGTGAAAACTTCTTTTGAAAACGCTACATTGGTTAAAATTCTTCCCCGCCTCTAGTAGATCCATCCTCGAAGACTCTACATGCATTCTCACTTCTGTCTCAAAATTCCAAATACCTTAGCTTTCTCCCTATAGTCTATACTCCTCAGTCCAGACCTATTCTCAACCTATTGTACTCCAATTTTGAGTTTCAAATACAATGAATGCAGTTCGCCGAACTTAATTTAAGAGAACAATGACATTTGACAAATAAGAAACTAGCGAACTTGTAAAATTTCAATAACCATTCCAAACTTGAGAATGATTCTCTCCTTGTCCGCCTTCAATTAACTTTACCCCAAAATAATGCTTCGGCTTTTTTATCCATATGCTATATGCAGTCAATAAAAAAAAGTATTGAACAAGTTTGATTTTGTCCTTTGAGAGTTGCTTTTCTGACATATAAAGAGAGAGAATGTGCATAGGAAGAGGATGAAAGAGGGAGGGAGGTAGACCGCGAAATAAAGAGACAGGAAGCAGAAATGGTTGATGTGTATTTATGTATGCATTCGTGTACCTGTGCCGGAATATCATTTTTCCCCCTCTGCTGGGGACTCGAATTAGAAAAATTGGGGAAGAGGAAGATAAATAAAAAAACAACCAACAAAGCTTACTCTGCTTCTCGTTTTTTATTCATCATGTTCTTTGTGCTTTTTGCAGGGGCCTTCGCGTTTCCGGTTCATCAATTTTAGCATTTAATTACAAAAATAAATGTCACACATGTGACTGAGGGAAAGTTGTTCTTGGGATCAACCATTTCTGTACAAATATTAATAAATATCTGTCTGTGTATAAATATTTAGTTTCACCGTATATATAACATATTGATCAAAAACCGTTCAAGCTTCTCTATAATACTAGCAGTGACTTTGCAGTAAAGGAGATTATAAGCAATTGGGGAAAAAACAATCAATCTTGCACAAGCGTATCCAAGACAAACAACAACCCGAAATCGAAGAGAGAGACCAAAAATTCAGTATTCGAGAAAAATCGAAATGAAATTTTGAACGGAGATAATAACACCGATCATACCCTGGGAAAGAGGAAGCCAAAAGCCTGTGAAAGGCGGTGGCACTCGATCGAGGTAGCGCAGCTCGTGAAGCGTTCGCGATCAACGTGACTCCTCGTAAGCAGAGCTTGGGAGCTTGCGAGATGAATGAAGGTTCTGCTATTATGGCTTCCGTTAATATATATATATAGAGAGAGAGAGAGGGCAATTTTCTAGCTAAAGGCAAACGTTGTCCGAAAAGTTTTTGGGAAAATCCCAGAAAAAGAATTTTTAAATTAGTAAAAGACGCATAGGTGCTTCGAAATTTAATATACTAGATCAGTGTGAGTGCCTGAACTGAAATATTAGAATTCGAGACAAAATGACTTGCGTGACCCTGGAAGTTTTTAAATTGAAAAGCGTTGAGGGAGGCATGATAATGGCGCTAAAACGCGTTCAAGACTATTCATCTTCTCTGTCGTCAACGGTGCTGTTGGTCGACCCTGGATCCGTGGCCTTGGATTGCTATAGTCCACAACATTTAATATTTTGTGTTTCTCTGAATTAAATCCTGTTGTCAAAAAATGAAAAGTACCAAAAGTTAAACAATACCAATAACTCCGATGCCATGAGTTGAGATAAACTAGAAAGAAAACATAGTGAAATCTTGAACACTCGTCATCTTCTTCTTGGTTGCCAACAACTCCGATGTCATCACCCCCAACAACTCGCCATCTTCTTCTTTAATAGGATCCTGTGTATATGAGCTAAAAAACAGGGATAAACAGAGAAGAGATTGTTAAGAACACTCAAGTGATCATAAGAAGTAATGAATAAGTTTGGAAAATCACTCGAATTGTCTAAGTCTTGACCCAATCACTTCCTGGGAAAATTTAGTAATGATCGCAGTTACCGACCATCACCGCCAACAACTCGTCATCTTCTTCACAGTTATCATCGGCATCTGCTTCATCATTGACATGATTCCCAACTCAACATTAGGCTTTACCAACACATCATTACATTTTCACAACATCCTATTAGACTTTCATAACTCGAGTTTGACATTCACAACTCGAGTTCATATCATAACTGGAGGGTAACCGGCGAGTGATTAGCTTATAGGACACAGAACTCGAGTTATGAATTGATAACTCGAGTTTACCAACACAGTCTTACATTTTAACGACATCCCATTAGACTTTCACAACTCGAGTTTGCCATTCACAACTCGAGTTCATATCGTCACTGGAGGGTAACCGGGGAGTGATTAGCTTATAGGATGCAGAACTCGAGTTATGAATTGATAACTCGAGTTTACCAAGACAGTCTTACATTTTTATGACATCCCGTTAGACTTTCACAACTCGAGTTTGCCATTCACAACTCGAGTTTATATCGTCACTGGAGGGTAAATGGCGAGTGATTAGGCTTATAGGATGCAAAACTCTAGTTGTCCATTAATAACTCGAGTTTACCAACACATTCTTACATTTTCACAACATCCTATTAGACTTTCACAACTCGAGTTTGCCATTTTCACAACATTGCAGGGTGATCATCCCACTTATGGAGATAAAACCATATTCAATAATTCAATTTTCTTCGTAAAACAATTACTGAACAGTCCCTTCTGTAATTATTTTCCAAAGTAAAATGACAAACATACCCCTTTTGTAATTTAAACTCTCCTTTCTCCTTTGTTCAAAATCCCAAATCGCGTCTTCAGAGCCATTCGAAAACCTTTCCCTGCCTCTCTGTCGGTGGTCCAGTCTTTGCTCTACCCCTCCGTCTCTGGTGGTCTGGTCCCAGTGCCGGCCGTCACTGCTCCGCTTCGAGTGTCCATCGTTGGTTTCTCTTAAAGTCATGACTGTCATTCGTCATTGCTGCTCTGCCTCCAGTCGCCTTCCGCCGCTGCTCCCATCCTAGTCACATTCCGTAGCTGGTTCGATCGAAGTTGCCACTGCCGTAGGTCATTGCTGCTCCGCCTCTAGTTTCCTTCCACCGCTGCTCCCATCACACTTGCATTTTGTTGCTGCTCCACTCGAAGTCGCCACTGTCATCCGTCATTGTTGCTCCACCTCCAGTCGCCTTCCGCCGCTACTCCCATCCCAGTCGATGGTCATCACTGCTGTGAGTGATGGCAATTTAGCATATTTAATGTGTGTTAAATTTAAATATAATGATTCTTTCTTTGTTGTCGCTCCCGTCCGTCATTGTTGTGATTTAGCTATTTAAATATAATGATGGAAATTTAGCATATTTACTGTGTCTGTCACTGCCGTCCATCATTTTTGTGATTCATTCTTTGCTTTGAATATAATGATGGGATATATTTGGTATATTACTTTGTTAGCATGGTTTCTATATGGTGTGAAAAGAATGTTGGTTGTTATAGCAAGCTGTGTTTGGGATAGTTAGCAAGTGTGTGTGTGTGTGTGTGTGTTAGCAAGTGTCTGTGTACAAGATAGTTTGCATGTCGCAATGAAACAACCTTTGTTCAAAAAGTTAGTCACTGCAAAATGATCTGTTTACAACTTGTTAAGCTTGTATTTACAATAGGTTAAGTGCGTTTTACAACTTCTTTCCCGTTTCTCCCTGAAATAGTGTTTTTGCACGTGAACAATGTCAAATGGTATGTTTACAACTATCCAAGCGTGCACTAACAACACTTTGAGTGTGTTTTACAACTTCATATCTGTTTCTGCCAGAAACAACGTATTCTTACATCAAAACTACTAAATGGTATGTTTACAACTTGTGAAGCGTGTATTAACAATAAGTTGAATGTGTTTTACAACTTCTTTCACGTTTCTCCCTGAAACAATATTTTTTCACGTTAAGTTTGTCAAATAGTATGTTTACAACTAGTCAAGCATGCATTAGCAACATTTTGAGTGTATTTTACAACTTCATCTCCATTTCTGCCAGAAACAATGCATTCTCACGTCAACACTACTAAATGGTATGTTTGTAACTTGTGAAGCGTGTAACAACAGGTTGAGTGTGTTTTACAACCTCTTTCACGTTTCTCCCTGAAACAATATTTTCTCACCTTAAGTTTGCTAAATGGTATGTTTACAACTAGTTAAGCGTGAATTAACAACACTTTGAGTGCATTTTACAACTTCATATCCGTTTCTACCAGAAACAATGTATTCTCACGTCAGCACTACTTAATGGTATGTTTACAACTTGTAAAGCGTGTATTAACAATAGGTTGAGTGCGTTTTACAACTTCTTTCATGTGTCTCCCTGAAACAATGTATTCTCACATCAACACTACTAAATGGTATGTTTACAACTTGTGAAGCGTGTATTAACAACAGGTTGAATGCGTTTTACAACTTCTTTCACGTTTCTCCCTGAAACAATGTTTTCTCACATTAAGTTTGTCAACTAGTATGTTTACAACTAATCAAGCGTGTATTAACAACACTTTGAGTGTGTTTTACAACTTCATATCTGTTTCTGCCAAAAACGATGTATTCTCACGTCAACACTACTAAATGGTATGTTTACAACTTGGGAAGCGAATATTAACAATAGGTTGAGTGCGTTTTACAACTTCTTTCACGTTTCTCCCTAAAACAATGTTTTTTCACGTTAAGTTTGCCAAATGGTCTGTTTACAACTCCTCAAGCATAAATTTACAAGTGAATTGGAATTCTCCCAGGACTTTATATGTGTGACAGTCAAATTCGTGGTTATGTTATCCCACCTATTGAAAGGAAACGTGCTTAGAGCCCATTTGTTAACATCCCCATTAGTCTCCACCCATTGTGCCAATTGTGGATTGAACAATCTTAATTTTCCCATTGCATTTGTAAAGTCCTTATCCAACCTTCACAACAATATTAACAACTAGATAAGCACATATTAACACTTCTTTTACTATCATATTAGTTTCTTGTAATCAAACAAAGCACAATCACATTCAATCACTCTCACTTTAAACTAAGTCATACCTATGTTAGGTTGCCAAAGAATAGAGTATTCCCTCTATTACATTGCCTACAAACATAGCACAGGTTCTATATTAACAACTACAAAAGTGATATTAACAACTAGGGTTGCTCAAAGACTAGACCGGACCGGGTTCACCCTCAACCCGAGGTCTGATCTGAAATCACTTCGGGTCTGAATTTACTGTCTGAGGTCTGGTCCAGTCTAGGAGAAACCCGATGCCACACCAGACCGGGTTTGATCTCTCGGGTTAGGGACTGGTCTATCGGACCATAATTTAAAAAAAAAGGGGGTTTCAGCAATGAGGAAAAAAACAGATAGAAGGAGCCCACCGAAAAGGCGAATACATATGCAGTAAAATAAAAATACAAAACACTGGAAAATATTTAGGAGAAAGAATCAAATCAATTATAATCAATAAATATTGCAGCCACACGTTTAAATCTCTGAAGAATAGAAGTTCTTAGAAGATTATAAAGGTAAAAAATGAAAAAAAGAAAAGAAAAAAGGAAACAAAACAACACAGAAGATGATATCTTGTGGTGTCGCTGTTGGTGAGGAAGGAGGGAAACGAAGGCATCAGCTGCTACCTATGACTTCGAATCCTTGATGAGTTGCTAAGACAAGATTTGTAGTGTTGAAGGGTGGAGGCCGAGAGAAAGCAGGGGGTGGGCTTCAGATCTAAAGTTTGAAAGGTTCAGGCTGAGAGCTCGTGAGAGAAAGAATGTTAGAGATGAAGTGGAGAAAAGGACAAAAAGTCATAATCAATGAGTTTAGTATAATAAATAAGTATATATATATATAAAAAAAAGGCACCGGGTTGGACTGGACTGAACCAAGTGGTCATAATGCTCAGCCCGAAACCCGGTCTGACCCGATGACCCAGTCTGGTCCGATCAGTCTAGTTGTCTCATCGGGTTGCTTTTTCTTTCATCGGGTTGGACTAGACCGGACCGGGTCAGGACAGGTCAGACCGGACTTCGGGTTTTATGCTCATCCCTATTAACAACTACTACTGCATGAATTAACAACAATTTGTTTTTTTTCATATCAGCGTATTCACACCCCACCACCATGACAACCAACCATTCCCACTTCAAACATACCACTTCCTCTGTAACCTTCCCCAAAACAGAGCACTATGACATTAACACTACCCAACCTCATTTTCTGAATTAACAATTACAACAGTTACATTAACAACTACATATGCACGAATTAACAATAATTTATTTTTTTCCATATTAGCATTTTCACAGCACCCCACCACTATGAGTATGAGAATAAACCATTCCCACTTCAAACATACCACTTTCTCTGTTACATTTCCCAAAAATAGAGCACTATGACACCCAACCTCATTTTTTGTATTAACAACTACAACAGTTATATTAAAAACTACTACTGCACAAATTAACAACAATTTATTTTTTTTCCATATTAGCGTTTTCATAGCACCCCACCACTATGAGATGGGGTTTTAATGAGGTTGAAAAAGGGGGATGAGTTAAACTATTCATCATCATCATTACCTTCATCCCTTCCTTCTTTAAAAATGGTGGAAGCTTGAGCAAAAAAAAAAAAATCTCACGACCTTCATTCCATCTTCTTTTTCATTCTATCTTACATCCCATCCCACAAATCTTTCACTACCTCAAAGCTTCAGCCTTCACCATCGCCACCATTTCCGCAGGCGACCTTCGACATCGAGCTTTGACCTTCCTCTTTCACGTCTCATCTTTCACCGCCTCCCTTCTTCACACCTCCAACGCCGGCAATCTTTCCCCATTTGCCACCAAACCATTGCCTGCAGAGAGATAGCACATGGAGCTAAAAATACAGAGGTCATATCTAATAGCTAAAAACACAGAACAAAGGAGAGAGAGAAATAATAAAAAGTTTTAAATTCTTAGGAGTAACTTTGTCATTTGACTTTAAGAAATAATCATAGAAAAGTTCCTAGGGATTTTTCTTGTATTTGACTTTTCCTAAGAACTTTTCTGAAAATATCTATGGTGCTTGGGACCTAGAAGTGATTTTCCCTATAACTTATTAGTCATTTGTGTTCTTATAATGAAGATGATATGCAGTGACACTGAGTTGTAATAAAAGTATGGTAGGGCCCATCTCTAAAATCAACCAATCTTTTTGCATTCCTCAAATAATTGAATCCCGTTGCAATTGAATTCATTAATTCCAATTAAATACTTCATCCAATACTATTTATAAGAGTTTGATAACTGAATTATACGATTTAAAAAAGTGGTTAAAATTAATTAAAAATAATAAGTATTACTCTAATTCTATTTATAAGGCACTTTCAATATTTTTCACACTGATCAAAAAAATCTTTAAACTTCATTAACTCCACCAAAACTTTCCAACTTTAACCTTATTAAATATACATTATAACCCATGAAAAAGGTCAAAACAAAAATAAATGAGTATCAACTTTATATATGAAATCTTGTAATGCGGGTTTAAAAACCTTCTTAACAAAAATGGATCGGGTAATCACATCCTTAAATTAATCTATGCGTAATTATACTAACATTCATTCAGTTAATACCCGATAAAGTAATTTTATTTTTTTAAAAAATCATTACAAATTATTCCATAATATAGACAATTTCCATTTACTTCATAAAGTTTGCCCTCTTCAATAATAGCTGCGGACTAAAATTATGCTTTCCGTTTCTAAGTTATTCAAATTTATTGGGATATTATTCTCATTTAATTCTCAATTTTTATTATTAGGGTATGAAGATTAAATAATAAAGTATATTGAATTTGACAATAGACATTAAATCATAAATTCAATTTGATTGAACTTGAAAATAAACAACAAATTATGAATTAAAAATCATACTCACCTAATAGACATTTGGACACTATAAAAACAATCATGTGCGGCATGTAATGTTTTTCCCTTCATATCCAAAACCAATTTCAGACAATTTTTTTACAACGATAATCAAATTAATTTCATTTAACTTTTAACATCAATGTCATATGTTTATTACTTTATCTACATATTTTAATAATCATACTATCTAACATTATGTCTCTACATGTATTGCTATTGTAATTAATACTTTCGGATACAATACTCCCTCGTACAACGCGCCAAAAGATATAGCTTGTTAGTCATCTATAGCTATGTTTGGAATAGTTTGTTTTTTGAAAAATAAGTACTTATTACGTAAGTCGAGACAAAACTCCTTTCATATACTTACTTCATATACCGTAAATTACGAATTATAAGCACTTATAAGTAAAAAATAAACTATCTCAAACAAGCACTATCTCTTGTAATGAAGACAATATGCAGCGACGCTAACCTCTAATAAAAGTGTGGTGGGGCCCATCTCTAAAATAATCATTGCATTCCTCAAATAATTGAACCCTACTGCAATTGAACCCATTAATTTCAATTAATTATTCCGTCTAATCTTATTTATAAGAACTTGATAACTAAATTCTATGGTTTAAGAAAACGGTTAAAATTAGTTAAAAATAACAATTACTCATCTGATCCTATTTATAAGACACTTTCAATATTTTTCACACAAAAAAAAAATCTTTAAACTTCGTTAACCCTACCAACAAATTCTACAACTTTCCAACTTTACTCTTATTAAATATACATTATAAGTTTATAACACATGAAAAAAGGCAACACAGTAACAAATGAAAAGTAAAATTGTACATTCATTTGAAAATTTTTTCTTTTTGTCTTATAAATAGGACCAAAAATTTTCTTCTTTCTATGCTTTATATATAGGATCAGATGAGTATATCTTGAAATAAACTTCTTTTTCAAGTATACCCTTATTTATATGAGACAAATAAGAGAGAAATAGAGGAAACATTCGTAACACCAACCCTTTAATTAATGTAATATGTATAATTAATTAGGGATACAAATGAAAAATACTCATTAAATGTTGAGACAACTCTTATCGGATTTTTATAAAAACGACCAAGACAGTTCATATTTTGAGTTCTTATAAAAAGAATCGGAAGAAGTTATTAATTAAAATATTAAAAGAGAATAAAATGTTTGTATTTATATTTGTAATCCAGGAAAAATAACCTCCCAATCTTAGTATTTAAGATTTTTCCTAATATGTGTGAAATATGCTAAAATTGTCTTATATATAGGACTAAAGGGGTACCATTGTTTGCATGTGTATATTCATTTTTATAAAATACTAGTATTTAGAGATGACTAAACATTTGATGCATTTTTTTACGCTAAATTAATTATATGTTTTTCTTCTCACTTTTTCTCACTCATTCTCTCTCATTACTTTTTTTCACTTATTCTTTCTCACCCACCTTCTTTATAAATAAGGTGTTTTTTTTGTTAAACGAAGTTATATTTTTTACATATTTATTGTTTTTAACCAATTTCAACTAACTTTTAGACCTACGTAATTCAATTTTTGGTATCTTATAGTACCATGTTAGTCTTATGTATGAGTCCAAATTAACTAACTCCTATATATCAAAGAGAGTTAATTAACTTATTAATTATGAACTAAATTTTTAATTTTGTCCTTATTTATAATTTATTCAAAAGTCAATATGAACAAATTATTTTTATTTCTTACAATCAATGGGGATAATAAAATAAAAAATGCATTTATTTATCAGAAAACTGAACTTATAATAAAACGATAGCGGTAAAAAAAATGGAGGGGTAGGTTATATTAGTATCATTCTGCCGTTGCCTAGAATTTAAGTCTTTGATATTTGAAAACACAGCTCCGTGGGTACACACGGGAACATGCCGACATTACTTTTTTGTCCCCTCGCCAAGTTAAATAAGAAATGTGACAATACAGACCCGACCCTGACAACCGCCGCAATAGGTCACTAATTCAAACTTGCTCCTGACATGAGCGGATCTAGGGTTTCAGATGTGCGCCACTCTGCCCTTTGCTGCCTTCTTTTTTTTTAAGGATTTTCTTAAATATATTTTTTATAATTTTTTACATTATTAGATTTTATATGAAATAAGTGAAATTTTGATATTTTATAATAAAAAATTTGATATATTTTTTATTTTTTATGATTTTTTAAAGATATTTTAAAAAAATTATATATTTTTTCCTTATCTTTTCCACTTTTAAGTATCATTTTTTGAAATATCTTTAAAAAATTATAAAAATTAAAAATATGTCCATTTTTAATTTATAAGATATCAAAATTTTATTCATTTTATATAAAATTTAATAATATAAAAAATATATTTAAAAAGATTTTTAAAATAAGTGGGCAGCAGAGCACACACCTGCTGCCCCAAATCCGACGTGAGCGAGTTTCTGTCCTATCAAAGACGGCGCCTGAAAGCATATCGCAGCTTCTGCCTGTGTCAGGTTGGAATAATCTTAAAACCTTTTTTAATCTTTAAAAGTTTTTCAAAACGAGGAAGAAGAGCCATAAATGCATAATATATGCACATGACAAGAAATAGCTTCTCGGCACCCCTACAATTAATTATACATAGATTTATAAGGAATGACTACTTACTCCGTTTCTTTTATAAGAAATAATAGTCACACATACCTTGTTTTTTTTTAAAGAAATATGTAGAGAATATCTTATTTTTTTTACTTATTATTTTTTCATTTTTTTTATTTAATTACCCTTATTTAATATCAATATAATAATTTTTTCACAACTCCTAAAAACCTATTAATTCTACTATTTTTATCTTCTTATTCTCTCTCTTTCTTCTATAATCATTCTTATTAAATTAATTTCTTTATTCTCTCTCTTACTTTCTATGTCAATGTCATCATAAATGAGAGTATTTTAATAAAAAAAAATTTATAATTTTGACATATTTATTATTCTTAACCGTCCAAACATGAGATTCGGTTAAATGTTTCATATAAAAAAGAACGAAGGGAGCATAATAATTATGCATTTCAAAATGTTAGCTAAAATCAATAAATAAATAACTTATGTATCTTTCTTTTCAATTATATCATTGTTTAAAAAGAGTATAAATGAGAGATAATAGGTGAAAATTTATTGTAGAGAGATAATGAGTGACATATATTTAATTAGGGTAAAAATAGAAAAATCAGTTTAAAATTTCAGATAAAGTGGCTTTGTTTCTTATATTAAGGACCACCCCTATGAGAGAGAATGTCCTTTGAAATGGTTTCCTTGCTAAGCAAATTTGCTTAGCAATGAGAGCAAGGCAGATTTAGACCGTTAGATGTCAACATCCGTTTCCATTTTGATATTCACAGAGTAATAGAGACTAAGTTCCACAGGCATACAGAAAAGTACATATATACTGATAAAAGTATTTGTTTATAATTCGAAGTCAAGATACAAAAGGCGACAATATTTACAACATAAGCTATATATAACCATGAACTTTAACTTTGCCTTGAGACACGCGCCAGTCACTTTCCTTTATCTACGTCCTTGCCTTTTGATCCACTAGCACCCGTTGAGATGTTTGGTTTAGAAAAAAGGGTGAGATTCTAAGGAATCTCAGTAGAAACATGCTATCATTCATAAAAAAATGCAAAAGTAAATATGATATGCGCCAAGGTATGCACCAATTAATGAACAATATGAACACATCATCGTCATGTATACATGAGTAGGACCCAACCCCACAACCTACACCGATTGGACTTCTGCAAACTCCCAGTGTAAATACACTTCTAGCACTAACTGCCCCTCTCTAGACAAATCATGTTGGTTAATAAAGCACATTTACAAACGTTGGCATCCACACAATCACATAATTATGGCATAATATATGAAGGATAATGCTCCTACCTCGAAGTTCTATCTACTCCTTTTTGTGTGCCTTGTGAAACATGTCGACTTTCGGCTCCCGATTCGATCCTAAAATATTAAATATACAAGAAATATGTCATAACCTATCCAAGTATCATTTTAGACACTTCCATAGTGTTTCTTGTGGTTATATTAGCCTATGGTAAAAATTTACTAAAATGCCCCTAGGACCCCCACCTGGCCCCGCCGTACCCGACTCGATGGCACATTTTTCCAAATTTTTTTAACTTGGGCTATCTTAATGTATTTTTGTCCAAGGAATCCATTTTGGGGCTCAAAATTATCAAATTCAATGTCAAATTACAAAATTGCCCTTGGCAGCCCTACTTTTAGGGTTTTATGGGTGTTTTCATAACTATGCTTTTACGGCCTTTTCCGAAAAAGTGCCCAACTGTAAACCCACCCAATTTTCCCTCCTAAATCCAATGGAATCATTAAATCATTGAAAATCCAACTCTAAGACCCATTTACATCCCTGACCAAAATTTATGGGTCCTCCAAGAAAAATCAGGGTTTTGTGATTTTGGCTCCGTAAACGCGTTCCTTTCTACTCCTAACCACTTTATTAACCACCTAATTGAGTTATAACAACCATTTGAACTAAAATTGGGCAGCATAACCCTTAGGTGCACACTTTTCCAAAATTTAAAATCAATGGCAATCTGGCGAAATTTCACCGATTAAATTGTCCATAACAGCCAGAATAGTTAATATACGAAGGTTTGGAAGTTACCTTTCGCTTCTCTTTAACTTTTATCAACAAGGTTGAAACCCTAGCTTCCATACACCCAACGATGAGCTTCCCAAACCTTAATCACATATAAGAGTAGCTTAGGCATAGATTTATACATATTAGAAACCGATTTACCAAAGAAATCACTTACTTTTCCAAGTTTTTCTTCTCTTTCTCTCTCTAGAATTTCACACTCTCTCTCTAGTTCAAATATGAAATGGCACAAAAATAGGCTGGAGGAAGGAAAGAGATGATGTGTTTTTATTATATTATATGATTATGGAATTTCCAAAAATTCCAAAATTAGTTTTATGTACATAAATCTTATGTACAAGTAACTAAGTTTATTAAACCCAACTAATATTTTCTTTCTCTTGCAACATGTAGGAGACACCTAGGGGTCCTACCATTTGGTCTCAATTGGCTTCACAACTTGTTCTAGTTACGTATACACTTAAAGTCTCAATTTTGATCAAAATTACACTTTTTGCTCAAATTTTTCATAAATTCATATTAAATTGACCAAAATATTCTAAATATATTTCCCTCCTTTATTTTCCTTAATTAATTGAAATTAACTTCAATTAATTGGAAAATAAGTACTTTTGTATTAAATTGGCAAAATTACGATTTTGCCATTACCTTTTTATTTCAATTTCCTTTCTTATTTTTCCTTGGCCATTTTCCATCTATGTCCAAATATTTTCTCTAATGTTCCTTCATTTTTAAACCTTAGTATTAGTCTTTTTAAATTACCCAAATTAATTCCATAATTATTTTTGCCCAATTTCCCATGAAATTGAACATTTATAAATTCATAAATTCCAAATTCATTAATATTCACCATTTTATTGAATTTATCAAATATTTACAATATTTTTTGTGAATATAAAATTTGGGGTGTTACATTAGATCAAATTAGGATAGTCCAAATTTGATTTTTTAAAAATTTATATTTTTCTAAAAAAAATTAACTGGTATAGAATCTAAAATAAAGATAATCTTTTAATTATTATATATTCAAAATGGAAAAATCAGTTTAAAATTTTAGATAAAGTGGATTTATTTCTTATATTAAGGACCACCCCTATTAGACAGAATGTCCCTTGAAATGGTTTCCCTGCTAAACAAATTTGCTTAGCAATGAGAGCAAGGGAGATCTGGATCGTTAGATCAAATTAGGACAGTTCAGATCTAATTTTTTTAAAGTTTATATTTTTCTAAAAAAATTTAATGGATATAGAATCTAAAATAAAAATAATCTTTTAACTATTATATATTCAAAAAAAGATTTTTTATTTAAAAAATATAAAAAAATCCTATTTAAAAAAACCTCATATCTAGACCATCCAAATCAGATATGGGTGGCTCACATGCTTAGCGGGGAAACCAAGTGATTATAAAAAGAACAAGAGGGAGTAACAAATTTATAAATATTAAAAAAGTTAGTTATTCTTAAAAATCGTGTTTTAATTGGAACAAAAAGTAAGAAAAAATATTATGTTTTCTGAAGATATACAAGCAGCTATACTTGTTAACTAGTGATTGTGGATGGTACCAGGTTATTATAACGTTAACTGGGGCAAGTGATGATTTAAGTGTGTGTTTGGGATAGCTTTTCTCTCCCCAAATGCACAATTTAAAGCCCCAATTAGACTTATGGAAGCTTCTAACTTAAATGCTTATGTTTGGTGGAATAAAAAGCTAATTGGGCTTATGAAGGAAAACTAGCTTTTGAGGGGCTCCAATTGGGCTTTTGGAGGTCTAATTTGGCTTATGAATTTTTTTGCCTTTTCTTATGTTTAGGAGCAATTTTTTTCAATTAGGCTTATCATAAAAAAACAGCTTTTGCCTATAAGCTCAAAAAGCTAGCTTATGCAATTGAGCTTTTGCCATGAAGGTGAATAATTAAAATATGTTTTCAAATTGTGCCCAGTGTGTTATCAGACTGATTGCAATTTTACTCTTAATGTACTTTTTTAACTACAAAAATTAATTTAAAATGTTTTTTTGTGCTTTTAACCATTTAAAATATTTTTTCAACTGTATCTAGTGTGTTATAAGATTGATTGCAATTTTACCCTTAATGTACTTTTTCAGCTCCAAAAATAACTTTTAAATAATTTTTTGGTGCTTTTAATCCTTTAAAATATTTTTTCAGTTGTACCCAATCTTCGAAGACTGACTACAATTTTACCTTTAATGTATTTTTTTTAGCAGTAAAGAGCATTCAAAACTTAAAATACTGATTTATTGATTTCCACCTACTCTAAAATATTTTTTCAGTAACACCTAATATTTTAAAGTAATTTTTAAATATTTACTTGATTTTTTAAATATTTTTCCACCCACTCTCTTTTACTATTATCACAAAATTCACTAGTGCTTCAGCCAATTCAAACAAATTTTACTTTTACGAAAGTCATTTATACAACCGTCAATTCAAACATAAATTACAATACACAATTTAGCTTTTATCAAAAGTAATATTACAAAAATTTAAAGCAAAACAAGTTCAATTAATAATCACTGTCCCAAGTTACTTTTCCCATAAGCCAAAAAATGGAGCTTATCAAAGCACAAAAGTACCTTTTTAATTACTAGCTCATCACATTATTTCTGAGACCACAATTGAAACCATGTAAACCAAGATAAAAAAAATAAACTGCAATATTCCAGTAATTTGAATAGGCAACAAATGACAATTAATTGTGTGAAGTGGGAAAAGAAATCGACAAGATTAAGCTAATAAAAATAAATGTATACACTCAAGGCTAAGCGAACACTGAGAAATAAAAATGCGTAAATATAGTTATCCAATACAAGTCCGCATAATTTGTGTAATAATGGCTATGCATAATTTTATTAGGAGAAATTCTTAATCTAATGTAGATTTCGGGCAAGCTAAAAATGAGAATGTAGGTGATATAGATATTAATAATCAACATTAAAAGCTATCGCTGATGAATTATGCTACAATATTTTCAACCCAAATGAATCATCTTTATGACACAATTAGATAAGCGCTGGTCATTAACTAATTTATATCATTCCTAATTTATATGCATTTTTAGTCATTAACTATGTTTAATTATGTATTTTAACACTGCCAAATTTTTCAAATTAACTTTTTTTTACTTTTTTATAACTTTAATTGTAATTTTTCTTTTAAAGTTATCATGAAAGTCACTTATACAACAGTCAATCAAAACATAAATCACATCACATAATTTGATTTTTATCCAAAAATGAGATTACAAAAGTCAAATTGTAAAAAAACCACTTTTACAATCATTGTTCCAACACACACTCTAACCATTGTCTGTTGACATAGATTAACCGCATTGGATATTACTTCGTTAAGTTTTCTCATAGTTTTTTAACCTTAATTTGATCAACTCTTAACCATTTTAACAAGAGGTGATGGTTGATGAGGGAAGTTGGGTCTTAGCGACTAGTAACATATACACGGACTTGATAGTGAATGGATTCCAGATTTTTCATTAAAAAAATTCTACATTAATTTTCTTAAAACACCATATTTAATTATTTGAATTGAAAATTATTATCATTAATAGATATATCTTTAATAGGTATTATCAATAGGGACAGATTCAAAAAAATATTATAAATTATTGATGAGATAAAGTGGATTGAGATTTTGCATATAGAACCAAAACAAACAAATGTCCAACTAACTCTTATATTTAGAATTGAAGAAAATAATTTTTAAAAGTACAAATTAATCAGTATTATTAAAATTTGATCGGAACCAACAAATTGTTGATTGAGGTGGTAAGAGGCTTCATTCTCGTAAAGAGGAAAGCTCGAATCCTGGGAAACACACTTATTAGAAGAAGTGATAATCCTTTACCCTCTAAGCCTTAAAGGGAAAACGCTTGATAAACAAAAAATGATCAAAATAGTTTAAAACTTTAGATGTGGTGAAAAGATGTCACCGTAGAAAAAGAAAAACTAAGTCAATTATTAAGTTTTATTATCTTTGATCCTTAATATAAGATATATTTAGGTTATTTGGATAGATTAAACTAGAAAATTAGTTAGATTAGTTATTTAAAAGAAATCTGGGTTGATTTTCCTAAAATACCCTTTTAAATCATTCGCATTGAAACTACCTAACATGTGCAAGCAATAGAAATAATTTAGAGGGAGAAAAAGATAAAAATGAAGAATAAAGTAAATTGAGGTCTTACATTTAAAACCAAATCTAACCCCAACTAGCTCTTATATTAGATACTAGAGGTAGTATTTATTTACCGTAGGATCTTAAAAAATGGAATGCACCCTGTCATATATCTCTTCTGTGGCTCTTGAAGAAAAGTCATCCAAATGAAAGATTCACAAAGAGAGTATGCTATATGCCTATATGTAAACATGTACACACTCACACAGATTCAAATTTTATGTTCCCTGTATACAAACTATTATATATATATATGTTTATATGAAAATGTGTGAAGATATTTGACGGAGTCTCTCCCTGACAAAAACCAACCAAAAGATGAGAGAGAAGAGAAGAGCAAGTGAGAGCAACAACAAGCCAATGAAGATGAAACCAGAGAAACGCCACATGGGAGGGCAATAGTGGTCATGGATTTCATTGAAGGTTTCTGCAACAAAGGTGCAATCTATTAAGTCAATGAGCTTTGGACCATTCTCATATAGTGAGTTGCTCACATTCACAGCCATCATTATCTGTTGGTACAAATTTGGCGTCAATCTTCCCACAGTTCTGCACCCTCCATCTGCTGATAATGTATTGCACACAAAACCTTGGTATACCTGCTCATCATCAACCACACATTCTTTATCATTCCCCAAAATTTCATATCTTGTTTTATAATCACTTGTTTTTATTATGCCGATATTTAAGTATTACCTCTTATGCTTAATAGAAGAACCAATAAACTTTTTTTTTTAGAGAGATTAAGGAAGCTACACACTCCTTTTGGTCCTTTTTAGAATAACCCAAAATTTGAATTGCCTTACGCTTGATTCTTTTTATAAGAGCCCGACAAGAGTTATTTGAATATTTAACGAGTTTTTTTTTTCCATTTTTACCCCTCACTAATTATATGTATTGCATTTATTAAAATATTGGTGATACTCATATTTATTTTATTTTTCTCTCTTGTTTGCCCTTCATAAATAAGGGTATATTTGAAGAATAAAGTTTATTTCAGACATATTTATTATTTTTTTAACTAATTTTAACTGCTTTCTTAAACTGTGTAATTCGGTGATTGAACTTTTATAAATAGGACTGGAGGGAGTACATATTCATCTTTTTTCTCTAAACTAAGTTGGTTGACTTGTAAACTGAAATATCATATAATGATATACAACATATGCTATGATTAAGTAACTTATTTAGTTTTTTTAATTTCTCCTAAAAAAAGTCAACCAACTTTTGTATTAAAGATCTGGAGGTGGTACCATTTTAGAATAATGACATCAAAAAGAAGACAAAGGCAATAAAACATTTTATATTCATTTATGTTTCCTCTATAAATTCTGTATTGTGAATTCATCAATATATAGCACTCATCATTCAATACAACTGTGCCCAGAATCTAGAATTTTGGGTATTCATCATATGGCTTTCAAGTGAGAAGCTGGAAGATATTTTGTGTTGTTGATTATCTTGGTGTTTGGGGCTTCAACGGTTGGTTATAACAATTGGCTCTAAAAATGGCCTTTTGGTTTCCACTCAATCAAATGTTTGAATTCATAAAATAGGAAGAGTTGTACGTCCCTATTTGAGTTAGCGGTTAATAAGCACGTTCGAGATAAAATTTCTCTTACATACTTACCTCGTACACCGTAAATCACGTTGGAAAAGCAGCTTCTACCGTTAATCCAAACAGGCATTATATACACACACATAGATAAGCAGTTACCTGAGATGCATTATTTAAGGGAACTTCTTGACGATCACATTGTCGTCGAGTCATATCAGAATTGAATGGATTACAGAGGAGAGGCAAAAGAGGACCAGATTGATTGTACGAAGCCGAAGGCGGCACACTGGGAGGCGGATCAACGTTGGCTATATTTGTGACAAAATTATCAACCATGTTGGTCATCTGAAACGAGGTGTTTCTGGTTATGTCAAGGGCTTTCTGAGCTGTAGGTCCATCCACACAAGGAAAAACCTCACTCAGGGATGTACGTTCTTGAGGGTGTTCTAGCCATTCCTCCATTGCAACACACGTGTCCCCTATTCCACTATATATATTTATATATAGTTTCAGAAACAAAAGTAATGAATTAATCTTAATCACAGCTTTAATTAAGGTTGTTTTTTTAAGGAAGTAGAAAATTATGAAAGGGACTCACTTTTTAACAACTAATGATATAGAGCTCAGTATTAGAGTCACTGTAACAAGAATCCACCCGATGAAGAACAAACTGCAAAATTGTAGGAATGGAACAGTGTCACCTACAAGTATACATACATACATATATATAGAAACAAGACCAAATTCAGTGGAACAGAGTCACTTACAAGTAGACAATGCCTTTCCAGCCACAAACTGAGAATACTGCAAAAATAATTAGAACCATAGAGCCATTGAGCCAAACGGATGATAATCAGTTCATTAATAGATGAAAGGGTTACTGTATATATATACTTACTGAAGCCAAGGACCGCCAAGATGAGCATTATTGCAGTAACAACCATAAGAACATAGCTTCTGCAGATAATTACCACTGTTTAGCATAGAGTCTTTTACGTGTGTGTGGGGACAAAATCGGTGAAAAGCCCCTGTTTGAAAATTATATTGGACAAAAAGACCTAAATTCGAATACTGATACTTTCTATCTATAAAACCCTTTTGAGTATTGTTACTTTCTATGTATGAAAACATATGAGGTCCTTCTTTTTGTGTATGAAACCCTTGAGTATTGCTACTTTCTATGTATGAAAACAAATAAGGTCCTTTTGGCCAATAAAACTTTCAAAAAGGGACTTTTTTCCAATTCTTTCTCTATATATATATGTATGTGCGTGCACGTAAAATGTGACTCCTAATCATATTTGTGTGTAGATTATAAGAAGGAGGAGGGTTGACTCACAGGGTAGTTAGGAATTTGTCTGCATTTGTGATGGCATTCTCTAAAATGACCCTGGGATTATTACTTGAATTACTATGCACCAAGTCATGAAATATTTGAATGTTGTTCTGATATTCTCCTGGGAGAGAATATGCACCTACTGCTAACTTCATAGCCCCATCAAGATTATCCAACACTCCCTTCAAAACATCAAGCATGCCCCTTATTCTGCTCCCTACATTATCAATCGCCCCGGCCGCAGCCTTCTGAAAGTGCCCTTGTCCTGTGTAAAGCAGAGTCCCTCCAACTCTGAAACCAATTCATGTATCAGTATATATACCACTAAACCCCAAATGTGTGTGTATATATGGTTTCAAACTCTAACAATATTGTGAAGTTAACAAGATTTATAACGAAGGGATTTAGAGCGACCTACATAGCCGCGAGCAAGAAGATGACGGTGCAGATGAGGGATCCCCAATAAACTGTTCGAGAATAACTGCTTCTTCCACGGTACTTGCAGCAACAGCAGCAGCAGCACAGAGCTATGAGGAAGAAGATGACCACACCCAAAAACCATACGGCTGCAACATATAGCGTTGGAGCACCAGAATACAGCAGAGACTGCACAAAAACCAGATAGTGCATAGGTATTGAATGAAAATTATCATTTTATCAAATTATCAAATAGTTTAATACTACCTCCAATCCCAGAGATAAGAGCTAGATATTATGGATGTTAAGAAAATTAATTAAATTTTTTTTTTATATTATCATTCCGGTATCCGGTTCGGGGTTTGTAGTCACCCTTCCCAATAAAGTATCTCCTCTATGGCTCAAACTCAAGCTCAAAGGGATTTAGCGGAGCCCTACACCGCTAGACCAACTCTATGTAGATAAGAAAATTAGTTAAGTTAGTTATATATAATAAATGAATTGGTTTCCTTAAAATTTGCAATGCTTGAGCTAGATAACTAATTGGGAGACTTAGGGAAAAATTATAAATTTGACAAATAAAATGGATTGAGGTCTTGTATTTAGGATCATACTGATAAACAAATGCCTTATCTAACTCGTACATTTAGTACTACTATGTGAAAATCTATGATGCATGACATGCTTGAGTTCTATTAATATACTTTAAATTCCTCAAACTTTATAATTTTGTCCTCAATAAATTTACTTCAGTTGTAATATTAGGAGAGTAAGCCTCTAATCAATGATAAGGTCATATGTGTTTTAAATGTTAGAAACAACTTCTCTATTTGCCCAACTGATAGGAACCTTGTGCATTGAGTTATGCTTTCTAATGTATAATATGTATTGGGGAGATAGAAAAATCTTTTATCACTCACAGCATAATAATGTGAATCAATAATATTCCAGCCAGCCTCATAGTACCGGAAATGATTGGTAGGGTCAATCCTACGAGTTCTTTCCTCTGCCAATACGAAGGTTGAGTTACTGTTACTCCCATTAAATTGGCTCCTTTCTTTCTTCCACGCTATGATGGTTTCATCGTCATCGTCCCCTACGGTATAATTAAGATACAACGTTTGTTTGAATTGATATTTGTCAGAAACACTAATCAAGTTTTCTGATTAATCTAAATATGCATGGAAATGTGCATGTTTATAATAATAATAATAATAATAATAATAATAATAATAATAATAATAATAATAATAATAATATAACTTTCATTAATTACCTTCATCGGCATTTGAGGGTGAGAAGAACGTCGGTGAAAGAATAAGAAAAATGATTGATGTGAGAACAAGAGGATGAAGTTTGAGATTGAGACCCCTCATTGTCATGTTGATGAGTTTCAAATTATGGGAAATTCATCTTGTGATTGTGATGTAAGTATAGCGTCCAAAATGTAAAAATAATAATTAATGATAATGATGATGCTAAAACTGCATATTTGCTATTGGGAACAAATTGTAAATAATTAAGATAGAGGGGTTGGGTTTTTTTAGGAGTTTCCCAGGAGGGAAGAAGGAGATGGAGGAAATAAAGAAACGTGAAGAAATTACAATAAACTCAGTGGAGGAAGAAGAAATTAAAGAACCAGAAACAAAAGGAGAGAGACGTTTTATGTACGGAATTAAACTATTACTATATTTGGATTGTGCAATTTTCAAATGCTCGTTAGGCTCCATCAAACAAACAGTTTTCTCTATTTTAAAACTTTTTTGTTTATATATCTTAAATATTAATTTTATACCATGTCTGGAAAAATTGACATATTAATCAAAATAATGGGGCTTTAATGGCCAATAAAAAAAATAGAGAGGGGAAATTGTTCCAAAAACATAATTTTAGTGCAAGAGGCTGAATAATATATATTTTTTTAATATATTGAGAGTTTTATGTTTTATAGGAAAAAAATTTACAATTTTCTACCAGCAATGCCATCACGCCCAACCGCTTATGTGAGTACCAACTCTCATAAACATGAGTGGAGAATGTTCTTGTAGGTTGATTATCAAACCTTTCATATGTAACAAACGTAGAGCTTATTTAGATTAAAGTGTACAAAAATGACTTTTATTCTAACTTATTTTTGCAAATTGAAATTAGGGTAAAAAGTCAAAAGTTAAAAGGCATAAGCCAAAAAAAGATACGTCAGTTTCAACTTGACTTTTAATCTAGAAGTTTCTTTTTTCCCCTTCAAAGCCATTCCAAACATGAATTTTGGTCCAAATTTTTAAAATCACTTTTGAGGATACAAAATTTCAAGCATGCATCTAGTTGGGTTGGATTCTTAATCATTAGCATTGGTAAAGTAACAAATCCAGTTAAAGAAGGTTTCTTTAGATCTTCTTTATTGGATTCTTGTCTGTTTCATTTGCGGACCTTATTAACTTAATGTATGTCTGGCAAACCACAAAACTGTGATTTCATAAGCTCATTTTTATATGCTGAGATAAAACTCCTCTCACATACTTACCTTATAAATCGTAAGAGCTATTCTTCAAATTAAAAGCTAATCTAAATATGCACTAAATATTGTATGGGATGTAGTCCCCCTTAGTGTTTTTGCTGTTTTGAATTTCACGCATTAGCCACTGCTAGTAGAAAACACAAACTTCCAAAGAGAACTTTTTTCCCTACAAAACTTTGTAAATTATATTGTAATGCTTGTGATTATCACAATTCACAACTCAAGAGCACTTAACCACACATCCATATGATGACTTATAATTAGGCTTAATTAGCTATTCAATTAATTAATAAATTCTGACAAATGATTAATTATTAATTCCACAATGAATATCAATATGTAAACATAAATTTTATAGCAAGTTGCCAAGTTCTATTCTTTTTAAACAGTGAAATATAGCCAATTCTTTAAACTCCCTAAATAATACATGAGGTCCGCATATATTTATGGAATCACATTATTGATTATGATGACCAACCAAGGTTCGAATCTCTATTGGAAGAGGTGCTCACATTTAGTGACCGACAGTGCCTTGAACAGGATTTTCTCCAATAGGAAGATACCTGTACCTAGAAAATAATAATAATAATAACAACAAAGTCATGATTATGTGTTCCTTTTAGATTCTACTCAAATTGTTTTTTTATTAAAAATAATAAAAGGGCACAAGGCTCCCATCAGATGGCGTATGGGGATGGATAGAGCCTTACCCCTATAAATAGAAAGGTTGTTTGCAGAATTTGAAACCCCAATTTATTAAATAGGGACATCAAAGCAGTTCGTAAATAAATAAATGTTGTTTGAAATACACACGTGTATACGAAAATTTGAAAAGAGATTAGTCAAAGAAATAATATCTTCTGCAATGACATTAGAATGAGAGAGATTACAATGCTCGTTTAAGATAGCTTATTTTAGGGTAATAAGTGCTTATAAATCATTATTTACGGTATATAAGATAAGTATGTGAGAGGAGTTTTATCTCGACTTACGTAATAAATGCTTATTGACCCCCAATAAGCAATACCAAATACACACGCAATTTTCTTGATAAGGAATTTCCTGAAGCATATTACTTTAATAGAATTCCTTGACAACTTCCTTGAAAGTTATAGTTCATTATTCAGGTCAGAACCTTCCGAAGGCATAAGAGGTAAAGAATTGGGGATGAGGAAGCTACCTTCTTTGTTCAATCAATATTTTGAATCAAATTCACATAATCCCTAACATTGATGAGAAAGGAAGAAGTTTTCCTTTTCTTAAACATTGTTTTATTCTATGCAAATTGTTTTTAATCTGGCACTCTTCATACACTCCAGTAGAGTTTAGGGTTTAGGCATGCAGCATATAATTTTTTTTATTCATTTAAAATCAAATTTAAGTACAATATCAACTGAAAATCTCAATAGCTCATCACTTGTGGAGGGTTAAAATTCACAAATCAAACAGTCAGAGATAGATTACCTTGAGTAAAATTTTTTCACCGCAAACAAAACACACAATAATACCAAAAGCGCAAATTTTAGTCAACCCAAAATAATACCAATAACACAAATTTTAGTTCATTTGAAATGAATCATCCATGAGTATTAATTATCCGCCAGAAATTTTTGACTGCAACTAAAAGCAGAGCAGAAGGCTTGCCAGGTCGTCAAGAGCAAGAGCAAGATGGCAGCCAGGAATGTGAGGCTCTGCCATGAACGAAACACATAAAGCTTCATTAATTTCCTAGCTTTCACCTTCATTTTTCCATTATAGTACTTGTTCACATCTTCAATGGCCTTGTCCAAGAATTCCACCTTCGTGAATCTTATAGACTTGTTCATCCCGTTCCACATATTCGCCACCTCTTTGTCGCTCTTCAAGTGGTTCAGAACAATCCCCTGTTCTCTTAGTATCTTCACATCTTCCACTGAATCTATAATCCCGTTCATCAGTTCAGTGTATCGTGTCAAAACCATCGGACCAGATGCTGCTGATGCTTCATATGCAACTAAATTTCTCAGCAACACTTCGGTATTGACGTCTAGCCTAATGGTGGGAAGGTGAAGTGTTCGTATTTTTGCATCAAAATTAATGCTTGATATGCCTTTATTTGAGGGTAAGAAACGAACCCCTGAATCTAAGAGTGCTGAAACTGATGGGATATCAATTTCCTCCACTAATGGTGGTTTGTTAATGAGACCGTTGGAGGTCGAATTCCCATCTTCTGGTTTTTCTTGTTCTTTATTAAGAATTTTAAGTCCAGGAAGGTTGGAGATGATTGTCCAAGGCAACTTACCGACTAATCTCTGAGATCTAGATGGTAGTACCTTCTTGATCAGACGTATTGGCTGTAGTACCTTCTTGATCAGACGTATTGGCCTTATGTTTACTTTTGAAAGCGACTTCCAGAGCGCACTTAATAATCTCTTTACATACTTCGGATTCAAGGTTGATTTCTCAGCCTCCTCTTGCTCTGCTTCGGGCTCAGCCTCCTCTTGCTCTGCTTCGGGTTGAACCTCATCAACTTCGAGTACAACAGATTGTTGTTTCGATTTGGGCACAATCATGTCATAGAAGAAATCTAACAGGTGAGCACACTCTGAGACTTGGACCTTTGGATGCTCCTCCATAAGCTTGAAAGGAGAAAGCTCTTTGAACAATCCTATAACCATTTGAAGCAGTGAGCGATCTGCCTCTTCTGATGATGTGAACTTGAACTGCAACATCTCTCTCAGAACAAACAGGGGAAGCTGATTTTCAAGCATTACTATGTCTCTCAAAATTGCATTATGAGCCGATTTCATCCCTGAACAATCTACCAAATGAGACATAGACTTTGATGAAACCCGGGGCACTTTTGATCCTTCTTGGATGGCATAAACATGAAGGAACTCGAGCAAGAACGAGGCGTCAACGACAATTATCCACAACAACGTTTCGCAGTCGAAATCTAAGAACTTGTGGTAGCATGCTCGAATCTTCTGCTCCAACTTTGTCAGTTGTTGTACGAGGTTTTCTAACTTGAGGCTGTGTAGTTGTTTCTGGAAACTTTTCGCAGCAGCAAGCTTGTGCCTTGCCATTTCATGATGCTCTGGACGCCAGTAATGATAAGGACCAATAGCAACTTGCTGAGGGACGTAAGAATCTGGATCACTAACCATGAGGAGCTTGGGAACATTGAAGATGGATACAGGTAGCTCACCATCATCCTCAAGCTCTTCTCTAAGTGTTGTACGAATTTGAGTGACCCATCTAAGCGCATCAAAGTTGGATTTAGAGACATCTGACATAGTTAGTGTCAGAGAAGACTTTACTGTAGGAGGAACTTATTGCGAGAAATAGCAGTTTCAATATATATTTAATGAAGAATGAGTTGGGAGAATGGAGCTTTGATTGGGCATAAGGCCTGTGAAAGCGTTTGATATTGCATTTTCTATGGGATTTTGTTGTGGTTAGAAATAAGCAATCTTGAACCATGGAAAAAAGGGATCAGATGATCAGATGCGAGTGGCAGAAGGGAGCTACGAGGGATTCAATTGGAATGCATGTCATCAACTGGGGACCACAAGGAATCTATTTTGGAGCGAGCTTCTGGACTTGACACGTGACTTGGAAAGAAGGACAAGCTCTATTTTGTCATCAGCAATTGGGACCTGACAAAAGAAGGCGGCTTGGACGGGAAAACTTTTTTTTTTTTTTTTTTTACAGACTCACAAGCTTCGTACTAAAACTCTTGGATTTTTCACACGACATCACTTGGCCTTCTTTCTTTGATTCTTCACAGCGATTCTTGAAGATTCTGCCATGGCCGAGTTGCAGATTCAACTTGTTGAAGCTGGTTCCAAATCCATGAGCAGCTAAACTTTCATTCTTCCCTAAAAGATGAGCCAGAGTCATCTGTCTATAAGGGAGTTGATTCATGCTTTTTTCTTTTTTTTATATCTAGATTAGGATTCATCTTGTTCTATTTAGAATTTGTGGATCTTAATTGATGATTTTACAGACTTTGAACTTCATTATGATAGTTAAAATAGGATGTCATTTTCTTAGGTGTTTAATACTCTCTGATTCAAAGGAGATTCGGTGACGATTTTTGATTCGTTTGAACCTACTGTTATTACCGAATTGATTAACCTACAATGAATGTTGTTTAATATTCATCTAGGAGTCTTAAGCGATATCATTCTATGTTAAATCTTGAAGTCATAATCTGAAACTGTCTCTCTGATTAACTCACTTAGTTAAGTGGCAATAAAGGTTAGACAAAGCTCTTAGGGAAGGTATTTTATTCGTGATTTCTCTACTTCATACTTTTTTGTCACTTTTGTTTCTTAAACTTTGAAAATCCAAAACTAGTAGAAAATAGGATAATGATTTCAACAAAGCAAATTTGTTCTTTTAATATGTTTTAGTGCTCTTACAATTGAAATTCAAGGTTTTCTAGCTCTTAAGAAAATCAACTTAGGTTGCACTACTATGCTGCATATTTTAGTGTTCTAGAATTTTGATTGCTCCTAGGACAAAGTTAATCAGCATTATTGAAACTTTTTTGACAAAAATATTTATTTTGGGGATTATTTTAGACTAATTTGGATTTATTAGATAATATTTAGATTGCTAGCCAATTTTAAGAAATAATATAAATATGAATTAATTATGAGATTATTGGGCTTACTTTGTTAATATTTTGATTGCATATCTTGTGATTAAATAATATTTTTAAATATATGATAGATCATGATTTCATTTAATTCTTATAGAATAAAGAAAAGTATATTAGAAGATCATATGATACAGAATTTTTCATAAAATCTAAAATAGAATCTAATGATTAAATTTTATTCAACTAATTAAATTTTAATAGACCTGAACTTTGACCCTAAAATTATCTCATCCTCCTTTTTTATTTAACCTAGCAACCACAACATACACTGGAGGAGGGGAAACTCCAGTTCTATTCGGCGCATCTCATCACAAGATTTGACCATCCTCTCTCTCTCTCACATAACGGCCCATAATAATCATATCTATTCCCTCTTCTCCACTCACGCACACATCCAGATTTCTTCATTGTTCACGGGACGCACCACATCAACATCCATTTACCTTCGTTCTCCATTCGTCTAAATATCTAATTCATTGTCATCCAACCATGTTCGTGCTGGGTAAGGAGCTTGGAGGAGAGAATATTTTCATTACAGCTTAAACTATTTTGAGAGATAATTTGGGAGAAGTTAGAGCCTAGATACTTATACTTAAAGATCATAAAGAAGTGTCTTTCTTTTTATCTTTTTAATTCAAGACATGAGATTATTTAATTTTAAATGATTTTGAGTTGTATTATTTGAGAACAATCTAGTTTTAGATTGTATACATATTCCTTTTAGATTAAACTGATATTTTAGAATGATTTGTGCTTAGATGATTGTTGGGATTTTTGTTTACAAACCTTTAGATTGTCAATTGAATTATTAATTTAACTGTCAATTTGAGTTTAATCTCTTGATTGTTTAATTAGGTTAGTTAATGGTTAAATTGTTTAATTATGCAATTGTGAACATGATTCCCAAAACTATCTTAAACTATTTTAACTGGTTTTAATGGATTTAATTAACCACCGCTTATTTCATTATGAGTTTTCTAGTGGAGTAAGTATTGTTCAGTTTGAGGTTTCTCATGTTTCAATTAGGTAATTAAATTTATTAATTCCAATTTTTCATCAACCTCTCTTTGGTCTAATTAATTAATTTGGGCTAAAAAAGCTAATTTTATATGAATCTTAAGTTGTTTCTTTCATCATCATAACTGAATTAAATCTTTATTGTTTGTCTTATTTTCTAATCAATCTTTTGCTTAGGGATTTCAATTCCTCTTTCATAAAACCCTCCAAAAATTGCATTTGCATTCATTTAGGTTAGTTTCATTCTCATGTACTTCCTCCGGTCCTAATTATAGGATATATTTACCTAACTTTGAAGAAATTAAGGATAGTAGTTAAATTAGTTAATTTTATTTATTTTTCAAAAATGCCCTTATTTAATAGGGGTGATTTAAGAATACTACATGAGTTTACCATGAGGTAATCCAACCATTATCTAAATTAGTATTTTCTCTCTACCTCTCTGTGTTTACTTTTATGGTATTTTATTTGGTGTATGTTTGATACTTCATGGTACCACACATCAGATGAGGCAATCCAACCATTATCTAAAGCAATGGGGGTATTTTGTGAACAAATTGACAAAAATTAAAATTTTGTCCTATAATTAGGACTAAGATCAACTTCTAAATGTTGTCTTATAATTAGGACCGAAGGGAGTAGGTTGTAGAGTCATTTGCCTATTACATTTATTTAGTTTAATTGCATTTTTTATCCCTTAAATCCAAAGTAAAGAAAAACCGTTAGATTGCTTCTTGGAAGAATGACCTAAATTGCCACTATATTGTATTTGTAGTTAGTCCTAATTTAATTCATTGCTTTATCGACATAAACACACATAAGTTATTCATCACCAGCAAGGTTTAGTGATAGTATTCCCTGAAGACATCTTAAAGTGAAAATTGGTAAAGTTTCACATGCTTAAGATGGCACAAGTTAAACGTGCCTTTTGTGTTATATATTATATTATATGCGAAACTTTACAGTCTGCTTACATAAGAAAGATTAATAGAAGAATAATTAGTTGCAATTTTTTTTTTCCAATTGGCTAAACCCACACCTTCCCTGCCATAAGAGCAAAGAGAAAGTTAATTTAGGTTTCTTTTAATTATTCTTTCGTTTCCTTAAATCAACAGTCTCCTTTAACATGAAGAAAAGGTAGCATCTTTCAAGTTGCCCGATTAGCATAATATTATAAATTAACATAACCTAGCGAATTGATTATGTCTGATGAAAACAAGTCTCCAAATCATATCCTTCATGAATATAAAATTGAAACATAAGTGATGTAGTACCTATTATGACCTTTGCATCTTCATACTACATAGAGTCATAGACAGAATCTGTTGTTTGTGCATATTTTACAGGGCATATTGATGATCCAGCTATACTTATGGTAGATCGCTTCTCAACCTATTTGGGTATGTTTGTTTTAGCGATTCGATTGCTTATAAGTTGCTTTTTAATAGTAATTTACGGTATACGAAGTAAGTATGTAAGAGGAGTTGTGTCTCGATTTACGTAAAAAGCAACTTATAAGTTTTTATAAGCTCAAACAAACATGCTTTTTGAAGAGTGAGAATGGTTGCAGATCATTTCCTTGCAGCAGATTAAAAGAATGAAAAGATGTTACTCCCTCCAGTCCTAATTATAGGACAACATTTGGGAGTTGATTTTGATCTTAATTATAGGACAAAGTTTTAATTTTTGTCAATTTCTTCCCAAAATACCCCCATTAATACTTTCTCAATAATAATGAAACCCAATAATAATTTTATGATACACTTATGTTTTTTCACGCTTCATGTGAGTATATCTGCTTCATACTCCTACTTTAAGCAACACAGTATTGTTAGTTGCTGCCAGCACGCTTTTTCATTGCTTAAGGTAGACTCATATAGTATTCCTAAATCACCTTTATTAAATAAGGGCATTTTAGGAAAATGAATAAGATTAATTAATTTAACTACTATTCTTAATTTCTCTAAAGTTAAGTAATTATGTCCTATAATTAGGACCGGAGGGAGTAACTTTTTAGGAATTTTAGACGTTAGTAACTGAGACAGACTTTGAAGCTTGGATGTGGGGTGAGATAAGACAATGTATGATTCATATATCCAAAGGGGACGCTAATTTGGCAATAGATTTGCTTGGAAGAGAGAGAGAGAAAACTGGCAAATTGTCTTCTTTTTAACAACAATAAAAGTATTTCTTTTTTGATGAAAAGTAGATTTTACTTCTATATGCGATGCATGGGGCGATTAAAAACTAATTATACGTGAAATGAAAGTAGAACCTTGAGATGGATTACTCCAAAGGGCTTTTGTGGACGAAGAAGGTGCTAATGAGGTCAAAAACCTTCAGGATCGATTATCCCTTCCTGTCATCATAGGTGTTTTCACCTATGAACAGAAAAAGAACACTGCTAATGAATACAAGAAGGTTACAGTAAATTTATATATATATATATAAAAGACAATTATCCTTAATAAAAAAGGTCTTAAAGTTCATGACCGGGGGGGGGGGGGGGGAGATAAATTTTAAACATATATTGATGATTGCCATCTTCTATGAAATCTGCAATAGAAAAAGAAAACTTCTTAATAATTCGGACAAGCATTATGGGACTCCTTATCAATAAGTCTGATTGTGGTTAAACCAGGGAGCCAAGAACAGAAGCCATAATCACACATACTGAAATAATTCTCAAGTCTCTGATGCATGTCCAGGCAAATGTTGAAACCATACCCAAAGCCCAATAAGTACAGGATTCGGTTGAATTCAGCCAACCCGTCTAAACAAATCTATATATAGCATGGTTTCTACAGCTTGATCACATAATAAACAAGAACATCATGCCAATAAAAGCATGACAAGTAGCAACCTGGGTAGTCCATATGGGCAAGTCTCTATGTACAGAGATTTATGATCAAAGTCAAGCACAGGCACTCGAAGCTCACATAATTCTTCAAGTGAAGGTCTCCACTGTGTTTCAGAACTACCTTTGGGCAAATAGCAGGCTGACTATCACAGCAGATCAGGCTTATTTTTGTGCATATGCCTAGTAGAGGTTGAGAATCAACCAATCATAATCAGGCATGTCAGGAACCAGTATCAGCAAAGCAAATCAGGGAGAGTCGAGTTAGGTATCCACACAATATAGAGTCAACAGTCAATGGAGAACAAGCTGGTTACTGATTTGCTGAATTTATTTCTTTCTTTGAAGTCATCTGCCATCTATGCTATGCTATTTTCAAATTCTAGCATGTTAGTATCTTCTTTTTTTTTTTTAAGCAAAACATAGCATATTAGCATCTTGCATCTCCTTGACCTTGCTTGCTATTCCCCAATGGTACCACTCGAGATAAAAAAGAGAGACTTGTGCCTATATATCTGTACAAACATCACACATGCAAATAATTGGATTAAAAATCACAACTATCCACCAGGGGATTCTCCTGTCACCTCCAGCTTTGTACCCAACTCTTTCCTTGGCCTAGGTGAAAGTCCTTTTGCTAACATCTCTTCATCATATTTCCTAGCCATGTCTAATAAACCCTTTTCCAACAGAGCATCTATCATGGCATTGTAAGCAGATGCATCTGGACTACATCCAAGTTCTTCCATTTTCTCCCACATTAGAAAAACTGGACGAAGAAATCCCCACCTCCCAAACTTCCTCATAAGCATCACATAGGTATCTGTACTTGGCCGAACTCGACTTCCAATCATTTTATAAAACAATGTCAGTATATCCCCGGGCTTTTCCATGCAAGCAAACAATAAATGATATGAAATTGCATTTGGCTGACATCCATTCATGCGCATGGTTTTAAGCATCTCAAGTGCTTGCTTATATCTGTAGTTATCACATAAAAGCTTGATGATAGTGTTATATGTTGCGAGAGAAGGCTCGAACCCTAAATCTTTCATTTCTCGAAAGAGCTTAATTGAAAAATCAACCCCCTGTGAAAGTCCTATGGCACGAATAGCAATATTATAGACAACCACATCCAATCTCATCCGTTTACTCTTCATCTGCTTGAATAATTTCACAGCCTTCCAAGGCTTTCCACTTTTGCACATTATATCCATATATATTGAATATGAATGTACATCTTTTTGAACTCCCTTTTTATCCATCTCTTCCCAAAACTCCCTACACTTGCTCCACCATCCTAATTTATGCCACCCACGAAGAACAATATTATAGTATTTTACATTGACATCCACATTATCATTCTTGTTCTTCCCAAAAATCAACTCTTGGGCTTCATCAACATGCTTGTACTCACACAGTGCATCAATAAGATTGCAGTACGAAGTTTCATCCTTCAAATTAAATTGGTGAAGCTTTTCATATGTCTCTATGGCTTCATTAACTAGTCGAGCCGAAACATAACGTTTAAACATGATTCGAAATGTGGTATGATCCGGAGAAGAAGATGAGTTTTGCCGCATGCGTTGAATCAAATCCCATGAATGTTGAAACTCAAAGAACTTACCAAGGATATCGATCATCTGATTGTATGTATCAGTGGGGAGCTGTAACTGATATTCTCTTTCGACCCAATTGAAAAACTCGAACGCTCGTTTCCAGTCATTGCGGAATGTTAAGAGAGTTTCACGAACTGTTGCGGGATCAAGATTGCTGGAACTTGGTTCGAGTGTTGGGGTTTTATGGTGAAATTGTTTGGAGGAATAGAAAAGGGTTTGGATGAAACAAAAAGGAGGGAAGAATCGAAGGCGACATGAGGTAGGCAAACCCATTGGAAGGTTCTGTCAGTACTGAACGCCTGCCTTCTTTGGAATTGGAAGAAGAACCGAAGGAGTGTTGCGACCTGCGAGGGGTTGATCCATGAGATCCATGGTTCACCGGATGCGGACCAGGATCCAATAAATAATCCGACCCGGTTGAAATTCTGAAGGAGTGAGTTAAACTTGAAAAGGTCGAATCGTGGAAGAAACTCTTGCAGTTGCCTCCCGGTTAACCTCTTGACAAATAAAGAGAAGCCCTCATACTTCACTATTTGCAATTTTGCATATCTGATTTTTTCAAGGGAAATTTGCACATAGCTCCTAAGGACCAGAAAAAAATATCAAAAAATTTCTAGTGTAGATTTTTCTATCTAAAAACTCCTTAGGGACTACAGTGGTATAGATTTTAAATATGAAATTACCTTCTTGCCCCTGCTGATTAAAAAAGGAAAAGAGAAGTAGAAGGAGTTTGTTGATCACACCATGCATTGTCTAAATAGGCATATGTACTTGTCAACCAATGCCCTTTCACTTGTTAACGACTGCTGCTGGTTGAAAATGTGATGTCCAACCTTTATGGTCTTGTGATGGATTGTGAAATTGGTGTTGTTATAGGGTGGAGATGCACATGAAGCTATTTTAAGATATTTTGATATTATATGACATTAATTTATATGATTAGATGCATGTATCTGTTAATGACCACTTTATGATTTGTCACTATAGGCTTATACACTTATCAATAGGAGCTGTTTTAAATTGTCTTGGAAAAATGATTTTAATTAACATAGCTGGCCTTCTCAGTAGCCACTTTATAACTTGTTATCATAGGCTTGTACACTTGTCAGCGGGAGCTATTTTAAATTAAAATGGCATTAGTTAACATATATGAGTTTGTCAATGGTCACTGTATGACTTGTCAATATAGGCACATACACTTATCAATGTGGCTGTTTTAAATTGTATTGGAAAATGACATTAGTTAACATAGATAAACTTGTCAAAAACCACTCTATGACTTATCAATATATGCACATACACTTGTTAAAAGAGGCACGTATACTTGCGAATGTATAGCTTGTCAATATAGGAAAATAAAATTGTCAAAAAATAGCTTTAGTGCATTTCTACTTTGTTAGTGCAAGCTGTTCACCCAAGAGGGGAGGTGAATTGTGTGATCACAGATATTTAAAAATTCGTAAGCAATTATCGACTAGTTTAAAGTAGAGTTAAGAGCTAGAAGAAATATCACCGAAGTAGATACTGGGAGTTATATTGGTTCGGCCACAGCCACTTTGACGTATGTCCAGTTTTCAGAGTTCCTCTGAAAGTTTTACTATATCTTCTAAGATTCAATGGGTTCTTGGTACCTTAGTACAACAAGTTCCTTCACTCGGACACTCGCTCCTCCTTGCACTATATAAACCAATCCCTAATTCAAGGTTCCACAACCTTAAGTTGTCTCAATAATAGATATTGAGTTTGTGATGAAAATCTCTCTCTCAGAGTAAATGTAGAATCATTGAAGTATAGAGAATGTAAAGAGTGAAGAACAGAGCAAGACAATATTTTTCGTAAGATAATTGTTCGTTGTTTTTCTCTCACTTGAATGCTTCGGTATTTATAGAGAACATTTGAGAGACGTTGAGAACATTCAAATATTTGCTGTTGTAGAATAGTAATTATGTTGACAAATGCTCCCGCCGTTATTCACTGTTGCAATCCGTTGATAAAGACTTTGAATCTTGATCATTGTTTATTACTTGTAACACACTAAGAAGAGAAGGTTAATTTTGTAATTAATTTATCAACACTGATTTTAAACTTCACTTCAAGTGAATTATCATCACTAGAAGCGATCTTGAAAACTGTCCTCATGCGTACAACAAATTTATAACATCACTCGAGTCTATAGAATCAATCTTCGCCGAGGCTCATGATCTCATCATCCGAATCATGTCTGAAATATTGGGCCGGATCTTCAGCTTCTGATCCATCTGAAGATTGAGCTGACGAACTGGATTTTGATTCTTGGGTTTGGAGAAGCCTAAGTATTTCATGCAGTTGTTCGGTTAAGGCCTGTTTGTCAGTTGCCGAAGCCAAACATGCTGAAATTTTTGCCTTCTGGTTAAGGAACATGGTTGATTCGTGGTCTCCTGCCATTAGGAACTTTGGATTTTGTTTGAACCACTTCTTGAGATTTGTTTATGATACATTATTAATGTGAGGAAACTTCACCCACCATTTAACAGAAGAGGTCCTTTGTAACATTGGAAAAAATTTCTAGAACCTTGAAGGGCCATATTTATAGAAACCAAATTTTGAAAAATAATGAAGATCTACTGGGAAAGGATCTTCACTAAGATTGATCCGACTTTTAAAATAGTTGAACCCAATTTTCGCTGTGGTTGGTAAAATTTCTTGGATATGACCAAAGTAATCCCACCATTGATTGAACCACAATGGAAATTGACAATCACTGGAAGTGATCCGTCATCACTTCAAGTGATTCTAAACTTCACTTGAGTGGAATGTGTATTCACTGGAAGTGATCTGATATCACTTCAAGTGAATCTGATGTTCACTCGAGTGCACTATGTATTCATTGGAAGTGATCTGATTTTTTTGTAAATCACTTCAAGTGATTCTAGTATTGACTCGAGTGCACTGGGAATTCACTTCAAGTGATCCGATATTACTTGAAGTGATCTATCTTCTTTCTGCATATAACTCGAGTGCATTGAAGATTCACTAAAAGTGCATTGCCCAATCTTAATATTCACTCGAGTGATATCCCATATCACTCGAGTGATATGTAAAATTTGGCAATCACTTCAAATGATTCTGAAACACTCCAAGTGATTGGTTCATAGATCAACTTCTTTCTTTTCCTTACCTTTGTAGTGCATAATTAATTAAGATCTCATGCAAAACATTACTAACATGATTTGTTATCATCAAAACATTGAAATCTAACATACTCTGCATCAACACCAATTTCACAACCCATCAAAAGGCCATAAAAGGTTGGACATACATTTTCAACTAGCAGCTATTGACAAGTGAAAGGGCATTGGCTGCCAAGTATATGCGCCTATATTGACAACGCATGGTGTGACCAACGAATTCCTTTGCTTCTCTTTTCCTTTTTTAATCAATGAGGGTAATAAGGTAATTTCACATTTGAAATCTATATCATCCCTAGGGAGTTTTTAGATAGAAGAATCTATATTAGGAATTTTTTGATATTTTTTCTGGTTCTTGGGATCTGAGTACAATTTTCCCTTTTTTTCAATAAGCTAAGGTTCTATTTTTCCCCAAAGCTTTTGGCATAGTAACTGTGAGTATCCGAAATTTTTTACTGCATTGATTTCGTGCAGAAATATTAAAAGAAGAGCAAAGTTATTAAATAACTAATTTAATGTTAACCATGAACTTTTTTAATAGTTAGGAGCGGCATTGCACATTTTTTTAATACTTTCAGGGTAAATTCGATCCTACAAAAACTCTTAGATGCCCACATATTATAGGCGAAGACTTCCAAAAAAAACTGGGCCTTTAACCTTTTTTGAAAAAAAGAAAGAAATTTATTAAGATACCATTCTCAATTCTTTACTACATATCTGCGTGACTGGATAGCCTTAAATCTTAAAGAGGATTTGGGTGTGGATAAATATGGTGATTGGTGCCTACTTTGCAGTGTCTCTATATACAAGTTATGGGCATGAAGAAATCAGGAGATTTTTTAGAGTGATTTTGGAAAACATCATGATGCTACTAATGTTATTTTAGCACTGCTGGAAGAATTTTGTTCAATAGTAAGGTACCATAGACAATTCTAATCCTAGTCAACTGTAAGGGAGACAAGATAGTTGGTTTCACTCAAGGTCTTGGAAGATGTAGTGCTATTAAAGTGGAAGAATATGCTATACTCAAATGTTTAAGATTGGCTTATGACCTTATAGCTTCAAGAAGGTCATCCTTGAATCAAATTCTAAAAATATCGTTGATACAATAAAAGGCCATGCAATCAGTCTCTACAGCCTAGTTTTCATTCATATTCAAAACATACAATGCAAGGAATACGATTTACAGATTCATCACATTTTTAGAGAACAAAATAGAGTGGCTAATGCTTTAGCGAAAAGGGGATTATTAAATTCCTCCTTGTCGGATGTGTGTCCTATCTATCGGAGTAACCTTGTTATTCACGATTGTTAGTTCTCATCTAGTTTAAGGGTATTACCCTTTCTTTTGTACCAAAAACACACTATAGAGTATTTTTTAATAACACTTAGTGTTGAGGATAAACTAATTTGGTACATTAAACACCCTGATATATTTTTTAAATAACATTTAGTATCTAAATTAATCTTTAATACAATTTTATTTTTAAAATATTTTTCAGTAATAACAAATACCTAAATTTAAAATATGGGAAAATCATTGATAGGTCCCAAGGACCCAAAAAAACCACAAAAAGTCCCAATCCAAATTCTTCTACTAGCAAGGTCCCTAGGGACTGAAATGTGATTAAGTAGGAATATGAAATAACTATGTTGCCCTTAGAATTTAAAACATTGTGTGTTCAAAACATTGGATGAGGAGTAGAGTCCTTCGTTTGGCGTCTTGCGTATGTTCGTGTGTTCGTCCCTCGCTCCTCTAAAGCCCCAGTGTTCATCCGTTCGTCCTTCGGTCCTCTAAATCCCCCAGAGTCCTTCATTTATCCGTCACTTACCAGAAGCCCTAGCCTTCGTCGCTTCATCAAAACTACACAGAAAAGGTGAGTCAAAAGGCATAACATGAATTCTTGGATTATTAAAGTATTTTGAGACCTAGGTAGGTAGTTGTTATCATTAGGGTGACATGCAGTGATCATTGATGGATTGTTTTTTATAGATAAGTGTTTAGCTAATGGAGAAGTGTTGAGAAGAAATGGTTGTTAAGTTTGCAACATTGGTTAGTACATTGTAGGGTTCTAGGAGTAGTAATTGGTCATAATAGCTTTTAGTTCGATGATTCCAAGTAGAAAAGAATAGAGTAAACCCAACATGTGATCTCTGGTTTATTTTTCTCTTCGTTTAGTGATGAAGAGTACATATATTTTTAAGGATTGCTAGAAACTAACTTTATCAAGTGAAATCCAATAAAATGTAATTTAAATTTTAAACTACCACTAATGTTATTTATTGAATGTTATCTTCACTGAAAATATATATGACAATATTAAAATAGGATTAGCAAGCAACTACTAAAATAATTGAACCAGAACCACTATAGGTCTGCTAATGTGCTTTGGATTCTCACCTGTAAGCCTCAACACTTTTAATGCTTACTTTGGGTTTTTCAACAATAAGATTTCTTTTCTTTGTTTCTATTAATTGAACTTGACATGTTGGAACTATTGCTTTTTCAAATATGTTTGTTATGAACTGGGCCTTAAAGAAAGGGACTTTAACTGTTTAAATTATTCAAACTTAAATTGCTAATGTCTTGATTATTTAGTTACCATACAATTCATAATGCTTAGATCAAAGCTCTAGTATGTGCGTAATGTGTGATGACGTGAGGGAATAGCTGTCTCACATGGATATTTCCTTATATCTAATTAGAATTTATTATCGCATATTGATATTGACGATTGTTATTCTGTTTCAGAAGTCCACCAACAGAGTGCTTGCTTTTCCTTGCTCAAGCTGTGGAAGCCAAAGTACCTTCTAATGTAATGTTCGCTACTATTTTTAAAATTTGAATTTTTGTTTCCTTGCACTTTTTCTTTGCAACCTACCTACCTGCAATTGTCGTTGGCTCTAATTTGAAAGAGTTTGTGATATAAAACCTCGTAGGATTTTGCTTTCCCAAAAAGTCCTTTTCTTTTTTAGATCAGCAATGCATGCTGTTTCAATAAAAAATTATTTTAGGATTATATAAAAACTAGTGTGGGCCCTCCGCATTACAAGGAACCTTAGAAATGAATCACATTTTTCTTAGCTTAAGAGTGCTGATTGTTAGATTTTTCCCCGTTACATGTTAGTTTCTATATTAGATGTAGATAACAATTGTAGTAAATCTAAAACCTCATAGAATTTTGCTTTCCTAAAAATCCTTTTCTTTTCTAGATTAAGTAAAGCCCATAATTTATAATGTCTTGATAAATGTAAATTTTTTTTTCTTTTCTAGATTATAGACGTCATAATTCTCAACATGTGTACTTAGGAAATATTTAGTTTTAGAATTTTCAAATTATCAAATAACATTAGTGTGTAGGTTTATAGTTATAATGACCCATTATTCAATTTGAAATTTATTTCTATTCAGAGAGTAATCTTCCAAAAACTAACTGTTGAAAAATGAAATATATCATATTTATTATTTTCCACGGTGGATTAAACCAACATAATGGTCAATCAAAATTGTTTGGTTCTACAAAGTATTCCCTTGCTGTTTGGTGTAATGCATATCATATGTTAGTGCTCGTAGGTGATTGAAGTAGTAATTATCTTACAGGTTAACAAGAAAATGACAAACAATAGAAAAAGGAAAGATAAAGATGGAGAAAGGCAACCAAAGGTGTCGAGGTACATATTGTTCACAAAAGCGTATTATAAGAAGGAGGAGGAGGAGGAGGTAGAGATCAAGCCTTTTACATAGGAGAGTAAGTCACTCAAATAAGCTAGGAACGCATTAAAAGATGAAGAAAAGGAGAAATATAAGATGAAGGCGAAGAAATTAAGAACTCAGGGCAAAGGGACAAAATATATGGTTTCATTCTTGACTCATTGTACCCCTAATCAATTTATGAAAGTTTGCTATAATTTGAAGAATAAACAAGATAGGATGGACCGACTTAAGAAAATAGGATTTGACAAGTTGGTTAATATATTCTGCTCACAAATTTCCCGATATTTATATGGTCAGTTTTTGGGTGCATTTGACCCTCCCACTAAGAATGTTTCGATTTGAGGGAAGTCATTTTACATAGCCGGGGAAGATATAAAAGAATTTATGGCCTTACCGTGTGAGGGGGGACATTAAAAGAAATGTGAAGAAGGAAGATAAAGCATTTAAGGAATTGAATAAAGTGTATGGGACAATGCCATACAAGATGATAGCAAAATGGCTAATTAAGAGAGAGGAGGATCCAAATTTTGAATTCCTCTTTGTAATGTATGCATTGGGAACCTTCTTGTGTCCTGAATCGGGTATTAAAGTGAGTGACAGAGTATTATAGGTGTAATGCCTCAAATTTTGATCAAGGGCTAATGACTTCAAATGAGAATGTAATTAATGTGAGAAAACACTTTTGGGGAAATAAAGTTGATTTGTGACTCGAATTCGCAGTAGAAAATGCCCAAACCTTGTATTTTAGTATAATTATGTGGCAAAGTTATTATTAGGCTAAAATAGAAGGGGAATGGTGCATGGAGTAGAAAAAGGAATTTAATTATATGGCAAGTGATAATTCAAATGAATGTGTCATGTTAGGGGCAAAATAGGAAGAATAAAATTTATAGGCCAATTAGTCGGTAATTGATGAAGAAATTAATTACTAGCTAAAAGAAATAAGGAATGAGACCAAATGGCCAATGGAGTAGTTAGTGTAACTATGTAGTTACTTACTTTATGAGAAGCCATAGGATTAGGACAAGTGGCATTATTGGATGAAGGGAGAGATGTTGAAAAAGCCAAATACAATATTTTAATTCATCTATTTTCCCTCCCTCTCTCATGGTCGGCTGTCATAGGTATGAGAAGGTGGGAAATATCATCATTTCATCATCTTCATCTCTCTTTTGCTCTTATTTTCAGCAGCCATGGTGAATGAAGAAAGAGGAATAAGCTTTTAGTGAAGGTAAACCATATATATAGCCTTGAAAATGGCCTTGGATGCCAAAATCCTCTTCTTTAATCTTGTTCCTCTTGTTAAGAGCTTCAATTGTATGGTTTTAGATTTTCAAGAGGTGGTGGTTTTTGCACTCAAGAAAATCTAGAGGTTGGTGAAGCAAGGAACAAGTTAGAGAAAGTGATAAATGTGAGTGAGATCAACTTTTGATATGAATATTGTGGTCATTGATCGAGACTTTAATTTCTGGAATTTTTCCCTTATTTTTGTGTGAATTAGGGTTTTAAGAGGTTGTGATGTTTTGATTGTTAAAATGGTGTCAGGTGGTGTGTTTTGGTCAATGGTAGTGGAATGGAGATTTAAATGTGAAGTTTGGCAATTTTGAGATTTTGTGTTGAATTGTTGCCAAAATAGAACATGATAAAGAGATGTGAATTTGGTTATTTTGAGGTTTCCATTGGATTCCTTATGGAAAATTGTGTGGGAGTAGTGTTGGATGTGAATTTTGAACCATTGGAAACTTAGATTTAAAAGTTGCAAGATTTCGTTAGTGAAAATTCTGTATAGGACAGTTTGGTTGCATGGTGTTTTGAAATTGTAAATGACGTCAAAAAATTATGAAACTTCCAGTTTTGTAGTAGACATTACAAGCTTTTAAATGATATAAAGTTTACGTCATTTTGATGTGTATGTTGGGAGTTATGAATTTCCAAATTTTGATGTTGAAATTGGAATCAATTCTAAAACAGCAAGGAGAATTGTTGAATTCTATATTTTTTTTGGTTATAGACAGCAATGATTCATATTTTTCCTGCAAAGAGGACTTAAAAAGCTTCAAGTGTGACTTCAAGTCACTCCATTTCGATTTTTCTAGAATTAGTTATGATTTTTTGAAATTCTGTCAAGAAATAGAAATTTTCTTGGCCACAGCCAAAAAGTGTCGGATATGCTTTTAGCTACAGCCAGAAGACTTTTAGCCATAGCCAAAAACCCTCCAAGTTGTTTTTGGCCACAGCCAAGGAATTCTTTGCCGTGGCCAACAACAAAAAATAAGCAATTTTCACTATTGAAAAGTGGTCTTTGGTATAGTTCTTCCCAACCCTTTAGACATTTGTTTAGGCTTCTAGTAGCCACTTAATCAAATGATAACCAACTATAAGTATTTTGGAATGTAAGTATTGCAATAGGGAATAACTCGTCGTCCTTGATTATGGTTTATAGGATTTGACATTTGCCCTGCACGTGATAAATTGGTGCCAGAGCATGGAAGGAAAGAACAAGGTTGTAAATTTCTCTTATATCTTGTATAATACATTGTATGTTTGTGTGTATCATTGAATGAAATGATTGAATCGTGACCAATGGCATGACTTTGAATGTGACGAATGTCACAAAAGTGTATGTAACGATTGTCATGAAGTGTAGTTAACTTTACTAATGCTATGCATTATGATGTATGTGATGAATATTATGGTTATTGTCATGATTGAATACTTCTGTGGATACCATACCGATTGTTGTGTGTAACCCCCTCACCGTAATAACATCCGGTTTATGAAATTTATGTGAAATAGAGACCAATAAAACAAAATAACAATTCATATTCCCTCATCCCAAGATGGGGTGTTTCAAAATCCGTTTCGAAACATAGTTAATCCTGGTCTCACATTCACAGGCGGATATAATTACTTGAGAAAAACAGAGTACATATTAAATATCAAAGTGCGGAAACCAAAATCCCGGCAAACCCCGGGTTACTTGCATACATAACTTGGGTTTACAGGTTTCCCAACAATGGGGATTACATAACCAAAATAGTCATTTACATAAAATGTACAAATTGCAATCCCAATCCAAAACTATGATAACCAACTACCACTTAGATCTCGGAGTGAGCCTAACTACTCCTGGTCGTCCGTTTCCCTTTCGAACCACTCGCCCTGTCTGAAAAGATTAATCATTTGGGAGGGTGAGATTCTAAAGAATCCCCGTAGTAACTACTATTTCATACCACATGCAATCACATAATATGTAAACACATCATCTCATATCAACAACAACAAATTCACTCCACCCTCATCCCCTTTTACCGCCGGGAAGGCATACGACCTTCACCCGAACCGTTGTTAGCGACTCAGGGACTATTGGCGTGGCAGTGCATACAAATAGCCACACGGCTCACATATAGCCTTTCGGCTTTCACAAATGGCCCGTCGGCCTTCACAAATATCACACCCTAACCTCATCCCCTTTTACCGCCGGGAAGGCATACGACCTTCACCCGAACCGTTGTTAGCGACTCAGGGACTATTGGTTTAGCGGTGCTACCACAATATCACATAACGCATATATGACACCCTAACCTCATCCCCTTTTACCGCCGGGAAGGCATACGACCTTCACCCGAACCGTTGTTAGCGACTCAGGGACTATTGGTTTAGCGGTGCTTCCACACAAAGTTTTCACAAAACTTGCAGCATACAAAATCCATTTAATCACAATGATATAGCACACATATCATACATCACATAAGGTATAAAGATAGAGTCACTACCTGTATCTTTCCTGACTGGCTCCGGCACCGTGGCCTCACGAGGGCGACAGATATCAAATCCTATATCAATTAGGGACAACCAATTAATCTCTTATCCATAGGTATATTTCAATAATTCTCTAAGTTGGTTATCATTTAGGACTCTTTAGGTGACATTTAGGGGCCTAAACATATGCCTAAAGGGTTGGAAAACACTACCCAAAAGACCCCTTACTCGAAGGCAAAACACTGATTTTTGGTCATCTCACTCGAGCACAGATGCTCTCACTCGAGCACATGTACGGACATCACTCGAGCACAAGTGCGAGTGAGACTGCGAGTGAGCTCCCGAGAGCGTAAAGACACTTGCAGGAACTGGCTCACTCGAGCACGCTGACCCTCACTCGAGCACAAGGCCAAATACCTCACTCGAGCACACGCGAGAGAAAACCAGGAAGTGAGGACCCGAGAGCACCCAAAGCTCTCCAAGCATAGGATCACTCGAGCACAAAACCACACCCGCGAGCACACTCCCACCCGCGAGCACACTCCCACCAGAAGCACACTTCACACCCGCGAGCACACCTCACACCCGCGAGCACACACCTCTCACCCGCGAGCATACCCGCGAGCACACACCTCTCACCCGCGAGCACCTCACTCGCAAGTGAGAGCCTGAAAGCACAACTCCCTCCTGAAGCACAACCTCACTCGAGCATGACCCCCAGTGCTCGAGTGAGAAGGCTATGCTCGCGAGTGTCAGAGCACACTCGTGGCATCCACCAGCAAGTGAAGACCCGAAAGAAACCCTTCACTCTGAACTCCCACCTTCACTCGAGCAGACCATGCCTGCTCGAGCATGTTCTTCGCTCACTCGAGCACAAAGCGCTGTGCTCGAGCATCACCCAAAGAAACCCAAACGCACTCGAAGCAGGACAGGGAAAACTCTTCCATCACTCGAGCACGTTCTTCCTCTGCTCGAGTGATGCTCATGCGAGACCCAGAAATGCAGAAAACCAGAAAACACCAGATGGTCAAATTCACTCCCAAAGGTTCCCAAACTCTCCACAATGCTCACACACCTTAAGCATTAACTAGGGAACACTATGGCAACTTCATAAACACTCCAAAAACCAATTTGACCACAATCATCCACTAAGGTCTCTATGATACACATTATCCAAATTCCCTTAACCCATTTCTACCATTTCAGATCACATTCAATGCTCAAATAACTCCATAATACATCATTTCCAATCATAAATCACAATGAACTTCATATCTCCAAAAATAGGCATATTTAGGGCAAAATTCCAGATTTTACCAAACTTAACCAAAAATCATAAACAATACATCAAAATGCTCTAAATGCCTACCTCTTCTCTTTGCTCAATCCAGAATCTGGATTCTCAAACTCCCAAATTCGACCAATGTCCCAATCTACACCATTTAAGGCTCTACAATCATCACAATGTAACTCTCATTGAGATGATCAATATCAGAGAAGAGGATTAGAGCAAAGGAGAAGCATAACTTACCAAGATCAAGCTTTTTCTTCTTCCTCTTCTTGCCTCAATGTCGCCAGAATTAGAGAGAAAGATGAGAGATGAGAGATGAGAGAGAAAATGATGATGAAGAAACACATACTCCCTCCCTTGCCCATGCCTCCAACCGAATAAGAGAGAGAAAATGAGGGAAAAGTGACATTTTGTCACTTAGTGCATCATCCTATGGCTTTCCACTTGCCACATGTCATCATCCATTCTCTTCCACAATGAACTCACCTCACCACAACACGCAGGATTCCGACCCACGGTCATAAAACCACAACCCTTGATCTTAAATACCACATGTATTTATTCTCAAAATTCACATTACATTAATCATCATTGTGCTTAATCAAGATAATTACAATAATTATCAGAATCATTAGCCCTAATTACAAATCGGGATATTACAATTCTCCTCCCGTTAAATAAATTTCGTCCTCGAAATTTGTTACATCCCTTGAGCCATAAACTCCGGATATCGCCTTCGCATATCTTCCTCCGTTTCCCAAGTTGCTTCCCGCTGAGTCATTCCCTTCCAGATCACTTTCACATAAGGAATACTCCGGTGTCTGAGCCGACGTTCTTCTCGTTCAATAATTTGCTCTGGCTCCACCGCATACGTGAAGTTATCTCGCAACTCCACATTCTCATACTCAACGACATGGGATGGATCCGGTTGATACTTCTTCAATTGGGAAACATGAAATACATCATGGAGTCTGCTCAAGCTCGGAGGTAGGGCTATACGATAAGCAACAGGCCCAATCCTATCAAGGATCTCAAAAGGACCTATATATCTCGGGCTCAACTTCTTTCGCTTTATAGCTCGCCCAATACCGGTGACAGGAGATACTCTAAGAAACACATGGTCACCGACCTCAAATTCTAGAGGCCTTCTCCTCTTGTCCGCATAGCTCTTCTGCCGACTCTGAGCTGCAAGAAGCCTCTTTCGAATGATTCGAATCTGGGCTGAGGTTTGATCCACAAGATCCGGCCCATAGAGTTTCCTCTCGGACAACTCATTCCAACACAATGGCGATTGGCATTTTCTTCCATACAACGCTTCATACGGCGCCATCTGAATGCTCGCATGAAAGCTATTGTTGTAGGCAAACTCCGCAAGTGGAAGAAAACGGTCCCAACTCCCTTCGAAGTCAAGAACACATGCCCGCAACATATCCTCTAGGGTTTGAATAGTCCTCTCTGAGTGACCGTCTGTCTGAGGATGATAGGCTGTACTGAATCTCAACTGAGTACCCAGTGCCTCATGCAACGCCTTCCAGAATCTCGAAGTGAAACGAGGATCTCGATTAGAGATGATATTCTTCGGTATGCCATGGAGCTTCACAATTTCACGAACATAAATCTCTGCTAGCTTGTCCGGAGAGTAACTAGCCTTGATCGGTAGGAAGTGCGCCGACTTCGTTAACCGGTCCACAATGACCCAGATCGCATCATAATTCCTGATTTTGGGCAATCCCACAACAAGATCCATGGTCACACTTTCCCATTTCCATTCCGGAATCTCAGGACTTTGCAACAAACCAGGCGGTCTTTGGTGTTCAATCTTTACTTTCTGACATGTGAGACACCTCGCCACATATTTCGTCACATCACTCTTCATACCCTGCCACCAATACTCGGATTTCAAGTTATGGTACATCTTGGTCATACCAGGATGAAGAGTGTATTGGCTCTTATGCGCCTCATCTAAGATCTTCTGTCTCAACTCCGCCTTAAGTGGAATACAAATTCTCTTCTGATAACGAACCATTCCACTAGGCGACACATCATAGCCCTGAGCTTCACCACGCTCTATTCTGGCTAGATTACGCTGAATCCAGTCATCTTGCCTCTGAGCTTCTTCAATCTCAGCTCTCAAATCACTTTCCCCTTGGGAAACATTATAGTTGGCACAGATGATCTGGTTCGACAGATTCATATCACGAAAATCCGCAATCAGCTTCCCCTCGTGTATCATCATTGCTGCTACAACCACTGTCTTCCGACTAAGAGCATCAGCGACTACATTTGCCTTACCCGGATGATATTTAATTTCCAGGTTGTAGTCCTTAAGCAATTCCATCCAGCGTCGTTGTCTCATATTCAATTCTTTCTGATCATACAGATATTTGAGACTCTTGTGGTCGCAGTACAGTTCCACAGTCACACCATACAGGTAATGACGCCAAATCTTCAATGCAAACACTATGGCCGCAAGCTCTAGATCATGCGTGGGATAGTTCAATTCATGGGGTTTGAGCTGTCGAGAGGCGTAGGCCACCACACGTCCCTGCTGCATAAGGACACACCCTAATCCCTGCCCACTGGCATCAGAATACACAACATATGTCAAACTGGGATCGGGCAAAATCAACACAGGTGCCGTAGTCAACCTCTGTTTCAGCTCCACAAAGCAATTATCACAATGTTCATCCCATACAAATGGCTGATCTTTTCTCGTGAGCTTGGTCATCGGCAACGCAATGCGGGAGAAATTCTGAATGAATCTCCGATAATAACCAGCAAGACCCAGAAAACTGCGTACCTCAGCAACAGTTTCTGGCCTCTTCCAGTTCAGTACTGCTTCCACTTTACTAGGATCCACAGCGACCCCACCTTGCGAGATAACATGGCCTAGGAATCTCACTTCCGATAGCCAAAACTCGCACTTACTCAATTTAGCATAGAGTTGCTTCTCACGCAATGTATTCAACACAATTCTCAAATGATGCTCATGCTCTTCTCTACTCTTAGAGTATATCAAAATATCATCAATGAATACCACAACGAATTGATCCAGATATTGTCGGAAAATACGGTTCATGTAATCCATGAATACCGCAGGCGCATTTGTCAACCCAAATGGCATCACTAAGAACTCATAATGACCATACCTGGTCCGGAAAGCAGTCTTCGGAACATCGTCCGCTTTCACACGCAGCTGATGATACCCCGACCTTAGATCAATCTTCGAAAACACACATGCTCCAGATAATTGATCTAAGAGATCATCGATTCTAGGGAGAGGGTACTTATTCTTAATGGTAACCTTATTCAACTCTCTATAGTCAATGCACAACCGAAGACTCCCATCTTTCTTTTTCACAAACAAAACTGGAGCACCCCAAGGCGACACACTGGGTCTAATAAACCCTTTCTCAAGCAAATCTTCAATCTGCTTCTTCAACTCGGCCATTTCATTTGGGGCCATACGGTATGGGGCTTTGGATATCGAACCCGCTCCAGGCACAATGTCAATCGAAAACTGAACTTCCCTTTCCGGAGGTAATCCGCTTAGATCATCCGGAAAAACCTCAGGGAATTCATTCACTACGGGTATACTGCTCACAGCTTCACTGGTCTCTCCTTGTACAGAAAAGAAAACCATATACCCTTGACAACCCTTTTTCAAATATTTCTCAGCCTTAGCTGTCGAAAGGAAATTCAAACCGGCATTTTCGCCCTCAATGCTCTGAGAAACAGGATACACTATCCTCTTGTTCCCACAATCTAACAACACATTGTTAGCTCTCAACCAATCGAAACCCAAAATGACTTCTAACTGGCAGAGCGGCAAACAAATCAAATCTACTACAGACTCATGGCCCTCTACGGTTATAACACAATTTAAGCAGGCTTCTGTAGTTACAGCCTTCACACCCATCGGTGTTGACACAATCAATTCGAATGGCAACTTATGTACAATTAAACCCAGGCGCTTTACACAATCATGCGCAATAAATGAGTGACTTGCACCCGAGTCAAACAATACTTGCAATACAAATCCATTAAGAAGAACTGTACCTTGTATCAGCTCTGGGGATTTCCGGGCTTCCTCATGAGTCATAGCAAATACTCTGCCCTGAGTTTTCGGTCTCTGCTCCGCTTGCGGTCGTTGGCAATCTCTGGAAAGATGTCCGGTTCGCTTACAGTTAAAGCAAATCATCTCACCCTGACAGTTCTTACCATAATGTGACTGATTACAGCGAGGACATTTCCTCTCAGTCCCAAACCTCTGGGGTTCACGATCTCTGGGCTGGTAGGGCTTCTTACCACCACCCCTATACGAAGATGACGATCCCGAACCCTTCCGCTTCTGGGAAGCACCACCCTTGCTGGGTTCACTATAACCACCCGCAGTCTTAGCCGGATACAATTCTCTCAGATTGCTCTCTGTAATCCGACACTCTTCAACGGCCTTGTTAAACTTGGAGAACCGATGAGTGGCTATTCTCTTCCTCATGTCACGCCTTAAGCCCCGGATGAGTAGATCTGAACTCAACTCCTCATCATCCCTCTTTTGTAGATAAGAGGAGTATCGGGACAACCGGGTGAATCGGGACAAGTATTCATCAAATGACTCCGTGTCCCCTTGCTTGATTTGTAGGAACTCGGTCTCCTTTTCAAGCCTCACCGACTTGGGAAAGTATTTCTCATCGAAGTGCTGTTGAAACACTTCCCAGGTCAATGGTATATTCTTGCTCTTCAGCGACAGAGCTATGTTCCGCCACCAGCGGTCTGCATCACCCTCAAGTTTGTACACCGCCAACTTGGCTTTCACTTCCGAGGGACATTCTAGAACCTCGAATATCTTCTCAAGACGGTTCAACCAGTCTTCCGCCGCCTGAGGATCAAATTTCCCTCTGAATACCGGAGGTAGGTGTTTACAAAACCTAGAGACCCAAAACTGAAGATCTCTTTCCTCATTGACCGATTTCCCATGCGGCCTTTGATTTACTTCCGTACGAGGAGGCGATTCAAGCGATCGTGCTGACCCTTCAGCTGTATCTTCCAGTCTAGTCTCCTCTCGGGTTTCCCCTCGAGTACCTTCTTGAGTAGACTGGCCTCTACCCTCATTGTTCTTTGCTTTCTCGGCTCGAAGCTCTTCTCTAAGCTCCGTAATCATATCCCTCTGATCCTTTATCAAGCCCATCAACTCTTGCATAGGATCTGGTGGATTGTCATTGACCACTTCCACCACGGGATCTTCTTGTTGTACTCTGGGGCGACCTTTTGTTGTCCTTTTCATTCTACAAAGAACTCACCCCATTAATCCAACAATTATAGTATACACATCTCTACAGAGCTCATATATCCACAACTATAACTCAAAGATGTGTAATCGAACAGACATTTACTACCAATCCATTATCACTAAGGACACACTATGGGAGCTATCCTAGCAAACTCTACCCTTGCCAGGAACTGCAGCTCTGATACCAAAAATGTAACCCCCTCACCGTAATAACATCCAGTTTATGAAATTTATGTGAAATAGAGACCAATAAAACAAAATAACAATTCATATTCCCTCATCCCAAGATGGGGTGTTTCAAAATCCGTTTCGAAACATAGTTAATCCTGGTCTCACATTCACAGGCGGATATAATTACTTGAGAAAAACAGAGTACATATTAAATATCAAAGTGCGGAAACCAAAATCCCGGCAAACCCCGGGTTACTTGCATACATAACTTGGGTTTACAGGTTTCCCAACAATGGGGATTACATAACCAAAATAGTCATTTACATAAAATGTACAAATTGCAATCCCAATCCAAAACTATGATAACCAACTACCACTTAGATCTCGGAGTGAGCCTAACTACTCCTGGTCGTCCGTTTCCCTTTCGAACCACTCGCCCTGTCTGAAAAGATTAATCATTTGGGAGGGTGAGATTCTAAAGAATCCCCGTAGTAACTACTATTTCATACCACATGCAATCACATAATATGTAAACACATCATCTCATATCAACACCAACAAATTCACTCCACCCTCATCCCCTTTTACCGCCGGGAAGGCATACGACCTTCACCCGAACCGTTGTTAGCGACTCAGGGACTATTGGCGTGGCAGTGCATACAAATAGCCACACGGCTCACATATAGCCTTTCGGCTTTCACAAATGGCCCGTCGGCCTTCACAAATATCACACCCTAACCTCATCCCCTTTTACCGCCGGGAAGGCATACGACCTTCACCCGAACCGTTGTTAGCGACTCAGGGACTATTGGTTTAGCGGTGCTACCACAATATCACATAACGCATATATGACACCCTAACCTCATCCCCTTTTACCGCCGGGAAGGCATACGACCTTCACCCGAACCGTTGTTAGCGACTCAGGGACTATTGGTTTAGCGGTGCTTCCACACAAAGTTTTCACAAAACTTGCAGCATACAAAATCCATTTAATCACAATGATATAGCACACATATCATACATCACATAAGGTATAAAGATAGAGTCACTACCTGTATCTTTCCTGACTGGCTCCGGCACCGTGGCCTCACGAGGGCGACAGATATCAAATCCTATATCAATTAGGGACAACCAATTAATCTCTTATCCATAGGTATATTTCAATAATTCTCTAAGTTGGTTATCATTTAGGACTCTTTAGGTGACATTTAGGGGCCTAAACATATGCCTAAAGGGTTGGAAAACACTACCCAAAAGACCCCTTACTCGAAGGCAAAACACTGATTTTTGGTCATCTCACTCGAGCACAGATGCTCTCACTCGAGCACATGTACGGACATCACTCGAGCACAAGTGCGAGTGAGACTGCGAGTGAGCTCCCGAGAGCGTAAAGACACTTGCAGGAACTGGCTCACTCGAGCACGCTGACCCTCACTCGAGCACAAGGCCAAATACCTCACTCGAGCACACGCGAGAGAAAACCAGGAAGTGAGGACCCGAGAGCACCCAAAGCTCTCCAAGCATAGGATCACTCGAGCACAAAACCACACCCGCGAGCACACTCCCACCCGCGAGCACACTCCCACCAGAAGCACACTTCACACCCGCGAGCACACCTCACACCCGCGAGCACACACCTCTCACCCGCGAGCATACCCGCGAGCACACACCTCTCACCCGCGAGCACCTCACTCGCAAGTGAGAGCCTGAAAGCACAACTCCCTCCTGAAGCACAACCTCACTCGAGCATGACCCCCAGTGCTCGAGTGAGAAGGCTATGCTCGCGAGTGTCAGAGCACACTCGTGGCATCCACCAGCAAGTGAAGACCCGAAAGAAACCCTTCACTCTGAACTCCCACCTTCACTCGAGCAGACCATGCCTGCTCGAGCATGTTCTTCGCTCACTCGAGCACAAAGCGCTGTGCTCGAGCATCACCCAAAGAAACCCAAACGCACTCGAAGCAGGACAGGGAAAACTCTTCCATCACTCGAGCACGTTCTTCCTCTGCTCGAGTGATGCTCATGCGAGACCCAGAAATGCAGAAAACCAGAAAACACCAGATGGTCAAATTCACTCCCAAAGGTTCCCAAACTCTCCACAATGCTCACACACCTTAAGCATTAACTAGGGAACACTATGGCAACTTCATAAACACTCCAAAAACCAATTTGACCACAATCATCCACTAAGGTCTCTATGATACACATTATCCAAATTCCCTTAACCCATTTCTACCATTTCAGATCACATTCAATGCTCAAATAACTCCATAATACATCATTTCCAATCATAAATCACAATGAACTTCATATCTCCAAAAATAGGCATATTTAGGGCAAAATTCCAGATTTTACCAAACTTAACCAAAAATCATAAACAATACATCAAAATGCTCTAAATGCCTACCTCTTCTCTTTGCTCAATCCAGAATCTGGATTCTCAAACTCCCAAATTCGACCAATGTCCCAATCTACACCATTTAAGGCTCTACAATCATCACAATGTAACTCTCATTGAGATGATCAATATCAGAGAAGAGGATTAGAGCAAAGGAGAAGCATAACTTACCAAGATCAAGCTTTTTCTTCTTCCTCTTCTTGCCTCAATGTCGCCAGAATTAGAGAGAAAGATGAGAGATGAGAGATGAGAGAGAAAATGATGATGAAGAAACACATACTCCCTCCCTTGCCCATGCCTCCAACCGAATAAGAGAGAGAAAATGAGGGAAAAGTGACATTTTGTCACTTAGTGCATCATCCTATGGCTTTCCACTTGCCACATGTCATCATCCATTCTCTTCCACAATGAACTCACCTCACCACAACACGCAGGATTCCGACCCACGGTCATAAAACCACAACCCTTGATCTTAAATACCACATGTATTTATTCTCAAAATTCACATTACATTAATCATCATTGTGCTTAATCAAGATAATTACAATAATTATCAGAATCATTAGCCCTAATTACAAATCGGGATATTACATTGTGAATGCTGTAATGATTATCATGCTTGTCACGCTTGTAATTATAGTTATAATTGAATGATGCTGTGGATGATGTATTGTGATTCACTTACATGCTATGTTGTTATATAATTTATGAGTGAATTGTTACTATTGAGATTCATTTGAATCTCACTCTTTCCATTGACTAACCTACAGCCAGGGCAAACGGGTCAAAAGAAAAACAAGTGACGAAAGGCGACTAGGGCTCCCGACAGGGAATTTTTGGTTTAGTTTTGGTTATCATATTTTGGGGGTTATTGTATATATTGTAGATGATGTAAATTTGAATGGTGATATGTAATTCCCATTATGGGAAACTGAGAAGGGCGAATATGCCCCGTAAACCCTTTAGTGAATGGATAAAACCCGAGTGAATGTCGGGAATTTTTGTTAAATACTTTGATATTGATGTATGAAATAGAACCAACAGGCAAAATATATTTAAAAAGTGAATAGAGACTGTACTATATAGGTTTTGGAAAAAGTTTTAAATTGTTCTTGGTCTCTTATTTAATTTATGACATGTGTTCAACTATAATTACGACATTTATTGTTCAGGGGTTACAGCGGGTGATAGTAGCAACAAATGTAACTTTTGGGGAGTATGATTAATCCACCTTTGTTTTGAATAAACTGCCCAATTTAGGAAAGGGAAAGTTTCTGCAAGAATCAATATAGGAGGTTGTATATATTTTTGGATGGTAAGTGCAGGTGTTATTCATGTTACTTAATAGAAGCATTGTATTATGAGTTGTAAATTGCTATAGTACATGTTGTCATTTGCTGCTGCTAAGTTATTATTGTCTTCTTATGCAGATTTATTGCTTGCAATATATTCCCCTTAACCCACTATAAGCCTTTACAGTTGATGATGCGATTGCATATGGGAATGATAATAAGGTCGAGTAGAGTGCAAATAGAGAAGGAAAGCAATCGAGGGATGCTACATTCTATCGGTAATGTAGTTGGGCCTTCCTCTTTCGAATTGCAACCACAAATAATGTTAAAACACCCGGTAAGTGTTCAAATTTGATCTAATATTGAATTACGTTCAATTTATTCAATCATTAATTTATTCCTCATATTTTTCAGGAAATAAAGAGGAAATATGACAGATTGATTTCAAGGGTGGTGTCTATAGTGCAAGAAGAACTGGTTTCCTTTCAGTCAAGGCTATTAGAAGGGGGAAATTGATGAAGGGGAGAAAATTTTGAAGATGAACAATCTTCATCAGAAAGTGAAGATGAACAACCTTCTTCAGAAAGTGAAAATGATAGGTCAGACACAGAAAAAGGAGAAGATGAGAACCTTGCGTCAACAAATAAGATGAAGCGTCAAAGGAAAAAAATGCAAGAGTTGGTATGTGTAATACCCTGAATTTTGAGACTTGAGGCTAGAGAATAAGCCTGAGATTAGTGGATTGCTAAGCCCCGGTTTAGCAAGATCCCAAATTGTGATTAAGAGATAATGACTCCAAAAGTGGATGTGGTTAGTGATAAATAAACCCTTTTGGAGATTATAGTGTGATTTGGCACCTGATGTGATTTGTATGTGTTGTGAGCAGTGCCGAAACCCCGTATTTGAGTTCAATTATGGATTAACATCTAAATTGACTTAAAATAAAGGGGAGGGCACATTGTGGAAGAAAAGGAATGATATGGTGTGTTTGGTGGTGATTCAAGAGAAATTGCCATAATCAGGGGCAAAACGGTAAAGTTACTGACCAATTGGTCAGTTACCGAAGAGGAAACTCATTGGTAACTTCAAGATCAATGGTTAGGGTTGAATTGTGCAAGAGATCAAAGGGTAGAATTCCATGTGAGTGTGCTCATGTGAACTCATGAGAGATGTGGCAAGATTGTGACAAGTGTTACAATGTGAACCATAGGATGTGGTCAAAGTGTCAAATTCATTTCCTCTTCCCTCTCCCTTTTTCAAAGTCGGTTATATGGCTAGGAGAGACTAAAATCTGATATCTCATCATCTTTTCTCTCTCTTCTCAAGCTCAAAAACGTCCAAGCCATAGAAGAGGAAAGAGAAGGAGAATCAATGTGAAGGTAAGCCATTTTAACCTTGTAGATGACTCCTATTGCTCAAAACCTCTTCTTTAATGTTGTTCATAGTGATGAGAGCTTCATTGCTATGGTTTTAGATTTGTGAAAGGAGGTGTTTGATGGCTTGAGGAAATTTGGAAAGATGAAGAATCAAAGAATTGGTTTGGGAAAGAGGAAGAGGTAAGTATTTGCTTCCTTTTGATCTAAGTTTTGTGATTTGTGGATGAGTTTAGTGAATTTTGAATTTTGCCCTGATTTTCTTGTGATTTTGGATTGGATGAATTGGGTTGTGTTTTATGTTGAAAATGGTGCCATGTTGTAGTATTTGGTCATTGGAATTGATTTGGGAACTTGAATTAGAAGAGTTGTGATGTTGTGGTTTGAATTGTGATTTGTGTGACAAGTTGTGGTAACATGTCAATATGATTTGAATTTGATTGATTTGGTGTTTCCAATGAATTCCTTGTGCAAATTTATGTGGAAATGGTATTTGGTGTGAATTTGGGAACCATTGGTGCAAAACTGAAAATCTTTCCCTTGAAGTTTTGTTCTGGACAGTCTGCTTGTGTGGACGTTTTGACTAGGCAAATGATGTCAGAAAATTATGAAACTTTCCAGTCTTGAAGTTCACATCTTAAGCTTCAAAATGGACATATAAAATGTGTCATTTCCTTTTGTGAACTCAGATTTATGTTTGCCCAAATTTTGAGGTCGAAACTGGGTTTGATTCTGGAGCAGTAGTGGATTTTGGCGAATTCTGTATTTTTGTGGTGATTTCCAATAATGGCTCATATTTTTCCTGTGAAGAGGACTTAAATATCTTTTATTTGGCTTTGGGATCACCTTGTTTCAATTTTTTTGGAATTAATTATGAATTTTTGAAGTTACCTTGGCTGCAGCAGAAAATCTTGGCTGCAGCCAAAAACCTTCTGTGCTTGTTCTGGCTATAGCCAACCCCCATTTTCAGCATTTTGAGATTTTGAAAGGCGATTTCCAACCTAGTACGTCCCAATCCTTTAAGCTTTCATTGAGCTTATTTTAGCCACCTAAAGGGTGTGAATGGTAGCCAACTTTAAGTGATATGAAAGTAAGAGTTTGGAATAGAGAATAACCCTATGTCCTTGTTTGGTTATAGGATTTGGTGTTCGCCCTGATCGTGAGCAGCCGGAGCTGAAGCTTACGTGGAAAGAGTGTAGGGAATATATCTCTTCTGCTTGTATTTGATATATGTGTTAGTGTGTTGGTGCATGTCTTAGATTTGCATAGTTGTGTGTAATTTGAAGCTATGTTTCAATTTATGCTATGGCCATAGGTATATTATTCGAAGCATTGAGCTTGCAAATTGTCATTGTGTTATCATGAGTTGTGTGATGCAAGTATGTCATGCATTAAACATCTATCATACATGCATATTGATATTGTTTTCCTACTGAGATTCTCTTGAATCTCACCCTCCCCTACTAACCATATAGACAGGGCAAGAGGCTCGAGGGGGAGTCAAGCAACCAAGGGCGACGAGGCTTCCTTCGGAATAGTTGAGTTGATAGTTGGTTATCATAATTGGGATGATTTGCATTTGTATATAGATTTGGATGTGTATATAAGTATGTGAATGAGGATTTGTTATGTCTATGAGAAAGGTTTGTGTAATCCCCATATGAGGGCTTGTAGGGGCGAATATGCCCTATAAGGCTTTGAGTTAATGTATGGAACCCGGGATTGCCGGGATTGTTTTTGTGTACTCTGATTTGTTATGAATGTGATATTCCGTATAGTAATTGTATTCGAAAAGTGATTATGAGACCAAGTTTATAAATGATTTCGAAAGGTAATTGTGAAAACCCCGTCATGTGATGGGTTAGTAAATGTTATTTGTTTATTATTGGTCTCTATTTCACTTTAATCACGTATTTCGAATATAATTACGGTAGGGGATTACAGTGTGAGCAAGTCTGAAAGTGAAGATGATACGTCAAGCAAAGAAAGTGAATAAGGAAAGGAATTGGAGTTTAAAAAAGTAGCAGGGAAGGAAAGTAAGGACAAAGGTGAGTCACATAAGTTGAATCTAAAAAGGAGGAAGAGTTACAATTGAGGAAATCTATAAAGGTCAAAAAACCTATTATTGTCTCTCCTCGGTGTTAGATCCCATATGTTTTGTTTTGATGATAACAAAGATTGGATCAATAATATAAAAGGATTTGATAACAAACAAATGAATTTGAACAAAGTGGCAAAACATTACTTGAAGTAAGCACTGGAGTAATAAGCAAATTTTGTGATGGCTTACTCGTGTAACCACTCGAGTAAGGGAAGCTGTTACTCGAGTAATCGTGGAGAATTTCATCCAGAGAAGCACTGCCAAAATTTGGAAGAAGTTACTCGAGGGACTACTTGAGTAATTTGTAAAGTTATATAGACCATTACTCGAGTAGCTACTCGAGTAACATCATTTGCAAAGGCATCACTCGAGTAACCAGGTCAAAAATCTTCCAGTAGCTCTCAGCCAAGAAAGGCAACAATTTACTTGAGTAGCCACTCGAGTAACCAGGTGAGAAAAAGGCATTACTCGAGGGACCACTCAAGTAATCTGCAGAGTTATTTGATCCATTACTCGAGGGGTCACTCGAGTAATCAGTAAGCAAACTCTAGGCCAAAAATTTGATGCAATTACTCGAGGGAGTAATTGAGTAATCTGCCGAGTTATTTGAAATTTACTCGAGGGCTTACTCGAGTAACATGTGAAATAAAGCGAAGGCTACTCGAGTAACCACTCGAGCAATCAAATTACCAGAGTCAGCACCCCGAGTAACTTGTGAAGGAAAAGACATAGCCACTTAAGTAGCCACTCAAGTAATTAGGTATTTTTAAGGTTTGTGATATATCTCACTCTATGTTTTACCCGAATAATATCTTATGAAAAATGTTGAATTAGGCACTACCATATTTTTGATAGGTTTACTCGAGGGACCACTCGAGTAACAAACATGATCACTCGAGTAGCCACTCGAGTAAGGCAGTCCAGAAATTATGTTTTTGATCGAATGTTTATTAAATTGTTTTCTATATGGTTAACTCTTCATTGCATTAGTATCCTAAGTATATTTACAGAGAAACAATGAAGAGATCATGCAAGAAGAGCAAAGTCAAATAAAGTGTCTGGATCTCACCTATCACTACCTACCACAAACGGATAGTTTTTAAATTTGAAGAATGGTCAACCGTTGTTGCGCGACTCTAACGAACATGTTTGAATTGCTTCCAATGGATACTACAAATCATCTATATATATGAAGCATTCAAAGAGAAGAAAACAACACACAAGAACTGAGAACACACGAACATACACTGATCAACACACCCTTAGTGCTTTGTTTTCTTATACTCATTCATTATACTTTAGTGATTACATATTTGCTTTGTGAACGAGTTTTTAATTACAAACTCAATAATTTTTATTGAGACAACTTAAGGTTGTGGAACCTTGAGTTGGGGATTTGATTGCAACATGTAAGGGGGAGTGAGTGTCCAGGTGACAGAACTTGCTGTGCACTGAGGTGCCAAGAACCCACTGAATCTTGGAGAATATAGTAAAACTCTTAAAGATGCTCTGAGGACTGGTCGTAGGTCAAAGTGGTTGTGGCCAAATCAGTATAACTCCCGGTGTACACTTCGGTAATATTTCTCTTTACTCTCAACTGCTTTAAATATTTTGTCAATTTTCTTATACGCAACGAAATTTCTGGTATCACCTAATTCACCCCGCTCTTGGGTGAAACACTTGCACTAACACTTGGGTGACAACCATAGGAAAGTAGAGAACGAAAGATGACAAGGTCAAGGAAGCTTTATACCAATTGTGCACAACAAGATGTAACAAAGAGGAGGCCTAAGAGTAAGTGATTAAACTTCTTCAATATATATCAAATTTAACCCTCAAAATAGACTTCTTACATTTGTTTCTCTATTAGGAAGTTTGTAGATATGTATGATTATTTCGTCACCTTGGATGGATTATATTGTCTACGAGAAAGAGGATGGATAAATAACAGGGTAAGTTACAGTATAATTGAACTTATACTTTTGTTACTTTAATTTCACGCATTACTAACATTTACCTAAATATGCATAGTTGATGTCAATAGTTGCCAAGACATTGATAGGGGATTAATTACAGAAATCTGGCCATGTGGGAAGACACATTTTTTCTTCAAAGTTGATGGAAACAATGTCTGCAGATCTTAAGAACTAGTCATGGGAAACGCATGAAGCAAAGATCCTACCTGAACATATTGGATATAACATAAGCAATTGCGATTTCATTTTTGCTCCTACTTTACACCTCATCACTAATTTTATTATGTTTTAGAGCCAAAGACAATGTGTTTCTATGCTTTGGACTCATTGATGGACCAGCGAACATATGTAAGGTTATAGAAGAAGGAAGAAGATGCTTTAAAAGTGGATGAGCAGACAACTAAAGCTAAGAGATTGAGTCGAAGCAACAAGAAGAGTTTCATGCCAAGGAACAGTTGGCAAGCCTTTGTGTAAGTACCAGCTACCTAACTATATGCATTGTGTTATCAATTGCACATAGGAAGTTGTTAATGGCCACTGTTAAGTTGTACTTGCTATGTCTATGCTATAATGATATATGTCCTTTGTTCATGTAGAGAGATTGCATCCTTAACATACTTTGAAGAGTAAAATCGGAACTATTTCCCGAAGGAAAAGAAATGCCTAACTAAGTGAACTGGGCAAAAGTGCATGTCCAATGTGATACGTTAATATTTGTTGATTTTTGTATTTCATCACTAGTTTTTTTAAGTGGACAACTGTATGTGTGACAATTTCTTTACAGGAATTCTTGTGGTGTCCATGTTTTATCATGGTTACTTGGATGGGATGCCTTTGCACATGACAAAGAGGGGTATGCCATGCCTAAGTTATCACATGATCAAATATAACAGATGAAGGTTGATTGCTTATGGTGGATGGTAAAACATGAGAAGAACATACATGCGCAAAAGGTGTTGTCCATTGTAGCTGGCAACTAACAGAGCAAGAGGAAGATAGAGATGTAAGACTAGTTATGTAGGGTTTAGGATTTATGTTATGTAATTATTTGTTTTGCAAACATTATGTCCCTGGTAAGGCAATGATATGTCTTCATTTTGACAACTTATCCAACTGCTCTTGTATATGGCAAGTTATGAGAAACTATACCATACCAAGTTTGATTTTAACAAGTTCTTCAACGTTTTTTCACAACTTTATGAGTCATATTTACAACTACTTGAGTTATTCCTGGAGGGTTTGTCATAACAGCTAACTTGTGTTTTAACAAGTTCTTCAGCATTGTTTTACAACTTTACGAGTCATATTTACAACTACTTGAGTTATTCCAGGAGGGTCTTTCACAACAGCTGACCTGTGTTTTAACAAGTTCTTCAGCATTTTTTTACAACTTTATGAGTCATATTTACAACTGCTTAAGTTATTCTTGAAGGATCTGTCACAACAGCTGACTTGTGTTTTAACAAGTTCTTCAGCGTTGTTTTACAACTTTATGAGTTATATTTACAACTATTTGAGTTATTCCAAGAGGGTCTTTCACAATAGCTCACCTATGTTTAATAAGTTCTTTAGCATTGTTTTACAACTTTATGAATCATATTTACAACTGCTTGAGTTATTTTTAGAGGGTCTTTTATAACAGCTGACCTATGTTTTAACTAGTTCTTTAGCGTTGTTTTACAAGTGCATGACCATATTAACAACTGCATGAGTTATTCGTGGAGGGGTTTAGAACTTGACAACTCCCACTAGTCACAATTGATTATTTGGTTTTAACAATTTATTTTGCCTATTTTTACAGCTGCATGAGTTATTTGTACAACTAAATTGTAATTGCAGTAGGACTTAAGAAATTTTAGGAGTCTCTACTTTGACATCTACTAATCAGAATTTCAACATGTTGTGCCTGTTTTGACAAGTCAATAACTCATTTTTTACAACGAAATTGTAATTCTAGAGGAGTTTATAAATTTACGAAGTCACAACTATGACAAATGCTTATCAGAATTTACACAGCTTGTTGTACCTATTTTTTCATCTTTGACAAGTGCATATTCCTTGTTTTTACCCATAGTTCTCTAACTCGGACCGGACCGGCTGAACCGGCCTGGAAACCGGCGACCCGGGCACTAAACCGGTCCGGTTCGGTGACCCGGTCCGGGTCAAATTTTTTTATTTTTTAAAAAAATGTTTATTTTTTTTAAAAAAATTTTCCTTTAGAATTCCATACTATAAGCCTAAAATATTCTATTTCTCACCGGTTTGGTCCCGGTTTAACTCCGGTTTGACTCCGGTCTGACCCACTGACCCTTGACCCAGTACCCCGACCAGTTCACTGACCGGTCCGGGTTTAATTACCTTGTTTTTACCAGTCATTATACCAATTTTGACAATAACTGATGCCTGTTTTCACAAGTCTTAATGCATATTTTCATAATTGCGTGAATTATTTTGATGACATCATTTTCCTCCCTGCAGGAGTTAACAAATTTAACGTCCCACTTGTCACAACAGCATATCAAGAATTTTAACAACTGCTTGTGCTTATTTTGGCAACTTTATAAGGATACTTTCACAATTGAATATCATATCATATCATATCCACATATCATATATATTAAAATATTAAGTTATATGAACAACTGGCTATTTCCACCCACTCATTTAACTTGATATGATATCATTTAAAAATATGAAATATAGTTTCATGTCATTGTCTATGTTGTAAGTACACCAACTTCTGGACCTATCTAAAAACCAAAAGGGGTCACAAGAAGTCACTAATTGTAGGTGTATATAGACAAAATAAAAAAAATAACTATCAAAAGTATGTACATGAATATACAAATTGTTTTCAAGTTGGATTTGGATTTTTGCAAGTTTTCACTGTGTGTCCAGCCTCATGGCATCTCCCACAATAATAAAGTTTCTTGTTTTGAAACTGAGATTCCCTTCTTTTTCTTTTGGGTCTCCCTGGCAGCCTTGTAGTAATTGGAGGGTTTAAGAATGTTTGTGTCAGCATATGTGTGAACGTCGGAGAATCAGCACTTGGACAATCATGTGTTGCAACTGGCCTCATGGTATTTGCATATATTATCTCTTGCGCAGGCAGTTTCAAGCAGTCATCCACAAATGTGTATACATTACCATTAATTAGCTTAATAGCTGCACATGCATGTCCACAAGGTACTCCACTCATTTGACATGCTAAACGCATGCATTTTTTGAACCAAGATCTACATTCACATAAATTATGGCATCACCATATCTAGGTTGCACCAAAAACTGATAGTCTCCGTAATATTGTGCATCCCCATTTTCTGCAACCCCCTACCTTATAAACAGTAATTATAATTCAAAAATACGTAATTAAGATGAATTAGAGACCAACGGATGATAAAATTCCATTTTTAATCCTATCCTTGAGATAAGGTTACAAACTTCCTTCAAAATCATTTTAACTTGGTCTCGTATTCATATTTCGAATATAACTACCATGTGCAGTTAAATCACATTCATACATATCAGAGTATACAGCAAAAATCCTAACAACCCCCAGGTTTCATATATATATATATACACTAAAGGTTCATCGTTTCCTATATAGGGGATTACATAAAATCATTTTAATATCTACATCCCAAATATATATATATATACAGTAATACCAATCCAAAATTGATAACCGACAACCAACATCAACATTCCTAAGGAGTCTTAGCCGCCCTTGGTTGCCTCTTTTCCCTTGGAGCCACTTGCCCTGTTTAAAGGTTAGTCAAAGGAAAGAATAAGATTCAAAAGAATCCCAGTAGTAATAAATCACTCATACCATACATAATTACAAAGCATGTAATGACATCATTAAGCAGCACAACATCACGAAATACAACATTCAAGCTATCACATATGCACATAATCACATAGTCTCATCCCCGTATCTCCACTGCCCCGAAGGCACGGTCCTCCCACTGGAACCACCGATGGGCCGCAGGTGAAGGATTCACAAATAGCCTTTCGTCTTTCATATATAGCCTTACGGCTTTCACATAGTCACATCCCCCGTATCTCCACCGCCCCGAAGGCACGGTCCTCCCACCGGAAACACTGATAGGCCGCAGGTGAAGTTCTCACAAACAATAATAAATCAAACATACAATGTATCACATATAGTATAAGGAAAAGCGTCACTACCTTATTCTTTCCTGGTGTGCTCCGACACAGTCTATTCATGAGCAGGGAAAATATCAAACCCTATAAACCAAATCAAGGATGACAGGTTATTCTCTATTCCAATTTCTTATCTTCATAACACTTAAAGTGGGTTATCATTTAAACTCTTCAGGTGGCTACTAGAAGCCTAAACATATGCCTAAATGGTTGGAAGAACTACCCCAAAGATCCTTTTTTAGAAGTATAATATTGATTTTTAACTCATGCACTCAAGTGAAGAACACCTTACTTGAGTGATGGGATTACTCACACTCGAGATAGAAAATGATCACAGCACTTGAGTCCTGAACACAACACTCGAGTGATAGCCTCATACTCACCTGAGTCCTATAAAGTGAGGCACAGGAAGTGACTACCCGAGAGCAACAGAAACTTTAAAATGAGAAATGCACTCGAGCAGTAACCCTAGAACTCGAGTGATGGCATAACACTCGCGAGTGCTAGCACACACTCTTGAAAAATGGCTATGAGTGACAACTTGAGACATGGCCTCATAGTGAAAAATACCTGCACACTCGAGTGATGGCATAACACTCGCGAGTGCTAGCACACACTCTTGAAAAATGGCTATGAGTGACAACCTGAGACACGGCCTCATAGTGAAAAATACCTGCACACTCGAGTAAGATAAGATGCACTCGAGTGAGAACCCATATCACTCATGTAACCCCTTTCGTAATTATGATTCGAAATACATAATTAAAATGAAATAAAGACCAATAATAATAATAACTCATTTACAATCCCATCTTCCTGATAAAGTTTTCTCAAATATCTTTTAAAATCCAATTCACTTGATCTCATATTCCTATTTTGAATACAATTACTTTGCAAACATAAATCACATTTATTATAAACATCAGAGTGCATATTAATGATCCCGACAAACCCCAAGTTCCATGTCTTAACTAAAAAGTTCACAGGGCACATTTGCCTATATACAAGTTCTCATACGGGGATTACATAAATTCTCATTCCAAATATACATCCAAATACTCATATGAACATATACACATCCGAATAGCCAAATATACATCCAAACCATATACAGTCATCCCAACTCATATTGATAACAAACTACCAAAATATTAGGTCCATTTTTGGGGAATTACATTTTCAACATATTTAATTTGTTGCATCAATTTCTCTTCAACATTAGGTCCAACATCATTTTTCCAATTGGCCATTGCCATCTTGCTTGCAACTTCTGTGCCAATTTCTCTCGATGCTCATGTATTAAAACAGATATGGTGCACTTCCTCTTTTTCAACATACATGCATTGAACGACTCTGCAAGATTAGTGGTTATGTTATCTCACCTCTTGAAAGAAAACTTGCTAGAGCCCATCGATCAGCATCCCCATTAGTCTCCACCCATTGTGCCAATTGTGGATTGAATAATCTTAATTTTCCCATTACATTAATAAAGTCATCATCCAACCTTGCATAGGCAATTGCATCAAGGAGATTGAGTGCAGTCTCCTTGCTATTCCCCAAGGTAGTGTCCAACCTCTATGATTTTCAGGAACTCTACACTATAATTTTCCTTCAAATGCTGGTAGCAAAAAGCATGTCTCTTACTACCAAATATTTCTTTTATAGCACCAATAATGACATTATTCCAATTTGACACAATTATTCTCATCATTGATCATGTTCGCTCTTTCACATTGCATAGAAACCAAGCCCATTCATCATAAACAATGGCATATGTTAAGGAAAACATTTCATTGTCTACATCGTATGCACAAGCAATATAATTTTGTACATCCATCTGTATAAAGTATGGGCCAACAACCATTTATAAAACCTTTAACTGAGTAACCATTGTCATGAGTGTAAATGATTTATTAAAAAGTGCAAGTGTACATTGTCATAAACAAGTAATACAGAAGTGAGTAAAGTATCGTTCCCATAAGGATTGATTACTAAGTACCAAAACGGGTAATTTTAACTCTATTTAGTCGATCGATTAGTTGGTGATTGAGAGTATAAAATAAAAAATGATTAAATATGAATGCAAATAATATGACAACAACTATGAAATCTGTAGGGGTTAGATTTCACTTAACAAATTTTGGATTTAATCACTTATCTATTTTGGTCCAATTTATTCCATATGTTCCATATGATTGATAGCCAAGTTTCCCTCATTTAATTACTAGCCTCTTCCGAGGTCAAGCAATTCTATAATTAATTGCTAATCCAATATATTCCTATATGAATTGAAGAAATTAATCATACATTAAGATTTATAGAACTCATTAAGACTACATGACTCATATGAATATATTCCTATTTCATATGCAAGTTATGGTTGTAATTATAGGATCTACACACATTCATCTCCTTTCGGTCTCAACATATATATTGAAATCATTCAAAAGATTATCAATCAATCAAAAGCATTAAGAACAATAATTAAAACTCAATCATGAAGGAAAAATTAAAACTAAATTTAATAAGTTAAGATTCAATCCGTCATTAGTAAGCTACATCATCACCATAAGAAAATAAAAATTTAGCTCATAATGAAATTAAAAACAAAACCAATATAAATTGAAAACTTCAAAAATATTGCATAAAACTTGATTATTAAATTCTAAAACATAAAAATACAACCACAAGATGTATGAAAATGGAGAAATCTAGTCGTCCTTATAGGAGATAAAACCTTCCACATAGGTGACAATCCATATCATTCATAAAAGAAGACTACCTATACTGTCCATAAAGGAGATTTACCTAAGCCTTTCAAGATAAAGGCATGCAAAAAGTAATATAATGCATGAAATTAGCTAAAAAAAATAATAAAATATATATTTTTTTTGTCAGAGAAAGACCTCTCTCTCTCCCCTATGCTCCCCGCATAATATATGGCCCAAGGTCTCTATTTATAGGCACAAAAACGTGTGTGAATAGTGACTACTACAGTAAACCACGTATGAATAGACACTATTATAGTAACTCCATCCCTTAAATGCCTTCTCCAATTCTTCTTAATGTAGTGATGTACGTGGTTATCAAAAAAAAACAAGGAAATATTATATTATAGTAGTAATAATAGTAATAAAATTATTTATTCCAAAATCATTATTTATTTATCAATTACACCCAAGTTCATTACATTAAGCTCAAATATAGTCCATAAAATCATCATATAAGGGAAAATAAATATGCAAATATTTTACTTATCAAATTCCCCCACACTTAGTTCTTAGACATTCTCAAACAAGGAGTGACTCATAAGTGCTTCCCATAAAATTAGAAGTGTCCATTCATAAGCAAGAATACAATTGAAAAATAAAGAGATCATAGTAAATAAAGAGATCATAGTATTCCTGAATCAACAAAAATATAAACTGGTAACTTTGATTGAAAATAAATGAACTAAGTTCATAATTGTGACTCATTCTCTTAATCTCACGAGTCTTTAAGGGTAGGTGTTTCACTCAAATTCAACCGAAAAAATTGCACTACCATAAGCTTGCTAAAAATCTCAATCTTCACTACCTAATTCACATGCATAATTCAAATCAAAATGATTTATTGAAGGTTGTAATGGGTTAAGGTAAAAGGAATGTAAAGCATGATATGAAGGGCTACATTTAAGAAATTTAATAGAGCAATTGAAAAATGGGCTATTTATGAATATATTAAACATTTAAGAAATTTAATAGAGCAATTGAAAAATGGGCTATTTATGAATAAATTTATCTCATCACAACAGCCTACAATTCGAATACTTATATATATATATATATATATATATATATATATATATATATATTTCATTTTTTTTCTTTTCTTTCTTTCTTTCTTTCTTTTTTCTTTTTGCATAATTATGCAATTACAAAGTTGATGATATATACACCCCTACACTTGTCAAAGGCCCATTTCACAAAAATTTCAAATGCTCTGCTAATCTTCCGAATAAGGTAAAAGCACTTGATATATAATTACAACACATATTAGTGGGTTAAGAACAAAGAAACCATCAATTAGGCTCAAAGGGGCTTATCAACAATATAATTGCAAGGTTGACTATTTGGCTCTGGCTAAAGAAAGAAAATGAATGCCTTTATCATTTTTGAATATGCATGTGAAATGTAATTTCAACAAGATTTAAAGCAAGTTCTACAGTGACAACTTAATAAGTGAATATCACACACAAAAGAAATAATCATTATTGATCAAATAGGCTCAAAAGCTCATGGTCAAAGGCTTTCAAACTCAGCTCATTCAATCTCAAAATTCATCATCAATTGCAACAATAAGTTGTTCAATCATGCTATGAAATCTCTAAATTCAATTGAACCAAACTTAAAACTTATATACTTCTTAAGATCATTAAAAAGCACCTAAACAAGATGGATTTTTTTTTTCTTTTTGGAGAAAGAACAAAAACATGCAACTAATAAAATGTGTCTCAAAAGTTAAGAATAACTCCTTACTCTGCCATTTTTTCTACACCCATGCATCAAATGGTTTTACTAACTAACTAATTTTTTTTTCATTACTCCTTCTCCCCCAACCTAAATCAGACATTGTCCTCAATGTCTTCTAGAGTTTAGAGAAATTTTTTTTTAAACGATAAACACATAATAAAGTAAACCAAAATGCTAAGAGTAAAACCAAAAGATTAAGAAAAGTTACAACCGAAGAGTGGTATCTGGATTCTACTTCTGACTACTATATAAAGATTGTCCACCTATTTGCTTGACTAATAGATCTGGTTTAGGTTCATAAGTTTGCAATTAATCAAGCAGCTGATCATCAGTTGGTGCAGAAATATGGAATGGCGAGTCGATTGGGGTATAAATCTTGTTTCCACATCATGATCAAAAAAAGATAATAGATCATCATAAAAACCATTAACATTTAACAATCCTAATGGCTTTTTGTGAAAGTTTAGTTTAGCCTAATATGCAACGCTAGAAATCCCATCAAATGTCTCCATACCACCAGGTAGAGCGATAAAAGCATCAGCATGGTAGAACATTCGTCCCATTCGTTCAAGCAAGCTTGAAACCTATAACTCTTATCCTAAGAAAAAGATGTGATCTTCCAACTCCTTCACCCTTACACTCAAACCCTTACTTCCATTAATGGTTGCAGAAATGACCACACTTCCCCTTAGGCCCTGGATGCCTCCCCCGTATACAAAGTTGATCTTTTTAGTAGCTAATGCAATTCTAAGTTATTTTGATGCAGTTAGAAACTCTCTATCCTTACCCAAATCAGTTTTACCAAAAAATACATATGGATGTAAATCTACATTTTAGTGTGATACCCTTTTTCTCTTCTTTTATCTTGGACTTTTTGTGTTTACAAGTGGAAGAGTACATATATACAAGTGAAAAAGTGCATATTTATACTACTAAAATAGCAACAACAAGATCATGCAAATCATGCATTTTTCAAAGAAGTTTGAAAAACATTCCCGACACGAATGATTGGTATAATTTGCGTGAAGACATTAAACAAAAAGAGTAAAAAAAGTTAAAAGTTATTGAAAAGATAAGACATATTAGATAAAAGTATGATTATGTACAATAGTTGTGATTTTAGCTAACATCTTCCTCTAGTTTTACGTCCAGTAATGGCTTAAACGCTTTCTATGAATTGAGGATTTGCTTCCCATCCAGTTTTCTTATAAACTGGCAAACATGGTCTGTTAATGTCAGATTCTCAAGACAGTAGCACTTTTTTTCTTTGTTGAATATGTCCATTAAATCGAGAAGAATACGATGAACATCACCACGTGAATACGTCTCAAGAGTTTGAATGATATCATTTAATGACTCCTTACTCAGTCCATCATTTATTAATTTAATTGTATCTTATCAATTTATAGAAACCATACCTTTGCTCTTACTGTGTTGATAACATGTTCACCTTTCACAGTTATGGCAGACATTCATTCTTTTAGCTCTTCTCTTTTTAAAGTAAAAACTTCTTCCCATTCCTGGCATAGGTTTAATAAATAAGTCATGAATCTCGCCTTCTAAACGTACCTTAGCTTCAATGATCTAGTGTACATCCTCAGGAAGGCCCAAACGCTTGAATATCTTCATTCTTTCAAGTCAATAGCTATAGATCTTCCTAACACATCTTTGGGAAGAGTGGGGAACCTATTTTTAAGCTTTGCAAGAGATTTCTCCATGTTAACTTGAAATGAAAATGATGACAATTAAAATTCTCAACGCAGTGCAGAGTACTTCAGTGAGTAAGAAAGAAAAATTAATGAGTAAGGGAAAGAAGTTTTATGTTGCCTCCCAAATAGCCACCCTTCCTTAAGGTCTTTAGCTAGACAAAAACCAAACCAATTAACTCTTTATTTTTTGTTTTTTTATTTTATTATTATTATTATTATTTTATGAGAAAGAGGACTTACCTATTGGATCCTCAAACATGATGACAGTGTTCAAAGTGTTGAGTGCACCATCATTGTATTCTTTTAGCCTTTACCTATTCACTTTAAATTTTTTATCATCATCTTGAATCTTCACAATTCTATATGGGCATACTTGAATCACAGTAAAAGGTCCTGACCACCTTGATCTCAGCTTTCCTGGAAAGAGATTTAACCTTGAGTTATATAAAAAACACTTTTTGTCCTGATGTGAACTCTTTCCTTACAATTCTTCTGTCATGCCACAATTTTGCTTCTCCTTGTATAACTTGGCATTTTCATAAGCTTGTTGTCTGAATACTTCAAGCTCATTGAGTTGGAGAAGCCTCTTCTTACCAGCTGCCTTTAAGTCAAAATTTAAGGATTTTATTGCCCAATATGCTTTGTGCTCCATTTCTACTAGAAGATGGCATGCTTTTTGGTAGACCAATTAATATGGGGATGTACCAATTGGTATCTTGAAAGCAGTTCTATAAGCCCAAAGTGCATTATCTAATTTCTGTGCCCAGTCCTTCTGATTGGAATTCACCGTCTTCTCTAATATCCATTTCAGTTCTTTATTTGACATTTTCACCTGCCCGTTAGTTTATGGATGATATGGAGTTGCAACCTTATGAGTTACTATATATTTAGCTAATACTGATTGAAGCTTTTGATTGCAAAAATGTGTTCCTCTATCACTGATAATAGCTCTAGGCACTTTAAATCTAGTAAAAATATTTTTTCTTATAAGCTTTACAACCACTCGAGAATTATTTTTAGGAAAAACAGTTACTAAAATAAATTGATTGCTAAATGAAGATGGAAAAGACCACATAAAGTCAATCCCATACATCAAAAAGCTCAACTTCTAAGATGTTAGTTAATGGGGCTTCATTTCTCCTTAAGATATTTCCCGTTCTTTGACATCTGTCACTAGTTTCAAAAATTCTGTGAGCATCCTTGAAAAGTGTAGGCTAATAAATCCTAATTGAAAGACTTTAGTAGCTATTCTATTTGCTCCAAAATGACCACCATATAAGATAAATGACAGTGATTTAAGACGCTGTCCATTTCTTCTTTAGGAACACATCACCTGATAATTCGATATGGGCATTGTTTATATAAGAACGGATCCTCCCAAAAGTAATGCCTTACATCAGTCAGAAACTTCTTCTTTTACACTTTAGAAAGTTCATAAGGTATTACTATGCTTGCCAAGCAATTTACAAAATCAGCATACCAAGGGGTGGTTGTGATTGCATGACAAAGAGTTGCTTATCTAGGAAATTCTCCTTGATTGGTGATTCTCTCTTTTGTTTATATGGCTCTAACCGAGAAAGATAACCTGCAATGAGATTCTCGGTTCTTTTTTTGTCTTTGATCTCCAAGTCAAATTCTTATAGCAGAAGCACCCATCTGATCAATCTAGGCTTAGCATCTTTCTTTTCAATCAAGTATTTGATTGCTGAGTGAGTCCAGACAAAGACCTTTGACCTTATCAAGGAGGCTCTGAATTTATCAACACTACTGCTAGGAGCTCCTTTTCTGTTGTTGCATAATCCAGCTATGCGTCTGAGAATGTCCTGCTAGCATAATAGATGACATGAAAGATCTTATCTCTTCTTTGGCCTAAAACAGCTCCAAATGCATAATCACTTGTATCACACATCATTTCGTATGGAAGGTTCCAATCTAGAGATATGATAATTGGTATAGAAGTCAAGGCATTTTTTAAAGTTTAAAAGGCTGATAGGCACTCCTCATTAAACATAAAGGGAGCATTTTTCTCCAACAGTATGCAAAGTGGCTTTGTGATTTTTTAGAAGTCCTTCATGAGTCTTCTATAGAAGCCCGCAAGTCCTAAAAAACTCTAAATGCCCTTGATTGAGGAGGGAGTGGTAACTTTTCAATTGTTAAAATCTTAGCTCGTTCTACTTCAATGACTTGATCAAATACCTTGTGACCCAGAATAATTCCTTCTTTCACCATGAAATGACATTTCTCCCAATTTAGAACCAAATTTGTCTCCATACAAAGTTGCAAGACTTTTACCAAATTTGAAAGACAATGATCAAATGATTCTCCAAAAACTGAGAAATCATCCATGAACACCTCAATGAACCTTTCCACCATATCTAAAAAGATCATCATCATACTCCTTTGAAATGTTGCTGGTGCATGATATAAACCAAATGGCATCTTTCTAAAGGCAAAGATACCATACGTACATGTAAAAGTTGTTTTCTCTTGATCCTCCAGTGCAATTGTAATGAGAAAACAATAATAAGCTTTCTTAGCTAGTCTATCAAGCATCTGGTCTATAAATGGCAGAGGGAAATGATCTTTTCTAATGGCTTTATTAAGCTTTTTGTAGTCGATGCATACTCTCCATCCAGTCACCGTTCGTTGTGGAATCAATTCATTTTTCTCATTAGGCACAATTATCATTCCACCTTTCTTTGGCACAACTTGAATTGGACTTACCCATTAACTGTCAGAGATTAGGTAAATTATACTAGCATTGAGCCACTTTATTACCTTCTCCCTTAAAACTCTTAATAACTTTTCTTCTTCTTTGGGAGAGAGAGCTGCAGAGACGATTACTGGTATTGTTGAATTTCCTCCTAGATAAGCATACTTCAAGTGGGGTGGTAGTGCTTTCAACTCTAGCATTAGTGGTTTCTCTATTGATGGTACCAGTTTACTTTTCCTTTCCCCCAGATTTTCAAATGGTTTCTTGATAAAAATTGGGGAATTTGCTTCTAGGCACTTAATCTGCTCCCAGACTTCAGGATTAGTAGATTTTGATACATTTACCATTCCCATTGCTAATGGTTGATCCATACAGATTTCATTCACCACGTCTTTTGTGCAGCTAGTCAATGTATCTACTCCATAACAGGTGTCAACTTCATCTAGAAAGGACAAAGCCTTGAAAATGTTAAAGGATACTTGATTATCTTAAACTCGCAAGGTTAACTTCCCTTGTTGCACATCTATTAACGTTCTCCCAGTTGCTAGAAATGGCCTTCAAAGAATGATAGGAATTTCTTAGTCTTCTTTCATGTCAAGTATTATGAAATCAGCTAGAAATATGAGTTTGTCCACCTTCACCAGAACATCTTCTAAGACACCCCTGAGATGTTTTATTGATCAGTCAATTAGAAGTAATGAAACTATGGTCGGCTTTACCTCTCCAAGACTGAGTTTCTTGTATATAGACAGAGGCATGAGGTTTACACTTGCTCCAAGGTCACAAAGTGCTCTTTCAAAGTGACATTGACCTATGGTACAAGGTATGCAAAAGCTTCCTGGATCTTTCAACTTTGGCGGAAACTTCTTTTGTAGAATAGCACTGCACTCCTTAGTAAGTGTAACTATCTTAAATTCCTCAAGCTTATGCTTATTTAAGAGAATATCCTTAATGAATTTTGAATAACTGGGTATTTGGGCAAGAGAGTCTACAAAAGGAATGTTGATATGTAACTTTATGAAAACCTCCAGAAACTTTCCAAACTGCTTGTCTAGCTTCGCCTTCACAAGTCCCTGAAAGTATGGAACTGGTAGTACATATGGAGAAAGGTTGACTAGAAAGCTGATTCTTCCTAGTAGCACATCATCCTCTTTAGGTTTTTGTGCTTCCTCCTTATGTTTTTCTCTGCTTTCTTTCTTCTCTCCACATTCTTCTTTTTAATTACAGGATCTTTCAATTCTTTACCACTTCTTAGTGCAACGGCCTTCACATGCTCTCTTGGGTTTCTTTTGATGTCACTTGGCAGAATTCCTGATTTCCTGGAATTCAGCATATTTACAATTTGGCCCATTTGAATCTCCAAGTCCTTTGTTAAGGCTTCTTGGCTTTTAAGTATTGCGTCAGTGCTAGCCATAAATTGAAATGTATTCATAGTTAGTTGAGCCAATGCATCTTCCATATTCACTTTCTGTTGTGATGAATTTTTTTGTTGAAGGGCTTGTTGCTGGTAGTTCCCTTGCGACTTGAACACATTTTGATTATTCCTCTAACTAAAGTTTGGATGATGTTGCCAGCCTGGATCATAAATGTTTAAGAATGGGTCATTTCTTTGATTCCTAATGTAATAAGCTTGCTCCGGCATGAATAAGTGTCCTTCTTGACATTGCGTGCTCATATGAGGTCCTCCATATTCATCACAGGTTTCAGTAAGAGTGCTGATTACATTTGCTTAGGTTATCAATGAGCTCACTTGCTTGGATATAAATGCAACTTGAGAAGACAAAGTTATAAGGATATCCAACTCATGCACTCCAAGTGCTTGCTCTAAAATGTTACATTCAGAAGGCCATTGGTATACATTGGCTGCCATTGGTATCCAACTCATGCACTCCAAGTGCTTGCTCTAAAATGTTACATTCAGAAGGCCATTGGTATACATTGGCTGCCATCTCCTAAAGTAGATTGTAGGCATCATCTAGAGTTTGTCCCATTAAAGATCCCACTAGCTGCGGCATCTACAAGAGTTCTGGAGGTATACGTCATCCCATTATAGAAAGTTTACAGTTACCACCAATTTGGTAACCCATGATGAGGACATCTCCTCAGCAACTCCTTGTATCTTTCTCACGCTTCATACATGTTTTCTAGTTTATGATGGGTAAATAAGGCAATTTCATTCCTCAATTTAGCAATTTTTCCTAACGAAAAGTATTTTGCCAAAAATTTCTGCACTAAGACAGCCCATGTAGTTATGCTTCTCATTGGTAGTGAGTATAACCAGCTCTTAGCCTTATCCCTGAGTGAGTAAGGGAAAAGTCTAAGTTTAATGACATCATCAGTAACACTATTATGCTTGAATGTGTTACATATTTCTAGGAAGTTGGCTATATGTGTGTTAGGATCTTCTGTTGGTAAACCACCAAATTGATTTACTTGCACCATCAGGATAATTGCAGGCTTGATTTCAAAGTTGCTGCTGTTACAAGAGGTTTTTTTATTCTAGAAGTTGTCCCCATGACTGTTACTGTTGTTGTTGCATAGTCATGGAGTGTTTTGGTATCTATTGTTTATCCCTTCAGATTTGACATTGGATTGCTTAAGATTGAAGTAGACTGCTTTCAAACTCTTCACCAAGTTCTCTCGATCTCATAATCAAAAGGTTGTAGTTCAGTCTCTTTCGATCTGGTCATGCACTAAAAAAAAGCCTAAAAAAACACAAGACACCAAAAAGAAAAATGAATGTAATATGAAGACCAAATAAGTATTAAAATTACTTGGTATTGATATTAATGACAACAATCCCCGGCAATAGCACCAAAAACTTGTTACGAGTGTAAATGATTTATTAAAAAGTGCAAGTGTACACTATCATAAACAAGTAGTACAGAAGTGAGTAAAGTATCGTTCCCACAAGGATTGATCACTAAGTACCAAAATGGATAATTTTGATTCTATTTAGTCGATTGATTAGTTAGTGATTGAAAGTACAAAATAAAAAATGATTAAATTTGAATGCAAATAATATGACAATAACTATGAGAAAAATCCCTAGGGGTCAAATTTCACTTAACAAATTTCATATTGAATCACTTATCTATTCTGATCCAATTTATTCCACATGATTGATAGCTGAGTTTTCCTTATTTAATTACTAGTCTATTCTGAGGTCAAGCAATTCTATTATTAATTGCTAATCAAATATATTCCTATATGAATTCAAGCAATTAATCATGCATTAAGATTTATTGAACTCACTAAGATTACACAACTCATATGAATATATTCCTATTTTATATGCAAGTTATAGGGGTATGCAACTTTTTCCTATCCCAATCTTTCTGCCTCGATCCCGAGCAAATCTCCCATCCCGAAAATTTCGGGACGGGAAAAATTCGGGATTGGAAAATTTCTTTCGAGATCGGGATTGGGAATGGGACTTTCCGATCCCGAATGTATATATATTATGTACAATATTTTTAAATGTTTAATAAAGAAAGACCAAATGTAAAATAAAATGTGAAAATCCTTAACACCCTCAAGGTAACATCTACTTTTTTAGTTTATTTTATTTATTATTTATTAAATAATTCTAATTTTTTGTTTTTGTCTTTGTGCTTTTTGTAGCTATATCAACAACTTTACGCATGTATTGGACTAATAATATATTTGTATTGGACTAATTTGGTACAATATGATATTAGAAAAATTATATATTAATACTAGACTAATGATAATACAACAAAAAAAATTTAATATAGGGATTTTTTTAAAAAAAAAAGAATTCGGGATCAGGAATTCCCGAACATTTCCCATGCTGTCAAGACGGGAAATTTTCGAGATCGGGAATGAAAATCATTCCCAAACCCTTCTCAGGATTGGGAATGGGATTTCCTAATCCCGAACACCCCTATAAGTTATGGTTTTAATTATAGAATCTACACACATGTATCTCCTTCCGGTCTCAACATACATATTGAAATCATTCAAAAGATGACCAATCAATTGAAAGCATTAAGAACAATAATTGAAATTCAATCATGAAGGAAAAATTAAAACTAGATTTAATAAGATAAGATTCAATTTGTCATTAGTAAGCTACATCATCACCCTAGGAAAATAAAAATTTAGCTCATAATGAAATTAAAAATAAAACCAATATAAATTAAAAACTTCATGAATATTGTAGAAAACTTGATTATTAAATTCTAATGAATAGTGACTGCTAAAGTAAACCGCGTATGAATAATGACTGCTATAGTAACTCCATCCCTTAAATGCCTTCTCCAATTCTTCTTAATGTGGTGTTGTACGTGGCTATCAAAAGAACAATAAGAAAATATTATATTATAGTACTAATAATAGTAATAAAAATATGAGTAAAATACAACAACCTCCCCTCTATTTATTCTAAATTACAGAGACATCCCTTTTATTTTGAAAATCTATATAAACCTCCCTTAAAATCAAAATATATTGCATAAACCTTCCTTCTATTTTTGAGATTTAACTTCCATCCGCCCAACCGTTAGTAGACCATTAAATCACAATATTAACCTATTATTTTGACCAAAGTCCCCCTCCTTAAAAAAATATTACTTATTAATCATGTAATCCTTATCATAAAATAATCATTTAATCCCATATCTCTATCCAAAATTTAAAAAAATAATTTTAAATTTTTTATAAAATTTTTTGTCACACTGTTAAATTCATTTCCATATTACAAAGTCAATTAATTTTATCATAATAAATTTTTAATCTCGTTTATTTATTAAAATTTACTTATAATGTAATCTTTTAAATACATATATGTTAGCCAAAATATTTTGCAATTATATAGAAGGAAAATCTCATATAATGATATAATTTTGAGATTCTTATATTAATATATTACAATTCAAAATTTTTAAATATATTTCATTAAACACATTTTTGTTAAGAAAATTAATCAAAATTTTGATCAAATTGTTAATATTTTTCACATACAAATTACTTAAATTGTTTCTAGAATTTAATAACAATATTAAATAGATCATTAATAAATATTAATGTTAACAGATAAATTAGGATTTGTTATAATGAGGGGTAAATTAGTAAACAAAATTTTATTTAATATGGTTTCTATTTAAAAAATATACTTCAAGAATCTTTTTAAAATATTCTTTAATGGTGTTAATGGCTTGGACTAAAGTATATATTTTCAAAATAGATAGAAGGTCTGTGTAATTAAGGCAAAATAGAAGGGTGGTTAAAGTATTTTACTCTAAAAATATTTATTCCAAAATCATTATTTATTTATCAATTACACCCAAATTCATTACATTAAGTTCAAATATCGTCCACAAAATCATTATATAAAGGAAAATAAATATGCAAATATTTTACTTATCGACCATAAACAATAAATACTCTCTCAAATTTATTGTTAGATGACCCTTCCCATTGTGCAATAGTGTCAGGATCACTTTAAATGAGTCTGTCACATATCCAAGGAATTACCATATAAGAGTCTTCTACCCAACCATATAATTCCTTCAACGCTCTTTCTTTGGCCCTGTATGCTTGAGGATAGTTCAGCCACACCTAATACTCTCTGTACAAGTCTGCTCGAATTTCATTAGCAGTCTTGTCAATATTGCACCTCAAACCATCCATTACAATTGATGATATCAAGCTGGACCTGGGTGGATGACAAACAATTAGACTTTCTTGTGCATGGTGGATGTGTTCACTTTTACATGTTTTGATGGTTAGAAACTTTGTATCTTGATGTTCTCCCAATGAATATTAATAAATCCCAAATTTAATATATTTTATCCCACCTTATTCATTTATTTTGGGGACTATTTTAAGCTAATTTGGATTTATTAGATAATATTTGTATTGTTAGCCAATTTTAGGAAATAATATAAATCTGAATTGATTATGATATTATTGAGCTTAAATTATTAATATTCTGATTATTATCTTGTTGTTGGATAATATTTTCAAATATATTATGGACCACGATTTTGTTTAATTCTTGCAGGACTAGAAAAAGCATATTAGAAGATCCTTTGATGCAAAAGTTTTCTTAGAAACTAAAATAGAATATAATGGTTGGATTTTATTGGGCTATTTAAATTTTAATGGGCTCAAGTTGAGACCCCATTAATTAACCTAGCTGCCACAACATACAAGGGATATGAGAGGCGAGGTACGAAGGGACATGCTATCACAAGAATTATCTTCATTCCAATTCTCTATGGAAGCCGCAGATACACACACACAACAATAGTGGCCTTTATCATTCATCACCTTCAAGAGCCACTTGCCCTCCACCTATTATTCCTTTTATATCTTTCTTCTCATCAATACCATTAAACTCTTGCGCAGATTTCCAATTATTGTGGCCCATGGAAATGAAGCAAAAGTAGTGCAAACCGTGATGGCAGCTTAAGTTTTTGGGGAGACAACTGGGGACGAGCATGGGGGAAGCTCGAGTCTAAGAGCTTATATTTGAAGACCATAAGGGAGTGTCTTTCCTTTTATCTTTTTTATTCGAGACTTAAGATTATTTAGTTTTAAATTATTTTTGAGTTGTAATAATTGAGAACAATCTAGTTTGAGATTGTAGACATATCTCTTTTGGATTTGATTGATATTTTTAAATATTTTGTGCTTGAGACATTTACTGAAATTTTTGTTTGCAAACCTTTGAATTGTCAATTGAATTATTAATTGAGTTTTTATTATTAATTTAATTGTCAATTTGGTTTAACCTCTTGATTGTCTAATTGGGTTGGTTAATTGTCTAGTTGTTCAATTGGACAATTGTAAACAAGATTTCCAAAATTATTTTGAAACAAAATTGTGATTGGTTTTTAGAGGATTAGATGTTATTGAACTTGAGGGTTTTCCATGTTTCAATTAGGTGATTAAACTTGTTAAGTCCAATCTTTTATCAATCTCCCTTTGGTCTAATAAATTGAATGGCTAAGAAAATTAAGTTCATGTGAATCCTAAGTTGTCCTCTTTATCATCATAACTGAATCAAATCTTTATTATTTGTCTTGTTTTTAATCAATCTTTTGCTTAGGATTTTAATTTCCTTTTCATAAAGCCCCCCAAAAATTGAATATGCACCCATGTACCAAGGACAACCATCAACCTTACACTTCACAATCATCTTTTATTGTTTGTTCTTCACAAATTGGTATGAAAACTTGTGTGAAATGCTGTATTTGTATAATGTTTGATGAAGGGTCATAGCATTCTGAAATATCTGTCCTTCTCCAATAATCAAATCCTTCCATTTGGTATGATTCATTTCTAGTCTGGTTGTTGGCACCATTTGAGTACAACAGTCTGATAATGAGACCTCTCAATTTTCATTTAACAAAAGTGGTGGAGATATAGACAATCCACCTGCGCCTCCAAACAATTGATCAATCCTACAACAAATGACAAGTTAGAGTGCTAGTAATGACATTGTATGAGCCATCATTCACAACTTATCTAGCAACAAATTATTTTTTTTAAAACAACTCAACTTACACTTCTTGCTCTTTCATTTGACCATTCATTGTTAGTTTTGTATTGCCAATATCGCCATCCTATTCAATGTACACATGACCATATTCTTTATTAAATTTTATTAAATGATCCACCCCTTCATCATCTACAAGATCTACAAATGTTAATGTATTAAGGGTAACTTTAAATTTCAAACAAATTTCATTACTTTCTTTTCCAATTATAGATGATATAATTCTTCGAAACTCCTTATACATTGTGTTTTCTTTATGCATCTTGTTCTTACCAAAACACCAACATATTACATTTCATTTTCTCCACCTTTTAAAAACTTCCTCCCACATGAAAGAAACAAAATAGATTCTTCCTTGAACTAGTTCCCATCTTGCATGAAAATCTGCAACATAAACTTCATATTAACAACTACAAAGTAATATTAACAACTACAACTGCATATATTAACAACACCTTTTTTATATCATATCAGCATTTTGTAATCAAACAAATCACCATAACTTCAATCATTCCCACTTAAAACAGAGCAATCCCTCTGTTATCTTGCCTAAAAACAAAGCAATCCCTCTATTACATTACCCAAAAATAGAGCACGGGTTCTATATTAACAACTATAACAACAATATTAACAACTACAACTGCACGTATTAACAACACTTTTTTTATATCATATCAGCATTTTCTTAGCAAAACAAACCACCATCACATTCAACCATTCCCACTTAAAACAGAGTACTCCCTCTGTAACCTTGTCGAAAAACATAGCACAATAAAATTCGCACAACCCAACCACAGTGAAACCCCAACTTCAATTGTCGATCATATCTTTAGCAAAATCTTAGCATTACTTTTCTACCTTCTAGCACGTAGTCCACTATTGAGCTCAAGCTCCAACTTTTGACCAACACCTCAATCTCAATGTAGCCAACATACACAGCGAAAAGAAAAATCAAAATCAATGTTCAAGCTCTCTGACAGTAGATGAAGGCTACAAAGTTTAACCTTTGCTCAGGACATGCACACCACACTTAATTCCTTCAACGTTGCAACTGCAACCACCATAGCCTTCCTCCATTTTCTCTTTCTTTTTTTTTCTATACAATCCGTTTTCTCTTTCTCATTAATGAGAAAAACACATCATCCATCCCCTTCTTGTTCCTTTTCCTTTTTTATTCCTTATGGACAAGTTAGTCATTTCACATTGGCAATTAATCACACAAAAGTCCCTAGAGACTTTTTTTTATTTTGGAATTTGCATTAGAACTTTGTTGTGGTTTTTTTTATCCTCGGGACCTATCAATGATTTTCCCTTAAAATATCAAGTGTTAACCAAAAATACTTAAGGTTGCGGATCCTTTACCCTGAAAGAAATAAACTTCCCCTAATCTAATCAATGAAACTATAGGAGTGTTTAAAGTATCCAATCCCGGTCGTCTCGACTTAGTCCTAGACTTTTTGATTTCAAGAATTTCTCGTCCCAAGTGGGACCGGGACCGAGACATATTGGGATCGGGACGGGAATCCATATCACCTTTGAGATCCTAGTCCCAATCCCCATTTTTTTTTATTTTTTACCTTATAAATTAAGTTATTCTTTTATTTTTATATTTTTTACCCCTTAAATTAAGTTATCATTTGATAAAATATGTATCACATCTTTAGTTGGAGTTAAGCCGTATATATCGTGATATTAATCCTAGCTATATAATTTATAAAGATAATAACGAAGATGATGATTTTAATAAAAAAAATATTATTCTTCAATTCTAAATCAATTTGTATAATTATTATAGTCTTGTTAGTTGTTAAATGATTACTAAAAACAATAGAATATGAAGAATTTAATTAATATAATAATATTTTTTAAATTTTTTTAAAACAAGCCGGGATTTCCCAATGCCAGGATGCACTTTTACGTCTCAACCAAAAATCGGGAATGGAAACCGGAATTGGGGTATCCCAGCTCCATCGTGGATTTTGAACACCTCTAAAAGTGAAACATGACAGCATCTCTACGATATGCTAAAAAAACCCAATAAGCCACTCACACTTCTGGAAGATTCACCAGTCTCTCAGACAGTAACATTAATATCCGTCAGTCAAATGATGAGAACGTTACTACTTCCGGTTCCGGTTATAAATATCAAGGTATTAAAGACCGGACCGGGTATTGAACCGGTCGGGGTACTGGGTTAAGGGTCAGTGGGTCAAACCGGGACCAAACCGGAGCTAAACCGGGACCAAACCGGTGAGTAATTGAAAATTTTAGACTTATAGTATGAAATTCTAAAGGAAAAAGTTAAAATTTTTTTTTTTTTTTTTTAATTTGGGACCCGGACCGGACCGGTCTAGTGACCGGTCCGGCGGGTTCCGGGCCGGACAGGCCGGTCCGGTCCGGTCCGGCGGGTTCCGGGCCGGACAGGCCGGTCCGGTCCGGGTCCCTGAACACTGATAAATATAGAGTGTGTTTGAAAAAGCGATGGGAAAAATAGAGTTTTTTAATTTAACGTTTGGTAATTTTATTTTTGGTAAATTTATTTTTAGTAAAATCTCGATTGTGTAATGTGATTTATGTTTGGAACAGTGATTGTATAAATGACTTTTGTAAAAATAAAACTTGTTTGAATTGACTTAAGCACAAGTGACTTTTGTGATAATAGTAAGAGAGAATGGGTGGAAAAATATTTTAAAGGGTTAAAAACACCAAAAAATATTTTGAAATAATTTTTGAAATTGAAAAAGTACATTAAGGATAAAATTGCAATCAGTCTGATAACAAACTAGGTACAGTTGAAAAAATATTTTAAGGGTTACAAGCACCAAAAAATAGTTGAAATTAATTTTGGTAGCCGAAAAAGTACATTAAGGGTAAAATTGCAATCAGTCTGATATCATACTGGACACAACTGAAAAAGTATTTTAATCATTCTCACTTTTCCCAAAAACTAAATCACCAAAAGCTTCAAAGTTGGGCTTATGCCAAAAGCTATTATTCCAATCTTAAGCTCAATTGCTCATTGTGCTTGCCAAACATTCATTTTTTTTTCAAGTTGCCCATTGGGCTTTTACTGGCCAAACCAGCGTTTGGGGCTCAAACGTCCCCCCAAACACACGCATAAACTCCCAGTTGACTTTTTTTAAAAGAAAATTAAAGAAATTTAATAAGCTATTTAATTATATCATATGTTATATATCATTCGATTCGATTATATATCAGTTTATAAGTCAGATAAATTAGTTTAGAAAAAAAAGATGAATATAAATATTTTAAAATAATTTAATTAATTTCCTTAATCTCTCTAAAAAAAATAAACCAAGTATTATATATAAGATAGGGATAATGATATTTTCACACATAGAGACAAATAGTTCAGAACAATCCATAACTACAGGCAAGAAGATTGTCTAAATGCTTGAATTAGTTTTTAAGAATATTTTTTAAAATTTAAAAAAAAATTATCTCAACTTACAAAAAGATATTCCCTCCAGTCCTAATTATAAAATAAAATTGACTTTTTTAAAGAAATTAAGGAAGTCAATAAAATTACTTTAGAGTATTTATATTTATATTTTTTTTTCTTCAAACTAATTAATTTGACTAATAAACTAATATATAATTTAAGGATACTAAAAATATAAATACTTTAAAGTAATTTAATTGACTTTATTAATTTCTTTAAAAAAATTAACTTTATCCGATAATTAAGATAGATTGGAATATTTCTAAAACCACGGTGGGGGTTTGCCAACCACGTCACGTGGGAAAATGCCTTTAACCATAGAAATTTCTACCATTGGTTAAAGTCAAAAGTTCGTACTAAAAAAAAGTAATTTCTACCTAAACGCTCTCTCTCTTTCCTCTCACTATCCGCAGTAATATATAGCCGCCCGTCGTAATTGCCTTTTCAATTGCAGAAATGGCGCCTCCTTCTCTTCAGTTCAATGCGGTTTTCAGTTTATCTCCTCAAAACTTTCACTTGTCGCCCAATAAATCATCTAAGCCTAGCCTTGTCAGGTGTTCCGCTGCCTCCTCCACTTCCAAAAGCAATTACTCCATCGTTTACGTCCCGGCGATGGCATTGGTCCTGAAGTCACCACTGTTGCCAAGAATGTTCTCGATCTTGTGGGCTCTCTCGAAGGTTCGTTTGAATCCCTAATGCGGTCGCTTATCTTGTGGGCGAGAGTTGAAATCCCTTTTTTCTGTCCTGTTTCATCTCCTAATTTTATTATCTTTGTGCTCCGCAATTTAGTCTTCATGTGATTCTTGTATTGAACCTGAATTCATGCCATAAGGTTACGCATTATAAGATGAAAACAAGTAGTTCTGTAATTTCTTCATACCAAGCATTATCCCTCTGTGTATCTACTTTACTTTTTCCATCTGGTCCTTTCTTAAATCAGGGATTAAATTTAATTTCCGCGAGATGCTTCTGGGTGGAGCTGCATTGGATGAGACAGGAGTCCCATTGCCAGATGAGACATTATCTGTGGCAAAGCAATCTGATGCTATTCTTCTTGGTGCAATTGGAGGGTAGCTTCCTTTTCACATACTCATGTTTGGAATTTGACCCTAGAATGACTAGATAACTTTTATCCTCAAATTCTTCTCTGTACCTGACATTATGTGTCCTTTCGTTGAATTACTTAAGGTATAAATGGGATAACAATGAGAAGCATCTAAAGCCAGAGACTGGGTTGCTTCAACTGCGGGGAGGTCTTAACGCTCTGTTTGGTTCGAGGGAAATGGAGGGGATGGGAAGGGAGGGGAGGGATTTTGTTCCCCTCCCCTTGATTGGCAAGGGAAAGAATTTAGGAGGGAAAAGAAAAATTTTTGAAATTTTCCTCCCTCCCTCCTCAATTTCCTCCCCCCCCAAATCGGACGGATTTGGAGGGGAAGTTCACTTTTTCATTTTATTGGACTAAAATGCCCTTACTATTTTTGTGAAAACCCAACACTACCCTTGCTCCTTTTTATTTAAAACCAATCAAGATCTTTTGTAAGAAAAATCTACTTTTCCTTTAAGTTCATATTTTAAATCTTTTTACCTTAATAAATATATAATGTTTAAAATAAAGATAATCTTCTAACTTTTATTTTTAAACACTTAAAAATTTATAGGAAAATTACAATTAGGTCTCAGACAAAAGAAAAAAATTAAAAAATGGACATATATTTAAGAAATAGTGATGATTAGTAAAAATAATAATAATTGGAATGGATAGAAATTGACTAAATGTGTTTAACATATGTTAAAATACCTCCCCTCTCCTTCTTTCTAATAAGGGTAAAATTGTCCATGTCAAAATAATTTCCCTCCCCTCCCCTCCTGAACCAAACAAGGTAACATTAAAATTCCTCCCCTCCCCTCCCTTCTAATCAATCCAAACGAGGTAATATTAAAATCCCTCATATCCCTTCCCTTCCCCTCCCCTCCATTAAAATCCCTCCCATCCCCTCCCCTCCGTCGAACCAAACATAGCCTTAAGGTATTTGCCAATTTGAGACCAGCTATTGTATTCCCACTGGTAAAAGTTTACTTCCTCCAATACTTGGAAAATCATTTTATTTGATATTTAGTTATAATATTTATGGAATATGTAATATCCTTTGTAACAAAAAAAACAAAATGTAATATCCTAATGTTGGCTTATGAAATTTGATATACAGGGAAATTTAATTTCCCATATATCTTATGCCTAATATCATATGAGCAGGCGTGTAAATAGAAGCCAAGTCCCTACCTTTGCTATCAAACACATACACAAAACATATGAGAAGGATTTCACTCGCTAAGAACATAGGTCCACGTAACGAAAAATTTCTCTCTGTATGCAATTATTTCAGTTAATATTCTTTGAAATCCTCAGGTTAGGCTAGGATTTTGGCCGAGTTCAAGCGTAGTTTCTGGTGAAAAATATTAGCTTTATTCTGTGCAACAGTTATTGAATCATCCAATCTTATAATACCATAGAGCACGACTTCATGTTTGATATTATATATCAAATGCTAAATGATATCCTTTACCTAGCATCTACCATTTTGCATTGTTCAAGTTGGCTTTAGCGTTCTATTAACTTCTGTGAATTGTCCTGTAGTTAATGGATGCGTCAACTTTGAAGAGAGAGATTGTTGAAGGGGCTGACCTCATGGTTGTAAGGGAACTCACTGGAGGTCTGTCAGGCTTTATTGACTGTGTACAGTGGATTTGATTTTCTTTTGTGTTCTTTGAAATAGCAATTGTCAACTATTTTAACAACTTTTAAATTTAATTGCTTATTCTTCATTCTTTTTCGATTTTTTTTTTAATTTAGAAATACTGTAGCTAAGTTATAAGTAACTAAGTTTGTTGCTGTGTTGTTGAATTAGGCATATCCTTTGGAAAACCCAGGGGCTTTGGTACTGATGAAAATGGTGAAGATACTGGCTACAACACTGAGATTTATGCTGCATGAGGTATCTTGTCCAAGTTGGTCCTCTGGATAAAACATCTGTGATATCATGATGTTATCTTTTCTTCATGCAATTGCTACTTAACATATGCACTCCCTTGGAAAATTATTTTAATAATTTCTTTCATCTTGTCTTCCTATTGATTTTCTTCTAGAATTTTGTAGCCTATGATTAATCTGAATTTGACATCTCTTAAAGTAATTTGTGGCTCCGTAATTTAATTAAATGAAGGATGTTGTGTTTCTTTATCCTTCTGTTATTGCAAATTCCATTTTCTCCAAAATATTCGGATATAAAAAGAAGGTTGATAGGAATTGAAAGCCGATCCTGAGAACTGAAGATAGAATGGGGCAGAACCATATAGATGCTTTTGATGTGTACAAACAAAAGTTGGCCAATTGAAAAGATTAGAAAGATAAAAAATAATGGATCGCCATGGATAAAGATTAGCATGATTAAAAGAAATGTAATATGCCTAGAATTCCTAGAAAAGATATGCATGTGACGGTTTTGTAAAGACTGTTTACCTAGAAGGAACTTGCTTGCGAAATAGAATTCATTTGAAGGATGTAAGTTGGTATTTGAAGTAAAATCTATGTTCATTCCCAATTAGAGAGATATGGGCCAGTGTTTAGTTTTTATAGTACATTAAAAATCTTCAAATTCTGCCTAAAGATGGTAGTGGCAGTGCAGCTTCCATTATGTGATGCGCGTATGTTTTTTCTTATGTCCCCTGGAAGAATTTCTAAGTTACCTTTGGAGAACTATCATTTTCTAAGAGGAAGTATGTGGGAATGTATACATTGTGGGATTCACATTTTTATTTTCCCTCCAAAAAGAACTTTTATATTTCTTCCTGAGGTCTGTTGCCACTCTCCTGTCCTTATGATAAGTGTCTATAATCCCTAAAACTATGATTGTCTGTTTCTAACACGTGTTAATTCTTTCACCAGATTGATCGCATAGTACGTTTTGCATTTGAGATTGCTTGGAAGCGGCGTGGGAAACTTTGTTCTGTTGACAAATCGAACGTGCTAGAGGTACTTATTACTTCATCCAGTTTTGAATGATCAGAGTAAGTTTGTGGCTACTCTCTAGTTGTGAGATTGTGTGATATAATAAAAATTTTTTGTGCTCATGCACATTTTCCTTTTGTTATATTGTTAATAATATATGTCTCAATTAGTTGTCGTTGTGTCAGAGTAAAAATCTTTGGAGATTAGCTTCTCATTAAAGACAATAATGTGGCCACAATGTCAATATACTCATTATAATTCTATTTTTCCCCCTGTTACCAACTTTGATATGTATTTACTGGTATGTAAGATGAAGGTGGTAAATTTGTATATCTGAAGTCTTTTTAGCAACCTAGTAACCTCTTGGCCCTGAGGTGTAGTATCCATTGTGGTGGCATCTTTTTGAAAGCATAATTACAGTTGGTTTCATATAGTTTTAAGTCTGATGTTTGTCTGCAATAATGCATGAAAGTACTGTCTATAGGGTTCTTTTTGCAAGTGAGTGTATCTTCTCTTAATACTTAAATTGATGGGTCTATGCCACCAATAAAATGAAGACACATCTTGGCAGTTCTTTATAAACATCTTTTTAGATGTTCTGCTTATGCCTCAGGAATATTGCTGGAAGCATTTGAGATTGGGTTAGGTCAAATGCAGAATAATTGGCATCACATGAGTCAATTAGTGTAACTTTTAAATAAAACTTCAAAGATTCAAGTTATATTATCTGCAAAATTTAATGGCTTAAAAATAATTAAAACTTGCATATGATTTGGCTACTAGTGAACAGTAGTGATTGAAAGATGCATGTGGTATATGATAAATTTGTGCCCTCTTCTAACTTGTGTTAATGAGTTTGTTTGTCTATATTTTTTAGGCATCAATGCTCTGGAGGAGAAGAGTTATGGCAATAGCACAAGAATATCCGGATATTGAGCTCCCTCACATGTATGTTGATAATGCCTCAATGCAACTAGTTCGCTATCCCAAACAGGTCTGCTTATGGAGCATGTTAGTATAACCTGAGTTTCATTTCAATTTAAGCTACATTAAATGCAATTCACAGAAGGAAAATACTGAGTTAAAGAATTGCAAGAGTTACAATGTTTGATGCTGGATTTTGCAGTTCGACACAATGGTAACAAACAACATATTTGGGGATATATTATCAGACGAGGCTGCAATGATCACTGGAAGTATTGGGATGCTTCCTTCTGCAAGTCTTGGGAGTTCGGTATGACAAAATAATCATTATCATGTAAGATCATGAGTATGTTTAAGGTGAGTGACCATCTTTTTCACCTGACCATATTGGTTTTTGATTGGTTTAGGGACCTGGGCTTTTTGAACCAATACGTGGTTCTGCACCTGACATAGCCGGACAGGTTGGGTTTTTAATACTTTCCATTTTTTGGTTGTTTATCTTTACGCGACATCCATTACAACCGCATAATTATCTTTGTACAGGACAAAGCGAATCCATTTGCTACTGTTCTTAGTGCTGCTATGCATTTGAAGTATGGCCTTGGAGAAGATAAGGCTGCTGAGAGAATGGAAAAGGCAGTTTTGGACACCTTGAACAGGGGATTTCGAACTGCTGATATATATTCTGCTGGAACGGTAAGCATGCCTGTGAGACTCTTGGCATTAATGTCAAGAAATTTTTTAATTGCTCTTAAATAGATTTTTTTTTAATTTTTATTTAAAGGGGCAAACACTATCAGTCTAAGATTATAAATGGGATCGAACCCATTACCTACCAATTACAAGGCCATTAGCTGCACTTAAATTGACTAAGAAGTCGAATGCCTACTATGTTTTGTCACTTTACTCATTGTCCATCATGGCTCACTAAGCACTACTGAATCAGTGTCTGTGTGGTAAGTCTTTTCTGCTAAATGAACCTGATTTGCACCGTGTGACGCCTGCATTGTCTGTTTATGCAGAAACTAGTAGGATGCAAAGAGATGGGTGAAGAGATAATGAAGTCAGTTGAATCGCAAGTTCCTGCCGCAGTATGAATCAGACATAGATATCCATCTATCCACAAAAATTAGGATGCTGAGTTTGGCTTGAAGATCTCTTCTGATGGACTATGATTATCGTCAATGCTTTCGCTGATGGCTAATGCTAAGCAGAAAGAATTTTCCCATACTGGAGAGAATTCCCGGTTCCTTTTATGCGAGGTTAGAGAATGTTGTTAAAAGTGAAAATTGTGAACACTTGATAGTATATCACTGCCATTCTGGAAACTGAATCGACATTCAGGTTCTGTACTCTCAATATCGCAGATGAATATGGACAAATAAGAAGAAAGAATGTTCAAAATTCAAATATCTTAAGTAATAACCCATCAGATGAAAGGAAGGAATCGCAGAATATTACGACAGAGGAAACCTCCCCATTAAGTAATCGTCAAAGCAAAACAAACAAAAGCCTCGAAAGGAAAACCCTTGTTAAAAATTAGAAGAAAAAAAATCTCCGTTGCTGAAGGCCACTGCCGATTTCTTTATTGGAAAAGTGGTAATTCTGTCATTATAATACATCAATGAATATTCACCTCGTAGCGGCTCTAATACTCATGCATGTTTCCTCCCTTTGGAATCATGCACAAAGAGTCCTAAAAGTGTTCGTTACCAGTACCCTCCGGTCGTAGTTGAGGCTATCTTGATTCTTGAGGACCCCGTAACAATTTCAAATGAGCCAGATCAGTTACTATCCGGTTCCTAAATATAAGAATTAGGTAAAGAATTTACTTTTGACCCTAAATATAAGGTTTTAATTCACTTTATTTCTCAAATATATAATTTTACGAAAAATAACACACATTTGTTATAATTAACTAACTTAACTAATTTCCTTAATACTCCTAAATTGATTATCTAACTCTTATATTAAAAAATCGAACGGGACATTTTGGAATAGGCATGCTTCAAGCACGCACAAGGTGAAGGAAGGGTTCACATTTTTTTTTCCTTCTTGGCGTTTGCTTTGTTTCTTCGTAGTAATTTTGATAATTTCATGTGCATATTTTCACAAACCTCTTTGTTAATTTTGACAACTACATATTAACTTGTCATTTTAGAACTTGTCTAAGTGGAAAAATGAACTTGTCAAAATTATCAGATGTAGTTGTCAAAATGGTTGATGAAGTTGTCAAAACCCGATAATGTGTTTTTAATTAGTAAGGGCAATCTGGTAACTTCACGTTCAGAATTAATCACAATAAAATCCCTAAGGACTTTTATGATAGGGGAATTTGCTATGAGATTTTTTTATAATTTGTTATGGTCCATAGGACCTCACTGTAATTTTCCCTTTATTTTTTTTCGTGTGCCAATCTGACTTGTTCAGGTCCCAACATTGTCAAGCACAATTGGTTGTATTAATATGGATTTGAACTCTCGCTCCTTTTGGCCAAAAAAAAACTCTCGCTCCTCCAGTCTAGATTGGTCAGTTGCCAGAATACCTAGCCCCAATTGAGAATGACAAGGTGAAGAAGAGGCAACAGATACTAGGTGATTGGGTCTCCCCGTTTACAAACGAAAAAAAGTATATATTTGTTATTTTTCTCTAAATTAGTATATGTTTGGATTAATTTTTAGAGAATAGTTTTTATAATTTACGAAGTAAATATATAAAAGGAGTTTTGTCTCGACTTATAGAAAATAGCTGTTGAAACCATAGTTTTGTGGTTTCCCAAACACTCACTTAATTTTTTGGGAAAATCACTGTCAGGTCCCAAGGAAGCAAAATATTGTCAGAAAAGTCCCAAGAAAAACTGAAATATCTGAAAAGTCCCTAGGGACTTTTCTGATATTATTTTCTAAAGCCAAATTACACACATGCCCCTCTTCTATCTCTCCCTCTCTCACGTTTTCAGCTCAGTCTCTGTAACCGTTTCAGATCGCAAATCTCTTCTTAATATTTGCAGATTCGGTTTTTGCAATGGTGGAGGGTGAAGCTTTGAGGTGGTGAAAGATTTGTGGGATGAAAAGTAAGATAGAAGGAAGAAGAAGATGGAAGGAAGGTGGTGGGATTTTTTTGATCTCAAGCTTCCGCCATTTTTAAAGAAGGAAGGGATGAAGGTGATGATGATGATGAATAGTCCAACCTCATTGACAAGTGAAAACGCTGAAATGGGAAAAAATTAAGTTGTTGTTAATTTCCGCAGTAGTAGTTGTTAATATAACTCTAGTAGTTGTTAATACGAAAAATGAGGTTGGGGCGCCATTTTGCTCTGTTGTTGGGAAAGAAAACAGAGGAAGTGGTGTGTTTTAAGTGGTTGGGTGCTATGAAAACGCTGATATGGAAGAAAAATAAGTTGTTAATTCGCACAGTGGAGGTTGTTAATTCGCACAGTGGAGGTTGTTAATACGGAAAATGTCGTTGGACGCCATGGTGCTCTATTTTTGGGAGAGGAAACAGAGAAAGTGGTGCGTTTGAGGTGGTGGGGTGCTATGAAAATGATGATATGGAAGAAAAATAAGTTGTTGTTAATTCGCACAGTGGAGGTTGTTAATACGGAAAATGACGTTAGACGCCATGGTGCTCTGTTTTTGGGAGAGGAAACAGAGGAAGTGGTGTGTTTGAGGTTGTGGGGTGCTATGAAAATGATGATATGGAAGAAAAATAAGTTGTTGTTAATTCGCACAGTGGAGGTTGTTAATATAACAGTGGAGGTTGTTAATACGGAAAATGACGTTGGACGCCATGGTGCTCTGTTTTTGGGAGAGGAAACAGAGGAAGTGGTGTGTTTGAGGTTGTGGGGTGCTATGAAAATGATGATATGGAAGAAAAATAAATTGTTGTTAATTCGCACAGTGGAGGTTGTTAATACGGAAAATGACGTTGAGTGTTAGTGGGTGCTCTGTTTTTGGGGAATATAATAGAGGAAGTGCTCTGTAAATTGCTCAATTGGTCATATTTAACGTAGGGCAATATAGTGTCAGAGAGAAAGTCATTGGAGGTTGTGAAAACAACTCAAAAGGTTGTTAATACACGCTTTATGAGTTGTAAATAGCTTAATTTGTCATACTTAATTTGAGGAACAATAGTGTCAGATAGAAAGGTGTTGGAGGTTGAGAAACAAACCGAACAGGTTGTTATTACACGCTATACGAGTTGTAAATAGCTCAATTTGTCATACTTAACGTGAGGAAACATAGTGTCAGCGAGAAACGTGTGGGACGTTGTGAAACGAACTCAAAAGGTTGTTAATACACGCTTTATGAGTTGTAAATACACCGTCAAGTTGTTCCGTATTAACAACCTCTACTGTTATATTAACAACCTCCACTGTGCAAATTAACAACAACTTATTTTTCTTCCATATCATCATTTTCATAGCACCCCACAACCTCAAACACACCACTTCCTCTATTTCCTCTCCCAAAAACAGAGCACCATGGCGTCCAACGTCATTTTCCGTATTAACAACCTCCACTGTGCGAATTAACAACAACTTATTTTTCTTCCATATCATCATTTTTATAGCACCCCACAACCTCAAACACACCACTTCCTCTGTTTCCTCTCCCAAAAACAGAGCACCATGGCGTCCAACGTCATTTTCCGTATTAACAACCTCCACTGTGCGAATTAACAACAACTTATTTTTCTTCCATATCATCATTTTCATAGCACCCCACATCCTCAAACACACCACTTCCTCTGTTTCCTCTCCCAAAAACAGAGCACCATGGCGTCCAACGTCATTTTCCGTATTAACAACCTCCACTGTTATATTAACAACCTCCACTGTGCGAATTAACAACAACTTATTTTTCTTCCATATCATCATTTTCATAGCACCCCACCACCTCAAACGCACCACTTCCTCTGTTTCCTCTCCCAAAAACAGAGCACCATGGCGTCCAACGTCATTTTCCGTATTAATAACCTCCACTGTGCGAATTAACAACAACTTATTTTTCTTCCATATCAGCGTTTTCATAGCACCCAACCACTTAAAACATACCACATCCTCTGTTTTCTTTCCCAACAACAGAGCAAAATGGCGCCCAAACCTCATTTTTCGTATTAACAACTACTAGAGTTATATTAACAACTACTACTGCGGAAATTAACAACAACTTAATTTTTTCCCATTTCAGCGTTTTCACTTGTCAATGAGGTTGGACTATTCATCATCATCATCACCTTCATCCCTTCCTTCTTTAAAAATGGCGGAAGCTTGAGATCAAAAAAATCCCACCACCTTCCTTCCATCTTCTTCTTCCTTCTATCTTACTTTTCATCCCACAAATCTTTCACCACCTCAAAGCTTCACCCTCCACCATTGTAAAAACCGAATCTGCAAATATTAAGAAGAGATTTGCGATCTGAAACGTTACAGAGACTGAGCTGAAAACGTGAGAGAGGGAGAGATAGAAGAGGGGCATGTGTGTAATTTGGCTTTAGAAAATAATATCAGAAAAGTCCCTAGGGACTTTTCAGATATTTCAGTTTTTCTTGGAACTTTTCTGACAATATTTTGCTTCCTTGGGACCTGACAGTGATTTTCCCTAATTTTTTTGACTTATAAATTGATATATAATTTAATAGTTTTTTTTGCCATTATATATACTTTAATGTACACATAAATATTTCAGAGAGATAAAGCAATATATATTAAAATAAAGTAATTTATTTAACTTCTTTAAAAAGGTCTTGGTATTGGATACTAGGTGGTGGGATCTCCCTGTTTTTCAAAAAAAAAAAAAGACCTTTTTTCATATGACGTCTTTGTATTTGTTATTTTTCTCTAAATTAATTTGTTTGACTTATCAACTGATATATAATTTAATGATACATATAAATATTTCTGAAAGATTATGCAATATAAATTACAATTAAATAATTTATTTAGCTTTTTTAATATTCACAAATTAATCAATTAGATTTTATATTAAGGACAAGAGGTAGTATTTTCTAAAACTAAGAAATAATCAAACCTTGTACCAAGTTGTTAGAGCAGGGTGAAAATCAATTAAAATCCACTTAACTGGGAAATTAATTGAAAAGATATGAAAGTTTTGGTCTGAAATAAACAAATTAAATTCATGGATCAGACAAACCAAGTACAAATTAAACTAAACGAGCAGCACTGCGAGGCTTCCTCAAAACTTTCTAGTCCCTCGAACTAAAAATGAGCAATTTTCTTCAACACTTCCTCTCAGGGCCATCTTCAATTCTTCAACGTACCATTCCACACACACCACACACACACACACACACACACATGTGAGCTCTGATTCTATAATAATTACTCGGAGATAGCTCATCTCAGGCTTTTCACTATGCCACTCACTGTTGAGTTGAATTCCTCCCCCATCTGCAAAACACAAATATTCATATTTAAAATTAGGGGATTTGGAGCCTCTAACGTGATCCTCCCAAATATTGTTTTTATTATTAAATTCTATATAAATTAAATGACATCTTGATATCCCAAAAACATCCATAGTTTTGAATCTTTTTACAATTTATCGGGAAAAAAAACTCTAAAAATGTGCGCTTTCATTTTCTTAAAAAAAATTGTAAAAATAAACTTAAAATCACACCATTTGATACACATGAGATATTAAGATGTCACTCATTATATATAAAATCTAATACTAAAGAAAACTGAAAAAAATATTTCGAAAATTGATGTATTATAAAGGGCATTAAAGAGCATTAGACAATAGTAATTTCTTAACAAGCATGATTATTAGTTGAACTAAACTACTAGTGTGTGTGAGAGAGAGTAATCACTTCGGTTCTATTTATAAAGGTTTAAACAATTCTTGTCGAGTTCTTATAAAAGGAAATAAATGGGGTATTTGATTTCTCTTTCACACACAAAGACACAATAAGGCATTATTACTAATTAAGTATATGCATCACATTAATTAAAAAGTTAGTAATATTTACATTTACCTTATTTCTCTTTTTTATTTACCCTAGATAAAGGCACACTTGAAAAATAAAGTTTATTTTGAACATTTTTATTATGTTTAACTAAATTTAATCATTTTTTTAAACTATGCTGCGCTCAAACGTTGTACAACGTCGTTTCATCACAAAAAAAATATACTGCTACGGAATATAAAGACACATAAGAACCTATTAAAATCAACGTATGGCAAATTGGTCTTTTATTCAAAAAAACTTTGTACGGAGAACATAAGTTTAAATACTTGATAGGAGAGGTAAAAGCCTTAAAAGGGAAAATTCTTAATCAAATAAATAAAACCTATCTCCGTTGCTGATAGCCAGTGCCGACAATTTCTTTATTGGAAAAGGGGTAATTTTGTCATTGTAATACATCAATGAACATTTGCTCGTAGCGGATAATACTCATTCGGGTTTCCTCCCTTTGGAATCATGCATAAAAGAATACTAAGTGTGTGTTTGAAATAACAATGTGAATGCTTAAAAATAAATTTTCAATCGTGATTTATGGTATACGAGGTAAGTATGTAAGATGAGTTTTATCTCAATTTACGTAAAAAACAGTTTAAACGTCATATATTTATTCATCCAAACACTCACTAAAATTGTTTGTTGCCAATACTCTTCAGTCGTAGTTGAGGGTATCTTGAGGGAGATCAGTTACTATCCGGTTTCTAAATATAAAAACTAGTTGAGGCTATCTCGAGGGAGATCAATTACTATCCAGTTTCTAAATATAAAAGCTAGTTAAGGCTATCTCGAGGGAGATTAGTTATTATCCGGTTTCTAAATATAAGAGCTAGATAAAGAATTTATTTTTGACCAAAAATATAAAGTCTCAATCCATTTTATCTCTTAAATATATAATTTTTAAGAAAAACAACACATATTTATTATAATTAATTAATATAACTAATTTTTTTAATAACCCTATATTAATTATCTAATTCTTATATTAAAAGATCGAACATGATATGTTGGAATAGGCATGCCTCAAGCTGGTAATTTTTAATTTTTTGTTTTTCTTCTTGGCGTTTGCTTTGTTTCCCGCTAGTAATTTTGATATTTTTTGAAAGTTTTTATGGTTCATATCGATCCCTTCTGGGAAAAGAACAAAAAAACAGTGTTCTTTTGATTGGGTCCGTGCTTGATTGGCTACATACAGTAGACATGAAGCACGTCTATCTATAGGTGGAGCATCCCATTTTCCCATCGTACATCTTTCCCACCATATATTGTCACGCGTTATTCAGACATTCATCGTAAGGAGGACCCATATTGCTCAAGTTCTTTTCATACCCTGTCATAATTGAATGATTGCTCGCAAACACCACAGTGGCACTTAATAATAGAAATGACAAATGGATATGGGCTGGAGGTAATAGAGGGTTATATACAATAAAAGAGGGATATAAAAAGGCAAAATTAATGCTCCAAGGGAGCAGACAAATATCCCAGGGTCGTCCTCAACTAGTAAAACAAATGTGTGGAAGGAAGTATGGAGATTGAGAACGCCTCACAAAGTTAAATTATTTTTGTGAAAATTATTATCCAATGCCTTGCCCACTTTAGAAAATTTACATAAGAGGAAAGTGTGTATCACTGATTTGTGTCTTCTGTGTCAGGCCAAATGCGAATCAAATACACATTTGTTCTGTTTTTGCCCGTGGGTGAAAAGAGTGTGGTTTGGAAGTTTATTCTCATTTAACTTTGGTGATGATGCCAACTTTGACATCAAACAGTGGATAGAACAGTGTTTTGTGAACTTGCAATTGAATAATTGGCAAAAAGCAATGATTGGCATGATTCTGTGGCAAATATGGGAGGGAAGAAATAGATTTATTTATGAACACATGGAACCTAATCCTATGTTGACATTTTCTCAGGCAGGAACCTTACTCAAAGAATTCTGGGAGGTAAGAGGTTGGATGGAGAGTTCATCCCAGCCCAATCTTGACGCACGATTACCAGTTGAAACTCCGACAAGATGGAAGAAACCGTAGGGTAATGAGCTGAAGTTTAATACAGATTGTGCTTTTGACTCAAAAGAAGGAAGAGCAGCAACGGCCTTTGTGATCCGTGATTCTAATGGATGGTTAATAGATAGTGGTGCTATGTGTGGTACAGCAGATCCGGCCTTCATGGGAGAATGCCTAGCTATTCAAGAGGCGGTAAAATATGCTGTTAATAACCAATTGGATGATGTTATCTTTGAAATCTTTGAATCAGATTGTAAATCCCTTGTTAAAAGCTTGAATGATGGGGGACCTTCCCCATATTAGAAGTGTGATATTATTTTGGAAAATATCCTCATTATGAGGAATTTTGGAAGGAACTACTCCTTTAAGTATGTTCCAAGAGAGACAAACTTGATAGCTGATTGGCTAGCCAAAGCTTCATTAAGGGGTCATGTCCAGCAGATTGGATGAATAAACCTCCACAACATTTGCAGCAACTACTATGGGAAGACCTAAAGAGCATCGAAGAGGAACTAGGATGACTAGTTTGGTGCTGATTTGTTCTGCATGCTTTTTATTATTCAGATGATTATGTATTTACTGTGAACACATGTCTCAATTACTTATGATGAATGAAGTATTTCTGTTGGCAAAAATAAAAAATAAAATTGAATGATTGCTATACGGCCGCTCAGTGTCATATGTCAAGAGCATTACGTTTCCTTTAAATTTCTGAGGTACCATTACCTCTTTTTTTTTCATATGCCAATCTGACTCATCATTTGAGAATTATCAAACCTAATTGATTGCATTAACATGGATATGAAATCTCGCTCCTCGAGTCTGGATTGGTCAATTGCTAAGATACCTAGCCCTAGTTGACAAGGATAGGGTTTAAGAAAATGCATCGGATGCTAGGTGGCACGGTCTTCCTATTTTTTTTTTAAAAAAAATACCTTTTTTTATTTGATGTTTTTGTATATGTCATTTTTCTGTAAATTAATATATCCGATTTATAAACTGATATATAATTTAATGATACACACAAATATTTAGAAAGATTATATAATATATATTATAATTAAATAATTTATTTAACTTCTTTGATATTCACAAATTAATTAATTAGATCTTACTATATTAAGAATTAGAGGTAATACCTTCTAAAACTAAGTAATCATTGTCAAACCTTGCACCGAGTTGTTAGGGCTGGATGAAAATCAATTAAAATACACTTAACTGGGAAATTAATTAAAAAGATTTGGGAGTTTTGGTCTGAAATAAACAAATTAAATACATGGATCAGGCAAGCAAACACAAATTAAACTAAACGAGCATTGCCAGGCTTGCTCAAAACTTTCTAGTTCCTTGAACTAAAAATGAGCAATTTTCTTCAACACTTCGTCTCAGGGCCATCTTCAATTTTTCAACGTACCATTCCATATATATATATATATATATATATGATCTCTGAATCCCTAATAATTACTTGGAGATAGCTCGTCTCATGCTTTTCACTATGCCACTCACTGTTGAGTTGAATATTCCTCCCCCATCGGCAAAACACAAATATTCATATTTAAAATTAGGGGATATGGAGCCTCTAACATGCTCCTCCCAAATATTGTTTTTACTATTAGATTTTATATAAATTAAATGACATCTTGATATCCCAAAAACATCCATAGTTTTGAATCTTTTTACAATTTTTCAGCGGAAAACACTCTAAAAATGTGCGCTTTCATTTTCTTAAGAAAATTGTAAAAATATGCCTAAAATCACACTATTTGATACGCATGAGATATTAAAATGTCACTCATTATATATAAAATCTAATGCTAAAGAAAAATGAAAAAATTATTTTGAAAATTGATGTATTATAAAGGGCATTAAAGAGCATTATACAATAGTAATTTCTTAACAAGTATGATTATTAGTTGAACTAAACTCCTAGTGTGTGTGTGTGTGAGAGAGAGTAATCACTCTAGTCCTATTTATAAAGGTTTAAACAACTCTTGTCGGTTTCTTATAAAAGGGAATAGATGGAGTATCTGATTTCTCTTTCACACACAAAGACACAACAGGGCATTATTACTAATTAATTATATGCATCACATCAATTAAATAGTTAGTGATATTTACATTTATCTTATTTCTCTTTTTTGTTTGTCCCTCATAAATAAGGGCACACTTGAAAAACAAAATTTATTTTGAACATATTTATTATATTTAACTAATTTTAATTATTTTCTTAAACCACGTTGTGCTCAAACGTTGTACAACGTCATTTCACCAAAAAAAAAATACTGCTAGGGAATATAAAGACACATAAGAACCTATTGAAATCAACGTATGGCAATTTGGTTTTTTATTCAAAAAATTTTGTATAGAGAACATAAGTTTTTGTTTTTTTTGAATAAACACTAGAATTCAATTAGCTGCTAAAAAGCAATACAAAGACAGAAACCTAAAACAAAGACAAACAATAAACATTCCCTCATTAGCCACCGCCTCCAAAATAAGAAGGTGGTGGTTGATCAAGGAGAACAAAATTCTCTACCAGACTATGGGAAGATTTCTCTAAATGGTCAGCCAAGGTATTCTCCTCCCTCGGGATATGGTTAACTAGAACCTGCCACTCTTTACATAGCCAAAGCTTAGCATCTACTATTACATCAGAAAAAAGATGAGACATGTGGCATCCTCTAGACATCATATTAACCGCTTCAATAGAATCCGTGCTGACAAGGATCTTCCTGTACCCCTTACTCCAACATATCTGAAGGCCTTGAATAACTCCAATAATCTTTGCTATTGTCGGAGGAATTGTAGTAAGCTTGGATATGAATCCACAGATCCATGATCCATCCTTGTCAAGAATAACACCACCGTAAGCACTCTGACCAGACGCCAAAACAAACCCATCAACTTCCAGATTAACGAAGCCTGTGTGTCGCAATCTGCCCCCTCCATCAGAAGGCCATCTCTGAGTGTAGAAGTGAGAATGAGAAATGAGGTCCTGGTCCCAACTGGCCCGAAATACGCTTGAAAGTGCATCAGAGTTGGCCAAGTCTCCCTCCTCACCAAATAGTTTCCTACAGCGAGTCACCCAAATATCTCAGCAAACATACCCAAACAAGGTAGACCACGGAACCTTCTTGGTGAACTCCCTACCCGCTTCATGCTTCAAATTCCAATATATCCACTCCTTTCCTTGCAAAGAAGAAAACGCCGGCCACAAAGCAGGTTTGACAATAGAGATCCACCGCTCCCTTGCATTGATACAATCCCTAAGTAAGTGCATTGAATCCTCCGCCAGATCACAGTCGAATGGACATTTGCTATTTTCACATAGTCCACGTCTCTGTCGCAGCTGCGCCGTGTGTGCCCGATCATGTGCAACCAGCCACATGAAAGACTTGATCTTCTCCGGAATTGCCCACTTCCATAGGGACCTCCATAATGGCTCCACCTACTGATGAATACTTGCAAAAGGAAATGATATGCAAAACTAACAGAAAAAAGACCATTAGATGAAGGTTTCCAGTAGACTTTATCCTCTCCTCTCTCCTCACAGGGAGGGTGAGCAAGCATCATTCGATCAACCACCTGAGGATGGAACCACCTATCCAATCTTCCTTTATTCCACTCACCCCTCGGCGTGACGAAATCAGCTACCTTTTCATCCTTATCAATAAAAGCTTCATAACCTAGAATAAGATCAATAAGGGGTCTGTTTATCTCTGACCAATTATCACACCAAAAGGATGCAGCCAAGCCATTGCCAATTTTAACACCTATCCCCTTCTGAAACTTATCCCATACCTTGCAAATTCCTCACCACGTCATCGATGAACCTTGTTTCTTTTGCATCTTGGGCATGAGGCCGTCACCACATTTATACTTGCCTCTAAGGAGGCGCACCCATAAAGTATCTTTGTTATTCACAAGTTGCCAACACAACTTTATCAACAAGGCTTCATTTTGTTTTTCCAGGTTTTTTATTCCCAGACCCCCTTCCTTCTTATCTTTCGTAATATGACTCCATGACATCAAGTGGAGCTTTTTCTCATCTTCATTTTCACCCCATAAGAAGCTCCTACTTACCTTTTCAAGGTCTTTTAAAATACTTTTTGGGAGTAACATTGTTTGCATTTAATACGTAGGTATAGCAGATAACACAGCTTTAATGAGAGTTGCTCGTCCAGCCAAACTAAGACAGCCTCTCTTCTACCCTGACATCCTCCTCTTAGCTTTATCCAGAATAGGCAGAAAAGTAACCCTAGAAGCTCTTTTATGAATCAGTGGGATACCTAGATACTTGCCCAAATCACCTGTCAGATCAACACCCAAGCTTTGACTAAGGGCTAAAGCTCTGGAGAAGTGCACATTCTTGGAGAAGCATACCTTGGTTTTATTCCTATTCATTTTTTGCCCAGACGCTTCACAAAACCTCTGTATACAACTCACCATCCCCTGAGCCTGGTATCCCGTTGCTTCTCCAAACAGAATGAGATCATCGGCAAAGAATAAATGAGAAAGCGGAGGGCCACCTCTGCTTAGCCGAATTGGAGTTCAAACGCCATCCTCTATAGCATCCTGAATGATGTGACTCAAACGTTCCATGCACAGGGTAAAAATATATGGAGAAATCGAGTCTCCCTGCCGTATACCTCTTGTAGCTCTGAAAGTCGTAGTTGGTTCCCCATTCTATAAGACCTGAAAAGAGGGAGTAGTAATACATGCCATAATTGCTTCGCAAAATCTATTGTCAATCCCTACCGCCATAAGAGTATCTCGAATGAAGGGCCACTCAAGATGGTCATAAGCTTTCTCTAAGTCAACTTTAACAGCCATCCAACCATTGCCTCCCACTCTATTCTTCATGGCGTGAATAACCTCCTGAGTGATGATAATATTATCACAACCCTGTCTCCCTGCTATAAAATTGCACTGATGATGGCCAATCACCTTCCCCATTAAACCTCGGAGTTTTCACGAGATAATTTTAGTAATGATTTTATAGCTCACATTGCATAGAGAAATTAGCCTAAAATCCATTATAGTTTGAGGATTATCCATTTTCGGGATAAGCACAATGTTAGTTTGATTTATGTCCTCCACCACAGCAGGCCGAGCAAAGAAATCCTTAACCATTTTACAAATGGAATCACCGATTATGCTCCAATACTCATGATACAAAACAGCTTGAATTTTATCAGGCCCTGGCGCTTTAAAAGCACCCAGGTCAAAAGTCGCACTCTTGATTTCCTCATTGAAAACTTCCAATAGAGGGTGTTCCCTATCCAACTGATCCCAACCAGAGAATTGAGTCCGAGTTCTAAGCCCCTGATAAGCTGTACCACTACTATGAAACAGATGATTATAGTAATCCAGAGCTAAGTGCTTCAGCTCTAAGGGGTCAAAGGTCCAATTCCCATCCTCCTTTTTCAAACCCTCAATCCTATTCTTCCTTCTCCTGATTAGCGCTACAGCATGAAAAAATTTATTGTTTTTGTCTCCCTATTTTAACCAACTGCATCTGGACTTTTGATATCATAGGAGTTCCTCTTGGGCACTAACCAAATTATATTCCTTCCATAGCTCTTGTTCTGTTTGAACTAAGTACTGGTTATCACGCCTCCTCCTCGCTCTTTCCATACCCTTTATTCTTTTGATAATCTTTTTCTCCCTGGCAGTAAGATTCCCCACTTTATTTTTATTCCACTCATCAACAACTTAAGCAAAATCAGAAACTTTCTCATTCCAATTTCCACGATCCCAGCATTTCTTGACCACCTCCTTAAAGCCCTCCTTAAGAAACCAAGCTGCTTGGCATCTAAAGGGGGCTCTAGATCTCTGGTAAGGCAACTCCGGCACACATCAAGGAGAATGGGTATATGATCAAAACCGAATTTATTAAGATGGTGAATCTTGTTAGAAGGGTAAACTCGGTTCCAATTTGAGTTGATAAAAGCCCAATCAATCCTTTCTTTTAGGAGACCCCGTTCCCAAGTAAATTTTTCTCCCACCACATCGATTTGAATAAGCTGCAACCTATTAATACAATTTCCAAATTGTTGCATAGATCTAATATTCGGATTAGCACTTCCTTTCTTGTCCTCCCTTGCTAAGTAGGCATTAAAATCACCCATGATCAACCACAGATCTCTAACATGATCATTCAGAGTCTCTAGATCATCCCAAAGGTCTTGCCGAAGATAAACATTAGGCTCCGCATAAATGCAAGTCAGAAAAAAATTATCAGGTTTGTTCATGATCCCCACTTTTAAATGAATCAACTGAGTAGAAGAAAAAAGGTATTGAATTGGCACCTCTTCACTGTTCCAAAGGACCCAAATACCACCCGCATAACCAGTAGCTTCCAATCTAAGCCAATTATTAAATCCAAGTCTACGAATGACAAAGTCCGCTTTCCTTCCACTAATACGAGTTTCACACAGAATAAGGACCTTGACATTATTACCATAAAAGCATCACGAATTCTACCAGGAAAATTTTTTGAGGCAGCGCCCCTACAATTTTAAAAGAGAAAATTCATGGATAAAAAATAATTAAAAGGAAAGACACTGATCTGAAAGGACCCCTACTGTCCAGAATCCGTCAGCCCCATGGAAGCATCTTCCCCGAGCATGACACCACAATTCTGCTCATTAACTCCATTACAATTAATGACGTCTCTAATCACATTCCCAACCCCACAGTTTTCATGATGCACAGCACTGGGAATAAGAGGCTCAACTGGTTCTTCCATATGGTCAGCATCATCCACCAAATGTTCCTGTGCTTTTATTTTCATTAGACCATGCCTTCCTTTTATTTTAATTTTGGCTACCTCCTTCAAATGACCCAAATCAACCGGTCCCTTTTCCTCTATGATTGACCTAAAAACAATCTGATGATTTCGGCCCACTTGTTTTTTTTAAACAAAGAGCCCATACTTATTTGCTTCCCAAGGGCTTTCTTATTCTTAAGTTGCATTTTCTCCTTCCTTCCCATGGCAATATCTCCACGAGGCCTAGATTCAATGAGGCCCAAATCCATTGATGCACAGCCCATCTCTTCTTCCTTCTTCCCTTTCCCCACACCAGTCACACGTGTTTCGGACAACATCCCCTGCGCTGTGTCATTTTTTGAGCCACTCGTCTGACCAAATTCATAGGCTGAAGTTTTGATTTGCTGAACTGCCTTACCCGATAGCCTACTCCTTTGAGAAATAGTCGTTAGTTCTTTCCTTCTCCATTGAGGAGCAGATCCCTTTCTCATGTTAGATCCTACCGTCTCCTTGAAGCTATCATCCTGAACGATCATCTGCAGGAGCTGGAACCAAGAACCCGAGGCATTCCCTGCTTCTTTACCCACTTCCCGGCTGTGATTTGACGTTTTCGATAATGGGTTTCTGATTGATTCGACTTTTTGGGGACGTTTCCTTGACGTAGTTCTGACTTTCATCCATACTCCGTACTCCTCCCCTTCTGCTATGCCAGGTACACTCATTAATGGATGTCTTTCAGTGTCATTTCCTATTCCCTGTGTCGTCGCTGTGATTACTGGTGTCGTTGTTGTGTTTTCTGGCGACCTATCCTCTGATGCCTGTTCCTGTATAGTGTTCGGACAATGTTATCTTGTATGACCATAAACACCACACTTGAAACATATAGCATCTAGGCCTTCATACTCAATTGTATATATTCGGTTACGAAGTGAGAATCTCGATTGGAGCTAATTATTAAGATCAATTTCTACACTAACCCGAGCGAACTTAGCCCTCTCAACTATATGCCTATTGTTCTGCTGTTGTGCTAAAGTGTGAAGGTCCACTTTCAGGGCTCTCCCCAGCAGATTACCAATTTCTAACATGCATTCTTCCGAATACATGTGTAAGGGAAGAGTTGGTACTCTAATCCATACTGCAACCTTTTTCACTTTGTTACAATAAGGATTAAAATTTGGGCTCCATCTTTAAACCGCAAGATAATGACCTTGGATGGTCCATGGTCCATCAAAAAGAAGCCTCATACATAGAGCCTTTTCATTTGATCTGAACACAATGTAATTGTTTGGTAAATCAATGAGTTCAAAATTATCAGACTGCAGCATCTATTTAACTCTGTCTTTTATCATAGGTAAATTCGCTTGTTTGCCTAGAAGAGTTAGGATGAGACCATCCTTCCAGGGTCGGCATAACTCTTTAAAATGTTCATCCGGAAGGTTCATACACGGCATAGAATTCAGCAAGATCTTTTGTGCCGCCGTCAAGTCCGGAGTTGTTTCCTGTTCTTCCTGCAACCACTCCTGCATTTGTTCATCAAAGCTTCGCTCAAACGCCTTCTCTTCTTCACCCACTAGCTTTGCTTTGTATGAGATTGGCTTTCTGTCATTTGCATTCATCGGTTGCTTCAAATTGGTTTTCTTTAGCGCTATTTCAGACTCACTAGCTTCCTCCATTCTAACATCCTTCTGCTCCCTTGTTTTCTCAGTACCATTAGAATCCTGCACCAGTCCCTTCAAGCCTTCCATCTTCTTGATATTTCGTCCAAGCAGTTCATCCTCCTCCGGATTAGATTCCCTTCCCTCATCCGATAATCTCTGGGAGATCGATTGAACAATATGCACACCATCGTTCTCACTCATCTTTTTCTCTCCCTCATCTTTTTCTCTCCCTCATAGATGATTTTAGCAAAGGATGTAAATTTAGAGAACATAAGTTTGAATACTTGATACGAGAGACAAAAACCTCAAAAGGGATAACCTTGATCAAATAAATAAATAAAACCTAACTTCGTTGCTGACAGCCAGTGTCGACAATTTCTTTATTGGAAAAGGGGTAATTTTGTCACTATAATACATCAAGGAACATTTGCTCATAGCGGATCTAATACTCATTCGTGTTTCCTCCCTTTGGAATCATGCACAAAAGAATACTAGTGTGTAGTTGGTAGGGTTGTTCAGGATTGGGACGAGATCGGAAAATATCATTCCCAATCTCGATTCCAATTTCAAAAAGTGTTCGGGAATGAGTTTCATTTTTTATCTTGAAAAATTCTTGATCCCGAAAATCAAGAAATGTTTAGGATTGAGATCAGGAATTTTCCGATCTCGGATTTCCTTTTTTAAAAAAAAAATTTCTATATTGAATTTTTTGTTGTGTTTTCTTTAGTCTAGTACAAATTTATAATTTGTCTAATATCATGTTGTACCAAATAAGTCTAATACAAATATATAATTAGTTCAATACATGATTAAAGTTGTCGATTCAGCTACAAAAAGAACAAAGACATAAACAAAAAATTAAAATTATTTAATAAATAATAAACAAAATTAACTAAATAAACTAAATGAATAGATATTACCTTAAGGGTGTTAGGAATTTTCACATTTTATTTTATATTTGGTCTTGTTTTCTTAAATATTTTTAAAAAATGTACATATATATATATTCGGGATCGGGAAGTCTCATTCTCGATCTCGATCCCGTTCCGACTTTTTCCTGATCTCGGATTTTCTTTTTTTAAAAAAAATCTCTATATTGAATTTTTTTGTTGTGTTTCCTTTAGTCTAGTACAAATATATAATTTGTCTAATATCATATTGTACCAAATAAGTCTAATACAAATATATAATTAGTTCAATACATGATTAAAGTTGTCGATTCAGCTACAAAAATAATAAAGACATAAACAAAAAATTAAAATTATTTAATAAATAATAAACAAAATTAACTAAATAAACTAAATGAATAGATATTACCTTAAGGGTGTTAGGAATTTTCACATTTTATTTTAAATTTGGTCTTGTTTTCTTAAATATTTTTAAAAAATGTACATATATATATATATATATATTTGGGATTGGGAAGTCCCATTCTCGATCTCGATCCCATCCCGACTTTTCCCCGATCTCGAAATCACATTCCTGATCTCGGAATCCCGTCCCGATTTGCTCGAGATCGGGACGGGAAGACCAGGACGGGAAATTGATGAACACCCCTAGTGTTTGGAACAACGATAGGAATGTTTAAAAGCAGCTTTTCAATCGTGATTTATGATATACGAAGTAAGTATGTGAGAGAAGTTTTGTTTCGATTTACATGAAAAGCTGCTTAAACGTCATATATTCATCCATCTAAATACTCACTAAAATTGTTTATTGCCAGTACTCTCCAGTCATAGTTGAGGCTATCTTGAGGAAGATCAGTTACTATCCGGTTTTTAAATACAAGAGCTAGATAAAGAATTTACTTTTGACCGTAAATATAAGGCTTCAATCCACTTTCTCTCTTAAATATATAATTTTTAAGAAAAACAACACATATTTATTATAATTAACTAATATAACTAATTTTTTTAATACCTCTACATTAATTATCTAATTCTTATATTAAAAGACCGAACGTGATATGTTGGAATAGGCATGCCTCAAGCTGATAATTTTGAATTTTTTATTTTTCTTCTTGGCGTTTGCTTTGTTTCTTCCTAGTTTTTGGTTTTGTTTGAAAGTTTTTATGGTTCATATCGATCCCTTGTGAAGGAAAAAAAAACTAGTGTTATTTTGATCTGGAAAATGTTCAATGGGTCTGTGCTTGATTGGCTAGTGGCTCCATTCAGCAGGCACGAAGCATGTCTATCTATAGGTCGAGCATCCCATTTTCACATCGTCCATCTTTCCCACCATATATTGTCCCGCGTTATTCAGATATTCATCGTAAGGAGGACCCATATTGCTCAAGTGCCTTTCATGCCTTGTCATAATTGAATTATTGCCATACGGCCGCTCAGTGTCCTATGTCAGGAGCATCACGTTTCCTTTAAATTTCTGAGGTACCATTGCCTCTCTTTTCTCATATGCCAATCTGACTCATTTAAGCATTATCAAACCTAATTGATTAGATATTTTTCAAAACTCACTTATAGATTTGAAATCTCCCTCATCGAGTCTGATTCGTCACTTGCCAAGATACCTAACCCCAACTGAGAAGGACAGGGTTTATGAAAAAGCATCGGATATCAGGTGGAGGCATCTCCCAGTTTTTCAAAAAAAAGTCCTTTTTAATTTGATGTCCTAGTATTTATTATTTTTTTTCTAACTTAATTTATTTGATGTATAAATTAATATATAATTTAATGATATACATAAATATTTTAGTGAAATTAAGTAATATATATTATAATTAAATAATTTATTTAATTACCTTAATCTTCCCAAATTAATCAGTTAATTTTTATTTTTTATTAAGGATCAGATATAGCACTTTCTAAAACTAAGAAATCAAAATCAAACCTTACACGAAGTTGTTTGAGCAGGATGAAAATCAATTAAAATACACCTAACTGGGAGATTAATTAAAATGATTTGAAAGCTTTTGTCTGAAATAAACAAATTAAATACATGGATCAGACAAAGCGAATACAAATTAAACTAAACGAGCAGCACTGCGAGGCTTCCTCAAAACTTTCTAGTCCCTTGAACTAAAAATGAGCAGTTTTCTTCAACACTTCCTCTCAAGGCCATCTTGAATTCTTCAACGTACCACTCGACATATATATATATATATATATATATATAATCACTGATTCAATAATAATTACTCGGAGATAGCTCGTCTCAGGCTTTGCACTATGCCACTCACTGTTGAGTTGAATTCCTCCCCCATCTGCAAAACACAAATATTCATATTTAAAATTAAGGGATTTGGAGCCTCTAACATGAGCCTCTCAAATATTCATTTTATTATTAGATTTTATATAAAATAAATAACATCTTAATATCTCAAAGATATCCATAGTTTTGAATCTTTATACAATTTTTTGAAAAAAAAAACCTCTAAAAATGTGCATTTTTATTTTTTTTTAAATTGTAAAAAAATTTAAAATCACACCATTTGATACACATGAGATGTCAAGATGTCACTCATTATATATAAAATCTAATGATAAAGAAAAAAAAATATGTAGAAAATTGATGTATTATAGAGGGCATTAAAAAACATTACACGAGTAATTTCTTAATAAGGATGATTATTAGTTGAACTACTTGTGCGCGCTCGAGAGGGTACTCCCTCCGGTTTTATTTATAAGACCGAAAATGAAAAAATCTTGTTAAAACTTCAAATCGGATTCTTATAGAAAGGACCAGATATCTGATTTCTCATTCACACTGGCACACAACAGGTCATTATTACTAACGGGTGTACGGTGTACCTGAGCAACGATAGTGATGTCAAGAGTGAATTTCCCAAAAGGCAAGACACTGCTGCTTATAACAGAGAGATGAAGATTTTCAAGCTGAGGCAATATCTTGTTCATCATTCCCTTCTGCTTCTCACAGTGAATTATGATCAACACCTCATTATCCGAAAACCTAGCCTTCACCTCCGGCAGCGACGCCTCGTACCACTCCTCCCCGCCCGTCTCACAGCACAACAACGACGATGAAGACGAGCCGTCTTTGTAATAGTTGCCGTTATAACCCCGCGCTGCCGCCTTCTTCCCGCTCGCATTGTTGCTCTGCTTCTTCTCCAGCTCTCTCACTCTCTCCTCCAAATAGCTCACATAGTCAATAGCTTTCTCCAGATTCGTGTTAATGTCCATCTACAATTCATCATCAACCTCTCTTCATTAATAAAATCAATCAACCACAAACAAAAATAACAAATAAAAAACATATCATCATCAAAAGCATGGAAATGGAAAACTAAAAATATAATGAATTACACTACCTGTTGATTGTACGGCCAGTTCTCTCCAGATCCCTCCATTGAAAAGAATATGGATATGGCTTCTGATTTTCTAGTTGTGCAAAAAGATAAAGTTTTGAATAAAGAGAAGAAGATGTTGCATTGGCCAAAAAAAAAGAGAGAGAGAGAAGAAGAAGAAGAAGAAGCTAAGTGGTAGAGTAGTGGTGGGGTTAAATATGGGGATAAGTGGGGATATGATATATATAAGCACGTTTTGTATTTGAGATTGCGCGGCGTGGGTACTTACTACCTCATCCAGTTTTGAATGATCAAAGTAAGTTTGTGGCTACTCTCTAGTTGTGAGATTGTGTGATATACTGAAAATTTTTTGTACTCATGAACATTTTCCTTTTGTTATATTGTTAATAATATATGTCTCAATTAGTTTTCGTTGTGTCACAGTGAAAATCTTCAGAGATTAGCTTCTCATTAAAGACAATAAAGTGACCATAATGTCAATATACGCACATACACTTATCAATCAGAGTTATTTTGAATTATATTTGAAAAATGGCATTGGTTAATATAGATGGACTTATCAATAATCACTCTATAACTTATAGATATAAGCACATACATTTATCAATATGAACTGTTTTAAATTATATTAGAAAAATGACATTAGTTAATATAAATGAGTCACATATTTCTTAATGTAGAACTTATCAATATAAACAAATAAACTTGTCAGTGCATGTCTACTCTGTAACAACACCAATTTCACAACCCATCAAAAGACCAAAAAAGGGAGGAATTCTTGCGTGCACTGGTTGCACCACGCAATCTGTGGTCTGTCCCATAAGGAAAAAATAGCTCATTCAATTTTCATCCTGCTGTCCGCCACGTGTTAAAATTATTAGGTTAATTAATATTAATCTTAATAATTCAAATTCCCAAAAGAAAATTGCCCTAGCGTCGTCTTCCATCTATCCCTCTCGTTCGAACAGAAGTTTTAAGGATAAATTGTTGTTGCTGTTTATTGGGTTATAGTGTAAATTGGCCTCTGACTAGTGATCAACTTAGATGATGCTTATTTTAGAGAGGTCTCTCTATCAAACAGAGAGAGCAATGGATGAGAGCAGTGGCCGAAGTTGGTTCGATCTCCCCTCATGGTTCGATCTCGACTCCGCTCGAGGCGTCTGGTAGAGAAGGATGCGGCGGGGGGTGAGGATGGGATGGGATGCGATGGGATGGAAGGAGACGCTTGGACAATTTTCTTTTGGGAATGTGAATTATTAAGATATATATTAATTAACCTAATAATTTTAACACGTGGTGGACAGCTAGATGAAAATTGAATGAGCTGTTGTTTTCTTATTGGATAGACCATAGATTGCGTGGTGCACCTAGGGCACACAAGAATTCCTCCCATAAAAGGTTGGACATCACATTTTCAACTAGGAGACGTTGACAAGTGAAAGGGCATTGGATGTCAAGGACATGTGCCTATTTTGATAACATATGGTGTGACCAACAAACTCTCACTACTACAGAAAATACATATTACTACTCTAAAGGACGTCCCCTGTTTAGAAAGAGACACCTAAAACATCTAAAACTTTAAATTTCCCTCTACAACGGGCCATAATGAATGTTTAACTGGGGACACCTAAAGCCATGTTTAGGTGTCCCTAGTTTGATTGGGGATGCCTAAAGCCATGTTTAGGCGTCCTCAGTCCAATTGGGGACGTCTAAAGGCCTAATTTTTTTTTAAAATTAAACCAAATAACATTTGGTGAGGAGGACTTGGCGCTGGTTGATTTTAAATAAAAAAAATTCTCCAAACTTTAGGCGTCCCCAGTGTCTTTTAGGGACGCCTAAAGGTTGCCCTAAATGCATTTAGGCTCACTTTAGGCATCCCCAGTCAAACTAGAGACGCCTCAAGTTAGCTTCAGGCGTCCCCAGTCAGGTCCCCAGTAAGACTGGGGACGCAGAAAGATTGTCCCATCAGCTGCAACATAGCAGCTTTATGTTCCTTCCCTATGCTTCATTTCCCGCGTGAGCTTTGTTCCCAGCTCGCTACAAAAAAAATGGTATTCTGTTGCGGTGGTATTGTAGCGGTTATATCAAACCGCTACAAATTATAGTATTTGTAGTGGTTTTAATTTAAATCGCTACAAAATTGTAGCGGCAAGCTACGCGCCAAGTGGCGTGACAGATTAGCAGCGTTTTTTGTAGTGGTTAGATAGAACAAACTGCTACAAAAATGGTGCGAAATTCCCGCCAAAACTTGTAGCGGTTAATAAACAAAAACCGCTACAATATTCCCGTCACTTGGTGCGACCAAGACCCGCCAACAGTTTAGCGGTTATTTATAGTGGTTATTGCAACAAAACCGCTACAAAATGCCAAACGTCAGCTATTTGTAGCAGTTATAGGGATATAACCGTTATAAAATTTCAGGAGTCTCCAAGTTTGTAGCGGTTCTGGGCCATAACCGGTACAGAATTTAAAGGTTCTTGTAATTTGTAGCGGTTATTATAAAACAGTTACAAATTTAAGGCGCCCTGGGTGCTTTGTAGTGGTTATGGTAGCAGTTATTGGAATAACCGCTACAAATGTCTGGCCTATTTAAGCAAGCGCCTCCCTCATTTTTCCGTTTGCTCATTTTGTTTCCTGGGGTTTCTCTGAGTGGTTTCTTCAAGATTTGAGCATTCAGACGTCTGTGAAGGAGTTTTTACTACAGTATTTCTCAGTATTTGCACTTGAGGTACGTATATAACACGTATTTTATTTGTATTTGTATTTGTATTAGATTTTTGCATAATAGTATGACTAACTTTTTTTTTTGGATTTTTACAGTTGATATGGCTTCAAGAGAGGATAAGGGGAAGGCCCTGAGGTCCCCAGACCGATTTTGCGGGGTGGCAGTAGCCGAGCAGGGGGTAAAGGGAGGGGCCAGCGTGGAGGCAGGGCGACAGCGGCATTTCAGCCCATCCCCCCATAGGAGTCGGACCTACCACAGGCACCGCAGACGATCCTACAGGAGATGATCGCACCAAAGGTGCCTGAGTTTGGGGGGGCAGATATCAGCGTCGAGGACTACAACAAGGAGGACTTCGAGATCCTAATTGGGATCAGGGAGATGGAGCAGTTCCTCGATGAATAGGAGGCTCGGGAGCAGAATAACCTACGAAGGTCGTCTTCACGATCCACTGGGTTTAAGGTGCAGGTCCAAGGTAAATAAATTTTTTAATTTAATAAATTATTTATTTAAATTCAAAATGTTAACTTTGAATTGCAATTTATCTAACATGCGGTAAACTGTGCAGATGAGCAAGGGAACGTGTCGACGAGGAGGCTGGACGTGGCTGGTGTGAACAGCATGGACCGGACCCTACGAGTTATAGGGCTGTGGAATGAGGGCACTGACCAGCCCATCGACAATGGGGGTCACCTATTCAACCGCTTCCTGAATGACCTGGGCACGAATTGGATGCGATTCCCCCTTCACTTCAGGACGTGGAGGCACGTTCAGAAGGGGCCGAAGGACTAGGCTTGGGAGGAGGTGGTTCAGGTAATTAATAGTATTTAATTAATATTTTTTGTAATTAATTCTATTTAATTAATATTTTTTAATAGGATTTTTGTAATTAATGATATTTAAATGATTTTTTTGCAGCTGCGGTTTGCCATCCGGGCCAACCAGAAGAGGTACACCCTCGTGAAGATGGGTGACGGCTGGAGGAACAGGAGGAACCGTTTCTTCCACAGGGTGGATAAGGACGGGACGATGCCTCTGAAGCAGCTGATCGAGAGCGTCTCGGACGGCGTGCCGTCGAATGAATGGGCGGGTTTTGTCCAGTTCAGGAGGAGCGCTGAGGGGCAAGTAATGTATTTATTAGATTATTTATATACTTTTTGTAATTGTTAATTATTAAATTATAATTTCAATTTAATTATTTTTAATTTGAACTTTATTAATTTTAAATGTTTTTATTGTTTTAATAAATTTAATATTGTGTTTTTTCTAGGAGCTTTCTCAGAGGAACACCAGGATCCGTGCGTAGTAGACGATCCACCACACAGCAGGATTGAAGACCTTTGCTGTCACCTACAGTGAGCTAGTAACTTTTCAAAATATCACTGACTTTTAGTTGGTTATTTCATAATGCTAATTAATTGAATTTTGTAATTGTTTTAGGAGAAGAAGGCACAACAGGAGAACCGTCAGACGGACTATGGGGAGTTGTACGCCATCACACACAGACACCATGACGGGACTGTGACCTTTCAGCAGGCAGAGGCGGCCATTGTAAGTAATTTTATTATTATAATTTTTATAAAACCAACTTAATAATGAAAAATGCTAATTAGTAATTGTTCCATAAAATGGCAGGAGCGGATGCAGCAATCGCAGGCTGAGCTGTGACAGACTTAGGCCGAGGAGTCACAGGGGTCAGTGGACCCGACGGCTCCTTTGAAGGCGGGTCTGGCTCAGGCTGAGCACCCTGGACGCGTGTAGGGGATGGGGATAGGCACCAGACCTAGCATGGTTTACGGCAGGAGCGCCGCCTCTGAGGCTGGCAGCTCTAGAGGGGTCAGACATCCGAGGGACGAGTCTATTGACCAACTGCGGTCAGATTTGGAGCAACAGATGGCACAGCAGCAGCAGCAGCAGATGCACTAGCTGCATCTGCAGCAGATGCAGCAGATGTAGTTACAGGCTGATATGATCTACGCTCAGCAGACGCAGTGGTGTGATATCGCGAACAACATGCTCGAGCGGTCATGGTGTAGCCTGTTCCCGGATGAACCGCATCCACAGGTTCCCCCTGTCCCTTGGTACGTCGTCGTGACTACTACTCCTGCTCCTGCTCCTGCTCTTGCTGATGATGATGGTGCATTCACTCTGCGCAGCGGCCCGATCCAGCAGCACCTGAGGGAGCCCCACCTGAGGGAGCACAAGATGATCAGCCCCCAGCTACTTAGTTTAGGACATCTTTTTCTTTATTTGTTGTTGAAACATTTGTAAATATATATATGAGTTTGTATTTCATAACTTAAATTCTTATTGTGTTTAATATAATTATATTTATATTATTAGACCGCGTTGTAAAATTTATGAATTAATTGCAACAATATTATTTATATTTCTAAATTAAAAAAAAGCATATATATATTTATAGCAGTTTTAAATAAAAACCACTACAAATATATATAGTTGTAGCGGTTCTACAAGACAAACCGCTACAACAATATATATTTTTGTAGCAGTTCTACAATAGAAACCGCTACAACAATATATATTTTTGTAGTGGTTCTACAATAGAAACCGCTACAAATATATATATGGTTGTAGCGGTTTTACAATAAAAACCGCTACAAATACTCATCATTTGAATTTTGAAATTTGCCGCCTTTGTGCACATTTGTAGGGTTATGTTATGTATAATCGCTACAAATTAAAAATAATTTTTAAATTTGCTGTCCAACGGCTTTAATATTAGTAGCAGTTGTATACATATAATCGCTACAAAGACTCAACATTTATATTTTGAATTTCCCACCAATGTGTGAAAATTCCAACGGCTTGAAAATTGTAGCGGTTTTATATATATAACCGCTACAAATATTTTAGAGCTGTAGCGGTTTAAGAACCGCTACAAAATTATAAACGTTGGAATTTCAAAATATAAGGTTCTTGGCATTCGTCATTCTCTTCTCACTCATCTTCTTCTCTATACTTTCTTCTCTCTCACTAGTAGCTATAGATAAACAATAGATCAGGTTGCCGCGCAATTCTCCTGAATATTTGTACGGATTAAACAGTTTATTGGATTTCGCATTCACTCATGCCAGATATAACGGTAAGATCGTCTGTCCGTATCGGAGATGCAGGTTCAAGAAGTGGCATGCACGAAATGTTATGAAGGAACATTTGCTTGTGAAGCATTTCCCTGAGGACTATACGTTATGGGCAGTTCATGGTGAGAGGCTAGCATTAGATATGACAATGCTCTTCCTCGAAGTTCTCAAGTAGGCGTTCAAGTAGATGAAGATGATCCTGTGAATGATGCTGTGCGTGATGCGTTTGGATTTTAAGGCGACAACTTCAACGAAAAAGTGCGCGGTTCTGAGCCGGCTTTTATGGGGAATGAAGCAGCTTAGGATTTTTTCAACTTGATAGATGAAGCAAATCATCCTTTATATCAAGGTCGTCACAAATATTCTAAATTATCTTTCTTGATCAAATTGTATCATATCAAGTGCTTGTGTGGGATCACAGATAAGGGAATGTCGATGTTGCTTGACTTATTACAAGATGCATTCCCTGACGCTGAGATTCCCACAATGTTCTACGAGGCCAAGAAGATTATCAACAGGTTGGGGTTGAATTATCAAAAGATTGATGCATGCCCAAATGATTGTATGCTGTATTGGGGAGACGATTCCAGTAGGGAGACTTGTAAGAGATGTCACACATCGAGGTACAAGACAATTCGGAAGGGGAAAAAGCAGAAGAAGAAACCTGCAAAGATTCTCAGGTACTTCCCTTTGAAACCTCGCCTACAAAGATTATTTATGTCGTCTAAAACTGCGGAGCACATGAGGTGGCATGCCGTTGATAACAACCAAGGCGGTAAATTAAGACATCCCCGGGATGCAGTTGCTTAGAAAACGTTTGACAACGACTTTCCAGATTTTATGACTGACCCCAGAAATGTTTGGCTTGCGTTGGCGACCGACGGTTTCAATCCTTTCGGGAATCTTAGCACAAGTTACAGTATTTGGCCGGTAGTCTTAGTTCCCTACAACTTACCCCCTGGATGTGTATGAAACAAAGCTCTTTCATTATGTCTATGATCATTCTAGGCAAAAAGGCACCAGGCAATGACATCGATGTGTATATCCAACCGCTTATTACGGAATTGCTTGACCTGTAGAATGTCGGCTTGTAGAAGTACGACGCTTACAGCAAGACTTTGTTCAACTTGCGTGCAGCCTTGATGTGGACGATTAGTGACTTTCCTAGCCTTGGCATATTATCTGGTTGGAATGTGCATATTGGGTCGGCGTGTCCAGCTTACAATTTTGACTCTGACACAGTGCGCCTTCCCACAACCAAAAGTAGTGCTTTATGGGGCATCGGAGGTTTCTCGATGGAACTCATAAGTTCATATTGCAACGGAATCGCTTCAATGGGAAACCAGAAAAAAGAGGACTTCCTCAGACTTTGTCCTGTACAGATATCTTACAGCATCTTGAGCATGTTGACTTCGAGTTTGGAAAAAGCGATGATTCAGCACAAACTTGCCAAAAGACGCGCAGGACTTCGGCGCCTTAGCAGTGGAAGAAGATAAGTATTTTATTCACTCTTCCATATTGGAGATCTAATTTACTTTGCCACAGTCTTGATGTAATGCACATTGAAAAGAATGTTTGCCACAATGTGTTGTATACGCTGCTTAACAAACCTGGCAAGGCAAAAGATCACCTTCAATCGAGGAAAGATTTACGCGACATGGGAGTTCGTGAAGACGCTTGGCCAGATGAGCATGACAGATTTCAACCGGTAAAGTTTACCCTCACAAAACCGAACAAGGAAGTCTTCCTCACGACGTTGAAGAAATTAAAAGTTCCTGATGGGTATTGAAGCAATATTTCTCGATGTGTTAACTTGTAGGCTCGAAAGGTTGCTGGCCTGAAGAGTCATGACTCACATGTTCTTATGCAGCAGTTACTCCCTCTGGGTATAAAGAATACACTTCCTCCCAATGTTTCCATCGTTTTAGTGGAACTTTGTTCTTTCTTTCGAAAGTTGTGTTCTAAGGTTTTGATCGTTGAGGAGCTCGATCAGCTGCAGTCCAAAATTATTCTTACGCTTTGTCATTTGGAGATGATCTTTCATCCGTCCTTTTTTACTATGATGGTTCACCTTACAGTCCACCTCGTTCATGAAACAAAGCTCGCTGGACCAGTATAATATCGTTGGATGTATCTGATTGAGAGGTACTCATTTTAAATATGTGCTTTATTCTCTGTATTTAATATTTGCCAGTCGTCTTTTTCAGCCTTTTATATCAATTTTCTCATCTGTACTTCATAGGTTCCTTGGGAAATTAAAATCTTACGTAAGGAATAAGGCGTGGCCAGAAGTTTCTATAGTTGAAGGCTATATAGGGGATGAGGTGCTATATTTTTGCTCAAGGTACTTTGATGATCTTGAGACGGCTTTCAACCGCCCCCCTCGTGTTGACGATTGTCCTGATCCTGCGCCGACATCAGGAGAATTTATCCCTCGTGTTGGTAAACCAGTTGGAGCAACTGGGAACTTCAAACTAACGGCAACTGAGAAGTTGCAAGCACATAGACATGTCTTGATTAATTGCACTCAAGTTGAACCTTTCATACGGTAAGAATTGTACACTCACATGTTATTTGATTTATATCTTTCGTAGCATTTCTCACTTTCATTTCATTATCGTCTTTCCATTATTAATTGTAGGAAATTCAGAAGTCATGTGAAGAGTCAACTCAGGATCCATACACAGACATCCTCGAAAGTTGATAGGAGGGTCCACAGAGAATTCCTGAGTTGGTTTGCGTGCAGAATACTAAATGACCACAACCCATACTCACCAGATTTCAGAGCTCTCGCAATCGGCCCTCTTGATCATACAAAAAGGTTTACAGCATACAATGTCAATGGTTTTAAGTTTTGCTCGGTTTCATGGGATCAAGGATTGCAAACTCAGAATTCGGGTGTTTATGGCACATTTGGGACAAGGAGTTATGCGAGCAGCAGTGACGCCAACATGCAGTTCAGAGCCGTCCCTTACTATGGCAAGCTTCTTGATGTGGTTGAACCAAGGTACTGAAAACCGGACCGGACATTAAACCAATCGAGACACTGGGTCAAGGGTCAGTGGTTCAGATCGGGGTCAACCCGGGGGTCAGACCAGGAGTCAAACTGGGGTTAATTAAAAAAAATATAATTTAAATGTTTATATATACCATTTAAAAAACTACATAAGAGTTTTTTTTCCAACCAATAATCAAATATAACCTCGTGAACCTAATACCCACAAAAGTATCATTAAGTATATAAGGATTTTAATCCAACCAGTGCAAAACAGTAAAAATATTCCACAATACTTTTAAAACTCCTTGCAAATCAAAAAATTTCAAAGAAATAATTTTAAAAAAAAGACAAAATGACGTCGTTTGGGATATAAACAATTTTAAAAAATAAAAAAAATTGACAAATTGGTTCACCACGGGTCATCCCGGGTTACCCCAGTTTACCTTGGGTTAGACCGGGTCGACCGGGTCAGTTAGACCCGGATTTTTTGACCTCAACCAGACCGGTCCGACTACCGGTTCATCGGTTTCCGGTCTGAACCGGCCGGTCTGGTTCGGTTTTTAATACATTGGGTTGAACTTAATTATCAAGGCCGTTTCACCGTGACGCTGTTCAAGTGTTTGTGGGCAAATACCACTACTTCTCGGGGACTGACAACTGACGACTTAGGGATCACATCAGTCAATTTCTCACGGCCGATTCATACTGGTATTTCTCAAGATGATAAGCCATATATTCTAGCTTCAGAGGCACATCAGGTTTATTATGTCGAGGACGATAGGCACAGGGATTGGCACATGGTCGTTCATTTAAAGCCATGAGACCTTTACGACATGGGTGAAGGCGATAACATCACCTACGAGAGTGAGCCATTTCAGCCAGCCGATTTTGAAAACTACTTCCCTGAAGGCGATGATAATTTACCTCTACTGTGGTGAGTTTTTTTAAGTCCACATCATTTAAATTAAATTTTTTAAATTTAATAAAACATCCATAACAATAATTTTTCTCCATAATTTCTGTAGGGATGGCGACGATGAGTGATCAAATTCAAATTATGCTTTTCTCTTTAAAAAAAATGGAAAAAAAATTTAAAAAAAATTTAAAAAAAAATATTTGTAGCGGTTATTAAACCGCTACAAAAGTAACAATAACCGCTACTAAATAAAAACCGCTACAAAATCGACACATTAACCGCTACAAATAGTATGTGGATCCCTATAAATACCCTTACTACAACTCATTTTAAACACTCTCCAATTTATTTTCACCTTACCTTTCTTTCATTTTCTCTCATTTACAACTTCTTTTGTATGAGTAGAAGAGCTGAATAATACGATCACATATGGTAACAAGTTTTTTTTTTATTTTTTTTACAATACTTATTTCCTTTATATAAAATTTATTCTCACCATTTTTTTCTAGATATATTAGAATTGTATCTCATTTTCATCTATTTTTCATACACAATTACATTATATTAGACAACATAATAATTCCTTATTACCTACGTATCCCTAATAATATTATTAATATAATTTTTATACTAATCCAATTAAATTAAATTTATCCTTTTAATTTATTAATAAGCTAATTAAATTAGATAAACTAATAAAAAAAGAAACTAATTAATTTAATATTAAAAGAACAGAAACAAATGATTGTATATTTTTAAAAAAATTTTTAAATATTTGTAGCAGTTATTAAACCGCTACTAACAAACGCGCCTTTTTAAACTCAAATTAAATTTTTTGGTGCTAATTTTGAATTTCATAAAATTGGTAGCGGTTTTATAACCGCTACAAATTTCATAAAAATTCAAAATTAGTAGCGGTTTCTTAACCACTACGAAATTGAAAAAATGTCATTTTTCTTTTCCTGCCTTCAAAATTTCAATCTTTTTATATTTGTAGCAGTTATATAACCGCTACAAATATCTCTGAAAAAAATTTCATTCACGGAAATGTTGTAGCGGTTTTTTGTAACCGCTACAAAGTATGTAGCAGCTATGTTCCTTGAGTAGCAGTTTTATATAACCGCTACAAAACCGCTTGCAACACACGATTTAGTAGCGGTTTTCCTAACCGCTACTAATGTTGTTTGTAGCGGTTAAAACCGCTACTAATACCTATTTTTAACCGCTTCTGAATCACATTTTTTTCGTAATGGCTTTATTCCCCTTTCCCTTTTCCCTTACTTCCTTTCCCGTTTGTCTTCCTCTTTTGCAACTCTTCCCGTGCTCCCTTTCCCTGTGAAACTTCCCTCCCCGTCTTCCTTCCCTCCTCTTTCTCATAATCATATTTCTATTTTTTTCCTCTATCTTCTTTGACAAGATCACCGTACGTGAGTGGCACTATGAGTGGTCTCCCCAGCTGGTGGCACCGAGAGTGTTCTCCATTTCCGTGAGTGGCTGGTCTCCATTTCCGTCTCCAAAGGTTTGTCTCTCACTCCTACAACTTTGGACACAAATGCTTGTAACTGTTAATTTAAACATGATTATGATACATTGTCTTGATATGGAAAAGAGTTGTTAATTTAAATTTGATTATGAAACTGGAAAAATAGAGTAACTTGTATATGCATAGTTATAATCTGCTTCTAATTTGCTTGTTATGGAAAAGGAATGTCATTATGGCATACTTGTTTTTTTCAACACGGGGACGGTTAAGCTGGTTGGCTGGCTTATGATTATGATGGTTTCTTCTTTTTGTTCTATGACCGAAGGAACCTTCCATAAAGACATTACCGAAAACGAAGGATGACATTATTTACTATTTTATTATAAATTCTTATTATGTGCTAATAAAGAACTCTTTTACATATGAGCTAATATACCTATTTTCATGTATGAAATTTTCACATCAATTATGCCATAAAATAGCTATAAAGATGGCAATTTTTTTCTAGGGTACATGGATTCTAAGAGAACTCATTTCTTGTGATGGGATGAATTATACTTATCTAAAAATTGTGGAGGCTTGAAAATTGTTTTGTTGGAAGCTTTGAACTTGGCATGGGTTGCTTGGTAAAAAAACTCACAATGATATATTGTCCTGAATATGAATTGCCTTAATTAGTTTAGTTTTGTTTAAATTAAGCTGAGACGGTTTGTTATTTTAATTTTAGGATGTCTTACTTTTAAGGGAAAATGTTGCCCAAATTTTATTAAAAAAATAGTAATAGGCAGTCCCAGTGTTGACAATTATTCTTAACTTGAGTGTTATTAATGGGAATGACGTAGGTGGTAATAAAATGGATCATAGTTGGATGAATGCTTTGAGAACAAGTGAAGAATATGAGAATGAGGTTGAAGAGTCTATTGAATATGCTAGAAGGAACACTTCAGCAAAAAATAGGAAGTATTTTTGTCCTTGTGTCAATTGTTTAAATGAAAGAAGACATGATGTTGAAGTTATAAGGGATCACCTACTTTGTGATGGAATAAATATGTGATACACAAGGTGGATATGGCATGGTGAGGAACTAACTGATTGTCCGTCGCACAAGAAGAAAGATGTGGATGTCATAGATGAAGATAGAATGAAGAGAATGATTCACGATGTTGAGGTAGAATCCTTTATGCAGTCGCATGAATATGAGAGCATACGGAGTGATGCAGAGACACCGTTGTATCCTGGGAGTAAGTACACACGGCTGATAGGAACACTATATTTGGTTAACTTAAAAGCAACTTGTGGGTGTACTGATAGTAGTTTCACATTGCTGCTTGAACTATTGTGTGATATGTTTCCAGATGATAATGTACTTCCAAATCGTATGTTGAGGCCAAGAAAATCCTATCTACGATGGGTATGGAGTATAAAAAGATACACGCTTGCCCTAATGACTACATACTGTATAGAAATGAGTATGAAGGTTTGAGTGAGTGCCCTAAGTGTCAAATTGCATGATATAAAGTGAAGAAAGATGGTGGTTGTGGCGATGAGACAACTAAAAGGCAATCTTTAAAAGTTTTGTGGTATCTTCCAATAATACCATGCTTTAATCGTTTGTTTGGTACTACAAAAAAAGTGAAGAAGTTGACATGACATTCAGATGATAGAATATCTGACGGAAAATATCTTCGGCATCCGGCTGACTCTCAATAGTGAAAGAAAATAGATGAAATGTTCCCTGAATTTGGAAGCGAGCTGAGAAACCTTCAACTTGGGCTTTGTACAGATGGCATCAATCCGTATAGAATTCTTAATAGCACACACAGTGCGTGGCCGATACTCCTTGTAATATACAACTTGCCTTCTTGGCTTTGTATGAAATGTAAGTATATGATGCTTTCTATGATGATTTCTGAACCAAAACAGCTAGGAAACGATATCGATGTCTACCAGCACCTTTGATTGAGGACTTGAAGAAGTTGTTGGAGGAAGGTGTAGATGTGTTTGATACATATAAGAATAAGTCCTTCAAGTTACGTGCAATGATTTTTACCACGATAAATGACTTCTCTGCGTACAGAAACTTGTTAGAGTATAGTGTGAAGGGGCATAAAGCATGTCTAATATGTGAAGCAGACACTCACTTTCACTAACTTAAACATGTAAGAAAAACTGTCTACCTTGGTCACAGGAGGTTCCTTCCTAGGTTCCACCCGTATCGTGGGTTAAGAAAGCGTTTTAACGGGTTACTAGAGCATTGAATGGCTCCAAAGGCATTAACCAGAGAGGAAGTTTACAGTTGGGTCAAACGTATCAATGTCTTATTCGGTAAAAATCAGAAGACTGCGGGTGAGAAGAACATATGGAAGAAGAGATCAATTTTCTTTGATCTCCCATATTGGCGTAGTCTTGAAGTGAGGAATAGTATTGATGTGATGCACGTGGAGAAAAATGTTTGTGATAGCCTTGTCTGTATGCTTTTACACCTACCAAGGAAGACTAAGGATGGGATTAGTACGAGACTAGACCTTGTTGATATGGGGATAAGAGAACGGTTACATCTACAACTAAAAGATGATGGTAGGAGGGCATACATGGAGCTAGCAGCGCATACACTATCAAAAGCGGAGAAAAGAAGTTTGTGTGGATGTTTACATGAAATTAAGGTGCCACAAGGGTATTCTTCAAATGTGAGAAGGTGCGTGTCAATGGAGGATTTGAAGTTAGTGGGAATAAAGTCCTATGATTATCATGTGCTATTAGAGGCATTATGAAAGATGAAGTTCGAAGCACTATGACAAGATTGTGTGTTTTCTTTAATGCTATATGTAACAAAGTCATTGACATTGAAAAGATGGATGAACTGGAAGCTGAGGGTTATATTATATTGTCTCAATTAGAGATGCACTTTCCTCCTTCATTTTTTGATATAATGGTGTATTTGATAGTTCATTTGGTAAGGGAGGTAAGGCTTTGCGGTCCAGTTTACCTGAGGTGGATGTACCCTTTCGAGCGATCCATGAAGATCTTAAAAGGGTATTCTAAAAATCCCTATCGACCAGAAGCCTTAATAGTTGAAAGATATGTTGTTGAAGAGGGTATGGACTTCTGCAGCGATTATCTATCAGGGAAGAAGGAACAATTTCAGCATGAAGAAGGGAGAAGCAAGGGAACACGAGGATTGAAAGTGAAAACTATGCCTCGTGAAGAGGTGTTGCAAGAACACTTGTATATCCTGAATAACATGGATGAAGTTCAACCGTACGTAGATGAACATAGAAAGAGATTGAAGAACATAAATCCAAGGAAGAATGACATGCAGATTGCTATTGAGCAAAACAAGACATTCAAAGAGTGGTTTTAGGAAAAGGTTTTGCATGAGACCGGTATGTCTGAGACAATAGAGTAGCTAGCTTAGGGGCCTTTGTTTCCGATCATTACTTGGACCGGTTATGATATAAGCGTGTATTCTTTCTACACAAAAGACTAAGATGACAGAAGTACCATGCAAAATAGTGGGGTGATGGTAGAAGCTGAAACCATGCACTTTTCTAGTTTGAAAGACAAAAATCATATATTAGCATCCATGGCCTATTATAGAGTAATAGAAGAAATATGAGAAATCACTTACAACAAGTTCAAAGTTGCTTTATTCAAATGTAAGTGGGTTAGTAATAATGTTGTGGTAGTAGATCAACAATTTGGATTTAAATCAGTTGACCTTGAAAGAGTAGGTTATATGGATGAGCCCTTCATTCTAGCAAGCTAGGCGAAACAAGTGTTTTATGTTACAGACCATGCAAATAAAAAAATTTTCATTGTACTTCAAAGTAAAAAATAGAAGCATGATGATCCGACCTTCAACCTTGATGACACACCACCTTTCACAATTAATCCACCTACAACAAGTGAAGTAGAATTGGTAGATGATAAAGAATATGCTATAAGAAATGATCACGGTGAAGGAATATGGGAAACAATATAGAGTAATCTTAACTTAGAAAATAGTAATGTGTGCTGTTTGTTTTATAACTAGTTAGTTTATTCATTTAATTACAATTTATTCACCTATCTGACAATGATTTTTGTGCTTATAGGAATATGGACAATTTTAGTGATTCACAAAGTGATAGTGACAACAAAATGAATAGGCATGAACCTGCTATGAAAAGAAGGGTTAGGGGCAGTACAAAAATGCCTGTATTGGTATCACGTCATCACCATCAATAGGAGAGGTTGCATATTGACTTTGATGAAAATATGAAACCAATTGGTCCGAAGGAAGATCATTTCATTAGCTACTTAGGTTTTTTGGCTCGAAGTAAAGTTTGCATTATCTATGATAATTGGAAGTTGGTTCCACCAAAAATGAAAGAGTAACCACATCAGATCCTAGCGTTGTCGTTCAGGCCCCGCCACCTCCTTCACATCACAAAAAATGGAAAGCAGGGAGGATTAAGGAAGGGAAGTACGTAAATCCGACTGTTGCTGAGGTTGCCGCAAGAATTGTAAGTAGTTAGAGCATAAACACCAACTTTTTTTCATATTGGGAGTGCTTAATTTTCATTTACGATAACTTTTATGCTGCAGGATGAACTGGAAGATCATAGTAGCCAAGGTTCGTTCACTCCAAGTAGACGGATGGACATCTTGTCAACGGCGATTGGGAAGGCAAATCACCTCGATCATGTTCGAGGGGAGCCAGGGGGAGTTCGTGTCGTGAAGTATTTTGACCGAGCCTCACATTCTTATTCGTCACAAGCTGAACCCAGTAGGGAGCTTGTAGCCAAGATTCGCCAGGAAGTTTCACAAGAGCACAAGGCCAACCTTCATAACAAGTTCCGACAAGAGCTGTTGCCAAAGCTACGTCTTGAGCTGATGCCTGAGCTACAAGCAGAAATGATGAAGATGTTTGAACCGCAGATGGCAACTTCTGAGTATAGAACCCATTCATCCTCGGCCTTCCACAGCATCAAAGGAAGTTACAACCCGGTAGAGGAACCACTTGGAGACCCTTCTCCCACTCCAGCGCTGGGAGAACATGCCATCCTCACTTTGGATGCCCCACTGCTGCATGTAGTTGTAGATGCTCTCATTCATACACAAGCTACCACCCACCATCATCGGTTAATTCCACATCATTTACGTAGGGTGACTGTGACTTGTGTTCGAGAGGGGGAAGAAGGTACAGGCATCCTTATTCTTGATGATGAGGTTGCCACATTAGCTCAGGCGAGAGGATCTTTCATCCTTTGCCCTGTACATCTTATTGGCTCAGCAGCAACACCTCCAACGGTATGGAACTACCTTACTTTTACTTGAGATGTGTTGGCATCCTACTAACAATATATTTTTTTATGTTCTAAAAGAACGAACAGGAAGTAGGAAAATGACCCTTCTTAGTACGACTGCAGCAGATCTATAAAGGCATTTGCCAGATTGATTTGCATATGCCTACAGGGATTATGGGCCAGGAATTAGAGTATCCCTTCATAATTGATAAAGAAGATCTTAAACAATTCATTAAGTTGGAGGAGCTAGATATAGGATGGGACAAATTTGCAATCCTGTCATTTTTTTATTTCCCATTTTTTCCTTCATTTAGTTAAGTTGATTTTAACTAGCTAATACATTCATTAATTTAATTCTATTATAGCTTCTTCCTTTGTATATGCATTGACTTGCAAAGAGTTGATTTATATGGATTCTTGTCTCCTGCACATACGACAAGGAATAGGAATACAGTGCAAAAAAGGACGCACTATGTGGGCTTCATAATGGGAGAAAATGACTATTGTTGTTATCTAGCACCAATTGTTCAATGGTATGCATTTTAATTTTGTGTATTTGAGATTTTTTAATAAATAATTCCCTTGCCATCTAACTTCTTTTTAATCTATATATGTTGCTATAGTTACCACTGGAGTTTGTGTGTTCTCTGTCTTCAGTCCCATATAGTTTACTGGTTTAATTCCTTGAGTAAAAGACCAGACAAAGAAACTAAAAGCGTTTTCAATACGTAAGTTATTTTTTTGTATTTCATTGCTTCTTGATTCTTGACTTAAATGAATTATTCTAATTTATGTTGATTTTCATTTTAATGATAGGGCATCCCAGACGTATCGAACACTTGATGGGCCACGAGATCGTAAAGGTGGCAAAGACCCGAAATGGTTCTTTCCAAAGGTACGTAGTTTCAAATCAAGTTCTTTTGATTGACGGTCGTTTTAGATATGCCTTTATTGATTTAACCATTTGCTTTTGATTTATAGTGCCCTCAACAACCTAGTGGCTAGGAATGTGGATACTATATCTTACTTTATATGTTTAATATCATTAAGAGTGGCATTACGACATATTTTGAACAAATAATCGCTTCTTCATTCTTAGAGGATAATATTTTTGGTGTTGTAATTCAATGACAATTCATTCACTTGATTCATTATTTCATCTAAGCTTATTTTCTAATTTACAGATTTTTGACAATGAAGATGCCTACTCATATGAAGACATAAATATGATTAGAGACTTTTTGGCTGGACATCTTCTTTAATGTATATCAGAGTAAAGTTTTTAGTAGTTTATGTACGATATACTTTTGTGGTGGTTCTATATATTGTACATATAATTAGCATTGTTGTTGTTGGATATAGATTGTTGTGTAGTTTGTGTGGTTTGTTAGTTAATTAGTTTGCTACTCCTTAAAGTTATTGCATATAGAGCCTTGGGGTTGATCACTGTGTTTCAAGTTGTTGTTTTCATTCTGCTGAACTGCTGTTGTTTTATTTTGTTGTTTCCATCCTATTTCTGCAGTTTACATTTTTCAGACAGTGAAATCTATATAAAAAGGCCATTTAAAAAAAACTTTTAACATCCTTAAAATAAAAAAGGATGTGGGAAAGGTTTTAACGACAATTTAGACATCCCCAGTTTGGACTGGGGACGTCTAAAGTGCACCTTAAGCTTTAGATGTCCCCAGTATTAAGTGGGGATGTTTAAAGTCCTGCCTTTAGCCGTCCCCTATTTTACGGGCGTTATTGACTTTTTTTCTACGACCCTCAGATATATGTCCCTCTGTTTTCAGACGTTGAAAGGAAAAAAAAAAGGACGTTAAAACCATTTTTTCTAGTACTGTATTTCTGCTTCTCTTTTCCTTTTTTAATCAATGAGGGCAAAAATATAATTTCACATTTGAAATCTATATCACTAAAGTTTTGATGAAGTTTTAGATAGAAGAATCTACACTGGGATTTTTTTAATATTTTTTCTAGTCTTAGGGCCCTAAGTGCTTTCAATGAGTTAAGGTTATGTTTTTCCCCAAAGCTTTTGGCGTAGTAACTGTGGGTATTTGGAAGTTTTTGTTGCATTGATTTTGTGCAAAAATACTAAAAGAGGAGCAAAGTTATTAAATAACTAATTTAATTTTGACCATTAATTCTTTTAATAGTTTGGAGCGACATTGCTCTTTTTTTTTTTTAATACTTTCAGGGTAAATTCGATGCAAGAAAAACTTTTAGATACCCACATATTATAGGCAGAGACTTCCCAAAAAAAAATTGGGTCTTTAACATTTTATTAAAAAAGAAATAAATTTATTAAGATTACATTCTCAAAGCACATCTGCGTGACTGGATAGCCTTAAATCTTAAAGAGGATTTGAGTGTGGATAAATATGGTGATTGGTGCCTGCTTTGCGGTGTCTCTATATACAAGGTATGGACATGAAGAAATCAAGAGATTTTTTAGAGTGATTTTGGAAAACTTCATGATGCTACTAATGTTATGTTGGCACTACTGGAAGAATTTTGTTCAACAATAAGGTACAATAGACAGTTCTAATCCTAGTCAATTGGTTGGGCCAAATCTCTAGATTACCCCACCTTGTGAATAGGTCAAAATGAATATTTATGTTTGAAATAATGATTAAAGCCTTCAAAAATAGTTTTTTAATCATGATTTGCGGTATACAAGATAAGTATATGAGATGAGTTTTGTCTCAATTTATTTGAATAAACACTTTTATGGGTTTCAAACGTAATCCCAAACAAACACCTTAAAAGAAACGGGATAGCTGATTTCACACAAGCTCTTGGAGGATGGAGTGTTATTGAAGCAGAAGAATGTGCTATACCCAAATGTTTAAGATTGGCTCGTGACCTTAGCTTAAGGAAGGTCATCCTTAAATCAGATTCTAAAATTATCGTTGATATGATAAAGAGCCATGAGAACAGTCTTTGCAGCCTAATTTTCATTCGTATTCAGAACATACAAACCTAGGAATGGGATTTACATATTCATCACATTTTTAGAGAACAAAATAGAGTGGCTAATGCTTTAGCAAAAAGGGGATTATCAAATTCCTTATGGTTGGATGTGTGTCCTATCCTATCTATCTTAGTAACCTTGTTATTCAAGATTGTTAGTTCTCATCTAGTTTAAGGGTATTACCCTTTCTTTTATAGACTAATTTTTGGTATATTGATTCAGCACCTCGATATATTTTTTTAAATAACATTTAGTATCTAAATTAATTTTTAATGCAATTTTGCTTTTAAAATATTTTTTTAGTAATAACAAACACCTAAATTTTAAATATCAAGTGTTAACCGAAAAATACTTATTAAGGTTGGCGATACTTGACCTTGAAAGAAATAGACTCCCCCTAATCCAATTAGTGAAACATGGCAGCGTCTATACGATACACTAAAAAAAGCCAGTAAGCCACTCACACATCTGGAAGATTCACCATTCTTTCTAATTGTGGGCTTGTTTGGATTAGAGGTGAAAACTGCTTTTCCAATATGATTTAGAGTATACGAGGTAAATTTATGAAAGGAGTTTTATCTTGACCTACGTGAACTTACTTTTTAAACGCCAACTCAAACAGGCTAAGTAACATTAATATCCGTCACTTAAATGATAAGAATGTGACTGCTTCTATTTCTAGTTGTAAATGTAAATTTCAGTTTACTCTTTTATAAAGAAGTTAAATAAATTTAATAAGCTACTTAATTTTATAATATTTTGTGTATCATTAGATTATATATCAGTTTATCAGTTTGGGCAAAAAAAATATCAGTTTATAAATCATATAAATTAGTTTGGAGAAGAAATGATGGATAGAAATATTTTAAAATAATTTAATTAGTTTTTTTAATCTCTCTAAAATAATTAATTAAGTCTTATATTTAAAACATGAGCTTCACACAGAAACAAATAGTTCAGAACAATCGATAACTTTGTGCAAGATGGTCCAGAGGGAAAATGCCCTTGACTATGGAAATTTCTACCACTTGTTATAGTCAAAAGTTCGTACTCATCCAAAATAAAACACAGAGAGAGTCAAAAGTTTGACCTAAATGCTTTTTCTTTCTTTCCGCTCACCGTCGTCGGCGATATACGGGTCATTATACTGTGCTCCTCATTTATGCTCATCCCCCAATTTTTTGGGATGTGGGCCATTCTTTTTTATTAATTTTTTATTTTTTTTATTTATATAAATTAAATTGTATGCTACATTTTAGAATATATTTAGGGAAAATCGTTGGTAAATACCAAATAAGCAAATTAATTGCTCTTTGCCACCAACACAAATGGGATACCTAACTGTCATTAAAATTGAACGTAAAAAGACAAAAAAGCCCTTAGTTTAGTTTGGAAAGATCACACGAGGCAGAAGCAAACGATTAAAGTATATGACAGTGGCTTGTTTAGTTATCGTGTTTGGTGGAGTGCAGTGATGCGAGTCTTCTGTTGTTGCCGTCGATCACTTGTGGCGTCCGCCGGAGGTCCATCACTGTGGAGTCGATAGATCACTTTGAAGCCCTTCTGCATATTTCAGTTTTTGATGGAGGTGATGATTTCTATATTACTAGTGGAACTTAGTATTGTGCATTGCTGTGTGTGTGAGTATGGAAATAGTAAATATAATTGGGGGTTCCTTAGATAGTATGAGTTTGGCCATTATTGTGAAGTTTTTGATATTAGTTGATGGGAGTTTTGTATATTGTGTATCGTGTATCGTGTATTGCGTGTAATCGGTTTTGTTACCTGAATGTTGATGGAATAATGATTCTGCAATGGAGATTCACATGTGATAGCCATTATGTGCAACTGATCTCCCATTTTATACAGTGGATCTTTTCCATACGTGTCCAATGGCCATCCACGATATGTGCAAAGGATGATCCATTATATGCCAATGATCTTCCATTATGTGCAATTATCTTTCGTATTGGGTATTGTTGCCTGATTGTTGCTGGAAGTAATAATTCTTTTCTTTGTTGGGAGAATTGCCCAAAAATACCTTTGAGGCAAATTAATTGTTGATTGCTACCAAGTATGCAAGCGATCTTCCGTATGTGCAAGTGATCTTCTGTTTTGTTCAAACCATCTTCCATGTGTGCAAAAATCTTCCATATAAATGTGCAAAAAATCTTCTGTTGTGTGCAAAATATCTTCCGTTATGTGCAACAGATCTTCTATGGTAGCATTCAGCAATTAATTTGTCAAAAAGGTATTTATCAGTTTGGGTCATATTGCTTGCTGGTTTTGATGAAATTGAGTTCAAAGGCATCGTGTAGTATTGTCTTCGCAATGTTGAATGTTTTGATAAAAAATCTTCATTGAAGCAGTTCGACTGTGCATGTTTGTGTGCATATTAGTTTATTATAGGTGAAAGTATAATTACATATTGAATAATTTATTATAGGTTAAACATATTGTAAAATTTAGATTAGTTGACATTAAAGCCATATTGTTGCAGGTCTAGAGTTAATATGATGAATAGAGTACAAAAGGAAATTTATTGCTTCTTCCACATAGGTGGAAAGATTGTCACTAATCAAGGGAGGACTCAATATGTGGGTGGGAGAGCAAATGGAAGAATGGTAAGAGAAGGAATGTCGCTCAATGAGCTTAGAAGAACAATATGTTCATGTCTTGGTATTAAAGGTAAAACATTATAGTTAAGGGGCACACTGTTAACATTAGATGAAAACACTATTGTAGACATTGAGGATGATGAAAGAGTGGAACAAATAGTAAAATTTAATGACAAATGTGTACATTTGTATATAGTTGAAGACGTTAGTGAGTTGATTGATGATGAACAACCAATGATAATTTCAGAAAGGTAAGTTACATGAATATTTACTAGTGTTTTGAAGTAGTAGGGAAGAATGAGTTATTAACTGACAATAAATTTTGATGTAGGTTAGAGACCATGGAAGGATCAGATGGGTTATGTATTGTTGGATCGTCATCAAGTAGGATATCAGAAGATCTTCTATACGTAATTCAAAGTGCACCTACACCTATCCTCAAGCATGGTGCTGAGAAGTGGAAGGAATTGCTTTCAGGTATTCCCAAGAGGTTTACAAATGTTGTTGAGTTCAAAGAGGCACTGTACAAGTATAGTTTGGCACACAAATTTGCATACAAATATGTGAGCAATTGTGCAAGTAAGATGATTGTGAGATGTAAAATGGAGGGGTGTCCATGGAAAATTACTGCATATCAAGTGGGGGAGGGAAAGTGTTGCTTCTTATATGTGGTAACATTTGTGGAAAAGCATAATCACTCAGCACAGGATAATTTGATCATACATCACAAATCGATTGCCACCTTGACTGCTTCCATAATCAAAGATGGATTGAGGGGTTGTTTAGAGAAACCACCTCACGAGATAAGGCGTGAGGTTTATAGGGAATATGGTTTATCAATGTCTTATGATCAAGCATGGAAAGGTAAAGAGAAAGCATTGGCAAAGATACAGGGAGAGCCAGACCAATCATACATGTTGATTCCTTGGTATTGTAGAAGACTAATGGAAATTGACCCAAGGACAGTGGCAAAATGGGAAGCATTTGCTGACCATACATTTACTAGGTTATTTATCACATATGGATGTTGTGTGGAAGGCTTCTTGGGAGGATGCAGGCCGATTCTGTATATTGATGGAACTCACCTCAGTGGGTTGTACTGTGGGACCATGTTATCTGCTTCAGCACTTGATACTGATAATCAGCTATACCATGTTGCTTATGCCATTATGGGTGGAGAGACTAATGATGATTGGACATAGTTTATGCAAAATGTGAAAAGTATTTTAAACTCTATTAAGGTGGTGATTGTATCATATAGACATAATGCAATAATACATGCAGTCCGATATGGAAGATCATTGGCACAATGGACCATCTTTTGCACATGGGAGAGTAATTGCACAAAACGGAAGATCAATTGCACAAGATGGAAGATCATTGGCACAATGGATCATCCTTTGCACATGGGAGAGTAATTGCACAAAACAGAAGATCAATTGCACATTATGGAAGAGTAATTGCACAAAATGGAAGATCAACTACACAATATGGAAGATCAACTGCATATCATGGAAGATCAATTGCACATCATGGAAGAGTAATTGCACAAAATGGAAGATCAATTGCATAAAACGGAAGATCATTGGCACAATGGATCATCCTTTGCACATCATGGGAGAGTAATTGCACAAAACGGAAGCTCAATTGCACATCACGGAAGATCAATTGCACATCATGGAAGAGTAATTGCACAAAACGGAAGATCAACTAAACAATATGGAAGTTCAATTGCACATCATAGAAGATCAATTGAACATCATGGAAGAGTAATTGCACAAAATGGAATATTAACTACACGATATGGAAGATCAACTGGACATCATGGAAGATCAATTGCACAGAATGGAATATCACATACACAAAATGGAAGATCGTGTTTTGCACACAAGGAACATATTTTGTACGTATGTCAAACTTTATCGACATTTGGATGATCTAATGTTTAACAAAGTCATATATATACAGACAGTTTAGTTTGTTGCAAAACGAAATACAAACGTCCCTAGTTAAAGCAGTTAAAGCATTAATGTCACTTTGTCTTCTTATATCTCCAAACTTCAATGTTACGCATTATCCATTCCCGATGTTTGTTCTTCGCATGGGTAACTAGCCACCACACCACATCTACCCTCTTTTGATCCATGTCTTCCTGAACATAAAAGTTTTAAGTTAGATCCAATCATATTGTAACATATAAAGTAAAAATTTACTCACATCAAGCATTGTGAAATTGTTCCACTCAGGCCTTCTAATATTTTCCCACATTTGCAGCCACGATATCACATACATGCCACAGTACCATCTAGACAAAAATAAAATAGCAAAACATTAACATACAATGGATACATCTATACATACAAGAGTGTCCAACAATTTCAGTAACTCACACATTGCTCTGCTGTTGAACAACACCAAATCTAAAATCAAATGCAGGCTTGTGTCCATAGAGATCATGATTCTGGTGTAACCCCCTGCCTTAATTAGTGTAATTATAATTCGATATCACTTAATTAAATTGGTTTAGAGACCGTCGAATAGTTCAAAACTCATTTAAAACTCCCTTTTATAGTAGGGACTTTACAAAATTTTCAAAGCTTCTTTCCTATTCCGGTCTCAAATTCACTTATCGAATATAATCACCTGTGCAGTTAATTTACATTCATTTATATCAGAATATCTAATAGCAATCCCGGCAACCCTCGGGTTCCATTCATTCACTAGAAGGTTTACAATTCCCATATAGGGGATTACACAACTGTATTCAACTACCAATTACAACCCAAACATAATTTACAAATTCCCTGTCCAACAGGTTTAACCAACACATCCAAAATAAATGTCCCTACAGGGTTCTAACCGCTCCGGGTCGTACGCTTCTCCTTAGAGCCACTCGCCCTGTCTGAAAGGTTAGTTAAAGGAAAGAATGAGATTCAAGAGAATCCCAGTAGTAACAAAACATTTATACCACACATAAGCACACAGCATGTAAGCAAATCATCATACAGCAGCAGCAGCACAAATCACACTCCACCCCTCATCCCCTTTCTCCGCCAGGAAAGCACACCGTCCTAACCCGAACCGTTGTTAGCTACTCAGGGAATGTTGCGTGGTAGCGCATACACATAGCCTTATAGCTCATATAGCTATCTGGCTTTCACAAATGGCCCGTTGGCCTTCACAAATAACCTTTCGGCCCACATAATCACATATATCACACCTCATCCTTATCCCCTTTCTCCGCCGGGAAGGCACACGACCCTTGCCCGATCTGTTGTTAGCTACTCAGGGACTATTGGTATGACGGTGTTTACGTATATACACAAATGTCACAGCATACGTATTTCTCACAAAGCAATGATCTAACACACATACAATGCATCACATATGGTACAAAAGAAAAGTCACTACCTCGTTTCTTCCTGACGTTTCCTAGCTCAGTGGGCTCACGAGGATGGCAAATGTCGAATCCTGTAAACCCAAGTAGGGACAATCAATTAATCTCTTTTCTAAGTTCTTAATTCCATAGTACTTAAGTTGGTTATCATTTAGACTCTTTAGGTGGCTATTAGAGGCCTAAACATATACCCAAAGGGTTGGGAAAGGCTATTCCAAAAGCCACCTTTCAAAAGTGCAAAATACTGATTTTTGAGGGTTAGCCGCGGTCCACAAATCCACTGGCCACGGCCAAAAACTACTCAGAAACATTTGGGCCGCGGCCAATAAAATCCAGTTTCTTGGCTGAACTTCCAAAAATCATAACTAATTCAAGAAATATCGAAATAAGGTGATTCCAAAGCCAAATGAAAGATATTTAAGTCCTCTTTCTAGGAAAATTATTGGCCATTACTGGAAATCACCACAAAAGTACATAATTACACAAAACTAACCACTGTCCCACAACAGAGTTCAATTTCCATCCCAAACTTTGGACAACCATAACTCACAGTGCACAAAACGAAATGATACCAATTATATATCCATTTTGAAGCTTGGGATGTGAACTTTAAAACTGGAAATTTTCATATGTTTCCGACATCATTGGCCTATTCAAAACACCAACACAAAATGACTGCCCAGCACAGACTTTCAATGGACAGATTTTCAGTTTTTCACAATTTCTTCCAATGGTTCCCATTTTCATATTAAACAACATTCCCACACCAATTTTGCCCAAAGAATCCATTGGAGCCATCCAAACAATCAAATTCCATCCACATAGACATGTTCCACAAAAAACTTAACATGTCAACATAATATACACACAATCCACCACAATGCAATTCCTTCCATTCCAAAAATTCCAAATCAACTCCCATGGCTTAAAGACACAATTTAACACCACATTCTATACAACACACTAATCAATTCAAGCATCCAAATTAGACAAAAAATCAGGGCAAAAATTCGAAATTCTCAAAACCAAACCAATGACCACAACAATTATACCAAAAGGTATCAAATACTCACTACAACTTCTTTCCAAAGCTATTTCTTTGATTCTCCTACTTTCAAATCCCCACAAGTTCTCAAACTCCACTAATAAAAAATATAAAACCATAGGAATAAAGCTCTCAACCCCTTGAACAATATTAATAAAGGTGAGTTGAGCATTTAGGGACAAAACCTTACCTAAAACTCAAGCTCCTTCTTTCTCTTTCTTGCTTGGTCTTGGCGAAAATGGAGGAAAGGAGAGAGGTGAGAAGATGATGGAGAAATCAGAATTTTTGGGTGCAATAAGACCCTTGGCCGACTTGAAATGGAGGAGGGAAGAGAGAGTGGCAATTATTGACCCCTTTGACCTCAATCCATGGTTCTTGTGTTGACATGTGTCATCATCTTGCTTCTCCTTCTAAACACTCACCTAAGCACATGCACACACAATCCCACTCCTTTGCTTATTCAATCTTAGCCATTGATATCAATTACCAATGAGTTTCCTCTTTGGTAACTGTCCAATTGGTCAATGAATTTACCATTTTGCCCTTGATTGACACAATACTAACTAAACCATCACTAAGCACCTTTATATCACATTACACCACATTTACTTCAAAAGTGCTTAATTATCATTAATTACATCACTTTGAAGTTATTAATCCTTGATTACAATCTAGGATATTACATCTGGTGTACGAGTAAATCACAAAAATGTTTGCTCTGATAAATTGCAAAGTTGAGAGCCAGTAAGTTTGTGCATGACAATAAAACAATTGCACAGTTTAATTAGATGCAAGTTTCAATACCACTTTGTATCCTTTATCGTGCAGCTCATGCAGTGCATATGCGCCACCTGGAGAATTGTAGTTGGGCAGCAATGAATCAAGTAAATATACCGTTAATTTTTTCTTCACAAATACATAACAAAACCAATGATTATCCCGCACCACAGGTGCAAACACATAATCACAATCTGAGATATTATATCCCACTTTGTCAGAGTCAATGAATTTTGCATTATTGTCGATCTTCCAACTTTCAAGATCTGTCAACATGCGATCCTATGGAAAAAACCACAATTAATTTCAGTTATTTACATTGTCACCTGTTACCCATCCACCAAATAACATAGGAAATGAAAAAATAACACATTCTCACCATGAAAATCGGCTGGAATATATGACATCTAACACGTCCCCCATCACAATCTTTCTAATCTTCAACCAAAACATTTGCAATGAGTGTTACTACCTGTAATGACATTTCGTTACAGGTTTCCTGTAGGGTTAACGCTGCTTTGAATTAAATACTAATACAGTAATTATATGAAAAAGGCTCAAAACTTACACATTCGCTTATCCATCCCTGACGGTTAAGGCATAACAATTCGGTTTTTCGTAGAAAGAAGTCTTTAATTTCTAAATAGATTTCTTGACCAACCATGGGGTTTGTCCTACGAGTGCAGTAGTCATACAATCGCTCTTTTTCATTAGGCCTTCCTGCCTTCCCTATTTCTGACAAGAATGGTGAATGTATTGCAGGTTTGATTATTCTTTGAGACCTTCTCAGAGGCACCCTATCATCGAAGCCTACATCGGGAACTTCATGACAAGCAACTTCAACTTGGACATAGCTACAACTTGCATTGTCTTTTGTCCCTTGACTTTTATCCTCACTATCCCTTCTTTGCACATCAACATCTTCAACTTCCACATGGTTGTCACTTTCTTTGTCATCCCCAATAATGTTCACTCTTCGTCGTATCCCTTCTAATATGTTGCTCAAATTGTTTTTCCATATGTAACAACTTAGATGCAACAGTTTGAGCCACCTTTCCCATAATTCTACAATACATTTGTCTTGTTATCTGCAACAACAACACAAATAAGCAAGTACAATATAAAACTGCCAAATATGCTACCGGAATAACAAATTGTTAGCTCACCAATTCTTTAAATATTGTCACTTCTGGAAGGTGGAGTGTGTAGTCAGTGTCATATTTTGGTGCGTCACCCTCATGATTTGAGTTGGATCCTATGTCATACGGGATTGGTGGCACACATTTGAATAGAATCCCTTGCTCACTCTCATACTCCCGTTTCACGACTTCCTTGATTTTTGCATCGGTCCAAAACTGAATGGCACTGTTAGGCAATGGCGCATCTTTGGCCAGCAATGGAAACACTTGGAAAAACATTATCTACAGCAACATAAGTCATTTTACAACCACATAATAAGCATTCAATTTTAAACAATGTCAAAACATTGTAATACCTACCATAACAAAATAAATGCAACCTCCAATATATTTGCTTCTCACCCCTTCTTTTAATGCATTCTTGTACTCTTTGACCTCATTCATCAAGTCTGTGAGAACAAACTTATACCAATTGTAACCACCCAAACTTGTCATATTAGCACAAATAATTTTCAACAATCGGTTAGTAATACCTCCATTTTTAGGAGGAGATATTAACATCCCTAACGTGTACAAAACCAACAATGGCTCGAACATTTCTTCTTCTTCCCTTGAAGTTATCAATTCCTTTATGTCTGACAACCTTTTTCTTGCAAATTTTTCCTTCAACTTGACAAATTGCTCACTTGTTGTATCAGCTACCTCTATGATCTCACTCCCTTCATTAGGCAAGCCAAGTAAATCTTGTACATCCTTTGCAACTATTTGCCTCCTACGGTTTCTAATACATATTGAACAGGTTGCGGGGTCAATTGCTCTAACCAATTGACTGCACAGTGCATTAGGAATTTGTGTACATGTGAATTGTAATAATTTATCAAAACCAATTTTTTTAGCCTTGGCCCTCAACCTTGCATCACTTCTCACAAACTTTGCAAATTGCACAAATTGTTTTAGTGACGCTCGTGTTCGCACCTCCCCTTCTTTGATTGTAGGAGAACATCCTATACGATCTCTATCCTCCTTTGCCTTTTGGGCATACTTACTCTTTTCCTCTGTTGACAATTTTTTCCAGGCCTCCCTTACTTCTTTATCTGCATCTTGCATTGTCTTGTGTTTTCCTTCCCTCGTTTTATCAGACCAATACTCTCGCTTAAACACTTGTGCTCCATTCAACCTTGGCTTCACGTCTTTCTCTGCCTTCCTTCCTTTCCCCACTATTCTTTTCACCATGCTTGTGTACAAATTTTTAAATTGACAGGGGTAACTCAAAACACATGAACTTGAAAATGCACTCAACAACTGCTTACATCAAAAACTTTGCTTATCAATCTATTTCAATATGCAATATGCAGTAATTCCCAAACAGTAGAATTTTATTATCATGAATACAAATCAATCAATCAGCATAAACATGATATCTTCATGTGCTGTTTACTGTTATGATTCTTTAATAGACCATTGGGGAAATATAAAAATATTTGGCTAAGATACGACATATTTAATTGCAGAACCTGTTAAAAACCAGCATAAAAGACTTTGAAAGTGTAAGCAGCAATAAAAGACAATGCTGTCAGAAAAAGTGGCCAAAAGTGCATAATGATATTTCTGAAATTGTGAAACTATCATGCAACATAGTTATACAAAGATCCCAGAAACATATGAGCAAACACCAAAATGAGTTCAAACAAGAAGGAGAACAGAAACACTTGCCAAATGTCTGTTACATACCAATAACAAGTTTTGAATTGACATGCTTTGCAGAAAAGATAGGTTATTCAGAATCCATATTAAGTTGCAACAGAGAAGCACCATATGAACAAAGCATAAACTTCATAATACTTAATCACATTAAAATATACTTATAACATTCTTAGATAGATTAACTTAAAATTCTCACATTATTGCGAAAAATTTTCCGAAGGCCAAGGATAAAATTACACTTTGTGATGCATTTTCTTTTTGCTTAGCTTTACACCTAAAAGGGACTTAACCTGAATATTACTCATTTAATTTCTTAGTGCAATGGACAGATGTAAGAAAGCAAGTTCAAGTACCAAGTTGGACAGGTATGCTATGCACTAGGAGTTTACACATGAATAAAACTATTATTTTAATTGTTAAACACATTGGTTGGAATATTCAGAAGGGAAATTGCCATTACCAACTGAAGCCTAGTTTCATCAGAGGTTTGTAACTACTCCGAAATAATTTCTGAATCAAAGCCAGATATAATTGACTAACAAAGGCAAATCATATAGCTTCAAATACCCCTGGCAAGCTCTCTCATCTTCAACTACTTGCCATCCTTGCTTTAGTTATCACATGCATAAAAGATATTCTTAAAAAAAAAGACTACGAAGATGTAAAAGTCATCACTAACATATTAGCTATTAAATGTTTACAGTGCGAGCCATTCCTTCTGTCAACATCACCAAATTGTTTGGGAGACATAAGGTTTTAATCAAGTAAATGGTACCTTCCTTGAAATTAAAATGTATCTATCTTGTTAAGTGAGCTAGAGCCACTAGGCTTACATGCTCATATCCTTTGTAGCCCAATCACATGTGAACAAATACAAACTTAGGGGTAATGAGTAAGATCAGGATCCCAAGTAATCTCTCTTTATAATATCATATATGTTTCCAGATGGATTTAATTCAAATCAATACAAAGTATGCATGAAAGTCAACTGGTGAGCTAAGAATTTAATGATTTGGTTTACTTCTAATTTGACTGGTAAAGGGGAGATATAAGCAAGGTTTAATATTATGTAAATCTCATCTCAAACTAAAGCAAAGATTAACAAGAGAAATTGTTAGATTAGCTTGGTTTATTATTCTGATTTTCAATATAATATATCAACCCCAACAAGCCTTAACACTTACCCTTTATGCTATCAAATTCTTTTATCAGCCTTGTTGTTGGTCTGTCTAGAAACTCTTTTTCAGCGACATTAAATACAAAAACACCATTTAAGTCCTGCAAATTTTTCTTCTCCCTCTGCAAAAAGAAAAAAATAAAAATTAATAAGTTGGAAGGGGAAAAGGCTTACATAATTGAAACTTGACTTGCTACCAAACAGAAGTGTAAAGCCATGCACAAATCCTGATTTTGTCATCCAGCACAGTGAACCACAATCTTAAGAGTATTTGTGATGGGTTGATTTGAAGGTTCTTAATGATATATCACGAAGCATAAAAGGAAAACAGAGTACAGTAGAGTTCAAACAGTCCATGACATCTAAATATACTCCTATTATAATAAGCCTGCTCCAATTACATTTTGAAAGGGTTCAAGACAAGAAACTCAGCATAGTTTCAATTGAATTTTATCTCTTTAGAGAGCTCTACTAACTCTGAAATTCACTTCTTTATAAAGGAAAATTCTTCCACTAAACCATATTAAATTCAAAAGCCCCATCCTGTTGATTTATTTTAGAAAGCACCATATAAGTATGAACATTGCTAGTAAGTAAGGCATTCTAAATTATCTCACTGGATTTTGGGAGTAGGAAAATCCCTAGGATTCCAAGCTTCTTCACTACTTGCCCAAGAACAACCACAGACAGCAGACAATGGTGGACGGTGTCCGAAGGAGTGTGGAATGCAAGAACAACCTGATGACGCGGGGAACAAATTAAAATCCAGATGCAAAGGCAAACTGAGCAAATCATTCTCACCAGATTTTGGGAGTAGAAAAATCCCTAGGATTCCGACCTTCTTCACTACTTGCCCGAGAACAACCACAGACGGCAGACAATGGTGGACGGCGTCTGAAGGAGTATGGAATGCTTGTTTGACGAAGATTGGATCTGCTACACTGTACTCACACATCGAGTTGCTCTGCCTTTTCTTCTTCCTCCCTCCCGCCTAAAATGATGTTGTCAAACTAAGGGCTTTTTTGTCTTTTTAGGTTCAATTTTAATGACAATTAGGTATCCCATATGTGTTGGTGGCAAAGAGCAATTAATTTGCTTATTTGGTATTTACCAGCGATTTTCCCATATATTTATCACTTTCTGGCAAAAAAAAGAATATATTTATTATCTGATATATTAAATTAATTAATTTTTAATACTATATTTAGAAATATTTTTTCTATAATATTAATATTTTAAATTGTTTTTTAATAGTATCTAATATCTGAAATATTTTTTTAACACCAATATTTTAGGTTAATTAATTTTTAGTGTATATAATAATTTTTTTTAAAAAAATAAAACTTAAAATAACCTCAAATCGGATGAGCATTACCTGCTCATCTTTTGGAAACGTGGATTCGTGATATACACCCGCCGATCGGAATTGCCTTTTCAATGACAGAAATGGCGGCGTCTTCTTTTAGGTTCAATGCGGTTTTCAGGTCATCTCCTGAAAACTTTCACTTCTCGCCCAATAAATCATCTAGGCCTAGCCTTGTCAGGTGTTCAGCTGCCTCCCCCACTTCCAAACGCAATTACTCCATCACTTTACTTCCCGACGATGGCATTGGTCCTGAAGTCACCACTGTTGCCAAGAATGCTCTCGATCTTGCTGGCTCTCTCGAAGGTTCGTTTGAATCGCTAATGCGGTCGCTTATTTTGTGGGCGAGAGTTGAAAACACCCTCCTTTTGTCCTGTTTCGTCTCCTAATTTTATCATCTTTGATTTGTGCTCCGCAATTTAGTCTTCATGTGATTCTTGTATTTGGAATTTGATGATCTCCCATTGCTTGTATTGAACCTGCTTCTCTCTGGAAATAATAGTGTTAAGCTCAGTGGACTAGCTTCTTTCTTGTTTCGTCCTCTATAGAATTCATACAATAAGGTGACGCATTATAAGATGAAAACAAGTAGTTCTGTAATTTCTTCATACCAAGCATTATCCCTCTGTGTATCTACTTTACCATTACCATCTGTTCCTTTCTTAAATCAGGGATTAAATTTAATTTCCGCGAGATGCTTCTGGGTGGAGCTGCATTGGATGAGACAGGAGTCCCATTGCCAGATAAGACATTATCTGTGGCAAAGCAATCTGATGCTATTCTTCTTGGTGCAATTGAAGGGTAGCTATCCTTTTCACATACTCATGTTTGGAATTTGACACTAGATAACTTTTATCCTCAAATTCTTCTCTGTACCTGACATTATGTGTCCTTTCATTGAATTACTTAAGGTATAAATAGGATAACAATGAGAAACATCTAAAGCCAGAGACTGGGTTGCTTCAGCTGCGGGAAGGTTTTAAAGTATGTGCCAATTTGAGACCAGCTATTGTGTTCCCGCAGGTAAAAGTTTACCTCCTCCAATACTTGGAAAATCATTTTATTGGATATTTAGTTATAAGATTTATGGAATATGTAATATCCTTTGTTGGCTTATGAAATTTGAGATACAGGGAAATTTAATTTCCCATATATCTTATGCCTAATATCGTATGAGCAGGCATGTAAATAGAAGCCAAGTCTCTACCTTTGCTATCAAACACATACACACAACATTTGAGAAGGATTTCACTCGCTAAGAACATAGGTCCACGTAACGAAAAATTTCTCTCTGTATGCAATTATTTCAGTTAATATTCTCTGAAATCCTCAGGTTAGGCTAGGATTTTGGCCGAGTTCAAGCGTAGTTTCTGGCGAAAAATATTAGCTTTATTCTGTGCAACAGTTATTGAATCATCCAATCTTATAATACCATAGAGCACGAAATCTTGTTTGATATTATATATCAAATGCTAAATGACATCCTTTACCTAGCATCTACCATTTTGTATTACTTCAAGTTCGCCCTAGCGTTCTATTAACTTCTGTTTATTGTCCTGTAGTTAATGGATGCCTCAACTTTGAAGAGAGAGATTGTTGAAGGGGTTGACCTCATGGTTGTAAGGGAACTCACTGGAGGTCTGTCAGGCTTTATTGACTGAGTACAGTGGATTTGATTTTCTTTTGTGTTCTTTGAAATAGTAATTGTCAACTATTTTAACAACTTTTAAATTTAATTGCTTATTCTTCATTCTTTTTCGATTTTTTTTTTTTAATTTAGAAATACTGTAGCTAAGTTATAAGTAACTAAGTTTGTTGCTGTGTTGTTGAATTAGGCATATACTTTGGAAAACCCAGGGGCTTTGGTACTGATGAAAATGGTGAAGAGACTGGCTACAATACTGAGATTTTTGCTGCATATGAGGTATCTTACTTTGAATTAGGCATATACTTTGAAAGCATAATTACATTTGGTGTCATAAAGTTTTAAGTCTGTTGCCTGTCTGAAATCATGCATGAAAGTACTGTCTATAGGGTTCTTTTTGCAAGTGAGTGTATCTTCTCTTAATACTAAAATTGATGGGTCTATGCCACCAATGAAATGAAGACACATCTTGGCAGTTCTTTATAAACATCTGTTTAGATGTTCTGCTTATGCCTGGGGAATATTGCTGGAAGCATTTGAGATTGGGTTAGGTCAAATGCAGAATAATTGGCATCACATGAGTCAATTAGTGTAACTTTTAAATAAAACTCAAAAGATTCAAGTTATATATCTGCAAAATTTTATGGCTTAAAAATAATTAAAACTTGCATGTGATTTGGCTACTAGTGAACAGTAGTGAGGAAAAGATACATGTGGTATATGATAAATTTGTGTCCTCTTCTAACATATGTTAATGAGTTTGGTGTGTCTATATTTTTCAGGCATCAATGCTCTGGAGGAGAAGAGTTATGGCAATAGCACAAGAATATCCGGATATTGAGCTCTCTCACATGTATGTTGATAATGCGTCAATGCAACTAGTTCGCTATCCCAAACAGGTCTGCTTATGGAGTATGTTAGTATAACCTGAGTTTCATTTCAATTTAAGCTACATTAAACGCAATTCACAGAAGGAAAATACTGAGTTAAAAAATTGCAAGAGTTACAATGTTTGATGCTGGACTTTGCAGTTCGACACAATGGTAACAAACAACATATTTGGGGATATATTATCAGACGAGGCTGCAATGATCACTGGAAGCATTGGGATGCTTCCTTCTGCAAGTCTTGGGAGTTCGGCATGAAAAAATTATCATTATAATGTAAGATCATGAGTATGTTTAAGGTGAGTGACTATCTTTTCAACCTGACCATATTGGGTTTTGATTGGTTTAGGGACCTGGGCTTTTTGAACCTGTACATGGTTCTGCACCTGACATAGCCAGACGGGTTGGTTTTTTAAGACTTTCCATTTTTTGTTGTTTATCTTTACGCGACATCCATTACAACCGCATAATTATCTTTATACAGGACAAAGCGAATCCATTTGCTACTGTTCTTAGTGCTGCTATGCTTTTGAAGTATGGCCTTGGAGAAGATAAGGCTGCCGAGAGAATAGAAAAGGCAGTTTTGGACACCTTGAACAGGGGATTTCGAACTACTGATATATATTCTGCTGAAACGGTAAGCATGCCTGTGAGACTCTTGGCATTAATGTCAAGAAATATTTTAATGGCTCTTAAATAGATTTTTTTTTAATTTTTATTTGAAGGGGCAAACACTAGCAGCCTGAGATTATAAACGGGATTGAACTCATTACCGGCCACTTACAGGGAAGCTTTTATGCCACTAGCCTATAAGGCCATTAGCCGCACTTAAATTGACTAAAGAAGTCGAATGCCTACTATGTTTCGTCACTTTACTCATTGTCTATCAAGTCATTGATATCTCTACGTGTCTCTTTATTAAACTCCTCCAGTCCTTAATATAGGACCTAATTGAAAAGTTGATGTTGGTCCTAATTGTAAGACCAATTTGACATATTTATCAATTTTTTTCCCCAAATTACCTCTATTGATACTCCTTCAAATAAGAGAGTGTGAGGGAATTAAGAAAGATGATTAAAGTATTTTAGGAAAAACATGTCATATTTATCATAATTAACTGACTTGTCTAACTTCCTTAATCTAATTAAATTAGTTAAATAAGCCTTGCGTTAAGGACCAGAGGAGTATTATCTATTCTCTTGTTCTTGTAATTCTTATCTTTCTGCTAAATGAACTTGATTTGCACCGTGTGATGCCTGCATTGTCTGTTTATGCAGAAACTAGTAGGATGCAAAGAGATGGGTGAAGAGATAATGAAGTTAGTCGAATCGCAAGTTCCTGCCGCAGTATGAATCAGACATAGATATCCATCCATCCACAAAAATCAGGATGCTTTGTTTCTTCCTAGTAATTTTGATCCTTTTTGAAAGTTTTTATGGTCCATATCGATCCTTGCTGGAAAAAAAAGTGTTCTCTTGATCTGGAAAATGTTCAATGGGTCCGGGCTTTATTGGCCACATACAGTAGACATGAAGAAACTGTGTCTATAGGTGGAGCATCCCATGTTCACTTCGTACATCTTTCCCACCATATATTGTCACGCGTTATTCAGATATTCATTGTAAGGAGGACCCATATTGTTCAAGTTCGTTTCATGCCTGGTCATAATTTGAATGATTGCTATACGACCGCTCAGTGTCCTATGTTAGGAGCATCACGTTTCCTTAAAATATCTCAGGTACGATTTTCTCCTTTTTTTTCATATGCCAATCTGACTCATTCAAGTATTATGGAACTCAATTGATTGCATTAATATGGATTTGAAGTCTCGCGCGTGGAGTCTGACTTAGTCACTTGCCAGGATACCTAGCCCCAATTGAGAAGGACAAGGTTCAAGAAAAGGCATCTGATACCAGGCGTTGGGGCCTCCCCGTTTTCTAAAAAGAGACCTTTTTTATTTTATGTCTTTGTATTTATTATTTTTCTTTAAATTAATTTATTTAACTTATAAGTTGATATATAATTTAATAATAAGCATAAATATTTTAGAAATATTATGTAATATATATTACAATTAAATAATTTATTTAACTTCTTTAATCTCCACAAATTAATCAATTAGATCTTATATTAAAAATCATAAGTATTACTTTATAAAACTAAGAAATCATAGTCAAACCTTGTACCAAGTTGTTAGAGCAGGATGAAAATCAATTAAAATACACTTAACTGGGAAATTAATTAAAAAGATTTGAAAATTTTGGTCTGAAATAAACAAATTAAATACATGGATCAGACAAAGCGAATACAAATTAAACTAAACGAACAGCACTGCGAGGGTTCCTCAAAACTTTCTAGTCCCTTGAACAAAAAATGAGCAATTTTCTTCAACACTTCCTCACAAGGCCATCTTCAATAATTCAACGTACCATTCGACACAGATATATATATATATATATAATCTCTGATTCCATAATAATTACTTGGAGATAGCTCGTCTCAGGCTTTTCACTATGCCACTCACTGTTGAGTTGAATTCCTCCCCCATCTGCAAAACACAAATATTCATATTTAAAATTAGGGGATTTTGAGCCTGTAACATGAGCCTCCCAGATGTTGTTTTTATTATTAGATTTTATATAAAATAAATAACATCTTGATATCTCAAAGACATCCATAGTTTTGAATCTTTTTACAATTTTTCAAAAAAAAACCTCTAAAAATGTGCAGTTTTATTTTTTTAAAAAAATTGTAAAAAAAGTAAAATAAAATCACACCATTTGATCGGCATGAGATGTCAAGATGTCACTCATTATACATAAACTCTAATGATAAAGAAAAAAGAAAAAATATTTAGAAAATTGATGTATTATAAAGGGCACTAAAGAGCATTAGACAAGAGTAATTTCTTAATAAGTATGATTATTAGTTGAACTACTTGTGTGTGTGTGAGAGAGAGAGAGTACTCCTTTCAGTTTTATTTATAAGACCAAAAATGGAAAAATCTCATTAGAGTTTCAAATAACTCTTTTCGGATTCTTGTAAAAGAGACTGGAGGGTATCTGATTTCTAATTCACACAGACACACAACAGGGCATTATTACTAATGGGTGTACCTGAGCAACGATAGTGATGTCAAGAGTGAATCTCCCAAAAGGCAAGACACTGCTGCTTATAACAGAGAGATGAAGATTTTCAAGCTCAGGCAATATCTTGTTCATCATTCCCTTCTGCTTCTCACAGTGAATTATGATCAACACCTCATTATCCGAAAACCTAGCCTTCACCTCTGGCAGCGACGCCTCGTACCACTCCTCCCCGCCCGTCTCACAGCACGACGACGACGATGAAGAAGAGCCGTCATTGTAATAGTTGCCGTTATAACCCCTCGCCGCCGCCTTCTTCCCGCTCGCATTGTTGCTCTGCTTCTTCTCCAGCTCTCTCACTCTCTCCTCCAAATAGCTCACATAGTCAATAGCTTTCTCCAGATTCGTGTTAACGTCCATCTACAATTCATCATCAACCTCTCTTCATTAATAAAATCAATCAACCACAAACAAAAATAGCAAATAAAAAACATATCATCATCAAAAGCATGGAAATGGAAAACTTATAATATAATTAATTACAGTACCTGTTGATAGTATGGCCAGTTCTCTCCCGATCCCTCCATTGAAAAGAAGATATATGGATATGGATATGACTTCTGATTTTCTGGTTGTGTGAGTGTATGAGTGTATGTGTGTGTGTGTATATATCTATGTGGTTATGGAGAAAGATAAAGTTTTGAAAAAAGAGAAGAAGATCGAAGAAGAAGAAGCTAAGTGGTTGAGTAGTGGTGGGGTTGAGTATGTGTCAAGTGGGGAGATATATATATATATATAAGTACTAAAATAACACATGAAGTTGAGAGCTTTAATGTCCCTTTAAGCAAAAAATAAACAGAGGAAACGAGACACGGAAGCTTGTGTTTTTAAAGTTTATACCAAAAAATTCTGCGCTCGCTAAACATGCAACGCGCATTTCGACCGTCAGATTCTGAGGTTACACGTGTCAGACATCTAACCGAAAGAATGGTCCACCAACTGAGAGCATTAAGCAGAGTCGTATGCTCCAGGTCAATCCGGCGACGATGGTCCCACGTATATCCTATATTTTTTTACTAACATCCAAGGCGCTTCATCTTTACACGAAAGTCGTGAATCGCCTTAGTAAATATTTAAATATATAAAGGTACCCTCGTTACTCCCTAATATAAAGTACAATAGACTTTTTTTTTGTAAAGAGATTAAAAATATTAAATAAGTTACTTTAAAATATTTATACTTATAAATTTTGCTACAAACTAATTTGCTTGAATTATAGTGCTAGTTTGTTTTGGCGTTTGCATCAGTTAATTGGATTGGAACCGTGTAAAAAAGGATTTGAACAGTTAAAAAATTAAAATGGGTGTTTGTTTCAGCGATGGGGTTTAAGGTAAAAAAAGTCATAAGTTGGAAAAAGTAATAAGCATCAAAATGAAGCTTATTGGAGTTTATGTGTGTGTGTAAAATAATATTGATAGGAGTATTTTCATATTTTTGGGGATCAATGAAGTACTCAAAATCACTTCTAATCACAAAAAATTTTCTATGAAAAATGTTATAAATAATTTTCTCTTTCTTTAGATAGTAATCTTCTGCTAATTGGAGAATACTTTGGGATAAGAATTTAGGTAAGTTTTGAGTTTTGTCAATATATGACTGTAGAAATATAGAGAATAATTAATAATTAATTTTAATCAGTTTAGATTTATTATTTAGTTGTTTGATGATTTTATAATCAATTTCTTTTATAAACATGTCATAAATTAGTTTCTATATGGTGTTTTTACCTATTAAATTTAGTTTAAATAATTTATTTGGATTATTTGAGGTATTATTGAGGTTTTAATCGGTTTATTTTGTTAGATTTTGAGCTATGTGAAAATATGAATTAGGATTTAATATTTAAATTAGAGTTTGATATAATTTATAAAATTTAAGCTTGAGGTGCACAATAAAAAAGACTTTTGGAGTGTGCCAATTTAAATTAGAGTTTGATATAATTTTATTTAAAATTGTACCATTGCCAAATTTTCAAATTTAATTTTTGAGAAAATTGTGAAAAAATCCCTTCATGTATAGATATCTTTCCAGGTCCCATTTGGCAATTAAGTTGCCAATGAGGGCTTTTTTCACAATTATCCCTTCAATTTTTCATTTTTTATAATTTTTACAATTTTTTCTCTTAAATAATACAAAAGCCACTTATGCAAAAGCCAAACCAAACATCATTCATTTTTACATAAGTTATTTATCCAATCGCCAATCCAAACACTCATCATTTTACCCAATCTAACTTTTTTTTCAATTTTAAGATTCCATAAGTCTAAATAAAAATAAGTCACTTATCCAATCGCCAATCCAAACACACCCATAAACTACTATATAATATAAGCTTATTTGGGATGACTTATAAAGAGCTAAGTGATTTTCACAAAAATTGAGATAAAACTTCTCTCACATACTTATTTCATATACTGTAAATTACGATTGAAAAGCTATTTTTGAAGCTTTCAATCGTTATGTGCTCGTTTGAAATAGTGATTGGAATGCTTAAAAGCAGCTTTTCAATGATGATTTACGGTATACGAGATAAGTATGTGAGAGGAGTTTTATTTCAATTTAAGTAAAAAATAACTTATAAGCAAAATCAACGCCATAACAAATTCTAAACAAGCCCAGAATGATACACAATATATGATACGATTAAATAACTTATTTAGCTTCCTTAATCTCTTAAAAAAAAGTCTAACTCTATCTTATATTTAGGATCAAAGGTAATATTAGATTTTTTAAAAATATTTTTAAAATAATCATATTTTCAAAATTTTAATTATTTTAAGAGAGCTTCTTCCTATTTATATAATACTAGTTAGCTTTAGTAGTCTCGTTTTTTTGTTGGGTTATACATCAAGTACTCGTTATACTAGTAAAGGATTTGAGCTCACGACCATAAACTTAAGAAGGACTTGCGAGATAAGTTTGGTGTAATTGAGTTACAAGCTCTAACTATATAGTAGTGCTGATTAACTAATAAATGAGTTGGGTTTTATGAACTTACAAAAATCAAGACATGTTTCATTGTTCAAAAAATAGTTATAAAGGATGTGATGTTAAAAGCAGAGAACAAAAAACTGAATCAGACCGGCCGGTTCGACTGATTGAACCTAGAACCAGTCAGTGATTTGGCCTGGTTTAATCATTAAACCGTGAAATCTGTTGGATCAGTTTGAAATCGGTTGGACCGGTCAGAACCGGTGGTTCTACTGGTTGGACCAGTTTCATTGTTTTTATTTTTTAAATTTTTATTTTGTGCTTTTTTTAGGGGAAAATGAAAGGTTGAAGACTAAAATGAAAAGAAAAGTGGGTAAAGAAAGAACAAATCTAAAAAAAATGAAGAAGATAATGAAAAAAATTATTTAAAAAGATATAATAATTATAGGAAAGGAGGTATCATTGCATAAGTATAGGCATTATAACTAATACTAATAGATTTTAAACCCTTTTTTTTCTAAAAATCTTCATTTTTATCTATAGAAGTTTAAAAATATATTAATATATATTGTCACTAATAAATTATAATATTTTAATATGACCGGTTTAACTATCAGTTAGACCCCAGTTGACCCATTAACCCTTAAACATATGCTGTAACTGGTTCATTGCTCAGTTCAGTTTTTCATTCCTGGGTTAAAAGGAAGTAGAGAGAATTCGAAATGTGGGAGAATAGGAGGATATCTTTATTCATCGTATAAAGCCTTTTAAATAGGCATGTTACATGCAAAGTTACATGAGAATAATTAAAAAGAAACCTCCACACTTAAAAAACTTCATTACCACTAAATGCATAATATATGTGGTAGTGAAACTTATGCCATGAAACATAAAATGGGATAATAACTTGGCCTAATGTGCATCAGTGGGTAATTGATTGGAGCTGTCATCAAGCTAAGGCATGTACTAACAAATTAATTTTCCAACAATCCCTCCCTTAAACTAATGTTTGCAAACATTAAGTTTAAGAGAACAAGGGTTAAGTCCTCCCTTAAACAAAATCTTCTATAGAACACATCCTAAGCATTTTTTCTTGGCTTCACGAACAGAACTTGTTTGAGTGGTTTGTTCAAAATGTCAGCTAGTTGTTCTTCACTTTTGCAAAATACCAAATCAATGATACCATCATTGCAAAGGTCACGCAGAAAATGATATCTCACATCTATATGCTTGCTTCGTCCATGCAGAGTTGGATTTTTGGAAATTTTAATTGCCGAAATGTTGTCACAATAAATTGTTGTCAAACTTTTTTGTTGACTCTAAAGTGTTTCAAGCAATCTTAATCATATAGCTTAACAAAAGCAGGCTGTTGCCGCAACAATTTCAACTTCTGCAGTCAACAAAGTAACAATTGGTTGTTTCTTTGAAGACCAAGAAATAGCTCCATTACTCAACATAAAAACAAAGCCTGACGTGCTTTTTTTATCATCCAGATCTGCAGCATAGTCATCATCAGAAAAGCCACAAAAATTTCCTTTTGGGTTAACCTTATAAAAAATTTCAAATTTAATGGTGCCTTTCAAATAACAAAAAATCGTTTTTACAGCTAATAGATGATTCTTAGTTGAATTTTCCATATATCAACTTATAAGACTAACATCATGCATGATGTCTGGCCTTATGGAAGTGAGATACATTAAACCTCTCACCATTTGCTTGAAGAAACTAGCATTAACTTTCTTCCCTCCATTAATCTTCACCAATTTCAAGTCACACTTGGTTGAAGTATGAACAGGATTGCAATCCCTCATTCCAAACCTGTCCAAAATCTCAAGGACATATTTCTTTTGTGAAAGAAATATTCCAGATGGTGTTTGCATAACTTCGATGCCTCTATTTCAAATGGTTGTGCATTTGCAGGTGCTGGTACACCATTTTCTACAACCTGCCGGTATTCCTTGGATCTCAAGAAGTTCTCTATTAGTATGCTCCAATGATCATAATGACCATCAAAGTGTGGAATAAATGGCTGCGCAAAATTAGAATTTGAAGAAGACATATTGTTTCAGCAAACGAAAAACAACAATTATGTTAAAAAAATAACAGGAGGAAATATAGTATTGCGATCTTTTTTTTTTTTTTTCCAAAAAATATGCTCTATCATAAAACTAGCTTTGATACCACTGTTAAAAGAAAGTAGAGAGAAATGTGGGAGAATAGGAGGATATTTTTATTCATCATATAAAGATTTTTAAACAGGCATGTTACAAGCAAAGTTACATGGGAATAATTACAAAGAAATCTCCACACTTAAAACTTCAATACCATTAAATGCATAACATATGTGGTAGTGAAACTCATGCCACGAAACATAAAATGGAATAATAACTTGGCCTAACTTGCATCATTGGGTAACTGATTGGAGTTGTCATCAAGCTAAGACATGTAATAACAACTTAATTTTCCAACATGTTAACCGATTACCTACCAACAAATTAAAGTATTCACATGGGTGGGAGGATTTAAACCTACTTTCTTATAAAAGATGGGCAATGACACTAATACAAAAAAGGGTTTTTAGATCGGATCATTTAGACCGGTTATATCGGATAAGGTTTTAAAAATATCACTGGTGAAATTTTTATAATTATGATAAATTTTAAGACTGGTTATAATAAAAACCGGTCTTAAAATATATACAATTAAAGAAAATAAAAATATGTAATATATTTTCTAGACCTGTTCTATATATAACTGGTCTAGAAAATATTATCTGAATTAAAGATAATTAAAAAAAAATAAAATGTTTATTATTTTTAAAACCGGTTGTAAATAAAAACTGGTGTTAAATATTAAAACTTTAAGACCGGTTATTATTAATAACCGGTCTTAAAATTTTTTTATATTTTTAAGACCGGTTATTTATTAATAACCGTCTTAAATATTACTTTTAAGACCGGTTCTTAATTACAACCGGTCTTAAAACTGACATAAATTGCAAATCGCGCTTAATTTTAATTCTGAAATTCGATACTCAAGCACATCGGCAAAACCCCTCTGTCGGTTCGCGGCAGCTCCTCCTTTCCCCTTCTCTCCTCCGTCCTTAACCTTCGCCACCGTCAACGCAAATCTACGGTTGAATACATTGTCGTAAATCTATCATCGTTTTTTCCCCTCCGATTGGTTTCGTTCTCAACCTCGTTTTTATTGTCAGGTTTGTGTTTCAATTGCCAAGCGTTCAATTAAATTATTGGTTTCATTTTTGGATATTTCATTAAAATTGTGAGATGTCTTAGCCTCCATTTTCTTTGTTCGATTCTTGCAGCAAGTCGTCAACCCACTTTTCAGAAGCGTCCATTGCCTCCTAAGAGAGACCTTACTCGATTCGTAAAGTGGCCAAAGACTATCCAAATCCAGAGGAAGAAGAGGATCTTCAAGCAAAGTTTGAAGGTACCGTTAATTATTTAGAAGAGTTTTACTATATGTATGTGTCTGAGGTTAATGACCTTATACTTCTGTGGACCTGGGTTTATTTTGGTTGTGTGTGAGAAGGGTTATGAGTCTGCCTCCTAGTGCATTTAGGACTGTCTACGTGTTCATGGTGCTTCATACTATATAAACTCTTGCAGGAACATTTTGATGAATGAAAACTTGCTTGTGTTCATATTGCCTAACTGGATGGCTTGGCTTCAATACTAATTCTGTATTTTTGCATGTATGTTCAATATAGTAAAACTCTGGATTCATAGTGCTGATATTGCTTGATATTGGTTATCAACTTGTGCATTGTAATTAATTATTTATTCATGTTTGCATAACTTAGGAATTGATTTTGAACGATGCCTTTGTAAATAGTGCCGTGTTATAGCAATAAGCACCGTGTAGCAAAATTTCCTTAAACCATCACTAGCTATCCTTAAATAGTGTCCTTAAAGTGAGGATAATGAGTCGTTCTAGTGAGGGTACTCCGAATCCAACTAATGTTAATCAAAGCTAGCCTAGTAATGCTCCGAGCCAGGAACACAGTGAGCCATGTAATCAGCCTAGACAAAGGGGTAAGAGAGCCACCCAATTGAGAGACATTCCTCTCAATCGGAATACCGGGGAAAAGATTCCGATTTAGTTTGATATATATTGAAAACCAATCGGGCCTAATGCCCAACGATATAGGAGTTTTTTCGGCCTCCTAGCATGCAACAAGCCTATCATCTTGATAGAGCAGTGGAGAAATGTGGATAAAAATGTGAGGAGACATATTTGGGAAACTATTTAGCTCACTTACAACATTCCTGAGAATGAAGCCTTGTATAACAAGACAATGACTATTGTGATGAACACTGGAGGAAGTTTAAGACAAGTTTAGCCAACAATTACGTGCATATCGAGGTGGAAGAAGGTCAGCCTCGTCTTAATCCGTGTGACCAGTATTCTTATATTGACAAACACACTTGGCAAGAATTTAGACGGCTTCGAACTACTCCAGAAGCATTGGTGAGTTGACTTATTTTGCATATGATTTACTTATGAATTGTGAATTGTCTTTATTGATTGTACCTTAATTTTGATTTCTTATTTGCAGGACAAAAAGCAAAAGGCCCAAGAGAGTGGTAAAAAGAATGATTGCCCCTATACAATGTCTCGTGGGGGTTATGCGAAAGCCGAAAAAGACTTGTTGGGGGCCAAATAGAAGAGATTAGAAGAAGCATCTCAATCCGATCCTTATGTTCTTCTTTCTCCACCATCTCCTATACGTCGCGAAGAGAAGTGATTGTTCGCTCACCAAAAGAGGAATGGGTCTTATACGAGTGAACAATCTCGTATAGTTGATGAGAAAATTGTAAGTATTGTTGTTGACTTGTTGTTATTAATTATTTAGTAAACAAATTTCATTACTAACGTTTGTCATCTGTGTCTTATAGGAGGAGCTTCAAAAAAAAACAATCCGAGGGATTATTTAGGTCGGATGGGAGGAATGACATCTTGACCGTAGCTATAGGAAAACGTGAGCATGCCGGCCATGCCAGGGGGGTTGGAGGAGGGGTAGGCATAAGGGATTACTTTGGAGTACCCCCACGCCGTTCCTCAAGTAGTATGGTGACTAAGGAAGAGATGGAGCATATATTGGCCACTGTGGGGGAGGAAGCTAGGGCCGAGGAAGAAGTATCATTTGTTGCATGATTTGAAGAAAGGTTCAGCGAGATGAAGGAGGAGTGGATGATCATAACGAGCACAAGACAAGCAGATACCAGTGCTCCACAGGCTTATTCCCTAAACCCTAAACAGAGCACTAAAGGGAGTTGGATTGGTCAGTCATCAGAGGGTCCTAGAAAAGAAATTGGTGATCCTTGTGACTTATTTGTGGAGGATCCTCTGAGACGATTAGTTGTATGGGGGAGCGTGCACAACTTGGGATCAACTGTCCACCACCAAGAAATAAAGGATGATCAAGTCAGAGTGGCAGTTGAAAAGGTGATCATTGCAGATGCACCTCTCCCTATCCCTGTTGATGACTTTAAGGTTGTGGGCGATGTCCTCAACTCTTTCATCTTGTGGCCAAAGAACCTTATATCTGATCAAGTTGAGGAATCCCTGCCACCTCCATCTCCACCTCCACCTCCCTTCACTCAAGATGTTTCACGGCCTCCATTGAATGTCATGCTGCAAGTGATTCTGATGGCATATGATACATCCTTTCGAACAAGAGATTGGCCTACTAAGTCAGCTGTTGGCAAGTCAGGGGCGCAATGTTATCTTGAGAGGGATGATTTAATGTCCCTAGTCGCTCCTCTACAACAGCTTATGATTTCGATTGTCCAGCTCTTTTTAGTGTAAGTATCTTCTCAAATTGGAAGTTGATATTTTACAAATTAAGCTGTTAAACTTTGATTTGTGTGCTTGCATTATTGTAGGTACATGAATCGTAGGTTGGTTGACTCTGGCAAAACCAATAAATTTGGACTCCTATGCCCACTTCAACTCTATGACAAAGGGATCACTGTTGCTATCAGACACATATACTTATTGCACAGGCTTAGTGAAACCTCAATTGAGTATTTCTTGACTCCATATTTGCATGGGTAAGAAACAAATTTATATTTTATAATATACATAATGTTTTATATTTAATTAAAAGTCTTCCCTTTTTTCAGTGATAATTGGCAATTGGCTGTTTTGTGCAAGAAGAGTTATTCTGTCATCCTCTTATGCTCCCTTCACCTCAGTAAGCCAACTAGTGAGTTGAAGAAGTTCGTGAACTTGTAAGTTTTCTTGCATTATTAATTACCTTTCATGTGCAAAATTTATGGAATTTATGTAAAATAAGTAACCTTTGTGATTTTGATAATATAGGGCTATGCGGACATTCCTATACATTGCTTGTGGTAGGCATAATCGTGAACTAAAAGACCCTACAGGGATCTTGCCAAAGGTTAGTTACATATTGGTTTGTTTTAAGAATGTATTCAATAATAAGCCATGCTTTAATTTTATACTTGTTTTAATGATATCATATTATTTTTCAGACCCGTAGGCACCTATTGGAGTCCAACTTGTGTGGGTTGTATGTTCTGAGGCACATTTGTAATATTATTACCTTAGGCACGACAAAATTTATTCAAGAGGTAAATGTATATATATTTAAAAAATTTTGTATTACTTTTATTTTTTTTAAGTGAAATTAATGTTTTGCCTAGCTTTGGTGTTTCAGATGTTTGATCTTGTTAACCCCTTTCTAGAAGAAGATATTGATCACATTCGCAATTGTTGTGCTAAATTCATTTATGAACTTTTACAACAGTGAGTTCTTATAAAATTGATAAATTTTTTGTATATATTGATGGTGAATTGATGACATGTTGATTGGTTGCAAAACTTGTTGGTTGCATGATTTGACATGTTTTTTTTTTTGTGATTATGTGCAACCATGCATTTATACATGTGATTTTGTTTGAGCCATGTCATTGGCTTGCATGTGTTTTAAACAATTATGCATATATATAGATGGTTTTAAACAACACATTATATAAGGATATATGACATGTTATGTTACAAGTTCCTAATGAGAAGGTTAAAGAAAAAGAAAATGATAAGAGGAAGCAAACTGAACACCTTATGTCACTTAATAAGCATGGCATTGGAAGTAGCAATTCTAGGATGCGTTCTGGTAACTAACATAATAACACACAATTAAAAAAAATTATAATACTTTTAAGACCAGTTATAAAGATAATCGGTTTAAAAGTAATTTTAAGACCGGTTTCGCATATAATCGGTCTTAAAATTGAATTTTTAAGACAGGTTATATGTACAACCGGTCTTAGAATTAAAATTTTTAAGACCGGTTATATATGAAGCCGGTCTTATGATAACTTTTAAGACCGGTTATAATAATAACCGGTCTTAAAAATGTTTTGTAATTCCCTTACAAAAGAGGTCTTTTAATACCGGTGCTCATGACAACTGGTATTAAAATTGTTTACTTTAAGACTGGTTATTAATACAACTGATCTTAAAAGTGAGAATTTTAAGACCGGTTACCAAACCGGTCTTAAAAATGACATACTTTTAAGACTGGCTATATCAATACCAGATCCAAAACTAGTCTAAAAAATCAATTTTAACCGGTCTAAAAAACCATTTTTTCACTAGTGTAACCGATTGATAGGTCATGCCCAATTAGAAGTAATGGCTCTCCTTAAAGACCCTTTTTTTGTTGTTGTTGTATTTGTACGAATTTAAACTCATGACTTTGTGTTTAAGTAATAGCCAAAACTCCTTTCTCTGGGATCAACTACGGTAGGTAAATTTGAACTTCAATTATTTAGTGATTCCAAATGCCAGTTGCCGTATTGTCTATTTTTCTTTTAAAGAGATATGCTTTTCTGAAAATATTACTAAATCAAACATTATATTGCTTATGGATTTAAATGTAAGATATAGTTTATAATGTAATTTATACTATAAAAATTATACTACAAACTATGTCATACTTTTATAACCGGAAAAGTATATCCATATAAGACAGGTTAAAAAATAATTGAAAATAACTAGGTAGTATCCATATAAGAGTGATCAGTATTCAATAATCAGGATTAGGGTTGCATAACAGACGAATAAGACCAGGCCAGGCCAGACCCAACTTGAAGTTTGGTCTATTTTCATGGGTAGACTAGGTTTGGCAACCCGTGGTCCGGTTTGGTCTAGTGGGAACCCAAGGTTGGGTTAGGTTGGACTTGATGGTCTGCCGAATTGATGGACTACACCAAGTAGTCCAAGACCTCAAATTCCTTTTTTTTTTTTCTGTCACTTTTCTCTATAGGAGCCAAAAAATAAGCCTTATAAACACAATTAAGATAATAAAAATACTCCTACGGTCCTTAATATAAGACATAGTTGACTTTATTGGAGAGAATAAAAAAGCTAAATAAGTTAGTTAAACATAACATATGCCGTGTATCATTTGATTATATATCAGTTCATAAGTTAGGCAAATTAATTTAGTATAAAAAAGATAAATATCAGTACTTTAAAGTAATTTATTTACCTTCATTAATCTCTAAAAAAAAAATCAACTATGTCTTATATTAAGGATTAAAGGAATACCTACAATCATATAAAAATCATCCCATAACAATAAAACTAAATCATAATTCCTTTTAAAAAAAACTTCAACAAAACATTAAATGAAAAATAAAAATCAAATTCTAAATTACAAAGTATTTAAAAAATCATCTGGACCAGATCTGATCAAACCAGGTGGTTTGATCACTTGGTCCTGAACCCGGTCCAACCCGTTAGTTTAATCCAATTTCATCATATTATTTATTGGGACTAGACCAAACTAAATCATTTTGGGTGGGACCAAACCGGATTGTGATGAATACAGAAAGGATCATTTCTAACAATTGTTATATTATAATATGAATAGGCATGAAGAGCATGGGGTATAATTAATTTATTAAAGGAGTCATGTGATGTGCTAAATTGGTCTTGGTGGGTTGACTTTTTATCGGATATACTCCCTCCGATCCTAATTATAGGACATATTTATCTAACTTTGAAGAAATTAATAATAGTAGTTAAATTAGTTAATCTTTTTTATTTTCTAAAAATACCCTTATTAATTTAGGGGGAGATAGAAGCCTAAATTAAAGCTCGATGAATCAGCACAAACACTCCGTAGCGCATACGTATGAAAGGAAATCATACACACTAGAGCTGCGGGATTGGTGATAGCTATTACTCCGCCTGTGATAGGGAGTCAATTGAATTCGATCTCCGATTGGGTCCAACGGATGATAGAAACGTTTGTCCTCGATTTGTTTTCTTTAAACCATAATTCCAATTTATTAATTAAACACTGACACTTTATAATGAATTAGAAAATAGAGAAGAGTACACTTTATAATGAATGAACATTTATCATTAAAGGCGACCCAATTTCTAAATCACTGACCAATTATGAGCCGTACAACTAATGCAAGTGAATATATTTTTGTTAAAGCAGCATAGCGTTTTAATAAAAATTATTTTATTTAAAAAAATAAAAGAAATGGTAGAATTGAGGTGTATGTAATATTAATGAGTTACAAGTATTACTCACTTTATCGAATACATATGTGAATTATAAAATTATTATTGTGTTTCATTATTATTGAGAAAGTATTAATTGGGGTATTTTGGGAAGAAATTGAAAAAAATTAAAACTTTGTCCTATAATTAGGACCAAGATCAACTTCCAAATATTGTCCTATAATTAAGACCGGAGGGAGTATCAAACTATGCTTAAATTGGAAGCATGAGTAAATCTTAAATAGGAAAGTTTTTGTCCCAAGTAACTTTGCCTCCCACCCATTGTTGTTAAAATCGCACTTCAACTCGTAAAATCGTACGAATTTACGCTTGCACCTTCCCCTTACGTGTCGATTTAGTGACAAACTCGGAAGAACAAAAAAACGTAATGACTCACAAGTGAAATCGCAAACTCGCAGCAAGATCGCGATATAATAGGTTATTTACGAGTTCGACTATGAGCTTAACTTTCTCATCTTTTCTTCAGTTTCTCTCTCACCGCCACAGAATATATTGTCATACTATATTTTATTTAACTCCACGGTCAAAATCTAGAAATACTATATTTCAGGCTTTTTACCATCAAATAAATAAACCCCATATCATGAAAAAATGATAAAAATCAACTCTATTCAATTACATTATATTAGTAACAAAAGCAAATAGTGTTCTTTCAGCTTCTGGAATTTTTTTAACTACTAGTTTATTTTTATTTACAAATAGAAGGATTTGAATTTATATAATTTAGACATGTAATATTAACAATTTTTGTTTATAAATATGTTTTTTATTTTGTTATTTGTTGGTGGTTTAATTTGGTACTATGTACTACTACCTCTCATCCTTAATATAAGAGCTAATTGACTTTTTTTGAGAGATTAAGAAAGCTAATTAAGTGACATTAAAGTACTTATATTTATTATTTTTCTTCAAGCTAATTTTCCTAACTTATAAACTAATATATAATCTAATAGTTCACAACATATAGTATGATTAAATAATTTATTTATCTTCATTAATTTCTCTAAAAAAAAGTGAACTAACTCTTATATTAAGGACTGAGAGAGTAAGATATATATAAGAATTGCTTTCAATAAGAGGATACATGCATTTATAAAATAGAATTAACTTGTCATATATATATTTTTCTCAAATATATTAATTTACGCATATATTAAATTAAATTTTGATTTATTTTTAATATCAATTATTTAGATTTGAAATACATTTAAACCAATTATTTTTTTTTGTATTTTAATTGTTTAACTATATACTTTTAATACCTATTTATTGATATAGATAAACTCTTACGATTTTACGACTCGAGTTTACTATTCGAGTTTACGCCACTGTCACGAGTTTGCTTAAACTCGTGAGTTTGACAACCTTGCTCCCACCCCTGTACCCATGTTCACATATGTTACATTTCAATCACCAAATTCAGGTGCCCTTTCTTTTTTCTTTTAATTTTACCTTTTATCCTTCGCATATAACAATTAGAATATGAAATGTGTATATGTTATGGGCGGATGCTTATAACATGGGGGATTTATTCATTCTTTTTCCATATTGCTCGCTGTGTCAAATTAAATGAGGAGTATTAAAAACTGAATTATTTATTTAAAAAATCATTTCAACTTGAAGAGAAACAAAAACATTATTTATTTTAAAAAACAATTTCAACTTGTAGGGAAATAAAAACATTAGTAGGTTATACATGATCCTCTTAAAAGGTTAACTTCTAGTAAGTGTATATTTTTGAAAATTTTTTTTGCGAACTACTTTTTTCCTGAAAGGTTAATTCTTCAGGAACCATGATTATTTCAACCAAACCGTCCATTATATTATCTAAACTAGGTGCAATCAGAGAATCACATTATCCATATCATTCAAATTTTACACATCGATCCACTATAACTAAATTGTTATAACAATAAACGTAGGGAAAATAAAAGAAAAGAAAAAGAGTTTTTAAATTATAAAATTCTAAATCAGGTTTATTATAAAAAATTGATGAGGTAATAATGAAATTTGATAATCAATTCGCAACTCATTTCATGGAATATATCTAATTTAGAATTTTATAATTTAAATTTTTTCTATCATTCTCTCATCAAAGTATAAATAAATAATTTTTTTCTCCCTTTTTTTATTCGGCGAGAGTTGCACGGAAATGTCAGTAATAATTAGAAGACAGAAGTACTGAAGTACACAATAATTTGTTCATATAAAAAAGTATAAACAATCATTTTATTTTAAAGATTGTTACCCAGTTATAATCAAATTTAAATAACAATCAATTTTAGTCTATAGATTGTTATACCCAAGTAAATTAATATGAAAAAAAATCATAATTTTGCATAATTGTGTTTTTCTCGGCAATACATATGATTGAAACTACTTAAATTCTTTGCAACTAAATATGTATGGGCAGTGAACTGAAAAGGAAGATAAACAGAAAAAATTGAAAAATACGCTCATCAACCATTAAAAAAATTCTTGTCGGAATCTTAAAAAGGATTAAGGCAATTTAAATTTTGAGGGAGAATATAAGCAAGCTATTATATTGAAAATGATTAAAATAATTTATATTACTACTGTTAAAATAGTAAATTTATTATACGCACAGAAAAAGAAATAAAAACTCTGGTCAAGACAAAAAATGCATGATTCGGTGGAGATAGAATAGAATTAAAAAGGTAACAACCTTTTGCGAGAATATATGGGCCCATTGTCTTCCATTTGTAGCTTTTTATTGGATACTATATAAAAGTATAAATAATAATTCACTTCCCTTTAATTTTGACTTTCTAGATTTAGAATGTATCAAAAGGTTTAAGTTATTGTTTTGGCAAGCCATATGAATGGAGGATCATTAAAGCCTTGAAAGGTGGCAAAGGTCACAAGGAAAATTTTGACAGTTTTGAATTTTTTTTACCATGAATTTAAATTTTTTTTTTATTTTGATTATCTACCATGAAGTCATATCCATTGTTAGAAAAATAAAAAGAGTAGTAGAACAGATTATTATTTTTATATCAAAAATTTCTTAACATATATTTTTCTATAAGGGAAAATACTTAAAAAAGAACTTTAAAAATGTTAAAGGACAAAAAGATGTTTTGAATATTCATAATATCAGAGAGGTGTAAGGGCCTGATTTGTCCTTTTCAAAATTAAATAAAAATGACAGAAATGTCCCTCTATATTTAAAAAATGTGCTTCCATTTTTTACAAGGCTTTAATAAGTTCAGATAAGATTTTAACAATGTCTAATAAGATTTCTGAAATTCTCATTCAAAGATCACCACTTGTTACAATAGCAAGGTTTTAACAAGTTCTAAATAGTTTTTATTAGAATTGGGAATCAATACATTGCTTTATATCAAGTACCGAATTTTGAATTGGAATTTATGAAAATCTTATCAGAATTTGTTAAAACCTTATCTGAACTTGTTAAACCCTTATCAGAATCAATACCATGTCATTGTAGCAAGTGGCGAATTTTGAATTGAAGTTTGGGAAAATATTATCAGAATTTGTTAAAACCTTATATGAACTTGAAAGACTCTTATCAGAATTGAGAATCAACACCTTGTCATTATAACAGGTGGTGATTTTTAAATTATAATTTGTAAAAATCTTATTAAAACTTCATCTAAACTTGTTAACCCCTTATAACAAATGGGAGCACATTTTTTAAACTTAGAGGAATATTTTTATTATTTTCATTTAATTTTAAAAGGGATAAATTAGGCTCTCACACCTCACCCTCACACCTCTCTAATGTCATGAATATTCACTACACCTTTTTATCTTTTAACATTTTTAAAATTTTTTTTCAAAGGGGTTTTCCTGCTTAATAAAGTCTTAAAATATCTTTCTTTCTGTTTCTTGTCAACGCAATAAAATATCTTTCTTACAATTTAATATTGAGTTTGAGTACGGCTTTGCATTATTTTATTAATATATTTCTCGGCACGAAACACGGAAGAAGAATATTTAAAAGGGAGATTGCCAATGGCGCGAAAAGCACTGGAAATTTAAAAAAGAAAAATAAAGTAATTGGATAAGTAAAGACTGAAGATGATAAGTTGGTGACACGTGTAGGATGAGGAACACAAGGGTGGATAAGGGAGATGCATGGGAAACGAGGAGGAACAAGTTGGGGGTGAAGGATAAGAGAGGAAAGGAGACGCGTTTGCCAAATCCCTGGATGATTCTTGTTTCCTTCCTTCCTTCCTTCTTTTAAGAGGAAGCAATTATCTGCACCTGATCCCTGCTAGTGTAACAGCCCAGAGACTCACCCAGCGATATTGTTCGCTTTGGGCAGAGCCAAGGCTCCCACCCTCACGGTTTTAAAACGCGTCCTGGTGGGAAGAGTTTCCACACCCTTTATAAGGCATGCTTCGTGCCCCTTCCCGAGCGATGTGGGACTAAAATCCACCCCCCTAAGGGAGTCCAGCGTCCGCGCTAGGACCACTGGCAACCACTCTGAGCCCTGGCTCTGATACCAACTGTAACAGCCCAGAGACTCACCCAGTGATATTGTCTGCTTTGGGCAAAGCCAAGGCTCCCACCCTCACGGTTTTAAAACGCGTCCTGGTGGGAAGAGTTTCCACACCCTTTATAAGGCATGCTTCGTGCCCCTTCCAGAGCGATGTGGGACTAAATCCAACCCCATAAGGGAGTCCAGCGTCCGCGCTAGGACCACTAACACCCACTCTGAGCCCTGGCTCTGATACCAACCGTAACAGCCCAGAGACTCACCCTGCGATATTGTCCGTTTTGGGCAAAGCCAAGGCTCCCACCCTCACGGTTTTAACACGCGTCCTGGTGGGAAGAGTTTCCACACCCTTTATAAGGCATGCTTCGTGCCCCTTCCCAAGCGGGACTAAATACTGTAACAGCTCAGAGACTCACCCATATCGCTCGGGAAGGGGCACGAAGCATGCCTTATAAAGGGTGTGGAAACTCTTCCCACCAGGATGCATTTTAAAACCGTGAGGGTGGGAGCCTTGGCTCTGCCCAAAGCGGACAATATCGCTGGGTGAGTCTCTGGGCTGTTACAGCTAGGGTACCATGTCCTTCATCTCTCTCTTCTAATTGGTTAAGAGGGTGTTTGAGAATTATCCAAACCTAGGTTTCAAACTTAGATTTACACAAATTGAGATAAAACTCCTCTTACACATTTATCTCATAAACTATAAAAGCTATTCTCAAAAGTTAATCCAAACATACACTAATTCTTCTCTTTAAAGTTTTTCCTTTGCTCTCTCTCTACACACACACTTTTATGTGTATATTAACCTCTCCTTGATTTTATAATTTATTAGAGGTACATAGGTATGTTTAGATTAGCTTTTAAATGATAGCTTCTGACCATCGAGCGTTTGAATCAACTGGTTGTAGAGTTATTCCAACTTAACCAGTGGTCTCGTGTTTGAGCCTTGAGTATGCAACCAAAATAATTACTTATGGGTATGCAGTCGAGATAATTACTTGTAGGTAGCTAGATTCTCCCTATTGTGGGCCTACGTTCCCACAAATCGACCTAGTCAATTGCTAAACCATGATTGTAGAGAATTTCATACCTAGAGTGTGTTTTGGCAGCGCTTATGAATTTAATGATGCATTTGGCTACTTCACTTTTAAAATTATGGTTGGGGCCAAAACAAAGGTTTTAAAAGTATTCCCAAACACATACTATATGCATATAAGATCTTATTAGGGAATTTGTCTTGAGATTGGTCCATTTTATCTAATTTTATACATTAGTGTCTCATCTCCCCAAAATTGATACAAACTTTATACTGAGAGGTTTCTTATTAAGGGAATTGTAATGATGTCTTAAGAAAGGGACTTAATTATCAAGAATTCCCAATGACGGGTGGAAAGTATAAATATATTGTCTTTTCTTACATTGACATTTATCATTACATGCTCCTCTATTGTTATTAGATTTTTGGATAATTAAATTTCTTTCTTAGGACTTAATTATAATTCGTCCTTTATTATTCTCAACCCTCTATTGTGTAATATCCCGAATTTTGGGATTGGAAGCTTTGGAATAAGCCTAAATTGAGTGGACTACTAAGCCCCGATTTAGTAGATGTCCCAAATATATTCCCTAATGATTCTAATATCTTTAGGGTATTAAGAAAGTAAAATAATGAATTTGGGAGAAAGTAATTATGTTTTTGGTGAAATTGCTTATGAGGTAGTAAGATTGTCATGTTCATTTGAATGACCAAATGATAATAAAAAAATTATGATATTTTACAGGATGAAAGTAGACATCCTAAGCTTTAATTTGATAGGTCATATGAATCAATTAGAGCTATACACAAAAATATATGAATTTTTGAAGTCAGCACAGAAAAACTGTGAAATTTCTGGAACAGTATGTAAAGATTGAAATTCTGGGAATTTTGTGATTCCATAAAGCAAAAGCATATATTTTTCCTTGAAACTAGACTCAATAAGGGTTCTATAGGCTTTGGAATCACCTCATTTCTATTTTTCTAGAATTAGTTATGATTTTTCAAAATTTGGGCAGAAATCTGCCAGAATTTTGTAAAAATCCGAAAATTGAGAAATTATCAAATAAATAAAATATAATATTAGATATTAAAATAAAAAGTCATCATCTTCCTCCCAAGCTCATTTCTGACGTTCAGCAAGCTGCATATAGAGAGAGAAGGTGTGGAATTGTAGAGAGAGAAAGGAGAAGAAAAATCACAAGGTAAGCCGATTTCTCCGACGATTTCGCTCCTAACGCGTATAACTCCGATCCTAAACTACTCCTCTTTGTTCTTTAAGGTTTGGAAAGCTCAAATTTGGTGTTTTCAAAGTTAGGGTTTTCTGCCATTTTTGGGAAAATCTTGTTGGAGCTTGAGGTAACTTCCAAACCTTCGTATATTGACTATTCTAGCTGCTGTGGGCAATTTAATCGGTGAAATTTCGCCGGATTGCCATTGGTTTTAATTTTTAGAAATGGGTATGTGGGGCTGTTATGCTGCCCAAATTGATACTAAATGGTAGTTGTAACCTAATGGAATAGTCAATAAAGTGGTTAGGAGTAGAAAGGAACGTGTTTACGGAGCCGAAACCGAAAAACCCCAATTTTCCCTTAAATTCCCATATATTTCGGCCAGCACTATAAATGGGCCTTAGAGTTGGATTTTCAATGATTTGATGATTCCATTGGATTCAGTGGGTGAAAATAGGTGGGGTTACAGTTGGGCACTTTTTCGGAAAAGGCTGAGAAAGCATAATTACGGAAACGCCCCTAAAACCCTAAAAGTAGGGCTGCCAAGGGCAATTTCGTAATTTGACATTGAATTTGATAATTCCGAGTCCGAAAATGGATTCCTTGGGCGAAAATATGTCAGGATAGCCCAGGTTAGAATTTCGAGAAAAGTACAGCCGGACCGGGTATGATGGGGCCGGGTCCCCGGGGGTATTTTAGTAATTTTTCAAGATAGACTCATATAACCCCCACAAACACTATGGAAGTGTCTAAATAGTATATTTGACATTGTAGGATCGAATATGGAGCCTCGAGTTGTTGGCACGCATTACGAGGCACACATTTCGAGGCGGAAAAGGGTTAAGGTAGGGGACTTACCTTACTTGCATGTATTTGATATCTTTGCTTGTGTAATGATGTATGTGATTGCTTTACTTGATTGTGTAGAGCATATTTGAATAAATGAAGCTCTGTTTCTGTTTTCACTGTGGCCATAGTCTTGTTGTATGAAACATGGAGCATGCAGAAATGTCATTATGGAGCATATATCTAGATAAAGCTAACATGTCATACACATAGCATCAATCATGCATGCATTATGGTATCTGTTTCCTACTGAGATTCTCTCGAATCTCACCCCCTACCAATAATTTAGACAGGAGAAAACAGAAGATATGCTGAGAACAATGCAGAGAACCATATGAGGGGATTACAGTGGTGGAACGAAGACGAGAAGATGTCTCTGTTTCACTGGAACGGATTTAGATACCCAAGTAGTCCTATGTGGCTACATTGATGGTAATGATAATGTACAAACCCCTATGGGGAATTTATGTAATCTTGTACATATTATCAGTATAGTTATACTATTCCTGTGTTGCCTACCGAACCGCATGTCGTTTTCCGCGAATACTCTGGTAAAGGTGAAATTAAAATAAGGGCGTGACATATTGACTATTGGCCAATAAAAATAAATCCATTGACTAAATTCTAGCTATGCTCCTGTATTTAAAAGGCATGAATATTGCAAACTTATATTATGGATTTGGTATAAAAATTTGAGTTTTATCGTGATATCTATATAATATTAACATCTATACATTGCTGAGACAAAGACACAAAAATACTCTCAAATTTACAAATTCCAATTCAGACCCAAAATACCCAAGCACTATGAAGCTACTAGAGACTATTCTGTAATTAAATCTCCTAGACACTTAGCATAGAATTAAGAGAAAATTCTTAATAAAGAACTTTAAAAACGTTAAAGGACAAAAAGGTGTTATGAATATTCATAATACCAGAAAGGTGTGAGGACTTGATCTATCTTTTTCAAAATTAAATGGAAATGACCGAAATATCCCTCTGAGTTTAAAAACAGAATAGAGAATTCTGATCAGGGTTTAACAAATTCAGATAAAGTTTTAATAAATTGTGATAAGATTTTTATAAATTCCAATTCAAAAACCACCCAATAGTAAGGTATTGATCCCCACTTTGGATAAGAGTTTTATAAGTTTAGATAAGGTTTTAACATGTTCTGATAAGATTTTCATAAATTTCAATTTAAAATTCACCATTTGCTATAATGACAATATGTTGATTCTCACTTCTAATAAAGGTTTCGCAAGTTCAGATAAGGCTTTAACAAGCTGTGAAAATATTTTCACTAATTCCAATTCAAAAAATCACCCAATGGCAATGTATTGATTTCCAATTCTGGTAATGTTTTACAAGTTTAGATAAGGTTTTAACAAGTTCTGATAAGATTTTCACAAATTCCAATTTAAAAACCACCCAATAGTAAGGTATTGGTTCCCGCTTCTGATAAAAGTTTCATAAATTTAGATAAGGTTTTAACAGGTTTTGATAAGATTTTTGCAAATTCCAGATCAAATTTTACCACTTGCTACAATAGCAAAGTATTGATTTCCACTTATGACAAGGGTTTCACAAGTTCATATACGATATTAACAAGTTCTAATAAGGTTTTCACAAAATGCTTAATTACTAATATGATGCTAAACAAAATAACTTGTCAGCCACTCATGAATTTTGAAACTTTTCTCTGAAGCAAGCCCAAAAGTTTCTATCAACCAACTCTGTGTATTTCTGAAAGATTAAAAGCATAAAAGAGAACAAGAGAATCTGCAGACTTTCCTATGAATCATGCAAGTACTTTCTTGCAACCCAAACAAAAAATCTTCATAAAAAATCATGCAAGTACTCTCTTCCGAAGCCTCAATTGAATTCATCGATCAATTCCATTCTCTTTGTTTCTAAATTTCTTACAATCCTTCTTCTTCCAATTCTCCCTCTATTTTTATGGTTTCTGTAATGTAATTCAGAAACCATTCATTTCTAATTTCGTTGCCTTCTTCTGAATTCCCTTTGTTTTTTTTGTTTCTCGAAGATTCTTGAAGATCGATCTACACCACGGAAAACGATTTCTTTCTAAATGCTGCAACTCTTCCCTTTGAGCCTCCTTCGTCTTCTTCTCCTTCTCCTTCATTACCCACTTGGCATTCTCTCTCCTCTTCTGCCATGGATATATGTTCTTGTTTCCTCCGAGCAACCTCAAAACCAACAAGACTCTTTCTACAATCCCTCATGGGAAAAGTCAGCCATCGATCATCATCATCACACTCTTCAGTTTGATTCTGCATTAAGTTCAATGGTTTCTTCTCCGGCAGCTTCCAATTCCAAAAAATCCCCATCTCCCTCTTCATTATCTGCTTTTCTTTTCCCCAATCAAAGCCGCTGCCCAAAAAAATGTTGCAGAAAAGCAAGAGGCCTCCATCATAACTCGAAACCTCGGTTAAGAATAGGAGAGGAAGAGATTCCGGAAGCGGACCAGATCCATGAAGGATGATTTGGGGACACAGGCAGCCGAAAAAGTTGGATCGGAGGCGGTGGCAGAGATTAGAGAAGAAGAAGATTTTGTGGTTAGATGAACGCGCGCCAGGTTATTTGTGTCATTTTCTTTTTTATTTTAAAAAGAATAAATTAGACCATCACATCTTTCTGGTATTATGAATATTAGGAGCACTTTTATGTCTTTTAGTATTTTTTAAGTTCTTTATAAGAGGTTTTCCCTAGAATTAAATTTTGCAGCAAAATTACCTAAATGCCTTTACATTAGTATAAAATAGCCCTTTTAGATCGTATCATTTAGATCAGTTATAATGGATAAGGTCTAAAAAATATAACTTGTGGCATTTTTATAATTATAAAGAACTTTTGAGACCGATTCTTAAAATATACGGTCTAAAAGATATTATTTAAACCGGTTATCCAAACAACCGGTCTAAAAAGATATAAATAATTAAAAATTAAAAAATTTTGAAACTTTTTAGACCGGTTATCACTAATAACCGATCTAAAAGATAAAACATTTAAGATCGACTGTTCCTTATAACCGGTCTAAAAGATACGGAATTAAAAAATAATATATATTTTCCTTTTAAGACCTAATGTTTCAAATAACTGGTATAAAAGATGAACTTTTTAGACCTTATTTTGATTGTAATCGGTCTAAAAGATTTTCTCCAAATTTATCTCTTTCTTAGAACCCTTTTTCATCATCGCGCCTAATTAAATTGAATCTTGCGCTCTCAGAATCCTCTCTTTCTCAAAACCCTTTCTTCCTCCCTTGCTTTTATATATTCACTGCCACTATTCTTCTCCCCTCCTCCTCCTTCACAATGGCCGCTCTTCCTCCTGTAGCCGACGCCTCCCCTACTGTTCAACATGTCGCCAAGAAATCTTCTGACCAGCTTCTCCAGAAATTTAATCACCTCGATTCCCCTTCCCCTAAAATCAAATCTAAGCATCAATGCTCCATTACCGAATCTCACTCTCGCAGCCCTTACTATTCAAGCTCAGCTTTAGTCGAGAGGTGGTCACTTCTCCTTCCCGCTACTACTCGCCGCTCTGCTTTGCTTAGCAGCTGGGCATTGCTTGCGCCCTGCCTCAATGCTAGGGATATAAAAAACAAATCCCTCTTCGGCACTCTCGAGAAGGTATGCTCCTGTTACCTATATTGTCCCCTCAATTTGATTTTGTTGATTATTAATCTATTCTTGAATTGGCAGAAACAACACTAGTGCGGTTTGATGTTGACAAAAATTTTTGTATGAGCTCGCATTAACTATTGTTCACTGGTTCTTGTAGATGTGGCGGAGTACTGTAGTGGGTGCTTCTAGAGTTTTCATAAAGAAGCATTATCATCGACATAAGCTTCTGATCAATGATATTGTTTAGCCTCTCATCATCTGCTGGGTCCTGAAATGAACATAGCTCTGCAGGAAATGGGCAATCAAACAACCCACGTTACTTCCGTTGGACTATCTCATCAACAACCACAAAAACTCAGAATATCTATATATATAATATATATTGTACTATCATCATTAATTTGTTATTTATTAAAAACACCAAAAATAACTTTTAAGACTAATTTTGTGAAATATAAGATCTAAAAAGTCATACTTTTTAGACCGATTTTCATAATAACCGGTCTTAAAAGTACTTTTAAGACTTTTTAGACCGGTTTTCACAAAAATCGGTTTAAAAAGTCAGCTTTTTTTAGACCTGACTTTGGATCAACCGATCTAAAAAGTGATTTTTAAAATCGGTTGTTTAACAGGTCTAAAAAATAACTGATTTTTTAGACCGGCTGTATCAAGATCTCATTCAGAACCGATCTAAAAAACCATTTTTACCCGGTCTTAAAAGTGATTTTTTTCCACTAGTGTTAGTTGCCACTACATTAGTTGTTGCCCTCCATAAGTGAAAAACATTACTTATTAAATTGGTACCATCATTGTTATTTAGCGATCATTTAACGCTTGTCAATGCATGAAGCAAGAAATTTTGTGAAATTAGTTGTTACTGTGATAATTGTTATATTTATTTTATAAGTTAAAATTGTTACTTATTAAATTGTCACTACTACAGAATATATCTATTACTACCCTAAAGGACGTCCCTTTTAAAAAGGGACGCCAAAAACAGTAAGACTTTAAATTTTGCTCTAAAACATTTGATTTATGAGGAAGAAGAAAGCTTTAGGTAAATTCAGTACTGTGTGTGTTTAGGCGTCCCCAGTCAAAATGGGGTCACCTAAATAGAGGCTTTAGACGTCCCCAGTCAAAATGGGGACGTCTAAAGCTCCGTATATCATATAACACAAAAAGGAAAAAAAATAGAAAACCTTTCCCAGCCCAGCTGGGGATGTCTAAAGGTCACTTTAGACAGCTAGGGACGTCTAAAGCTTGGTCACATGCACTGGTCGACATGACTAGTGCAGGTGAAGGCGTAAAAAAAATGCTTTAAGCGTCCCCAGTTTGGGCTGGGGACACCTAAAGGCTACTCTGCCTCGTCCCATCACCTCTGTTTCCTCCCATTTCACTTCCCCATCTTCGTTCTCTCTATCTTCGTCCGTCATCTATTGCTCTCCTCTCCCCTTCTTGTTTTTCTTCTTTCTCCAAAAGGTCTATACCTTGTCTCTTCTTGATCCTCCATCTTACCCTCTCTTTCATCCATAGTGTGCTTCCTCGTCACTGTCTTTGCTTTGGGTTTGCACCGTTTTCTCTCATTCTTGCCACCGTTGTCCTCCCTCTTACCACCGTGGCTCGTCTCCCTCTAAATTTTCTGCTACATATTAGCTAACAAACTTTCTTTAATATATGATAATTAGGTAGATTGAACTTATAAAAATAACTATAATGGTATTGCATATTGAACTTGTGTTAAAACATTAAGTTGAAGTCGTTAACTGATTCAAGGCTTGGATGATAAATAGGGGAAACTACAATATTGCATGGTTTCTGAGCTATTATGTGTTTTTGTTCTATCAGCATTAATGTGCCTTCCGTCATTTGTGGATGGTGTGTATGGGATTATATATATGTGTGTGTATTTTTCCCACATGATGGTGCATTTAAAACAGGATAGAGAATTGGCAAAAAAAAAGAGGATAGACTTAGACTATGTTCTAGTTGACATATAGAAGGAAAGGGAGCTAATGTAGTTGGGTATTATAGAGTATTTCTTGTTAATGCCATAAGAAGAATGAGATGGAATGAGTCTTTTTTCATTGTGATTATAAATTAAAATCTATTATGGATTAGAGTTTAGGATTTCTTGTAATTTGGTGAGACTAGTTGGATACTTGAAAGTTTTATGGTTGATTATTTATGAACTATGTTGCTTGTTATGTGTTTTGATAGTAAGATGCATATAAAGTGTTTGATAAAATGCTGGAAAAAAAGTAGAGTTATATGTGAGTTGAAAGATCGTTATGATAAATATTGTATTTGTTGGATTTGAAAGCATGCGAGTGTTGAATGTAATAAAATGGTTGAGATGAGTTATTGTCACTTGTACTTTAAGTTCATTAATAATTAATCAAGCTTTACATTGGTATGTAAGAGTTAGGCGTAAGGCTAGCTATGAGTATATTATGTTATGTAAAAAAGGGAGCAATTTTTAATTAGTTCTTTTGACTAGATTTATACATAAAAGAATAATTTAACAATTGTTGGATTTGAGGTGGTGACATTTTGCTAAATATGAATTGCCTTAATTAGTTTAGTTTCGTTTAAATTAAGCTGAGATGGTTTGTTATTTTGATTTTTGGATGTCTCACTTTTAAGGGGAAATGTTGCCAAAATTTTGAAAAATAAAATAGTAAAAGGCAATTCCAGTGCTGACAATTATTCTTAACTCAAGTGTTAATGGGAATAGCGCAGGTGGTAATAAAATGGATCATAGTTGGATGAATGCTTTGAGAACAAGTGAAGAATATGAGAATGGGGTTGAAGACTTTATTGAATTTGCTAGAAGGAATGCTCCAGCAAAAAATGGGATGTATTTTTGTCCTTGGGTCAATTATTTACATGAGAGAAGACGTGATGTTGAAGTTATAAGGGATTACCTACTTTGTGATGGAATAAATCTTCGATACACAAGGTGGATATGGCATGGTGAGGAAGTAATTGATTGTCCGTCACACAAGAAGGAAGCTGTGGATGGCATAGATGAAGATAGAATGGAGAGAATGATTCACAATTTTCAGGTAGAATCCTTTGCGCAGTCGCATGAATATGACAGCCTGCTGAGTGATACAGAGACACCATTGTACCCTGGGAGCAGGTACACATGGCTGACAGGAACATTACATTTGGTTAACTTAAAAAGCAACTTGTGGGTGGACGGATAGTAGTTTCACAATGCTGCTTGAATTGTTGTATGATATGTTTCCAGAAGATAATGTACTTCTAAATCATATGTATGAGGCCAAGAAAATCCTATCTACTATGGGTATGGAGTATAAAAAGATACACGGCCCTAATGACTACGTACTGTACAGAAAGGAGTATGAAGGTCTGAGTGAGTGCCCTAAGTGTCAAACTGCACGATACAAAGTAAAGAAAGATGCTGGTTGTGGCGATGAGACAACTAAAAGGCATCTTTTAAAGGTTTTGTGGTATCTTCCAATAATACCGCGTTTTAAGCATTTGTTTGGGACTGCAGAACAAGCAAAGAAGTTGATATGGCATTCGAATGAGAGAATATTCGAAGGAAAATGTCTTCGGCACCCGGCTGACTCTCCACAGTAGAAGAAAATAGATGAGATGTTTTTTGAATTTGGCAGTGAGCCGAGAAACCTTCGGCTAGAGCTTTGTACATATGGCATCAATTCGTATGGAACTCTTAATAGTACATACGGTGCGTGGCTGGTACTCCTTGTAATATACAACTTGCCTCCCTGGCTTTGTATGAAACGCAAGTATGTGATGTTTTCTATGATGATTTCTGGACTAAAACAGCCAGGGAACGATATCGATATCTACTTGGAACCTTTGATTGAGGACTTGAAGAAGTTGTGGGAGGAAGGCGTAGATGTGTTTGATGCATATAAGAAGGAGTCCTTCAAGCTACGTGCAATGATTTTCACCACGATAAATGACTTCCCTGAATATGGAAACTTGTCAGGGTACAGTGTGAAGGGGCATAAAGCATGTCCGATATGTGAAGCAGACACTCACTTCCATCAACTTAAGCATGGAAGAAAAACGGTCTACCTTGGTCATAAGAGGTTCCTTTATAGGTTCCACCTGTATCTTAGGTTAAGAAAGCATTTTTACGGCTTGCCGGAGCATAGAATGGCTCAAAAGGTATTAATCAGAGAGAAAGTTTATAGTCAGGTCGAACGTATCAATGTCTTATTCGGTAAGAATCAAAAGACTGTGGGTGAGAAGAACATATGGAAGAAGAGATCAATTTTCTTTGATCTCCCATATTGGTGTAATCTTGACATGAGACATAGTATTGATGTGATGCATATAGAGAAAAATGTTTCTGATAGCCTTGTCATTACGCTTTTGCACATACCAGAGAAGACTAAGGATGAGATTAGTGCGAGACTAGACCTTATTGATATGGGAATAAGAGAACGGTTGCATCCACAACTAAGAGATGATGGTAGGAGGGCATACATGGAGCCAGCAGCGCATACGCTATCAAAAGTGGAGAAAAGAAGTTTGTGTGGGTGTTTGCATGAAATTAAGGTGCCACAATGGTATTCTTCGAATGTGAGAAGGTGTGTGTCAATGGACGATTTGAAGTTAGTGGGAATGAAGTCTCATAATTATCATGTGTTGATGCAACAACTATTATCATTAGCTATTAGAGTAATTATGAAAGATGAAGTTCAAACTACTGTAACAAGATTGTGTGTTTTCGTTAATGCTATATGTAACAAAGTCATTGACACTGAAAAGTTAGATGAACTAGAAGCTGGGGGTTATATTATATTGTCCTAATTAGAGATACACTTTCCTCCTTCATTTTTTGATATAATAGTGCATTTGATAGTTCATTTAGTAAGAGAGGTAAGGCTCTCTGGTCGAGTTTACCTGAGGTGGATGTACCCTTTCGGGTGATACATGAAGATCTTAAAAGGGTATTCTAAAAATCTCTATCGACCAGAAGCCTCAATAGTTGAAAGATATGTAGTTGAAGGGGCTATGGACTTCTATAGCGATTATCTACCATAGAAGAAGGAACAATCTTGGCTTAAAGAGGGGAGAAACAAGGGAACACGAGGACTGAAAGTGAAGAATATGCCTCATGAAGAGGTGTTAAGCACACTTGTATATCCTGAATAACATGGAAGAAGTTCAACCGTACATAGATGAACACAGAAAGAGATTGAAGAACATGAATCCAAGGAAGAATGACATGCAGATTGCTATTGAGCAAAACAAGACATTCATAGAGTGGTTTCAGGAAAAGGTTTCGCATGAGACCAATGTGTCTGAGACAATAGAGTGGCTAGCTTGGGGGCCTTCGTTTTAGATAATTACTTGGACCAGTTATGATATAAACGGGTATTCTTTCTACACAAAAGATCAAGATGACAGAAGTACTATGCAAAATAGTGGGGTGATGGTGGAAGCTGAAGCCATGCACTTTTCCAGTTTGAAAGACAAAAACCCCATATTAGCATCCATGGCCTATTATGGAGTGGTAGAAGAAATATGGGAAATTAGTTACAACAAGTTCAAATTTGCTTTATTCAAATGTAAGTGGGTTAGCAATAATGCTATGGTAATATATCAACAATTTGGATTTATCTCAGTTGATCTTCAAAGAGTAGGTTATAGGGATTAGCAATTCATTCTAGCAAGTCAGGCGAAACAAGTGTTTTATGTCATAGATCCTGCAAATAAAAAAATTTCCATTGTACTTCAAAATAAAAAATAGAAGCATGGTGATCTGACCTTTAACCTTGACAACATACCACCTTTCATAATTAATCCACCTACAACAGGTGAAGTAGAATTGGTAGATGATGAAAAATATGTTATAAGAAATGACCATGGTGAAGGAATATGGAAAACAATATAGAGTAAAAGCTTAACTTAGAAAATAGTAATGTGTGCCATTTGTTTTATAACTAGTTAGTTTATTCATTTAATTATGATTTATTCACCTATCTGACAATGATTTTTGTGCTTACAGGAATATGGACAATTTTAGTGACTCACAAAGTGATAGAGACAATAAAATTGATAGCCGTAAACCCGTTGCGAGAAGAAGGGTTAGAGGCAGCACAAAAATGGGAGCATTAGTAGCACGTCATCAACATCAACATGAGAGGCTGCATATTGACTTTGATGGCAATATGAAACCAATTGGTTCGGAGGAAGACCATTTAATTAGCTATTTAGGTTATTTGGGTCGAAACAAAGTTCGCATTATCTATGATAATTGGAAGTTGATTCCACAAAAATGAAAGACATGATTTGGCAACAACTTTTAGTATAACCCTTTCAATACATATGTGTTTATAGCTTTATTTCTATTGCTTCAAATATAATTATCATATGTTTTTACCTTGCAGCAAACCTTCGATGTCCCTGACACCGCGGTGATGTACAAGGAGTGGAGATGGAAAGATTTCAAGAACAAGTTCACACGAAAGTACATTCAAGGGGACCTGAGGGGTGAGAATCTATGTCATCATTATTCGTATTTGTCTCCAGAGGACTAGAGGTTGTTTATGGCATTACGAGAAGATCCTAACTTTTTGGTAAAATTTCTTTCATCATAGTGTTTTATTTGAATATAGTTGACATTATTGATTCTGTGTTCATTGTTTTCCTTTCACAGGAATTAAGTGTAGCAAATACAGAGAGGCAAGCAGCTAATAAGTATCAGCATTGCATGTCTCGTGGTGGTTATCAGAAGCTTAAGCGAAGGATGATGGCAGAAGAGTTGAAGAAAATGAAGGAAGCAGCCACATCAGATACTAGCGTTGTGGTCCAGGCCCCGCCACCTCCTCCACGTCACAAAAAATGAAAAGCAGGGAGGATTAAGGGTAGGAAGTACATAAATTCGACTGTTGCTGAGGTTGCCGTAAGAATTGTAAGTAGTTAGCGTATGAGTACAAAGTTTTTTTCATATTAGGAGTGCTTAATTTTCATTTACGATAACTTTTATGTTGCAAGATGAACTGAAAGATCATAGTAGCCAAGGTTCGTTCACTCCAAGTGGACGGATGGACATCTTGTCAACGGCAATTGGGAAAATAGATCACCCCGGTCATGTTCGAGGGGAGGTAGGGGGAGTTCGTGTCGTGAAGTATTTTGGCCGTGCCTCACATTCTTATTTGTCACAAGTTAAACCCAGTAAGGAGCTTGTGGAAAAGATTTGCTAGGAAGTCTCACAAGAGCTCGAGGCCAACCTTCGCGACAAGCTCTGACAAGAGCTGTTGCCAGAGCTACATCTTGAGCTGTAACATGAGCTACGAGCTGAAATGACAAAGATGTTTGAATCGCAGATGGCAACTTTCTAGCGTAGACCCATACATCCCCGGCCTTCCACAACACCAAAGGAAGTTACAACCCAGTGGAGGAACTTCTTGGTGACCCTTCTCTCACTCCAGCGCCGGGAGAACCTTCCATTCTCTATTTGGATGCCCCACTACTGCACCCTTTTGCAGATGCTCTCGTTCACACACAAGCTACCACCCACCATCATCAGCAAATTCCTAGCATTTATGTAGGGTATGTAATATCCTGAATTGTAATTAAGGATTAATAACTTCAAAGTGATGTAATTAATATTAATTAAGCACTTTTGAAGTATGTAATGTGAATTGTGGTATGAACTATGTTCGATGATGATTTAGTAAATATTGGGATAATCAAGGGCAAAACGGTAAATTTACTGACCAATTGTCAGTTACTGAAGAGGAGACTCATAGGTAACTTGAGACCAATGGTTAGGATTATGATTAAGAAATTGGTAGTGCTTGTGCATGTGTTATAAGAATTCATAGGAGAAAGGATGAGATTTTGCCATGTGTCTAAATGAGAGCCATTGGATTGAAGTCAAAAAGTCAAATATTTTTCCCTCTCTCTTTCCTTGTCAAATTCGGCTGTGTGTGTGTATGTGTGAAGGGAAAAGAATTGCATCATCATCCTCTCACTCTCTCATCTCTCTCCTCACTTCCATTTCCGTCCCAAGCTAACCAAGAAAGAGAAAGAGAAAAGCTTGGTTTTAGGTAAGTGAATGCCTCCAAATACTCATCTTATGTTTATTAAAGTTGTTCAAGGTGTTGAGGGCTTCCTTGCCATGATTTCAGAATTTTGAAAGGAGGTGCTTTGAAGTTTGCACAAGCTTGAAAGCTAGAGAATCAAGAAGCTAATCATTGGAAGTTGAAGAGGTGTGTATTTTTGGTATATTGGTCATGACTTTTGGTTAAGTTTTATAAATTCTGGAATTTTGCCCTGATTTCATGGGAATTGGATAATGAAAGAGTTTGGAATGGTATGGTATAAGAAGTGATGTTAGGATGTGTTATAATGTCATTAAGTTTGATTTAAAGTTGAATGAAGAAGTTTGACAAATTGTGGTTTTGTGAACTAGAGTTGAGAATGTGTTGATTGAGTTGAAATTAGGTTGTTTTGTGGTTGCCAATAGGTTCATTGTAGAGTTTAGTATGGGAATGAACTTTGGTATAAAGGTTGGGACCATTGGAACCAGTTTTGGTAAATATGGAAAAGTGTATCAGTTGCTGCGATCTGGCTTCTGATAAGCTTCACTCGAGTGAGGAAGGATCTCACTCGAATGCAGTATGAAATTCTTGGTATTTTGGTTAAGTCTTTAGGCAGAAATCGCAAGTGCACTTATGTTTTCGCGAGTGTTATAGGTCATTACTCGAGTACAACTCCCTGTGCTCGAGTGAGGGAGTAAGTTTAGGACTTTGGAATTTATGATTGCTCTCGGGTAGTCACTTGCAGTGCCTCACTTTTTGGTGCTCGAGTGCATTTGAGGTTATCACTCGAGTATAGCTTCCTGTGCTCGAGTGAGTGTGAGAGATATTTTGAGGTTTGCTCTCGGGCAAGCACTTCCTCTGTCTCACTCGCTGGGACTCGAGCACGGGTGAGGGCAACACTAGAGTGAGACTTCCTTCACTCAAGTGAGACAGCCCAAAGATTAGTGTTCTTTATTCGAAAAAAATACCTTCAGGGTAGTTTCTTCCAACCCTTTTGGCTATATGTCTAGGCCTCTAATAGCCACCTAAAGAGTCTAAATGATAACCAACTTAAAGTACTATGGAATTAAGAACTTGGAAAAGATATTGATGGGTTGTCCCTAATTTGGTTTATAGGATTCGACATCTGCCGTCCTCGTGAGCCCATTGTGCCAGCGAACGTCAGGAAGGTACAAGGTAGTGACTCTTTCCATTATACTGTATATGATATGTTGTATGTTTTATTTATCATTATTTGTGGGTCTATCACTTGCGGCCCATCGGTGGTGACGGTGGGAGGATCGTACCTTTGGGGTGGTGGAATCCGAGGGATGAGACTATGTGAAAGCCGAAAGGCTATTTGTGAGTCTATTACCTGCGGCCCATCGGTGGTGACGGTGGGAGGATCGTACCTTCGGGGCGGTGGAATTCGGGGAATGAGACTATGTGATTATGTGCATATGTAGCCTGCGAGTTGTGTATTATGCTATGATGTTGCTTGATGATTTGCTTACATACTATGTGATTACATGTTGTATGAGTGAATTGTTACTACTGAGATTCTTTTGAATCTCATTCTTTCCTTTGATTAACATTTTAGACAGGGCAAGTGGCTCCAAGGAAAATCGATCAACCCAGAGCGGTTAGAACCTTGTAGGGACATTTGTTTTTGGATATGTTGGTTAATCATACTGGACAGGGATTTTGTAAATTATTTTTGGGTTGTAATTATTAGTTGAATATAGTTGTGTAATCCCCTATATGGGAATTATAAACCTTTTAGTAAATGAGTGGAACCTTGGGGTTTCCGGGATTTTTGTTATATACTCTGATATGTATGAATGTAAATGAACTGTACAGGTGATTATATTCGATATTTAAACTTGAAACCGGGAAAGGAAAGAAGGTTTCAAAACATTGTGAAAACCCTACCTTAGGGAGGGTGTTTAAAATGAGTTTCAAACTATCCGTCGGTCTCTAATCTATTTTATTATATGTTATCGAATCTTAATTACGCTAATTAAGGCAGGGGGTTACAGGGTGACTGTGACAAGTGTACGAGAGGGGGAAGAAGGTACAACTATCCCTAGTCCTGATGATGAGGTTGTCACGATAGGTCAGGCGAGAGGATCTTTCATCTTTTGGCCTATAAATCTTATTGGCTCAGCGGCAACACCTCCTATGGTAGGAACTACCTCACTTTTACTTGAGATCTGTTCACATCCTACTAACAATATTTTTTTATGTTCTAAAAGAACGAGTAGGAAGCAGGAAAATGGCCCTTCTTAGCACGACTGCAGCAGATCTATAAAGGCATTCGCAGATTGATTTGCATATGCTTCTAGGGATTATGGGTCAGAAACTAGAGTATCCCTTCACAATGGATAAATAAAACCTTAAACAGTTCATTAAGTTGGAGGAGATAGATGTAGGATGGGTCAAATTTGTAATCCTGTAAGTTTTTTATTTCCCATTTTTTCCTTTATTTAGTGAAGTAGTTTTTTGGTTTCATATATTCACTAGCTAATACATTCATCATTTTAATTCTATTCTAGCCCCTTCCATCGTGTATGCATTGACATGCAAAGACATGATTTATATGGATTCTTGTGTCCTGCAAATATGACAAGGGATAAGAATACATTGGCAGCAAGGACTCACTATGCAGGCTTCACAATGAGAGAGAACAACTATCGTTGTTATCTAGTACTGATTGTTCAAGGGTACGCATTTTAATTTTGTATATTTAAGATTTTTAATAAATAATTGCCTTGCCATCTAACTTCATTTTAATCTGTATATGCTGCTATAGTTACCATTGGAGTTTGTGTGTTCTTTGTCCTCGGCTCAACATAGTTTACTGGTTTGATTCCTTGCATAAAAGGCCAGACACAGAAACAAAAAACGTCTTTAACAAGTGCTTGGCGGGCCACACGATCATAGAGGTGGCAGAGACCTGAAATGGTTGTATCCAAAGGTACGTAGTTTCAAATCAAGTTCTTTTGATTGACGGTCGTTTTAGATATGCCTTTATTGGTTTTAACCATTTGCTTTTAATTTATAGTACCCTCGACAACCTGGCGGCTGGGAATGTGGATACTATGTCTTACTTTATATGTAACATCATTCAGAGTGGCATTACTATAGATTTTGAACAAGTAATTGCTTCTTTTAAAGGATAATATTTTTGGTGTTGTAATTCAATTGCAAATTAATTCATTCACTTGATTCATGATTTCATCTAAGCTTATTTTCTAATTTGCAGATTTTTGACAATGAAGATACCTACTTATATGAAGACATTAATTTGATCAGAGACTTTTTGGCTGGACATATTCTTCAACGTATACCAGAGTAAATTTTTTCTTTATATTAGTTAATTAATTAGTTGTTTATGTACGTAGAGGACACACTTTATGGTGGTTCTATATATTGTACATATAATTAGAGTTGTTGCTGTACATAGTATTAGATTGTTGGATAACATTTTTATTAGATAGTGCTGAACTGCTATTGTTTCCATTCTAGTTTATGCAATATTTTCTTTCTACAGTTTGTGTATGTAGAGGACACTTTGTGGTGGTTTTATATATTGTACATATAATTAGAGTTCTTGTTGTACATATTAGATTGTTGGATAACATTTTTATTAGATAGTGTTGAACTGCTGTTGTTTCCATTCTGGTTTATGCAATATTTTCTTCTATCCTATTTCTGCAGTTTAAATTTGCTAGACAGTGAAGTATATATATAAAAGGCCATTAAAAAAAACTTTTAACATCCTTAAATAAAAAAGGGACATAAAAACACTTTAGACGTTAGTTTAGACGTTCCCACTTTAAACTAGGGACGTCTAAAGTGGATCTTACCCCACTTTAGACGTCCCCAGTTTGAATTGGGGACGTGACATCCCCACTTCAAACTGGGGATGTCTAAAGTGTCCCTAAAACTTTAGACGTCCCCAATTTGAAGTGGGGACGTCTAAAGTCCTGACTATAGACGTCCCCTATTTTACGGATGTTATTGACAATTTTTTCTACGTCACTTAGATAGACGTCCCCCTGTTTTCAGACATTAAAAGGCCCAAAAAAGGGACGTTAAAAGCGTTTTTTGTAGTAGTGTGTTTTTATTTTTTTGTTGTTTTCAAATTTTATATTAAGGGCGTTTAGATAATTTCACTACAAAATTTAATCCCAAACTATCAGTAGGAATTTAAAAAGATCAAGACATTAAGTCATTGTGAGGCCCTATAGGGCTTGTGTTTTTGTCTTTCTCCTTACTTCAATACGTAGCACTGCTTATTAGTGGTTTAAAATTCAATTCTGCTCTAAAAGTTTTTGCATGGGAGCTGTAGGTGTCTTGAAGTGTTTTTTGAATAAATGTTGCTCCGGAAGTATTAAAAAAAAGAAGCAATATAATATCACCCATAATCATTAAAAATGTTATTAGTTAGCACTATTAGTTTTTTTAACAATCAACGTTAGTTTTTTAACAATTAGAGTGACTTTGATCCCTTTTAACATTTTCAGAATGGTATTGTTTCCAAAAAAATTTAGGGAGAATTGGGAATAAATACCTTTTTAGTAAATTAATTGCTAAATGCTACCAAGCGTGCAGGCCATCTTCCGTATGTGTAAAAGAACTGCCGTTGCATGCAAAAACTCTTCCGTATGTACACCAATCTTTCATATAAACATGCAAACCATCTTCTGTTGTGTACAAAATATCTTCCGTTGTGTGCAAAATATCTTCCGTTAAAGTACAACTGATCTTTCATGGTAGCATTCAACAATTAATTTATCCCAAAGGTATTTTTGGACAATTTTCACAAATTTATTTATGGATATCATCCACAACTCCAACATGAAAACTTAAGAGGCAGAATTAAACCTTATTAACCCTTTATAAGTTATTTATAGTGTGGCTTAGTATCTATTAAATTTTAGGATAATGGGGGAAATGAAAACTAGGTCAGCGTGCTTATTTTCTAAAGTAGGATTTTAGTTACTGATATTGTGCACTTCTAGAAATTTCTTTCATGTTTTATTTAATATTATTGATTATATGATTTAATGAAATTTGTATTAATCTGGGACTTTGCTACTTATTTTGGATCTTTTTGCATGAAATTTTTTTTTTTTTTGCCAACTGTAAAAATTAACTTAGAAGAAAGGAGAAGAGAACAATGTGTTGAAAGGTTTTCATAGTTTTGTTACTTTTGTAGGGGGCGAGAGTTATTAGCTTTTACTTGGAAATTAAATGCTTTGCATTAGAATTAGTGGAATTATTTGATACACTAGCATGAATCAACGTTTCACGTCATGTTACATATTTATTTTTTTCCTCTGATTAATATAATTTTTTTCATTTGAAAATTTTAATTTCTTATTAATATCAATTTTTTCACTCGACCCAGTTAATACCAGTTGATATTCTGATTTGAGTCACCCCTCTTTTCCTTTCGGCTCTGATGAATTGGACTTTTAGGTTTGGTCGTGTTTGCTATTCCATGCACCCTCAACTTCAATATCAGTGGTCGCCAAGAGGAAAGGTAACTAACACAATTCAATTCTTATTAGTATGCCCGGTCCTTAATAAAAGACATGATTGACTTTTTTTAAAAAAATTAAGAAAGCTAATTAAATTACATTAAAATGTTTAGATTTATGGTTATTCTTTAAACTAATTTGCTTTACTTATAAACTGATATATAATATCATGATATATAATGTATATTATGATTAAGTAGTTTATTTAGCTTCATTAACCTCTTTAAAAAAGTCAACTAGATCATATATTAAGGACCAAAGGTAGTATTAACTATATATACATTACCAATGCAATATGTGTGGCATACATCTGCTGCGTTTATACTTTTTTTGTATAGAGCAGTTTTCTTTGTGTTTTTCTTTAATTTTTAGTCATCAGTGCAAAATATTATTTCTCCAATTTACACCAGTATCATTGAGAAAAAGGTGAAGAAATAACCGGTAACATTTTTGTAAATAAAATATGAGACTGTTGAATTTCGATACAAGAAGCTAATGAAACTGAGAGAGAAAGGGTCACTTTCTACACTAGTCTGCGATGTAGAAAGTAAAGTTTTTTTCGTTTTGTTCGATTAACCTATTCTATGTTGATTAATAACAACCGAGCCCAACAATTTCTACATTGGTTACAGAGTCGATGTGTAAATCCTTTTTTAATCATTATAAAAAAGGTTTTAATATGGTTAAGGTCTAATTCTGTTCCAGAAATTTTTACATATGATATATGAACGCTCAAAAAAAAAAAATTAGATACAATATTACCTCGGAAGTGTTAAAACATGAGTAATATCAGCTTATGCTAACATTAAGAAAACAGGAGTTTGCCACATTGAACATTTTGCCATGTATGATTCTATGTGGGCATGATGTGCTTTCTTCTTTTGGTCTTTTTTACGCTGTTAGTTTGTTTACCATATGCCTCATGATCTCTTTCACTTGCTTTGTTGTGCATCTTCATCAGTCTTTTACATGCCTCATGGTCTTTTGGGAAAGGGTTTTAATGCATTTTTTAAATCATTTTGCTATTAAATTTGACCAACATTGTTCCCCTTTTTTTATATTTCTAAGGCAACATTGTTATTTTGTGAAATTCAAGATAACAATGACCAAAATAATACAACAAAATCATGCCCATGTGGAATCATTCATGGCATAAAATCTAACATGACAAATGTCTTTTGGCACTTTGGCTATGGCGACATTGTTCTTGTTTTAATAGTTTAGGGCATAATGTTGAACCTTAAAAAAATTTCTGTATACGCATAGCTTTTATGTGAAAACTTCCCGGCAAAATTAAACTTTGACACTGTTTTAAATTTTCATTTCTCACTTACTTTCACCTAATAACCTGTATATTGAATCATTGAATGTGAACGAGGAAACTATAAATTTTTCTGTCCCTCAAATATGGATAAAGTGCTACAGGAAAAGTTTTTATTTTGTGGGCGTACCGGGAATGAAAATTATCCGATTTACTATTTCATTTTTGGGAAAATACCTAATAAGAAGTTTAAAAATGTTAAAAGACAAAAATGTATTTTGAATGTCATAATTCCAAAAAGATGTTAAGCTCAATTTATCTTTCTTAAAATTAAAAAGAGAAGACCAATTTACCCCTACATATATATTTTTAATTTTAAAAAAATTAACCCCATCGACAGCAAGGTGGGTGTCGGCAACCCAGCTAGCCACTGGAGTCCCAATGGGAAGGGAATATTCCTTTGGGAAAATTATTCCCAAAGTGGTGGGGTAGGGTTCGAGCCCCCCTACTTTGTTTGCATAAAATGTTAGTGATCATTGGGCTACTAATGATATTGAATATAAATAATGCAAATAAAAAAAATATTAACGTTTTATCTTTAACCCAAGTGTATTAACAAGTTCAGATAAGGAATTTATAAGTTTAAATAAAGAATTCGTAACTTTTGATTCTTAAGTTAAAAATTCACTTACTTTCTTACACCATTCACAAGTTCAGATAAGGAATTCACAATTTTCATTTTTTAAGTAAAAAATTCACTTACTCTCTTAAGTCCTTCATAAGTTTAGATAAGGAATTCATAACTTTCTTTGTTTAAGTAAAAAATTTACTTACTCTCTCAGACCATTCACAAGTTTAAATAAAGAGTTCATAAGTTCAGATAAAAAATTCCCAACTTAAAAAAAAACCCTAAATTCTAAATAGTTGTGAGTTACTTATCTAAACTTGTCAATTCCTTATTTAAACTTATCAATGACCTGATAATATGAATTTTTAACTTGGTAAACGAAAGTTGTGAATTCCTTGTTTAAATTTATGAATAGCATGAGAGAGTAAGTGAATTTTTTATTTAAAAAATAAAAATTGCAAATTCTTTATCTAAATTTATCAATTCTTTATCTGAATTTGTTAATGGGCTTGAGATGAAAATCAAAGATCAATATATATATTTTTGTTTGCATTATTTATGTTGAGTGGCATTGATGACCCAATGGTCTCCAACATTTTGTGCAGACAAAGTGGTGGGGTTTGAACTCCACCCTCATCACCTTAAGAATATTTATTCCTAAGGGAATGTTTCGGAGGAATATTTTCACTAGAGCTACGGTAGCCGGCTAGCCACTGGAGCGCCAGCCGCCGGAGGGGTAATTTTTTAAATAAAAAATATATATGTAAGGGTAAATTGGTCTCTTCTTTTAATTTCAAAAAAAGACAAATTAAACCTAATATCTTTATGAGATTATGAATGTTTAAAACAATTTTTTATTTTTTAATATTTTTAAAATTCTTTATTAGGGATTTTCTCTTCATCTTTCTTTCTTTTTTGTATAAGCATTTGTAACTTTATCTTTCTATATCGTAATAGTTTATATTGGGCGAGTTTTTTCTTTTATATTGGGCCAGCTGTCATATTTCGTTATGAGATTACTGGTTTGAGTAAGAACTGAGGGCCGAAAACAAAACAGATATTTGGATCAGAAATTAACTCTTTTGTAAAAGGGATTTAGAAGGGAGTGGTTGGCAAAAATTTTGTGAGTTAGATTTAAAAAACGTGAAGATGTGGAGTTATAAATTTTTTTACAAAAATAAGATATAAAATAAAAAGATGAGAATAATTAATTAAAATCTTTTAATTCCATTTTTCTGATTTATTTAAATCTAACTCAAAAGTTTTTTCCTTCCACTCCCCTTCCCTCCCCTCATATCAGACAGGGTCTAAGCCATGGGTCAGATATCATAAAATTATAGTAGTCTTCAAATAATTTTATCATTACATGGTAAGTACCATTTTTAACACTTGCTTACTTCAAGAGTCTAAGATTAAGAAGGTAATTATAGGTTTATTTATCTATAACGCATAATATTCGTTATTTGTAATTTCAAAATTTTGGTTGTGAATTTTTTTTAACTTCAGTTTTATTATCTTACACCATAAGTAGAATATCATAGCAAATTGCCAAATTGTTTTGTTTTTTCAGGAACGGAATTTTGCTATTTTACAATGGTAATGCCATTTATTTCCCCTTTATTAAGTAAAATTTGATTATTCTTTTGCTCTTTCTTTTGTTCAGTATATATTATTTGAGTTTTGCTGTTATCCGTATATCATGTTTATTATTTTGTTAAAAAAAATAGTTGCAATGTTTGTTGAAAAACTAGTTTGCCGTCTTTCACTATCTTTCAATAATGGAGTTTGTTCTGATTATTTAAGTTGGGCCTGCATCATTGAATATTTTAAATATCTATTTATTATGTATGAATATGTTTTAAGGGAGAATCTCAATAAAGTAGCACAGTAGCAAACTAACTTAAAATTATGATGAAATAAAAAACGAAATTATACTGCAGGATAAAAGGATTAAATTAAAATTATGTTTTAATAGGTGATGACCAAAGCATCCCTCATTCTTTTCTTTTTTTGTTTTTTTTAAAAAAAGGTTTCCCCCACTGCCTCGCCAGTTTCCGACAGCTAGAACCCAGTTGTAAAGCGCCGGCAGTGAGTAACGTTAGGTCAACCGGCAAGAGCTCTGGTATAAGCAGGGGGATAAATCCATGAAGGTGATTAGGGAGGATTTGAATCAATATGACCCTTTAGCTTACAAAAAGGATAATAACCACTAATCTAACAAAGCTTTAAATATGGGAAAATCCACAAAAACAACCTCAAAAATAGAAAAGGATAAAATAATATTTTGAATATTCACAATATCAGAAAAATGTTAGGCTTAATTTGTTCTTTTTAAAATTAAAATAAAATGACGTAAATGCCCTCAAAGATTTTTTTCTTCAAAAAAAAAATGTAACCTCCACAACTAATAGTCGCCAGTGAGATATTCCTGCCATTGTCTGAGCATCAGCAAGAATAATTATTACCAAAATAACAAGATTTGTTAAGTAATTCACGACATTTGATTGGGTTTTAATAATTTTCGTTTATCAAATAACAAATCTACACAATCAAGTTTTTCACAAGTTTTATTAAGGAATCACCATATCTTATTAGGTTTTAACAAATCTAAACGAAAATTGTCAAAACCTAATGAGATATGATGAATTCCTTAATAAAACTTGTGAAAAACCTGATAATATAGATTTGTTACTTGGTAAACGAAAGTTGTTAAAACATAATCAGATGTTGTGAATTTTTTAACAAATCTTATTACTTTGCTAATAATTATTCCTACTAGAGCTCCCATGACTAGCAAGAATATGTCACTAGCGGGGTGGGGGTTACTTTAATGTTTTGAATTTTTATAATATTAGAGAAGGGTTAGGCCTGATTTGTGGTTTTCAAAATTAAAAGTAAATGACACAAATGCCCTCAATGAATTTTTCATTTTCTATTTTAAAGTTCTTTTTGTAGGTTTTCAGTTTAAATATATATATATAGATATATATATAATATTTAGTTTCCAAACTTGTTTGTCATATAAAGCTTGAACATGTAGAAGGAATGTCACGTCCTTATCTCAATTTCAACATTTTTCAGAGTATTTGCAGAAAACGATATGCGGTTCGGTAGGCAACACAGGAATATCATAACTATACTGATAATATATGCATGATTACATAAATTCCCCATAGGGGATTGTACATGATACTTACGACTAAGGTAACTGCACAAGGCTACTACGGTGTCTAAACTCATCCTAGTGAAACGGAGACTTCTTCCTGTCTTCGTTCCACTACTGTAATCCCCTCGTACGATACTCTGCATTGTTGTTTGCATATCTTCTGTCGTCTCCTGTCTAAGTTGTTGGTAGGGGAGGGTGAGATTCGAGAGAATCTTAGTAGGAAACAATACCATAATGCATGCATGATTGACGTTATGTATATGACATGTTACCTTTATCTAGATGTATGCCCTATAATGACATTTCTGCATGCTCAATGTTGTATACAACAAGACTATGGCCACAGCGAAAACAGAAACAGAGCTTCATTTATTCAAATATGCTCTACACAATCAAGTAAAGCAATCACATACATCATTACACAAGCAAAGATATCAAATACATGCAAATAAGGTAAGCCCCCTACCTTAACCATTTTCCGTCTCGAAATGCGTGCTCAATCTACGTGCAAACAGCTTGGGGCTCCATATTCGATCCTACAATGTCAAATGTACTATTTAGACACTTCCATAGTGTTTCTGGGGGTTATATGAGTCTATCTTGAAAAATTACTAAAATACCCCCGGGGACCCGACCCCTTCGTACCCGGTCCGACTGTACTTTTCTCAAAATTTTAACCTGGGCTATCCTGACATATTTTCGCCCAAGGAATACATTTCTGGACTCAAAAATACCAAATTCACAGCCAAAAGACGAAATTGCCCTTGGCAGCCGTTATTTCAGTGTTTTAGGGGCAGTTTCGTAATTATGCTTTCTCGGCCTTTTCCGAAAATGTGCCCAACTGTAACCCCACCTAATTTTCCCTCCTGAACCCAATGGAATCATCAAACCATTGAAAATCCAACTCTAAGACCCATTTATAGCCCTGACCGAATTATATGGGTTTTCCGGGGAAAATTGGGGTTTTTCGGTTTCGGCTCTGTAAACATGTTCCTTTCTACTCCTAACCACTTTATTGACTATTCCTTTAGGTTAGAACTGCCATGTAGTATCAATTTTGGCAGCATAACAGCCCCACAAACCCATTTTCCATTTTTAGAACCAAAAACAATCCGGCGAAATTTCACCGATTAAATTATCCACAACAGCCAGAATAAGCAATATACGAAAGTTTGGAAGTTACCTCAAGCTCCATCTGGCTTTTCCCAAATATGGCTGAAACCCTAGCTCTCTTAAAAACCAAATTTGCTTCTCAAACACCTTAAATAACATAGAAGAGAAGCTTAGAAGCAGTATTATACGCATTAGGTACGAAACCTCGCGAGTTTTCTTCCTCTTCTCTCTCTAATGCAAACACAAGCTTCTCTCTCTAATGGCTGACTTGCATAACAGAAAATGGAAGAAGATGAAGCCAAAAGTTCTTTTATCATATATTACAATTTCCTTTATTTATTTTCCCATTTTCAGATTTTTCAGAAATTCTGGCAGATTTTCTGGCCTAACTTTGAAAAAGCATAACTAATTCTAGAAATATTGAATTGGAGTGATTCCAAAGCCTATAGAACCCTTATTGAGTCTAGTTTCAAGGAAAAATATATAATTTTGCTAGATGGAATCAAAATATTCCCAGAATTTCAATCTTTGCATGCTGTTCCAGAAATTTCACAGTTTTTCTGTGCTGACTTCAAAAATTCATATCTTTTTGTATATAGCTCTAATTGATTCATATGACCTATCAAATTAAAGCTTACGATGTCTACTTTCATCCTGTAAAATTTCATAATTTTTGATCATCATTTGAGCATTCAAAATCACATGACAAGATCACTACCTCATAGGCTATTTCACCAAAAACATAATTACTTTCTTCAAAATTAACCATTTTATTTTCTTTAATACCTCAAAGATATTAGAGACAATAGATAATAGATTTGAAGCACATGATAAACTGGGGCTTAGTAGTCCACTCAATTTAGGCTTATTCCAAGTCTCAAATCCCAAATTTCGGGGTATTACAAGAAACACTTGTTAAAAGGTGAAGTCAAACTTGTCAATCTAGAACTTCTAATTGTTAATGTGTCAGGTCTTTTGCAAAATAAGATGTTTGAAAAATATGTGAGAGTCATTTACAATATCAACAATGTTTGAAAAATGTGGAACAAAAAAAAAAAGGAATGGCATTTTGGTCATTACCCATTAAAACATATTTTTTGTATTTTGGCCAAAAAAAAAGAATTTTTGTTTGTCCCTTTATCCTGAAGTATGATTTCATATTTATTTTGTGCATGTCACGGGTGCTATATTAATTATGATGACATGATATTATGCAATTGGCAAAAAAAAAAAAAAAGACATGATATTATGCCAGTATTACCAAGTACCAACGGGGAAAAAAAAAAGTGCGCACTAGAATTTAATGTTATCATTCGTTGTTGGCAAAAAAAAAAAATCAATTTGCTTTTTCTTTTTTTAATTACATTTGTGTCAGTTAGAGCTTAAGTGATGGCAAAAAAAAAAAAAAGTTAGAGCTTAAGTAATTGATAAAGCAAAACTCGCAATTGCTGGTAAACAAATAAGTTCATGTATCAATGAAGATTGATCTCATTTTAACCCAAAAAACAAAGATTGATCTAAATAATAAGGACTGCTAGAGAGCTCATAACTCATAAGAATGTGAGTTTAAAACTCGTCGTTGATTTAAGTATTTTGTTAATGACTAATATGTAAGAATCTCTATAAAAACATAATCTGACCTTGTTTAGTCAGAGCCGAAGACTCAACTCATAAAATTTTGATTATAGAGTTTTACGTCACAGGATTATAAGGTTGTTGGCTCATGACTTACTTCTTACATGTAGGAATTGTAGAGTCGCGCAGCCCATAAATCATTGATTTCATTTATTTATGATATTTCATAAGGTGTATTCTAAAAATAAATAATAAAGTTAGCTAATTTTTTTAAGGGTTCAGGGGTAATTTTGCCCTGAAAGTTTTTTGATAGACAATTTTACCTCAAAAGTATAAAAAAAAAAGGAGCAATGTTGCCATAGTCATTATCCCAATTAATTTTGACCGTTAATTGATCAAATATGCTAAGCCGGCATTCTACGTATTATCCACGTCATTTTTGTTCAGGTGCAAATTTACCTTGAAAGTTTAAAATCTAACTTTGAAAAAAATGAAGTAGATGACATATAGACTTAGGGAATTATAAGAGTCTGTGAGAGTGAGAGAGGCCAAGGAAAATCAGGTAATTTTAGGATTAGGGAGGGGCATGAGCAAGGGCAACCGAGCAAGTCAGAAAAACAAAAACTAAAAAAAATTAACCGGCTTAAACAAGCTAGCCCTTTTAAGCCCTCGGCCCTATAAGGCTGGCTCTTTTAGACCCAACTTCTTTTGGAGGCTCTAATTTATAAGCCTGACTCTTAACTTAAAAGGGAACAAGCCGGCCCGGTGAGCTCAGCCTGATTTCCCAGCTCTACTTGCAGGGCGAAATCCCTCCTCAAAAAGATTCCGGATACCTAACGCTCTTAATTGGTTACTTTCATGGCAAAATTACACATTAATACTTCAAAGTAACATGAATAATTAAGGCTCCAATAGAGCATAAAAATATGGGATAAAGGGACAAAAATGCCCATGAATTTTTCTTAAATGTACATCTAGTACCATAAACTTTACTTGGGAGTAAAAATGCCTATAAATTTTTAAAAATAGGGCAAAAATACCTCTACCATTAACTATCATAAAATGTCGTTACTTTTCTCTTTGTGGTTTCCACCAATTGCCCACTTTCAGCCCTAAGTCCCATTCTCAGTCAGCTTCGTCTCTCTCCCTCTAACCTTCCTCTCACTCTCTCTCTTGTCTCTCTCACAGGTCCTTCTCTATTCATCTCTCTCCCTCTAACCTTCCTCTCCCTTTTCTCTCTCAAGCCCTTGTCTCTTTGTCTCTCTCCCTCTAAGATATACGTACTGTGGGATCAAGCATTGAGCCATCAATTTTGGCTTTGATTTTATGATCTAAGCTAAATCCATTATATGGACCAAAACTTGATTTGATTAACCTATCACTTACGGCAGATTGCCAAGTCTTGATCTCTAGTTTGAACACATTTGCTTTTCAACCCATTTGTATGATTTATTCACGAGCTTAGAACCCAAGGACTGGACCTTCTAAATAAATCTTCGTTGGCGTGGCTATAAAAGTTGGCGCTGCTTCCGCCAAGAATGTTTCCCAAGCATTTGAGAGTAGTCACTCACTTTCGGCAAGAAGTGAGGGATTGTATAGGTGAGTCGTAAGTGTGGGGATAATCCATGAGAGTGGTCAAGAACCCTTTTTAGGTCATCAAGTTTGGTCTACCATAGCCAAGCCCTCACATTCAAGCATGAGAACTCGAAACACAGGCGACAATCACTATTACAGAAAACACTTTTAACAACCATTTTTTAAGCCTTTTAATGTCTAAAAACAGGAAGACGTCTATGTGAATGTCATAGAAAATAAATGGCAATAACATCCTTAAAAAAAGGGATTTCTACAGGGAGGACTTTAGACATCCCCATTCCAAAATGGGGACTTCTATAGTCCAGTGTGCCAACTTTATATATCCCCATTTTGGAGTGGGGACGTTTAAAGTATTTGTCCAACACTTTAGACGTCCCTACTTTAGAGTGGGGACGTCTAAAGTCCCCCTATAGACATCCTTACTCTAAAATGGGGATGTCTAAAGTTGGCACACTGGACTTTAGACTTCTTTTAGGCGTCCCTTTTTCTTTACGGACTTTAAAATTTTTATTTTTATTTTAAAAATGAATATTTATATTCTTCACTACCTAGCAAATTAAAACTGCAAAAACAGGATCAAAGAATAACCACAATGTCCCTTACATGGTAAAGAATCATCTAGCAGCACTATCTAATTAAATTGTTAACTCCTACAACCTAATACTACATGTACAACAACTCCTACTACCTAACTAATCACCACAAAGTGTCAAAAAGATATCTATTACAAAACCACTAATCAACTAATATAAATAAAAGTTTTACTGATCTATACATTGAAGAAGGTGTACAGCCAAAAGGTCTCTAATCAAATTAATGTTTTCATATAAGTAGGCTTTTTCATTGTAAAAAATCTGCAAATTAGAAAATAAGCTTAGATGAAATGCATAACGTGAATGAATTAATTAGCAATGCAATTACAACACCAAAAATATTTTCATTTGAGAATGAAGAAGCGGTTACCTGTTCAAAACGTCTACAATTCCACTCTGAATGATGTTATACATATAAAGTAAGACATAGTATCCACATTCAATGTTGCCAAGTTGTTGAGGGCACTATAAATCAAAAGCAAGTGGTTAAAATCAATAAAGACATATCTAAAACAATTGTCAATGAAAGAACTTGATTTCAAACTACTTACCTTTGGATAAAACCACTCCGGGTCTCTAACAACTTTACCCTCGCGTGACCCGCTAAGGAGTCTATATGTTTGGGTTGCACTATCATTAAAATGAAAATCAACATAAATTCAAAAAAATCATTTAAGTTAAGAATCAATGAAATACAAACAAAATAACTTACGTTTTGAAGACGGATTTTGTTTCTTTGTCTAGCCTTTTACGTAAGCAGTCAAACCAGTAAATTATGTTGAGCCGAGGACAGAGAACACACAAACTCCAATGGTAATTGTAACGACATATACAAATTAAAATCAAGTTCGATGACAAGACAATTATTTATTAAACATCTTAAATAGACAAAATTAAAATACATACCCTTGAACAATTGGTGCTAGATAACAACAAAAATTGCTCTGTCCCATTGAGTAGCTCGCATAGATCGTCCTTGCTTGCACAGTATTAATATCCCTTGTCATATTTGTAGGACATAAGAATCCATATAAATTATGCCTTTGCATGTCCATGCATATGCGATGGAAGGAGCTATAATAGAATTAAAATGATGAATGAATTAGTGAATGTATGAAACCAAAAAATCACTGCATTAATTGAAGGAAAAAAAGAAAAAAAAACTTACAGGATTGCAAATTTAACCCATCTTGCATATATCTCCTCCGACTTAATGAACTCTTTGAGGTCTTTCCTATCAATCGTGAAGGGATACTCCAATATTAGGCCCACAATACCTAGAGGCATGTGCAAGTTAATCTAACAAATGTCTTTATAGAGCTGTTGCAATCGTACCAAGAAGGGCCATTTTACTGCATCTTGCCCATCCTTTTATAACAAAAAAACATATTGTTAGTAGGATTCCAATAGGTCTCAAGTAAAAGTAAGGTAGTTCCTACCATTAGAGGTGTTGCCGCTGAGCCAATAAGATTTTGAGGCCAAAGGATTAGATATCCTATCGCCTGACCTATCGTGGCAACGTCTTTATCAGGAATAGGGATTGATGTACCTTCTTCCCCCTCTCGAACACATATCACAGTCACCCTATGTAAATGCTGTGGAATTTGCTGATGATGATGGGTGGTAGTTTGTGTGTGAATGAGAGTATCGGCAATAATATGCTGCCCTGGGGATTCCAAATAAAGGATGGAAGGTTCTCCCGGCGTTGGAGTAGGAGAAGGGTCGCCAAGTGGTTCCTCCAGCGGGTTATAACTTCCTTTGGTACTGGGGAAGGTAAGAGATTATTGGGTCCTACACTCATCCACTGCCCTCTGCAATTTAAACATCTTTGTCATTTTAAGACGCAGCTTCGGAAACAACGCTTATCGGAGCTTGTCGTAAAGTTTGGCCTCAAGCTCATGTTCGACTTCCTTGTGAATCTAGGCCGCAAGCTCCCTATTAGGTCCAGCTTGTGACGAATATTGATGTAAGGCTCATCCAAAATACTCCACGGCACGAACTCCCCTTGGCTCCCCTCGAACATGATCAGGGTGATCTGCCTTCCCAATAGTCGTTGACAAGATATCCATACATCCAGTTTGAGTGAAGGAACCTTTGGTGCTCTGCTCTTCAAGTTCATCTTGCAGCATACAATTTATCATAAATGAAAATGAAGCACTCCTTGTATGAAAAAATATATGTACTTATTATGTTTTAACTACTTACAATCCTTGCAGCAATATCAGCGATAGCTGGATTTATGTACTTCCCACCCTTAATGTAACACCCCAAATTTTATATTCACCAAATATATTGTAATTATTTGGGAAATTCAATAAAATGGTGAATATTCATGAATTTGGAATTTATGGATTTTATAAATGTTCAATTTCATGAGAAATTGGGCAAAAATAAATATGTAATTAATTTGGGTGATTTAAAAAGCCCAATATTAAGGTCCAAAAATGGTGAAAAATTATAGAAAATATTTGGTCCAAAAATTGATGGAAATTGGCCAAATAAAAATCAAAAAAGAAATTGGAATAAAAAGGTAATGGCAAAATCGTAATTTTGTCAATTTATCACAAAATTAATTATTTTCCAATTAATAGAAGTGAATTTCAATTAATTAAGGAAAATAAAAAAAAATGTGTTTAGAATATTTTGGTCAATTTAATATAAATTTATAGAAAATTTGAGCAAAAAGTGCAATTTTGACTAAAATTGAGACTTTACGTGTATACGTAACTTGGACAAGTTGTGAAGCCATTTGAGACCATAGAGAGGGACCCCTAGGTGTCTCCTACATGTTGCAAGAGGAAGGAAATATTGGTTAGGCTTAATGAGTATGGTTACATGTACATAAGGTTTATGTAAATAAAACTTGATTTTTGGAATTTTAGAAAATTGTTAAATAATTGAATAAAGCATAAGATATATTAAAAAAAATATCATCTCCTTCCTTCCTCCAGCCCATTTTTGTTCCATTTCAGATCTGATCTAGAGAGAGAGAGTGAAATTCTAGATCTTCGGTAAATCGATTCCTAACACGTATAACTCCGATCCTAAGCTACTTTTCTTTGTTCTTTAAGGTTTGGAGGCTCAAAAATCTATTGTTTAAAGGTTAGGGTTTTAGCCATTTTGGGGAAAAGCTAGTGGGAGCTTGAAGTAACTTACAAACCTTCACATATTAACTATTCTGGCTACTGTGGGCAATTTAATCGGTGAAATTTCGCCGGATTCCCATTGGTTTTAAACTTTGGAAATATGTGTTCCTAAGGGTTGTGCTGCCCAATTTTTGTTCAAATGGTTGTTATAACTCAATTAGATGGTTAATAAAGTAGTTAAGAGTAGAAAGGAACGCGTTTACGGAGCCGAAATTGTAAAACCCCGATTTTTCCCGAAGAATACCATAATTTTGGCCAGGGATGTTAGAGGGCCTTAAGGTTGGATTTTCAATGATTTGATGGTTCCACTGGATTCAGGAGGGAAAATTAGGTAGGGTTATAGTTGGGCACTTTTTTGGAAAAGGCTGAGAAAGCATAATTACGGAAACGTCCCTGAAACTTTTAGAGCGAGACTGCCAAGGGCAATTTTGTAATTTGACTTTGAATTTGGTAATTTTGAATCTGGAAATGGATTTCTTGGGTGGAAATATGTCAAAAATATCCCTAGTCAAAATTTTGAAAAAAGTACAGCCTGACCGGGTACGGTAGGGCCGGGTAAGATCCCCGGGGCATTTTGGTAAATTCTCACCATAGGCTAATATAAGTACAAGAAACACTATGGTAGTGCCTAAAATGATACATGGATAGGTTATAACCTATTTCTTATACATTTAATATTTTAGGACCGAGTCGGAAGCCTGAAGCGACACGTTTTACGAGGCACACTAAAAGGTAATCTTTGATATGTACTTCCCAACTCTTTAGGCATTTGTTTGGGCTTCTAGTAGCCACCTAAGGGTCTCTAATGATAACCAAATTTAGGTGTTTTGAAGTCATTTGAGTATTGGAATAAGTGTTAACGCGCCGTCCTTAATTATGACTATAGGATTTGATATTTGCTCAGGACGTAGAAGGCCTACGCCTGAACAAGAAAGGAAAGAACAAGGTAGTGACACTTTATCCTATATCATGTTTAATGCATTGCTTGTTTCTATTTATCATTGAATGAGCGAGGGACGTGGCGGTTAGCCTGGCCTTGAATATTGTTATTGCTGCATTATGATATATGCTTACTTGCTTTGTTGAATTATGAATCATATACGTAAACTGTTGCTACTGGGATTCTTTTGAATATCACTCTTTCCAACTAACAATTTTAGCCAGGGCAAGTGGATCTCGGGACAAGCAAGTGAGTAAGGACGACTAGGATTGCCGGTGGTTGTCTTAGTTTCTTTTTGGTTTTTGGTTATCATTTGGACATTTGTATATATTGAATTGACCATAGATTTGTAGTTATTGTGTAATCCCCGGTATAGGAAACTGAGATAGGCAATGATGCCCTATAAAACTCTTGGGTTAATGATATTATCCCGGGTGAATGTCGGGAATTTTGTTAGCACTCTGATATTGTATATGTGACAAACCGAATAGGCCAACTGTTTTTTTTTCAAATGAATGGAGATCATATTGTACAGGATTTTGTAAAAATTTTTTAATTGCCCTCTGTAATACCTCAAATTTTGAGATTTGAGGCTAGAGAATAAGCTTGAAATAAGTGGACAGCTAAGCCTCGATTTAGCAAGATCCTAGATGTTGATTAAGGGTTTAATGACTCCAAAAGTATATGTGATTAGTGCTAAGTGGACCCTTTTGGAGATTATAATGTGAACTGTGATTCGTATGCATTGTGAGCAGTGTCGAAACCTTGTATTTAAGTTCAATTATGGATTAACATCTAAATTGACTTAAAATATTGGGAGGGCTCATATTGTGGCTAAAAGAATGAGAAAATATGTTTGGTGGCGATTCAAAAGGAATTGTCATAATCAGGGGCAAGATAGTAAAGTTACCAACCAATTGGTCAGTTACCGAAGAGGAAGCTCATTGCTAACTTTAAGATCAATGGTTGAGATTGATTTGTGTAATAGATCAAAAGGTGGAATTCCATGTGCTTGACTTCATGTGAGCTCATTAGAGGTGTTTCAAGATTGTGACACTTGGCACTTTGTGGACCATTGGATTGGTCAATGTTTCAAAAAGCTCTTCCCTTTCTCCCCTCTCCCTCTAAGTCGGCTATCATGCTTGGGGAAGCCAAAATGTTGACCATCTTCATCATCCTCACCTTCTCTCTTTATCTCCATGTTCATCCAAGGCTAAGGAAAGAAAGAGAAAGCTTAAGGTGAGATTTTGGTTGGTTTGTTGTTCTCTTTAGCTCAAATACCCTTCTTTAATATTGTTAATAGTGATGAGAGCTTTATTGCTATAGTTTTAGATTTATAAACTAAGGTGTTTTGAAGCTTGAGGAAATTTGGAAGATGAAGAATCAAAGGACAAACTCTAGGAAGAGGTGAGTATTTGTTACCTTTTGATCTAAGTTTTGTGATTATTGATTAAGTTTTGAGAATTGTGGATTTTGCCTTGATTTTGGTGTGACATGTAATTGCATGAATTGCATGTTGTTTTGTGTGGAAAATGGTGATTTGATGTGTAAAATGGTCATTAGGATTGGTTTGGATAATTGGAAGCAAAGTTAGTGAAATTGGGTAAAGTGTGCAAGAAGTGTGACCAATGGGGAAAACTATCATTATAATGTGATTTTGGTTGTTTTGAGGTGTCCAATGGGTTCCTTGTGTAAAATTGTGTGGGAGTAACCTTGTGTTAGAGTTTTGGGACCATTCGAAACATATGTTGGAAGTGGGGGAAATTCTGATATTTGTTGCGTTTTGGCTTCTGATAGAGCCTCACTCGAGTGAACAGGGGTCTCACTCGAGTGCAGCGTTATGTTTTCCCTTTCCCCTTCGGTTTTGGTTGCACTTTTATGTGGAAAAGCAAGAGTGCACTTCCTCATCTACGAGTGATGTGGGTTATCACTCGAGTGATAGTGGTCTCACTCGAGTGATCATGTGCTTCTGCACTATGAGCTTGCTTCTCGGGTTATCACTTGCAGTTGATTTGTCAAGAGTGTGTGTTATCACTCGTGAGTTTTGAGTTGTGACTCGAGTGCCAGAGATAGTACTCAAGTGCACTTCTAGCTCTAGGTTTTCTGCGCTCTCTGGTGAGCACTTGTGCCTCACTTGGTGGGACTCGGGCGATTGTGGGGGCATTACTCGAGTATTGATCTTGATGGCCGAGTGTAGTAATCATTTTCTATCTTTGTTTGTGCTTTCAGCCAAGCACTCACATGAGTGAGCCGTCCTCACTTGGGTATAAGTCGTCTATCACTCGAGTACGTCCTTTATCACTCGAGTGATGCAGTCAAAAATGGGATTTTAAGGTTTTGAAAGATGATCTTTAGTTAAGTTTCTCCCAACCCTTTAGGCATGTGTTTAGGCTTTGAGTAGCCACCTAAAGGTCTTAAATGATAACCAACTTAAGTGTTTGAAAGTTAAGGAATTGGAAAAGGGATTAACCCTATGTCCTTATTTTGGTTATAGGGTTTAATGTTCACCCTGATCGGGAGTTGCTAGTGTTGGAGCATACGTGGAAAAACAAGGGTAGGGAACTTACCTTTCCTGCATGTATTTGATATTTGTTCTGGTGTATTGATGTATGTCTTTGCTTTGCTTGATTATGTGAAACATGTATAGATAATTTGAAGCTATGTTTCAATTTATACTATGACCATAAGTATGTTGTTCGAAACATTGAGCTTACAGATTTGTCATTATGTGTGAGCATGGGTTGCGCAAGCATGTCATGCATTAAACATCTATCTTGCATGTATATTGGTAATATTTTCCTACTGAGATTCTCTAGAATCTCACCCTCCCCTACTAACCTTTCAGACAGGGTAGTAGATCGAGGACGGAGCTAGCACCCAGGGCGGCGAGGTCTCCTTCGAAATGCGATTTTGGTAGTTGATTATTATAGTTGGGATGTGTGTATGTGGATGAATATTCGATTATGTATTCGAGATAGATTTGTGTAATCCCCTATAAGGGAATTTGTATACCCTTTTGTAAAGGTATGAACCCAGGATTGTCGGGATTATTATGTTGTGCACTCTGATATGTTATTGAATGTGATTTATCTTCGTGTGGTCATTGTATTCGAAATGTGAATATGAAACCAGGTTATTTTGATTTCAAAAAGTATTTGTGAATACCCTATCGTGTAGATGGGTTTGAAAATGAGTTTTGCTAATCGTTGGTCTCTAATTCATTTTAATTGCGTATTTCAGATATAATTACAGCAGGGGGTTACACCCTCGATCTTCCATTGACTTATATAACGAGTTTAAACACTAATTATGGCCTAGATGATGGCGGGGGTTACATTTGTGGTAAGAAATTCAATATATTTGGTGAATATAAAATTTGAGGTGTTATACTTAGCCCTCCATGCTCTCCATTTTTTGTGATGTGGAGGAGGAGCCGGGGTCTGGACAACAACATTAGGATCTAATTTGGCTGCTTCCTTTATTTTCTTCAACTCTTCTTCCATCATCTATCACTCAAGCTTCCGATAACCATAACGAGATATGCAATGCATATACTTATTAGCTGCTTGCCTCTGTGTATTTGCTGCACTTAATTCCTATGAAAGGAAAACAACGAAAACTAAATCAATGATGTTTAATATATTCAAATAAAAAGGTTTATACTATGATGAAAGAAATTTTATCAAAAAGTTAGGATCTTCGCGTGACGCCACAAACAACCTCTAGTCCTCTGGAGACAAATATGAATATTGTTGACATGGATCTTTACCCCTTAGTTCCCCTCGAATGTACTTTGTTGTAAGCTTGTTCTTAAAACCTTTCCAACGTAGACGAGCCTCGTTCATCCATTGCTTTTACATCGCCACAATGTCAGGAACATCGTATGTTTGCTGCAAGGTAAAACATAAGATAACTAAATTTGAAGCAATAGGAATAAAGCTATAAATACAGATGTATCGAAACTTATATACCAAAAGTTGTTGCCAAATCATGTCTTTCATTTTTCGGGGGAACCAACTTTCAATTATCATAGATAATGTGAACTTTGCTTCTACCTAAATAACCTAAATAGCTAATGAAACGGTCTTCCTCAGGACTAACTGGATTCATATTGGCATCGAAGTTCACATGCAATCTCTCCTGTTGATGTTCATGGGTGCAACCAATGTTCCCATTTTTGTGCTTCCTGTAACCCTTCTCACAACAGGTTCACGTCTATCCATTTCACCGTCCTTATCAATTTATAATTCACTAGAAGTGCCCACTCCTACAAGCAAAAAAATCATTGTAAGATAAGTAACTAAATTTCAAATAAATAAATAAACTTATCAGGATTAAAACAACAAGCACACAGTACTATTTTCTAAGTTAAGGTCTTACTCTATATTGTTTCCCATATTCCTTGACCATAATAATTTCTTACAGCATATTCTTCATCATCTACCAATTCTACTTCACTTGTTCTAGGTGGATTATCGTGAAAAGGTGGTGTGTCATCAAGGTTGAAGGTAGGATCACTATACTTTTGTTTTTTATTTTGAAGTAAAAAGGACATTTTTTTATTTACAGGATCTGTGACATAAAACACTTGTTTCGCCTAGCTTGCTAGAATAAAGGGCTCATCCCTATAACCTACTCTTTGAAGATCAACTGAGACAAATCCAAATTGTTGATCTATTACCACAGCATTATTGATAAACTACTTACATTTGAAAAAAGCAACTTTGAACTTATTGTAAGTAATCTCCCATATTTCTTTTATAGCTGTATAATAAGCCATGGATGCTAATATGGGGTGTTTGTCTTTCAAACTGGAAAAGTGCATGGCTTTAGCTTCTATCATCACCCCACTATTTTGCATGGTACTTCTGTTATCTTGGTCTTTCTTATAGAAAGAATACCCATTTATATCATAACCGATCCAAGTAATGATCTGAAACGATGGGCCCCAAGCTAGCTACTCGATTGTCTCAGACACACCGGTCTCATGCGAAACCTTTTTCTCAAATCACTCTATGAATGTCTTGTTTTGCTCAATAACAATCTGCATATCATTCTTCCTTGGATTTGTGTTCTTCAAACTCTTTCTGTGTTCATCTATGTATGGTTGAACTCTTTTCATATTATTCAGGATATACAAGTATACTTGCAACACCTTTTCACAAGGCATATTCTTCACTTTCAGTCCTCGTGTTCCCTTGCTTCTCCCCTTTTCATGTTGAGATTGTTCCTTCTTCCCCGATAGATAATCTTTGCAAAAGTCCATAGCCTCTTCAGCTACATATATTTCAACTATTGAGGCTTCATGTTTATAAGAATTTTTAGACCACCATTTTAAGATCTTCATATATCGCTCGAAAGGGTACATCCACCTCAAGTAAACTGGACCACAAAGCCTTACCACCCTTACCAAATAAACAATCAAATGCATCTTTATATCAAAAAAATTTGGGAGGAAAATGCATATCTAGTTGGGACAAAATAATATAACTCTCATTTTCCAATTCATCCAAATTTTCAGTGTCAATAAATTTATTACATATAGTATTAGAGAAAACACACAATCTTGTTACAGTGGTTCACACTTCATCTTTTATAATGCCTCTAATAGCTACTGGTAATAGTTGTTGCATCAACACATAACGAGCATGAACTCCCCCATACGTTGCATGGGGAGCAAATTTTAAAGGCAAAATAAATTCCACTTCAAAGTATCAAATGTTTTTTTTATCTGAACTTCAAAGTATCAAATTAGAAACAACTTTTTAAAAGGAAAACCTATTACTACATAATATAAGGAGAATTACATACAGTCCTTTACTACTAACCTACACATCGACACATAAATAAACAGGCAAGATGTTATTGCCCTAAGTTCCTCCTCCAAGCAGCCCAAGTGTTTTGAAGAATATAATCAAGAGTACATTTCATATTACACTGAGAGATCAATTTGAATTTTTTTCCATCATAATTATTTATATAAACATATTTTACTATGCAACAAAGTCACCATGATTGTTCTTTCACTAAAATATAAACATATATATCTAATAAACATATTTGACAGAAATGTTTCAATATCTCAAATAACAAATAATATCCTACATATTATATTGAAAGTAAAGTGAATAAATAGGTAGATTTAAATTTATTAAATGAAAAGACTCAAGGAAAAAGTACAAGAAAGCAAACTCAAAAAAAAAAAGTATAGCAGTACAAAAATAAATCTAAGAGGTTGACCCCGTGGACAATTTCAAACAACACACATGAATTGCATTTGTTAAATTAATACTATTTAGCCATTAAAACTTGTGATTCTCTACAACAATCTACATATTAATAAGGTCTAAGATAAGTCACTCAAATCTTATGTAGCTCAAGGTTTGATGTTGATGTCCTCGGGTTTGTATAATGTACACCCAGCAAAACTCACAAAAAATTTAACATATTTTTCCTTTAAGGAAGAAAGAAATATACTACAACATGCAAAGTAAAGCACCTGCAGATTCCACAATCATCATAATGAAACTGTTGTTTCTCTGTCTGCAAGTATCAGCACGATTGTGAATAAAAGCTAAAGATTAACAATCGCAATCCAGGTTTTCATACCATTATCATTTCTTAGCCTATTTTCATGTCTTAAAGAAATAATAAACAAAAACAAACACATCCATCGTGTTCAAGAATATGAAGTTCAAGGACTTGTGACATCATCGTCAAAGAATTTGCATGTGTTGTAGAAATATTCTCCCATTGTGATGCCACAATTTGTACAAACTTGAGCAACCTAGAAAAGACACAGAAAGAGATAAGCCAAAAGCAGAGTTAAAACCTGAACATTACTCACAACTTAATAACATTACCATAAAAAAAGAGGAAGCATCGAAGATTTAAGGCGGAAAAACATACAGGTTGCTCTATATCACAATCTGAACAAATAGCCTGAAATGAAAGAGAACAAGTCTTCCTAGTTCTTATCATCAACCTGAAGTAGCTTATATAGTAATTTTTATTAATCAGAAAATAAGACATTGTAAAATATAATCAGGGGTTATCCTACTTGTTTCACATCTTGAAGAACCATTTCGTGTCCATCAAAGGGGTTCTTCAACATGCTCTAATAAAACACATGGGAAATAACATAAATTAAACCACATCAGTTCAAGGCACAAAATGCACCTTATTTTTAAGACACAAAAATGAGTAAACGAAGTAATAAAATTGTATAGACATCAACAGAGAAAAGAATACCATGTAAGTGAAAAAAATTCTATAAGGAGCAAAGGCTATTACAAAAGTAATGAGGTAAAAATCAGAATCAACCGCCACCAAATAGAAACTAAAAGAAACTTGATAAATAAATCCTTGGTATTCCTTTGGCGTGCCTAAATGTAATACCTCACCAAGAATGCTTTTCACCAGAAAAATGCTTTCGAACTTCTAATTAAGTATAGAAATGCCAGTTGTCCATTTCTTTGTAAGACCAACCATCTTATCAATAGAAGCAGCCTTCACAGACGCATTGGCAATACACTGATGCTTTTCATCAAATGCTTAGCTTTATCCAAGGCACTTATCCATTTCTCTTTTTGGTTTCTCCTGCAAAAAGAGATTTTGCACAACAGACCAATAGCTCACTCCACAAAAGAATGCAAAAAACAGAAGGCAAGTGAAGCATATTAGAGTTTGCATTTTCAGCCTTACTTTAACATTTGGTGTAATATTTTCAATAAGAGAAACAGTGTAGCATTTGCTAGTACCATTACTTCCTATATAAATTGTTATTGATCATATTAGAATTTTAGATTAGCACACATAAATATTGCATTGATATGTAGATCATGCAGGATACATAGGGAAAGATGTAGATTGCTTTTGTTTGCTTGGTCTTCTAGGTGCTCATGTAGTCAATTTCTTGCATTTGGAACCAACTCTAACATACAACAGAAAAAAAGATTGTATGCATTCACATTTTCCATGTTTTCATTAAAGAGGAATGGCTAAAGTTATTAACACTTTAAAACCATTTTATCAAAACCACATCAAACGTTCAGACCTCTTATAACATTGAAGAAATTCAAATAAGATAATTAAATATATCCATATTCTTCAACTAAAATATAAGTTAAAAAGAAAAAAAGCACACATATCCCATAAATGTTCGGTCATCCATACATCTGAATTTTGAACCAACGTAGTAATAGTAAGTCATAATTGCTTGAGGACAAATACAACTTTTGTGATATGCAATGCTTCTTATCTAGACATCTACAACTTAGCAGAAGATGGCATAAAGCATGGAAGTAGAGGAGAGGATAAAACATGCCCCTAAATAATGATTCACATGCACTTCAAACTATATCAACTAAAATGTTTATACAGAAAAATACATAAACATGAATTAAAAAATAGATAGTCAAGCATTATGTTATGTAGCAAACCTTTATCTCAAACCCGAATATGTTTGAGTAGAAACAAATGAAATTGACAAACTGGTACATATGACCCTACAAACAAACAAAAGAAAAGATTAACAATGCAATGAAAGACTAACATCAACAACAAATCAGATCATATGGCAACATTTAGCCAAACATAAAAATTACCTAGATTAGTATATTTTCCTGGAGGGCAAAGTTAAAATCTACAATAAGGACCTAAAAAAATTTAAAAAAATCAATAAAGTAGAAAAGTGTCTTCAACACCAAACAAAAGCAAATTTCAAAAACTTCTCAACTATGGGACGCAACATTATATGTAAATGCACAGGTCATACAGTAATGTTAAAAAAGGTACTGAACAGAGAGGATGGCATGGGTTAGCATTTAAGTTTACACGTGTATCATTTATCTGCACATACAATTTCTTGTAGGGTCCAAATTGCATCAACAACATTTTGAAGATTACAAACTTTAAAGACTTCTCTGTTTATATATATTAGAAAATATGTGGGTATAAATAATAAGTAAAAGCTGCTACTACTTTGAAAAAGAAGGAACAGAATGCCTAAAAGCACAATATATAATCATGCTAATTCTTCTTCTATGATGTAGAAATGAAAAAAGATTGAAAGCTCGTCAAATTGGAGCAACAATGAATTTTATTATTATTAATTTTTTCTGGTATCAATGGCTAAAGGTTGAAAAGGGTATGGTGAATTTTAAAACTTAAAGCATTAAATTCTCATAAGTTTCAATCGTGAAAAGAAAATGTACTAAAGCAAGTGAAAAAAACATTTAGAAATTGACTACATACTACCCGCTGCATAAGCATAATGTAAAGGAAAATTATATAGTACCATAGAATAATTTCTCACCAGCCACTTTTGCCTTTTCACTATAAGTAAATTCTATAGTACCATAGCATCATGTCAAGTGACTTATAGAGTAATTGAAGTTGTACTATTAGATGTTATTGTCCTGGATGACATTATTCTCAAGTACAAACACCAGAACTTCAATATGGCAGAAAATTTCTAAACTTCTGTCAGACCAATCATTTTAGTATGGTTATCACATAGGTGTAAGTTAAAAACAGTACTAAAATACAGGGCAAGAATCATCCCCAAATACCCAAGACTCTCAAAGTTTCCAGGTAAGAAATCAATGAAAAACATGATAGAAAGGTAAATAATATTAGCTAAAAGAGCCCAAATGTCATAGAAGCTAATTTTACATACTAGGATGATCAAAATTATAATCATGGATGCGTTTGAATTATCTTCTTGTAAACCATGGTAGAATGAGTCATACAAGAACAACATTTGCTTATTCTCCCGTAGTCAGGCATAGAACTAATAAGCGATATGCATAAATCCAATCTTCCTGAAAACATGCATAAATGCCAAGTTGATATCCCTTTCTGCAAAACTAATGGCACAGAATATGCTGAATAACTAATATGATATATGAATACAAATTAAGCTCATCCAGAAAGCATGCATAAATGCCTAGTTGATCACAATAGCAATGCAAGCCGACAAGTAGATCAAGTGGTGACATTACATTCAGTGAAAAAAAATAGAATCAACATGCATAAATTCCAATCTTTGTCATTTGACTTATAGAGATAAAAATACAAAGCAAGCGAGGAATCATACCAGTTGAAGAACAAATGTAGCCATCTTCTAACAAGCTTGCCTTCTTCAAACCCATCACATTCAGGATGTAAGAAACCATGGGCAACGCTACCATATATAGCATCAAGTGAATCACCTTGAAAACACGCACAAACCCAACACTGCCATATTAAAAACAATATTTCAGCTACTCTATCAAATGAATTTTTCTGTTTAGCTTTCATAATGTCATATATGTAATACTTCCTTAAAACGGAAATTTATAATTACACTCTGCAACAACAACAGATCTCAAAAATAGTTGGATCATCTCAAAATAAAATATTGCATTTGTCATAACTCATAAGCCATATACTGCCACACGAGTCATTGTAGATTCAAGCTAAGAGCATATTATAATCCAAGTTTAATCTAATCTAATTTGCCTCTCTCTCCCTCACTTCCAAGTAAGTTCCCTCTGCTTCAGTTTCAGTCTTCACTTCAGAATTTAGATTACCAAATCCAACCACACAGCATAATAATATTATTGTTACTCCACTTTCACCTTCAAATCTACTTATTCTCTTTAACCTCTCAACCCCACATCCTTATCACCTTCTTGTCTTCTTCTTCTCCTCTCTCTCTCTCTCTCTCACTCTTTTAGTCAAACACCTCACCTACATTCATTTGTCCCCTTATACATACATATACAGCTTCTTCTACCCTTTCTCACACTTTACCCATATCTCTATCATATATCTTTCTCTTCCTCTCTATCAATCAATCCATCATATTAATCGTCGATGAATATATATGTAATTTCAAGATGAACGGTTATTCTAAGATAAATCCTAGTGGAAACAATCACAAGTTAAGATCTACAGATTTTCCTGATTTTTTCTCCAACCCTGAGATCCCAAAAAGCATCAGTAAAAACACCAGAACAGAGGAGCCAGACCAGATTGAGAAGGAAAAGGCACAGAAATTATCACCTAAGAAAGCAAAAGAAGAAGATGAGGGTGGTGAAGCTGTCGGTGAGCATCGAGATGGAGAGATATTAAGCGTGGTTCTAGGTTGGAGTGCGTCGGTGTCTTCATCATCGGCGACAGGGATTTAGGGCACGATCAAGAGGGCGTTATGTATGAGAAGATCGTCATCGGTGTCAGAGAAATATTGCAGGATCCATGATCAGTACGTGGCAATAGCACCGCCGATTAGAGAGGACGGTGAAAGAGAATCAAATGGAGGAAGAAGATCGGTGATGAGAAAGAAGAAGAAGCAAAGTGGCGGTGGAGGCAAGATCCTGAGTAAGCGCCTTCTTGGATTTTGTAGTCGATTGCTCAGCCAAATGCAATGGCAATTGATAATGTTATGGAGATGCAGAACGATTTTAAAATTTGAATTTCAAATTTCAAAATTAGAAAGAAGTTGTTAAAGTAGGAAAAGGCGTGAGGTTTCAAAATCTGTGATAGGAAAATCTGGCCCGTTGATTAGTTATGAACAGTAATAGTAGGTGGGAGAAAAAATCGAAGCCATTCATTGCTTATGAACAGTGTTGGTGGTGGAGGACTATTTATATATATATTGATAATCATGGGAGTTCATTCCCACTAACTTCAAATCGTCCATTGAGACACACCTTCTCACATTAGCGTAATACCCTTGTAATACCTTAATTTCATGCAAACACCCACACAAACTTCTTTTCTCTGCTTTTGATAGTGTATGCACAACTGACTCCATGTATGCCCTCTTACCATCATTTCTTAATTATGGATGTAACTGTTCTCTTATTCCCATATCAACAAAGTTTAATCTCACACTAACTTCATCCTTAGTTTTCTCTGGTATGTGCAAAAGCGTACTGACAAGGCTATCACAAATATTTTTCTTCACATGCATAACATCAATACTGTGTCTCACATCAAAGACTACGCCAATATGGAAGATAAAAAAAAATTGATCTCTTCTTCCATATGTTCTTCTCACCCGCAGTCTTCTGATTCTTAAAAAAGGTGACATTAATATGTTCTACCCGACTGTCTACGATATGGGTGAAACCTATGAAGCAACCTCCTATGACCAAAGTAGACAGTTTTTCTTCCATGCTTAAGTTGATGGAAGTAAGTGTCTGATTCACAGATTAGACATGCTTTATGCCCCTTCACACTGTACCTTGACAATTTTTTGTATGCAGGGAAGTCGTTTATTGTGGTGAAAATCTTTGCACATAGCTTGAATAACTCTTTCTTATATACATCAAACACATCTACTCCTTCCTCCTATAACTTTTTCAAGTCCTCTATCAAAAGACCCAAGTATATATCAATATCGTTTCTTGGTTATTTTGGTTCAGAAATCATCATAGAAAGCATCACATATATACATTTCATACATAACCAAGGAGGCAAGTTATCTATTATAAGGAGAACCGGCCACGCACTATGTGTGCTAGTTAGAGTTCCATACAGATTTATGCCATCTATACAAAGCCTAAGTTGAAGGTTTCTCGGCTTGCTGCCAAATTGAGGGAACATGTTATCTATTTTCTTTCATTATGGAGAGTTAGCCGGGTTCCAAAGATATTTTCAATCAAAATGCCATCTCTACTTCATCGCTTTTGTTGTACTCACAAACAAACGCTTAAACTGAGGTATTATTGGAAGATACCACAATACCTTTAAAGGTTGCCTTTTAGTTGTCCCATTGCCACAACCACCATCTTTCTTCACTTTGAATCACAAAGTTTTACACTTAGGACACTCACGAAGACCTTCATACTCCTTTCTGTATAGTATGCAGTCATTTAGGCAAGCGTGTATCTTTTTATACTCCATACCCATTGTAGACAAAATTTTCTTGGCCTCATACATATGATTTAGAAGTACATTATCATTTAGAAACATACCACACAATAATTGAAGCAGTAATATGAAACTACTATCGGTCCACCCACAAGTTGTCTTTAAGTTAACCAAATGTAATGTTGCTGTCAGCCGTGTGTACTTACTCCCAGGGAACAATGGTGTCTCTACATCACTCCGTAGGTTGTCATATTCATACAATTGTGTAAAGGATTCTACCTCAACATCATGAATCATTTTCTCCATTCTATCTTCATCTATAACATCCACAGCTTCCTTTTTATGCGACGGACAATCAGTTACTTTCGCACCATACCATATCCACCTTGTGTATCGAAGATTTATTCCATCACAAAGTAGGTGATCCCTTATGATATCAACATCCCGTCGGCTCTCATTTAAAAAATTAATATAAGGACAAAAATACATCCTATTTTTGTTAGAGCGTTCTTTCTAGCAAAATTTAATAAACTCTTCGACCCCATTCTTATATTTTTCACTAGTTTTCAAAGCATTCGTCCAACTATAATCCATTTTATTACCACCTAAGTCATTCCTAATAACACTCAAGTTTAGAACAATTGTCAACAATGTAATTGCCTTTTACTATTTTCTTTTACAAAATTTTGGCAGTATTTCTCCTTCAAAGTGGGACATCCCAAAATCAAAATAACAAACTATTTCAGCTCAAATTAAATACATGCTTTTCATTTGAAACTAAAAATAAAAAATAAAACAATAATAATTAAACAAATAACAACTTCAATTTTTAATTATGTTTATGTCTTCTAAAAAATTGCTATAGCCTATAGACATGATACAACATTTATGTTATAATTTAACTTTTACTTCAAATATTGAGTAGGCTCACATATATACAAACTTATAATTATTCACATATAACCATATCATCACTAATCTTCTAATATTTCTGACTTTACAGGGAAAAAATTATTTCTTTGCCATCAGGGGTTGTGTAAAAGGTGGCTTTGGAGTCTCCAAATTGGGAGAGGCATAGAGCAGGCAAGAGCAACGCACAAACAAGGACCACTAGATATTTAGAGTGAAGCCTCATTGCTAAATTAATAGCAAATTTAGAAGAGAGCAAATAATGACACTATGAACTTTATATGTAAAATATTGGTTTTTGTGGTTTGGCATGCCAAAGAGATGTGGGAGGTATTTATAGGTTCTAATGGAGGCCTTATGCATGTAAGAAACCCAATGCCACCAATAAATAAATTTATGTTCTTAATTGATCTAGAACTAAAAGAAATGAATAAAAAATATGTTCTGGTTCTAAAGAGTCCAATTTACTTTTTCTGGTTTGCAACTTGCTAAATAGGAGTACTATATTTTATTTCAATATGGATTGATTGAAATTTAACTAGAAAAACTTTATAGATCCAATGATTGAACAATTAACTTTTGAATATAACTTACTGGCCTGACAAATTCTTACAACTCTACTTGTTAAGATCATGGAGTATATTTGTCAAGATTAAGTGTAGACTACTCTTTAACAAGTTGCAAATTTGAACAAATAACAAAGAAATAATTTTTTTACCCTGCAAAGTTATAAATATAAGAACATAAGTATATTTTATTTTTTACCCTACAAAGTTAAGCACCAATTATATAGATCAATTAATTTCATTAAATTAATTATTATAATGCACACATATACACGAGTAGTTGGTGTGAGAGATAGAGAATGAATTGATGAAGGCGTGGTTGGAAGCTAACCTATAGCCGATGGTTTAGTAAGGAGACAATTGACGGTGGTGAGAGGGAGGACGACGGTGGCGAGAATGAGAGAAAATCCAAGGTGCAAGCCTAGCAACAGTAATGACGACGAGATAGCAGCAACGGTAAAAGAGAGGGTAAGATGGAGGAGCAAGAAGATTCCTGAGAAAAGGGGCTCTAGTGCTTCACTGGATAGAAGCCCCAGTCTTCCGCCTTCAATGTAGCGAGACTTTGCCGATTGAGAATATACTTTGAATAGATAGTAACAAGAAGGAATTTTGACTTTGAACATATAGGCTTTCTAGAGAAATAAGAAAAAGAAGATGAAGAAAAGAGAAAGGAGAGGGAGAGGGAAAGAACGAAAATGGAGAATTGATGGGAGTTGGTGAGGGTGGCAGAGCTTTAGGCGTCCCCAGTCCAAATTGGGGACGCCTAATGCCCTGTTTAGACGTCCCCATTTTGACTGGGGACACCTAAACATCACTTTAACATCCCTAGTCAAAATTGGGGATGCCTAAAACAACCTTTAGGAGCTGGGGACACCTAAAGGTTTGAAAGAGGAGGTATGCATTGGTCATGTCATGTATGACCAATCATGACCAATGCATGTGAATCGTGGCACTTTAGGCATCCCCTGCAGTCTAAAGTTTTTTATTTTTTATTTTTGCCAACCTTTCTAATAAAACAAAAGTTTCTAATATTTTCTTTTTTGCCAACCTTTCTAATAAAACAAAAGCTTTTTATGTTTTCTTTTCCTATCCATATAAACACCTAATTATGAATAATTTTGTATGGTACTTCAAGATTGTAGAGAGGCCAATGTCATGGCAGATTCTTTTGCAAAAAGGCTCTCTGGACAAAGCCATTGAACTACAAATTCTTAATCCAAAGTTACTGATGGATATTTTAGCTTGTTGTGTTATTTCCTAATTTTTTGTATTTAGATTTTGCTTTTAGTACTTCTAGTGTATAAAAAAATGAAATAAATTAAAAGCTTTTTAATAAATCTGCATGTTTTTAAATTACAGTGATTGATTGTTGTTACGAGTGTAAATGGTCTATTAAATAGTGCAAGTGTACACTGTCGTAATCAAGTAATATAGAAGTAAGTAGAGTATCGTTCCCACGAGGATTGATCACTAAGTACCAAAATAGGTAATTTTAATTCTATTTAGTCGACCGATTTGTTGGTGATTAAGAGTAAGAAATAAAAGATGAGCTAATATGAATGCAAATGATATGAAACAATAATGAGAAAAAGTCCTAGGGATTAGATTTCACTTAACAAATTCCGGATTGAATCACTTATCTAATCTAGCCCAATTTATTTCACATGATTGATAGTCGAGTTTCCCTAATTTAATTACTAGCCTCTTCCAAGGTCAAGCAATTCTATAATTAATTGCTAATCCAATATATTCCTATATGAATTTAAGCAATTAATTATGCATTAAAATTTATGGAACTCTATAAGACTACACAACTCATATGAATATATTCCTATTTCATATGCAAGTTATGGTTTTAATTATAGGGTCTACACACATGTATCTCCTTCCGGTCTCAACATATATATTGGAATCATTCAAAAGATGGCCAATCAAATGAAAGCATTAAGAGTAATAATTAAAACTCAATCATGAAGGAGAAATTAAAACTAGATTTAATAAGTTAAGATTCAATCCGTCATTAGTAAGCTACATCATCACCCTAAGAAAATAGAAATTTAGATCATGATGAAATTATAAACAAAATAAAAATAAATTAACATTACATAAAACTAGAATGAAATTCTCATAAATACTGCATAAAACTTGAATATCAAATTCTCAAACATAAATTTACAACCAAAAGATGCATGAAAAATGGAGAAATCTAGCCGTCCATTTAGGAGGTAAAACCTTCCATGTAGACGACATGTAAAAAGTAATACAATCCTAAGCCTTCCATATAGGAGGCATGCAAGAAGAAATAGAAGAGATGAAAGTAATGGGTATGAATTGGTGTGTCAAATGTGAAGGAGAGGGTGGCTATATATAGGGAAAAATGGAGTAAGGTAGATGAAGTGGTAGATGAAATGTGATAGGTGGATTAATAGATAGAATGTGGTAGATGGAGTAGTAGGTGAAAAGGAAGATGAAGTGGTAGATGAAATGTGGTAGATGAAGTAGTAGGTGAAAAGAAAGATGAAGAGGTAGATGAAATGTGGTAGATGAAGTAGTAGGTGAAAAGAAAGATGAAGAGGTAGATGAAATGGTTGGTGGAATGGTAGATGATTCCCGCTCTCAACTTTCAAGCAAAAATTCAAAACCCTTGGAGATAGAACTGGAATTTCGTCTCAACATAAAAGTTGTAGAGCTCTTTCTTAGCTTTTTATCCATATAAAGAATGTCCCGATCCGACATCTAGAGCTCCAGATATTGCCTGAAAACTGAAAGAGGGTCTAATTTAGTATTTTCCAAGAAATTCTATTTTATGCCAAAATCATTATTTATTTATAAATTACACCCAAATTTATTAAATTGAGCTCAAATGTCATCCATAAAATCATCATATAAGGGAAAATAAATATGTAAATATTTTACTTATCAAATTCCCCCACACTTAGCTCTTGGACGTCCTCGGACAAGGAGTGACCATTAAGTGCTTCCAACAAAATTAGAAGTGTCAAGTCATAAGCAAGAACACAATTGAAAAATAAAGGAATCATAGTATTCATGAATCAACGAAAATATAAACTGGTAATTTTATTTGAAAATGAATAAACTGAGTTCGTAGTTATGACTCATTCTCCCAATCTCTCAAGTGTTTAAGGGTAAGTGTTTCGCTCAAATTCAACCGAAAAAATTGCACTACCATAGGCTTGCTAAAAATCTCAATCTCCAGTACCTAATTCACATGCATAATTCAAATCAAAAGGACTTATTAAGGGTTGTAATGGGGTTAAGGTAAAGGAATGATATGAAAGGCTAAAGAAATAAAGCAATTGAAAAATGGGCTACTTGTAAATTTATCTCATCAGAACAACCCACAATTCGAACACTTAACATTTTTTTTTTTTTTCATAATTTTTTCCTTTTTTTTTCTATTTTTTTTTTTGAATTGCAACTATAAAGTTGATGATATATACACCCCCACACTTTGTCAAAAGCCCATTTCACAAGAATTTCAAATGCTCAGCTAATTTTTCGAATAAGGTAAAAGCACTTGATATATCATTAAAGCATATGTTAATGGATTAAAAACAAAGAAGTAGTCAATTAGGCTCAAAGGGGCTTATCAATGGTATAATTGCAAGGTTGGCTATTTGGCTCTGGCTAAAGAAAATGAATGCCTTTATCATTTTTGAATGTGCATGTGAGATGTAATTTCAACCAGATTTAAAGCAAGTTCTAGAGTGACAACTTAATAGGTGAATATCACACACAAGAGAAATAATCATTATAGGCTTAGAAGCTCACGGCTAGGGATTTTTAAACTCAGTTCATTCAATCTCAAAATTCATCTCCAATTACAACAATCAGTTGTTCATTCATGCTATAAAATCTCTAAATTCAATTGATCCATACTCAAAACTTGTGTACTTCTTAATATCATTACAAAACACTTGAACAAGAAATTTTTTTTTTTTTTTTTTTTGAAAAAGATAAAAAAAAAAAATTGCAACCAATAAAATGCTACTAATGAAATGCGTCTCAGGAGTTAAGAATAACTCCTTACTCTGCCATTTTTTCCACACCCCATGCATCTAATGGTTTTACTAACTAACAAAAGAAAAAAAAATATTTTTCTCCTCCCCCAACCTAAATCAGACATTGTCCCCAATGTCTTCTAGAGCTCAGAGAAGGTTTTTTTTTTTTTTTAAAAACATAAACACATAATAAAGTAAAATCAAAATACTAAGTGTAAAACCAAGAGATTAAGGAAAGTTACAACCGAAGAGTGGTATCTGGTTTCTGCTTCTGACTGCTATCTGAAGATTGCCCACCTATTTGCTTGACGAGTAGATCTGGTTTAGGTTCATAGGTTTGCATTTGATCGAGCAGCTGCTCAGCAGTTGATGCAGAAATTATGGAATGACGAGTCGCTTGGGGTATGAATCCTGTTTCCACAGCATGATCAAGAAAAGACAACAGATTATCATAAAAACCATTAACATTTAACAATCCTAATGGCTTTTTGTGATAGTTTAACTAAGCCCAATATGCAACGCTAGAAATGCCATCCAACGTCTCCAAACCACCGGGTAGAGCAATGAAAGCTTGAGCATGGTAAAACATTAGTCCCATTTGTTCAGGCAAGCTCGAAACCTGTAACTCTTGTCCTAAGGAAAAAGTGTGATCTTCCAACTCTTTCACCCTTACACTTAAACCCTTGCTTCCATTCATGGATGCAGAAATGGCCACACTTCCCTTTAGGCCCTGAATGCCTCCCCCATACACAAAGTTGATTCCTCTGGCAGCTAATCCAATTCCCAGTTCATTTGCTGCTGTTATAAACTCTCCTTTCTTGCCCAAATCAGTTTCACCAAAAATGCAAATAGATGTAAATCTACATTTTTGTGAAATACCCTGTTTCTCTTTCTTTCTCTCGGACCATATATGCTCACTAGTGGAAGACTGCATATTTACAAGTGGAAGTGGATATGCTACAAGTAGAAGAGTACATGCATATATAACACTAAAACAACGACAACAAAATCACACAAATCACACATTTTTCAAAGAAGTTTGAAAAAAATTTCCGACACAGATGACTGGTGGGCCATTGCGTGAAGAAATTAAACAAAAAGAGGAAAGAAAGTCAAAAGATAAAGTAGAGTAGGCAGAAGCTATCGACAAGATAAAAAAAAATTGACAAAAGCTATAGAAAAGATAAGACGATTAGACAAAAGCATGATTATGTACAGTAGTTGTGATTTTGGCTCACATCTTCCTCTGGTTTTACGTCCAGAAACGGCTTAAACGCTTTCTATGAATCGAGGATTTGCTTCCCATCCAGTTTTCTTATAAACTGGCAAACAGGGTCTTTTAATGTCAGATTCCCAAGACGATAGCGCTCCTTTTCTCTGTTGAATATGTCTGCTAAATCAAGAAGAATACGATGAACATCACCACTCGGATGCGTCTCAAGAGTTTGAATGATATCATCCAGTGACTCCTTACTCAGCCCATCCTTTATAAATTTAATTTTATCTTCTCGATTTACAGAAACCATACCTTTACTCCTACAGCGCTGATCGCAATTCCACCTTGCACATTTATAGCAAGTGTTCATCCTTTTAGCTCTTCTCTTTTTGGAGTAAGAACTTCTTCCCATTCCTGGCAAAGGTTTAACAAATGAATTATGAATCTCACCTGCTAAACATACCTTAGCTTCAATGATCCAGCGTACATCCTCAGGAAGGCCCAAACGATTAAATATCATCATCCTTTCAAGTCGACTGTTATAGATCTTCCTGAGCACATCTTTGGGAAGAGTGGGGAACCTGTTCTTAAGATTTGCAAGGGATTCCTCCATGGTAACTTAAAATGAAATTGATGATGCCTAAAATTCTCAACCCAGTGCAGTGTGTTTCGATGAGTAGGAAAGAAAAATGAGAGAGCAGGAAAGAAATTTTTAGAGAGTAGGAATGAAATAAGTGAGTAGGAAAGAAAATTGAGAGAGTAGGAAAGAAATTTTGAAAGAGTAGGAATGAAGTTTTGGGTTGCCTCCCAAATAGCCGCCCTTCTTTAACGTCTTTAGCTAGACAAAGATTAAACAAAATTTTTTTTTCTTTTTATTTTTATTTTTTTTTTTTTTAAATTTTATGAGAAGGAGGACTTACCTATTGGTTCCTCAAACGTGATGACAGTTGTCAAAGTGTTGGGTACCCATCATTATACTCCTTTAAATGTTCTTGATTGTAACCATCAAAGTGGAATACATCATTAGGAGCTACCAGAAGTCCTGCAAAATCAAAACATCCAACCAAATCTTGGGTTGCCTCCCAAGCAGCGCTAAATTTATAGTCTTCAGCCAGACTTCCCAAGCACAAACTACTAATCAAAAGTATCAAACACCAGGATTTCCTTTTCTTCATTTCTTTTCAAGCAACAATGTTTCAAACACAAGAAATGATCATTTAAAGTAATTAATTGTACTTCTTCAATCATAGACAATTTTAGAGTACAATTATTTACTGATTTCAAATAAACCACAATACCCATGCACTTGCAAACAAATTTAGGAGTTTCCAAATTTTTAGAGCATCCCACAAAATCCACTTGACTCTCATCAGTAAGAGTCAGCACTTCAACAGGAGAAACATGAACAACAACTTTTGGAACATCCTCATTAGTTTCAACATCAAAGTCACAAAGATGAGGCTCCATAACCGGAATCTCAATTGGACATTCACTGTTCTCTCCAAAAGTGATTTCAAGTTCCTTAACACATTCCACAAGAGCCAAAGTTTCATTCAATTCCACATCCTCAACTTCCTCACAATAATTATCATCAACACAAGAAGTGGTTATTATGCTTAAAGAATTATCTTGCCTCATAGTCTCAAGTGACGCAATAATTTGATTCGCATATATTCCTATATTTTGAACACTTGACTCAACACTAGTGGCAAGTTCATTTTGCTCTCTACTAAATCTCTCTGTTGATTCCACAAACTCCTCACATAATCTTTCTAAATCAGACTTTTCCTTATACTTAAGAGTTTGTTCTTCAATATATGGATAAGAGTAGAAAGGAGGATTAGGACAATACCTGACATATGGATCCAAAGACTCTTGTTGCTCTAAAATTCCACTAGGATAAAATGAATGATCAAAACAAGTTTGGTTCATATTGAAATCATCTCCCATATAATGATTGGTAGTGTTATATGGATAATGCTCATAGGGATGACACTCTCCATAATAAGCACCAGAAAAACAGTTATAAGGAGAAGAATTTTCAATCCAACTGGCATTTAGATTTTCATGTCTCATTCCATCCACATGCATTCCAGAAAAAGAACTAAGATATGACAAGTTATCACCAAATGAATGCTGTGAATAATTCATTTTTATTTTGAATTTTTTTTTTTTTTTGAAATTTTACATGCAGACTAAATTAGTATTAAAATTACTTGGTATTGATATTAATGAAAACAATCCCCGGCAACGGCGCCAAAAACTTGTTACGAGTGTAAATGGTCTATTAAATAGTGCAAGTGTACACTGTCGTAATCAAGTAATATAGAAGTAAGTAGAGTATCGTTCCCACGAGGATTGATCACTAAGTACCAAAATAGGTAATTTTAATTCTATTTAGTCGACCGATTCGTTGGTGATTAAGAGTAAGAAATAAAAGATGAGCTAATATGAATGCAAATGATATGAAACAACAATGAGAAAAAGTCCTAGGGATTAGATTTCACTTAACAAATTCCGGATTGAATCACTTATCTAATCTAGCCCAATTTATTTCACATGATTGATAGTCGAGTTTCCCTAATTTAATTACTAGCCTCTTCCAAGGTCAAGCAATTCTATAATTAATTGCTAATCCAATATATTCCTATATGAATTTAAGCAATTAATTATGCATTAAAATTTATGGAACTCTATAAGACTACACAACTCATATGAATATATTCCTATTTCATATGCAAGTTATGGTTTTAATTATAGGGTCTACACACATGTATCTCCTTCCGGTCTCAACATATATATTGGAATCATTCAAAAGATGGCCAATCAAATGAAAGCATTAAGAGTAATAATTAAAACTCAATCATGAAGGAGAAATTAAAACTAGATTTAATAAGTTAAGATTCAATCCGTCATTAGTAAGCTACATCATCACCCTAAGAAAATAGAAATTTAGATCATGATGAAATTATAAACAAAATAAAAATAAATTAACATTACATAAAACTAGAATGAAATTCTCATAAATACTGCATAAAACTTGAATATCAAATTCTCAAACATAAATTTACAACCAAAAGATGCATGAAAAATGGAGAAATCTAGCCGTCCATTTAGGAGGTAAAATTACTTGGTATTGATATTAATGAAAACAATCCCCGGCAACGGCGCCAAAAACTTGTTACGAGTGTAAATGGTCTATTAAATAGTGCAAGTGTACACTGTCGTAATCAAGTAATATAGAAGTAAGTAGAGTATCGTTCCCACGAGGATTGATCACTAAGTACCAAAATAGGTAATTTTAATTCTATTTAGTCGACCGATTTGTTGGTGATTAAGAGTAAGAAATAAAAGATGAGCTAATATGAATGCAAATGATATGAAACAACAATGAGAAAAAGTCCTAGGGATTAGATTTCACTTAACAAATTCCGGATTGAATCACTTATCTAATCTAGCCCAATTTATTTCACATGATTGATAGTCGAGTTTCCCTAATTTAATTACTAGCCTCTTCCAAGGTCAAGCAATTCTATAATTAATTGCTAATCCAATATATTCCTATATGAATTTAAGCAATTAATTATGCATTAAAATTTATGGAATTCTATAAGACTACACAACTCATATGAATATATTCCTATTTCATATGCAAGTTATGGTTTTAATTATAGGGTCTACACACATGTATCTCCTTCCGGTCTCAACATATATATTGGAATCATTCAAAAGATGGCCAATCAAATGAAAGCATTAAGAGTAATAATTAAAACTCAATCATGAAGGAGAAATTAAAACTAGATTTAATAAGTTAAGATTCAATCCGTCATTAGTAAGCTACATCATCACCCTAAGAAAATAGAAATTTAGATCATGATGAAATTATAAACAAAATAAAAATAAATTAACATTACATAAAACTAGAATGAAATTCTCATAAATACTGCATAAAACTTGAATATCAAATTCTCAAACATAAATTTACAACCAAAAGATGCATGAAAAATGGAGAAATCTAGCCGTCCATTTAGGAGGTAAAACCTTCCATGTAGACGACATGTAAAAAGTAATACAATCCTAAGCCTTCCATATAGGAGGCATGCAAGAAGAAATAGAAGAGATGAAAGTAATGGGTATGAATTGGTGTGTCAAATGTGAAGGAGAGGGTGGCTATATATAGGGAAAAATGGAGTAAGGTAGATGAAGTGGTAGATGAAATGTGATAGGTGGATTAATAGATAGAATGTGGTAGATGGAGTAGTAGGTGAAAAGGAAGATGAAGTGGTAGATGAAATGTGGTAGATGAAGTAGTAGGTGAAAAGAAAGATGAAGAGGTAGATGAAATGTGGTAGATGAAGTAGTAGGTGAAAAGAAAGATGAAGAGGTAGATGAAATGGTTGGTGGAATGGTAGATGATTCCCGCTCTCAACTTTCAAGCAAAAATTCAAAACCCTTGGAGATAGAACTGGAATTTCGTCTCAACATAAAAGTTGTAGAGCTCTTTCTTAGCTTTTTATCCATATAAAGAATGTCCCGATCCGACATCTAGAGCTCCAGATATTGCCTGAAAACTGAAAGAGGGTCTAATTTAGTATTTTCCAAGAAATTCTATTTTATGCCAAAATCATTATTTATTTATAAATTACACCCAAATTTATTAAATTGAGCTCAAATGTCATCCATAAAATCATCATATAAGGGAAAATAAATATGTAAATATTTTACTTATCAATTGTGTTTTTAATCATATAATTCAATTCAATACTAGCTATCTTACTTTCAAACTTTTTCATGACTAACTAAATTTTATAAATGGGAACTATTAGACCACATGCACTGGTTTGATTAGTGCATATGGCCTTACTTTAGACGTCCCTAATGGCTTTGGGGACGTCTTAAGTAAGCTTTTGACTGGGGACATCTTATGTAAGCTTTGGGCTTCCCCAGTCAAACTGGGGCGCCTAAAGCTATGCAATTCTCATTTTTAATTATAAAAATACCATCGACTTTATTTGTTACGTCCCTTTTTGAAAAACGGACGCCTTTAGGGTAGTAATATGTATATTTTGTAGTAGTGAATATCACCGCCAATGGGCAACTGGCAGTGCCGTCACCAACAATGATGTAATCGTAGCTATCTTCAAATGGCATTTTTACTGGTGTTGAACATGAACCTTAGGTAATTTGGTTCTGATAGAAGAATAATCATTAGAGAATAATTGATTTATTGCCCAAAAGAGAAAAGAAAAAAAGAAACAAATATAAATGCACAAATCCAAATGAAATATGGGTACCTTGTCGAGACTGTGTCCATGAGTTACAGTAGAGCCGGGTGACGGGTTCAGCCCTTTTAGGCCTATTTAAATTCTTTTTTTTAAAATAAGGCTAATGGGTAATGGGCACTAGGTCTGGAAGTGGAACACTGGAACATATTAACATAATACTACACACACCTTACTTATGACTTAACCTAACCCTCAGTCCCTCGACCCTCTCCCTTACAGTCACAAGTCACCAGTCATGGATCTCCTTTACCGCTTCACGGCTTCGCTGAGCAATCTCTGATTGGATAACATAAAATGCACCGCACACACACCTTGCTCACAGTCACTATCACAGAGTCTAGACCAAATGACCACCGACCGTGACCTTACTCCTTAAGCTTGTGAAGGGCCGACCCTTTTTCCCAGTACTAAATTACGATGGAAGTTACCGAGCAAAGGAGGGGGAGGGCAGAAGAGAGAAGGGCAAGTGAAGCTGTCGATTGCCAAGCGAGTGAGTAAAAGCCTAAAAGGGGGTGCAAGAGAGAAAGATAGGGTGGCAAAGAAGGGCATGGGGGAGATAGAGAGAGGAGGGTTAGAGGGAGAGAGACAGACATGACCGAGAATGGGGCGGACATGGACAATTGGTGGGACCACAAAGAGAAAATTAATGGCAATTTATAAGGCAATTTTGTATCCAAGTACAGTTTATAGTGTTAAATGCACATTTAAAAAAAATTCATAGCCATTTTTGCTCCTTAACCCAAAAATATATGACCTTATTTTTAACAAGGGGCCTAGTTGTATAATTACGCAGGGCAGGAATTAAAAAAGAAGGGAATAGTGCCAACTGGAGAAAAGAGCCTTTAGAATTGTTGTCTCTAACATGTGAAATTTCGAATCTGAGGAGCGAGTCAATAATGTTAAAATTTGGCTCTTGTGACGGAAATCTAGAAATTAAATAATTAATCTACAAAAATTAAATAAATTAGCTAAATGAATTATTTATTAAAAATATGTGTCAACTTTTTCAAAACCCTTGTTACGAGTTTAGATGATTTATTAAATAGTACAAGTGCACAATGTCGTAATCAAGTAATATAAAAGTGAGTAGAGTATCGTTCCCATGAGGATTGATCACTAAGTAACAAAATAGGTAATTTTAATTCTATTTAGTCAATCGATTAGTTGGTGATTGAGAGAACAAAATAAAATGATTAAATATGAGTGTAAATAATATGAAAGCAAATATGAGAAAAAGCCCTATGGGTTAGATTTTACTTAACAAATTTCGGATTGAATCACTTATCTATTCTAGTCTATTTTACTCCACATGATTGATAGTAGAGTTTGCCTAATTTAATTACTAGCTTCTTTCAAGGTCAAGCAATTCTATAATTAATTGCTAATACAATAGATTCCTATATGAATTTAAACAATTAATTATGTATTAAGATTTATGGAATTCAGTAAGACTACACAACTCATATGAATATATTCCTATTTCATATACAAGTCATGATTTTAATTATATGATCTACCTACATACATATCCTTCCGGTCTCAACATACATATTTAAATAATTCAAAAGATGATCAATCATTTGAAAGCATTAAGCACAATAATTAAAACTCAATCATGAAGGAAAAGTTAAAACTAGATTTAATAAGTTAAAATTCAATCCGTCATTAGTAAGCTACGTCATCACCCTAGGAAAATAGAAATTTAGCTCATGATGAAATTAAAAAAAATAAAAATAAATTAACATTGCATACAACTAGAATGAAAACCTCATAAATACTGCATAAAACTTGAATATTAAATTCTAAAACATAAATATAAAACCAAAAGATGCATGAAAAATGGAGAAATCCTAAGCTTTTCAAGATGGAGTCATGCAAACAGTAATATAATCTTAAGCCTTCTAAAATGGAGGAATGCAAAAAATAATACAATACATAAAAATAAATATAAGATATAATACAATATCCTCCTTCTATCAGAGAAGGACACCACACACACCCTCACTGTCAATTCCAGAATTTCCTCTCAATTTCCTACAATTTCGTCCTTCTTCTCCCTTGCTCCTTCGTTCTGCAAGCATATTTATACACGGATGAACAGTAGACACCTCAATTTTTTATCTAGCTACCTTAACTCCACTGCTACAGAAAAACCCCTTTTTTTATTCACGCATGAACAGTGCTTGTCCCCACTGCTACATTCTCTGACGGCTGTTGCAATATTTTTGTCACTGCAGTGCTTTTGATGCTACAGTAACTTTCGTATTTTTATTTTATTTTTTAAAATACTATTTATTCCAAAAACGTTATTTATTCATCAATTACATCTAAATTTATTATATTAAGTTCAAATATCATCTACAAAATTATCATATAAGAAAAAATAAATATACAAATATTTTATTTATAAACCCTCTTTATATGAAATTATAAATAAGTGGAATTGAACCTGGAGTGTGGACTAGAAAAAATTTTGTATCACTTAGATTACAAAGTCCTAGATAAAATCTCTTATAATATGCATAATTAATAGCAATGATACCATAAAAGGAAAAAATTGGGAAAACTCCCCCATTAAAAATCTTATTACTAATGATGACTTGAGCCAAAACAATGCTGCTTTCTTTATGTAAAAAATTTTCAAGCCTTCTCGTTAATAAAATTTTTTATGAGGATGATAAATTGATAATAAAATTTTTAATGGGAACTTTTTTTTTGGGAAAATCCCTAAAAAATACGTTGGAAATAGGGAAATGCCAATTCAGTACATTTAAATTCAAAATTCCGGATCAGTCCACTGTCAGTACGGATGAACAGTGCCGGCGCCCTCAAAAGACGATTTTGCCCTTCAGCCCTCATTCTCGCCACTTCGGAAATAACAATACCTGGTTCTTAATTAACAACTCCAGATTCTTGATTAACAACTCTCTTTTCTTGTTTCACAACTTCGTAACAAGACCGATGTTGTTATTGTGAAAGAAAAAAGATGAAATCGGAGTTGTTAATCAAGAATATAGAGTTGTTAATCAAGAATCCGGAGTTGTTAATTAAGAACCAGATGTTGTTATTTCTGAAGTGACGAGAATGAGGGCTGAAGGGCAAAATCGTCTTTTGCGGGCGCCGGCACTGTTCATCCGTACTGACAGTGGACTGATCCGGAATTTTGAATTTGAATGTACTGAATTGACATTTCCCTATTTCCAACGTATTTTTTAGGGATTTTCCTTTTTTTTTTCAATTCTCCCATACAATAAAAATTTTGGGACAAGAAATAAAAATAAGGTGAAGAGCAATAATTACGTCTGGGCCATTTCCGTACGGAGGCGCTTTGATTAATGACAGGACAGAAAACATAATCACTCCATGCAGGGCTGATCATGACAATGGAGGAAATAATGGGTGTGTTTGAATTGAAGATTGGATAAGTGATTTATTTTTATTTTGATTTATAGAATCTTAAGATTGGAAAAAAGTAAGATTGGGTAAAATGATGAATATTTGGATTAATGATTGGATAAGTGACTTATATAAAAGTGAAAGATGTTTGGTTTTGTTTTTGCAAAAACGGCTTTTGTGTTATTTAAGAGAAAAAATTGTAAAAATTATGAAAAATGAAAAAATGAAGGGATAATTGTGAAAAAAAACCTCATTGGCAACTTAATTGCCAAATGAGACTTAGGAAGATATCTGCAAATGGAGGAATTTTTTTACAATTTTCCCAAAAATTAACTTTGAAAATTTGGCAATTGTTAGATTTTAAATAAAATGCTTAAGAGTTATAACCATCATACAAGTAAAGCAAAAGACACATATGAAGACAGCCATTTCCACATCTTTCTCATTTGTTAATATGACATTCTTGGTGATAAATTAATCCAAACCATCCAATAGTGACAATGTTACCACAAGGCACATTCTCAACTCTAATTTGAAATTTCGTAATCCCATATTCCTTTACCTTACTGACACCGAACTAACTTGGGATTTTGAAATTTCACAACCCTGATTTGTCCTTTTCTATATGCCAACATAATTTTTTTAGAATTTTCCCTTATTGTTATTATATATATAATCAAAAAGGAAAAAAAAGGTAGAGGAATTCAAATTATATATATATATATAATATAAAAAGGCTAAGGGCCCACGATCTTATCCATCACAGACCATTGTCTTATTAACAAGGTTTCGGAACCCGGACCAGACCGGTCGGTCTCGCCCGGGAACCGATGAACCGATGCCTAAACCGGTTCGATCCAGTGACCGAACCGGTTCACTTTTTTAAAAAAAAAATTGATTTTTTAATATTTTCCCTTTAGAATTTTATAATATAAGCCTAAAATTTTTAATTTCTCACAGATTTGGTCCCGATTTAGCTCCGGTTTGGCCCTGATCTGACCTACTGACCCTTAATCCAGTACCTCAACCGGTTTAATACCCGATCCGAGTTTTGATACCTTGCTTATTACCCATGTTGTGGAACCCGGCCCGGACCACTCGATAAACCAGTCTGGTTCCCAATCCGATCTAGGTTCCTATTTTTAAAAAAGAAAATTTTTTAAAAAATTTTCTTTATAATTTTATATTAATAAACCTAAAATTTTCAATTTCTCATCAGTTTGGCCTCGTTTTAGCTCTGATTTAATCCCGATTTAACCCACTGACTCTTAACCCAGTATCCCGACCGGTTTAATACCCGATCCGGGTTTTAATACCTTGCTTATTACCCCCTCCTTCTCTTTCAGCATGTCATTTCAATTGTAGAAGAGAGAGAGCATCACTGTTTCTGCTTCTTCAGCACAAGTACAGTAGAGGATATTTACTCGGAAGTTTTAAGTTGCAATTAAGCTCTAATTTTGAGCTTATGTCCATCAGAGCTTTCCGTTCCTTTTTTCTGAAAGCCTATTGTCCAACCAAACACCCACTTTTGAAGGAATTACTGTGCAAACCCGATTTGCTCACTCAATCATCCGATTGGGCTCTCAATTTGTAAAACAAACACACAATATAAAGTACACGAATTTGGATTCTCTCCCTAGTGACTCTCATTCTTTTCCTCTTCCATATTCAAAACGGTGATGTAATATTGAAGTAATATTAAAGCCCCTCAAATATTTTTTTGAGTAGTACCCAATGTTTTAAAATATTTTTTATTCATTATGTAGCATAAAATAATTTTTCAAGCGCATCCAGTATTTGACAAGTTGCACCAAGAAGTATTTTTCCAGTAGCTTTCCATATCTTAAACTAAATTTTAGCCCATCTAACACTCAATATGCCAAATTTATGGTGTTTATTGTCACTAGAAAAACATTTTAGAGGCTTCTCATTGCAATTAGAAAAATAATTTAAGATATTGAATGCTATAAAAATAACTTTAATACACAGAGTGTCACTAAAAAAATAGTTTAGATTGCATCTTGTCAGATATTATGTGCTTCTAAAAAATTATCTTATGTTACATAATAGACAAAAAAATATTTTAGAATATTGAGTACCACTGAAAAAACTTGACGAGCTTCAATGTTACTTAAAAAAAAAGGTGGAACACCCTCTCATTTACACCCAGAACATTACCGTTTTGAGTATGGGAGAGGCAAAGGACAGGAGTCGCCAGAGAGAGAATATGGATTCTAAAGTACACAAAGCTTTTCTTTATATTAATTTATCCATTATAAAAGATTTTAATTACAAAATATATGTCCATAAGATATTTAAAAAACAAAGTTCTTAAACGAGCGCAGCGGGTAATATATTTCTTTTTATGTACATGCGTCAGGTATCTTGGACCATCCCCTTGTTACAAAGAATTCCATAAATCCAGGCTAATTTTGATCCAGTCATGGCAGGACCATATTTTCAGGTGGTGCCCCTAAAACGTAGGACTTGTTTGGGTTAGTGGTGGCAGAAGTGGTTTTTTTTTAATCTGACTTTTATAAAAGTCATATTTTAAATGTAATTTGTGTTTGAATTGACGGTGGCAGAAGTGGTTTTTTTTAGAAAAATCATACTTTTGAACTTCTTCTCAAAAGCTTCTTTTGGATAAAAAACTTAATTACCAAAACGTCAATCCAAACACTTTAACTTTCAAAAAGCCATTAGCCATCGTGATAATTTTTTTTAACAAAAGCTTGTTTGGAATGGGGAAACAGGCACTAAGTGTTGCTGGGTTCTCAAATATTGAACTTAAGATCCTTGATTAAGGCATTACAGCTCACGGAGAGTTAATCTATATGGTAGTAATATATTTCTAATTATGTATAAATGTCTTCTATTCTTTAAGCGCTAAAATTGAGAGTGGCCTCTTAAAGGGCATTCTGCATGTTGATATGCTACATGCCATGGTGCCTGGGGTTCGAAACTCAATACCTCCCCATCTTCGACCCCTTCCCTCCTACTTCCTTAATATCAACCTATGGCTAAAATTGGTAGGAAAAAAAAAGAATGAAATATTTTAAACACCCTTATATTTTTCTTTAATTACACAAAGCTTCTATTTATTTTGAAACTCATATAAACTTCTTTTTAAATTAAAATATATGTTACCCAAATTTTTCCTATATTTTAATATTATTTTACCATCCATCCAATTGTTAGTAAATGGTTAAATTTGACTCCCAACTTTTTTTGAGCAAAATACACCTCTTTAATAAAAGAATTATTTAAACATTTATATTTATCCAAAAAAATATACAACCAAAAAATAATTCTACTATATGTTTTCAAAATTTCTAATGTTATAAAATTTATTATATTATTAATTTATTATTTTAATTTCTCACCGTATTTATTGAAACGTGTTTATTTTATGTTTTTAAAATAGATAAAAACGTATGTCAAACAAATATTTTTGTTATATGATATAAATAAGCTTGAAAGTGTAAATTTAGCAACAAATTATTTTTCTAAGGGCACCCAACACAATTAACTATTTTGAGGTGTAAAAGTAAACATAATTAATTTGTTTGGTAGTATATATAGCAACACCTTTAACTCTGGTTAACTTTCGTTACTTTTTGCACATGGGCTCCCACCAGTTTTATCACTCTATATTATTTTAATATATTTTTAGAAAGACAACAATGTAAATTTAGCAATAAATTAGTTTGCTATGAGCACACAACACAATTATCATTTGTTGGATCCAAAAGTATACTTAAACATTTTTTGTCTTATAAATGTACATATTTGTCTTGTGAATGACCATATCTATCATGTAAATGAAATCTAGGGAATTAAAAAATTTTGATCATTCGCATATTTGTCTTGTAAATGTCCATATTTGTCTAGTAAAAAATTTTTAACTCCATGGAATTTTTTAAATCCACTTATTTGTCTTATAAATACCCTTATTTTTCTTGTAATTTCTCTTATGAAAAAAATAAATGAGGGCATTATTGTATTTTCACTGACAAAATTTAATTTCATATTGACCTAAAGGATGTAGTGAAATTTTAGAATCTTTTAGTGGTTAACTGAAATTAAATTGCTTCCATGAGGTCGAAGTGATATTTTTCCATTAAAAAGGCATATATTCCAAAAATATATTAAAATAATAGAGAGTGAGAAAAATGATGAGATCCCCAGTACAAAAAGTAAAAGAAGTTAACCAAAGTTGACGGTATTGCTATATATGGTATTAAAAAAAATTGATTATTTATACTTTTACACCCAAAAATTATTAGGGAAAATCTCAAAAAAATACATTGGAAATTGCAAAAGGACAATTCATTACATTGAAAATGGGAAAAGACATATCAGTCAGGTGTCAGACGGGCAGAGGAATCTGGGATTTTGAAATCTCAGCGAAATGACATAAATGCCCTTTAGCCCACCCTCACTCCACTTCAGAATAACAACACGGTCTTTTTAATTAACAACTCCGGACTTCTACAATAACAACTTCATTTTCTTCTTTCATAATTAACAAGTTTCATGACCAAGAACAACACCTATCTCTTTGTTAACAACACCGTATTCTACATTAACAAATCTATTTTCTTCTTTCACAATTAACAAGTTTAAGGGCCAATAACAATTCCTTTATCTTTATTAACAACACCGTATTCTACATTAACAACTCCACTTTTTTCTTTCACAGTTGATAAGTTTCAGGGCCATCAACAATACCTATCTCTTTATTAACAACACCATATATTATATATTAACAACTCTATTTTCTCTTTTCATAATTAACAAATTTAAGGACCAATAACGACTCCTTTATCTTTATTAACAATACCGTATTCTACATTAACAACTCCACTTTTTTCTTTCACAGTTGATAAGTTTTAGGGCCACCAACAATACCTATCTTTTTATTAACAACACTGTATTTTATATTAACAACTCTATTTTCTTCTTTCATAATTAACAAATTTAAGGGCCAATAATGATTCCTTTATCTTTATTAACAACACCATATTCTACATTAACAACTTCACTTTTTTCTTTCACAGTTGATAAGTACGAACTCTTTGGGGGATTTTGGTGTTGTTAATGTAAAATACGGAGTTGTTAATTAAGAGGACCGTGTTATTATTCCGAGAGAGGGCAGGAACCGACCCGAAGGGCATTTTTGTCATTTCACCAAGATTTCAATATCCCATATTCCTTTGCTCATCTGACATCCGACCGATCTGTCATTTCCCATTTTCAGTGTATTGAATTATCCTTTTGCAATTTCTAATATATATTTTTAGAATTTTCCCAAATTATTGATTGTGTTTGGTGCTCATAGGAAGATAGTTCTTTACTAAATTTACATGTTAACCCTATAAATAATCTAAGTTCAAGATATTATATAGATAACTCATCACTGGCCATTGATTGAAGTTTGCAAATGTTTAAAAATAAATTAGGGATTTGATATAATGAAGGGAAAGTTAGTAAATAAAATATATTTTAATATAAATTTTAATTAAAAAATATTTTTTAAAATTTTTTTTAGAATATTCTTAACGTAATCAATTAACTGGTTGAACTTAATTGCATGTTTTTAAAATAAAAAGAGAAATTATTGTAAATATGGTAAAAGAGACCGGTGATCTGAGCATTTTATGTTTAAAAAAGAAATATGTGAATTCGGGCTCGTAGTCAAATGTATTCACTATTCACTTTTGAGTTTGAGATCTTTTACTCAGATTCGAATCTAATCCCATGGGAGGACTGACGCCGGCTTCGTTGCCACCTGACTATAGCCTACAAAGATCATTAATTAGTCATGTAGTACGTATCTCAGTGCGGGAAACGAGAGATTGACAGACACCTTTTAAGGAAACTAACCTTGGGGAAGCAACTCGCTTTCTTTTGAATTCCGGGGCAATCATTATCCACATGATGTTAGATCGAATTAGTGACTTCCCACTTAAAAATAACTCTTATAATACTAGTCTACAAGGCTTTTAGTTAAACCAACTTGATTTTATTTGGTTAGAAGTGCTTTTTATAGAGAAAGTCCAATATATTCCATGAAAATTAATAATTAATACATAGGAATTCTTCGCCAAACATGTCAATAGTAACAGTGATGCAAGAGTTTATAAAACAATAAAAAATGTCTAAAAATGAAATGAGGAAGAAAGACACTAATATTCTGATAGATGCAATTGGTAGACTGAATTTTTGTACCATTTGACGGTAGGAATAACTTCTTTAAGCACATCACCCATCTCTTGTTTTGGTCTGTTAGAGAAAAAAGGAGATTGTAGTATCTATGACAATGCAGCTGGAAGGCAAAGAAGAGCAACTTATCTGTATTAGTTACGCAGATTAATTTAATTCGTCTTGTACTCTATCATATATGAAGTAGATATATGTGAGAGAGTTTTGTACCGGAAAATATAAAAAATGATTTAAAAGGTGATTTTCCTTAAAACCTAAGCATGCAGTAGATTATATAATACATCCCTAAATTTGTGAGGCTGTACAAATGTTGTTTTTGATTTTTCAGACTTAATAATAAATTTCTAAAACATTTAAACCTATGTATATAACCTCCAACTATTTTTTATAGTTTGTTTAAACTGTATTTTTGCATGTCTATAATTCTCTTAAGCTTTGAGCCATATATAGATAATTTTTTATATTTAATATATTTATAGATAAATAATAGTAATGAACAAAACTAAAATTATGGAGTTATCCACATAAATATAAAAATTCAAGAAGGTTTATTGTAAAATTTTAAAGATTAGCAAGATTATTTACACATTGATTTTAAAGTTTTATGTTCCTTTAGTTCTATTCATAAGTCATTTCCAACCTGTTTAGCCAAAATTAAGAAAAACTTTAAACCTTATTAATTCTGCATTAAAATTTAAATCCTTTATAACTTTACCTCATTTAATATCCACTATACATATGAAAAAAAATTCAATAAAACAATAAATTGAAGTTAAAATTGTACTAACATTCTTATAAAAGTATTTAATAGTAATCCATATGTTTTATAAATAAAACCAAAATAAACTATCTCCTTTGACCTATATATGTATATATATATATATAATAAATCTAGAGCAGTACTTCCTCTATCCTTTTTATAAAAGTCCAAAAATTGAACTACTTTAATCCTTTTTATAAGAGTCAGACAAGAGTTGTATGAACTTTTAATAAGTTTTTTTCATTTTTACCCTTCATTAGTTATATTTATTACATTAATTAAAAATTTAATGATACTTATATTTACTCTATTTCTCTCTCTTACTTGTTTCTTTATAGATAAAGGTGCCAATCTGTACCTTTTTTTTCCCAAACCACTATGTACCTTATTATAAGTCTCTTGTACCTTATTCTTGCAAACTAAGAAAAGCATAAAATGAACAAATTTTTTCATATTTGCCCTAATTTATAAAAGGGCGCACATTTTCTCCCACATCCTTTAATTTCTATACATTTACACCCCTCTCTCTTCTCTCTTTCCCATGTGCCCACTCAACGGTAAATAAGGTAAATTTGACAAAACCTTATTTATTATCCTATAAGTGACTTATAAAAAGGTACATAGTGGTATACTTAGAAAAAATATTTATTTCATACATACTTATTATTTTAAACTAATTTTAACAATTTTTTTAAACCGTGTAATTCGGTTATGGAATATTTATAAATTGGACCGGATGTAGTACAAAGTATAATTTAAGGAAAAGATAAGAAAATACCACTTGAACTTCAAAATCCTAAATCAGTCTTATCGTCTACAAGAATATAGCAATTAACTGCAATAGGTATAGTAAATGACAACTCATTTTAATAAGAAACCACATTTTTAGAATTTTTAAAATTCAAACGTATTTTCTTATCTTTTTCCTTATAATTTAATCATGATGGCGCATTTTAAAAGCAAGTGTTTGGTGGGGGTATGGCCGTATATAAGGACTTATTTCCTGATGGCTCCTTTTATACTTTGTTCACACTCTGCCTTTTCTCGGCTCTAACATCATTTCTTCTCCTAAACCCAAAGCTTCCATTTTTTTCCCACACTCTCATGGAGCACAACCCCTCTTCTCTCCATCATCATCCGGTGAGTGTATTTATTTTAATTATATATATATATCAGAATAAATAATCTCGTTCTCTCCTTGTTTGGGGCTAATCAATTCTGGTTCTCATCCAGGAAATGTATGATCAATATCTCTTCAATCAGATGCATTCACCCTCTTTCGATGACGATGACGTTTTCAGCGACACATTTCATCAAACAGGTGGCAGTCTCTGTTCTCAAGGAGAATCATCAGATCAAATCTCCTCCTCCACCGTCGCCGCCGCCGACAACAATGGCTTCCCTGGCAGCAGCCTATTCTTCAACAACAACCCGAAGCAACCCGCAGCTTCAGCCTTCACTCTGTCCTTTGATAACTCCACCATTATGCCCATCATCAACTCGTCGCCACCAGGACGAACCGGATCCACTCGTAACACTCAACCCAGAAACAAGTCCAGATCCTCCTCTGATGTTCTTCATCACATTATGGCCGAGAGGAAGAGAAGACAAGACCACACTCAAAAGTTCATCGCACTCGCCGCCACCATCCCCGGCTTGAAGAAGGTCGATCTCTCACCGATCTCCGATCTGTGAACTTTCTTGTGTTTATAACATATACATAAAAAGTGGTATCATTTTGATGTGTATAGATGGACAAGGCGACTGTACTTTGTGAGGCGATCGATTACGTGAAGCGACTTCAAGAGAGAGTGAGAGAGTTAGAGAGTGTTGAAGAGAAGAGGAAGAGAAATGGAGGAGGAGGAGGAACGGCGGTGAAGAGAGAGAAGAATTCGACGGAGTTGTGTTGGTGTCGTCGGAGAGCACAGGAAGCTGTTGTTGTTGAACTTCCGGAAATGGAAGCGAAGGTGTCGGATAATCAAGTTCTGATTCGGATTCACTGTGAGAGACGAAGCAATATGATGCTGAAAGTGGCGGAGATTCTTGAATATGTTCATCTCTCTGTCTTGAGCTGTAGCTCTCTGGCTTTTGGAAACTCTGCTTTTAGCATCACCATTGTTGCTCAGGTACGTAGTGCACGCACACTCCTTCAACTTTAATCATTACCAACACTTTCATTTACCTATATAAGTTGATGTTGCGAGGGTTTTATAATTTTAAGAAGCTCTCACTCCTAATTCCTAATAGATTAGTTTTATTGAGATTTGGCTCTTGCTTTAAACTTGCATTCATAATAAATGTAATAATACTAAGGGAGAGGGCTACCATGGATATTTGGAACCACTTTTGGTGATAAATGTAATAACATTCATGCGGAGAGCTACCCATAGAGATTTGGAGCCACTTTTGGTGCCCGTGAGCTCAAGTGGAAAAAAATATTAGTTAAGAGATTATATTTATTTTAAACACTCTAACTCTTAAAATAATTTTTTTTAAAAACAAATAAAAAGTACAAAAATTAAATTTGGAATGTCCAAATCTTACATGGACGATCCAGATGAGACGAACTCATTTGGATAGGCACCAAAACTGGTTCTAGGAAGTTTTATGACAAGAGATTGAGTGAAATGTTGTAGTGTGAAACCTCTAGAATGCTGGCTCTTAGAGGGAGTGCATTGTCATGAGTGTTACGTTTGAAAGCTATCACAAGTGTGGAGGAGTTTATAAGATAAACAGTCTCTCCCGTTGTAGTTGTGTTCATAACGGTTGATTGTTTGCTGAATTTGTTCTTATTATTGTCGCAGATGAAGGAGAAATACAACATGAAGGTGAATGATTTAATAAAGTATTTGAGGCAACATCTGTTCAAATCCCATGATGTTCGGTAGCGATTGGTTTTAGGGGATCAAAATTATTGTAGTTAAAGGTGTACATAGTTGGGACTTTGTGTAGCTTTATGTTTTGTTTTTTTTTTTGGCAGCCCACACGGTATTCAGAGTTTCACCTTGATTAATCCGGATCCGACCCGCTTCTCACATCTGGCATGGTGGCTGAGTTTCCTAATGAAGGTTTTCTACATTCACCAGGTCTCAAATCCAAGACTTTGTTTAAACAGAATCGAGCCGCTTACCGCTCGGACCAACCCCGTTGTATGTTTTGTTTGTTTTGAATCATCAAAGTGAATCATTGGTGCATGGTATTCGTTAGACTTGGCTTTGAGTGATTTCACGTACAGGGATGAGTTTACGATTTACTAACTGGAAAGCACCTAAAATGAGATGGCGTAAATTATGCAGACTAATAATTTTTATTTCCCCCCTAACTTTTAATAAAATAATTCAAGGATTATTTGAAGTAGGGAAAATTAATCTTTTGGTCCCTATAGTTTTGACTGGGTTACAACTCAATCCTTATATTTTGACCTGGTGCAACTTAGTTATTTTAATTTTGACTTTATTGTAATTCAGTCTTAAAAAACAAAAAAAAGCATCCATGTGGTTCTTATAAATATAAGAAAGCAGTAAAGCATGCATTCATTACATTAGACATGCTCTTTCCAACAACAAATATTAGGTTTATTAAACTAATTTGAGGAATTAAAAAATTTACTTTCTCCGTTCTTTATTATAATATCCAAATAATTAAATTGTGTATTGTGTAATTTAAGAAAAATTATAAAATTAGTTCAAATATGCACATATTTATAAGTGGATAAATAAGAGAGAATAATAATAAGGGAAAAAATGATGAAAGAAAACTTATAAGAAAAATTATTACTCCCTCCGTTTCTAATTATAAGCTTTAAATTTGTGAATAAGCTTGTCCCAAAATGCAAGCCTCATTTTAGAAGAAAAGTCAAAGCATTTATTGAATTTTTTCTAGTTTTACCCTTTAACTGTATTTATTGTATTTATTATTTCTCTTACTTATTCTCTTTACAAATAAGGGTATAATTGAAAAAAATACATATCTATTGCTCTAAACTATTTTTAATTATTTTATTGATAAACAAAAATCAGTTATTTAAAATTTATATTTAAATACGGAGGCAATATTAATTAACGCTAAAAGTAGTAAAAATGCATTTAGTGCTTACACAATAAAAAAGAAAGGAAGGGAGTGGCTAAATTGATTGTTTTTTTTTTTTTGTAGGCCTAGGGTATCCCTTTCCATACATCTAAGTGCCAACTGTATTTAGCTTCATGATTAGTCAAATTGATTGTTTAGTATTAGTATGTACTCTCTTCTATCTTTTTTATAAGAGTCTAAAATTTAAATTTATTTGATTCTTTTTATAAGAATATGATAGAAGATGTCTCAACATTTAATGAGTTTTTTTTTTCATTTGTACCCATCATTAATTATATATATTGCATATTAAAGGGTTGGTGATATTTATATTTAGTATATTTCTCTCCCTTACTTATCCCTTATAAATAAAGGCATGCTTGGAAAAAATTTTATTTTAAAATATACTTATTATTTTTAACTAATTTTAACCGCTTTCTTAAATAGTATAATTTAGTTATCAGACTCTTATAAATAAGACTGGAGGGAGTAAAATTTATGTAACATTTTTCTTTAAAATAACCCTTTTTAATTAAAGCATGAAATGGAAGAGAAAATAGAGTGCGAAAAAAATTAATAAAGATAATATGTAGAAAATATTAAAACCAACATCTCAAGTTATTGAGAGTAATTTAACGTTATATAGGATAAATATGTAAATTAGACCTTAAAGTAAGCTCCCCGCATATTTGCCTAATTGATTTGTTTTTTTTTTTTTCCTTTTTTTGGGTAAGACCACTTGGATGATTTTTATTTGAGTCAAAGAAAACACAATTATTGATGTTCCTTTTATTTTTTGTTTTTATTTTATAAAATTTGTTCGCACGCAAATATATGCCAAACTCGAGCTTAGGACTTCCCCACACATGACAGATATGGGACAGCTTGTTGGATGAGGATTCTCATTTTTATCTTCCGATCGGCTTATATCTTAAAGCTAGGGTAAGAACATGTTAGAGAATCTTCTTGTTTTTTTTTTCCCAAAAAGTAATCCATCATTATAAAATATTTTTTCAGTAGTATTTAATATCCTAAATTAATTTTTATTACACTCAACACTTTAAAATATATTTTTTTGTGGCATCCAACATCTAACACCTATCATCTAGAAATATTTTTTTAATAGCATCCAATATCACTTAAGAAAATATTTATTATTGGTGGATGACTTTTTTTCACCAAAAAAAAAAAGGCTTTCCTAACTTTTTTTAATACTTAAGAACTATTTAGTTTAGAGGAAAAGATAGGAACCGATGAAAAAGGTCAATGAGAGAATTCAAATGCCAGTTGAATATTTTATAAAAACGCTAAATCGGGAGACTTGATTCGGAAGCCCCCACCCACAAGCTGCCACGAAGGAGTGGGTGATTGACTTTTCCTGCAAAAAATTCAATAACTTTTTAATTAAGTGTTTGTAATTTTTTTTAGGGTTAATATCAACTTTAATTCTCAAATTTTAAACTAATGGTCTTGGCTCTCTATAGGAGTAAAATTATTTAGGTTTTTATTGAGTTATAGGGATTAATATCTTAAACAAAATAAAACTTGAAGAATCAAAACTTATGGTTTGAAATTTGAGATATCAAAATCAGAAAGAGAGAAAACTTGAGAAACCAATAATCATATTAACCCATTTTTATTATTTGTTGCTTATAATTTTAATAATTATTATAATTATTAGTTTCTATATTTATAATTTATATCTTATTAATTTATAGGGGAAATGTGGTTCATAGTGAATGGTGTGGCTCTTACTCGGTACATATCTATATTAATTTTTTTACATGGGTCTAAATAAAAATAAAATAATCATATTATAAATTATATATATAAAGAGCCATTTATAAGCATTATAGAGTACTTTTTCATTTGTCGTTGATAATAAATACTACCACCGGTCCTAAATATAGGATAAAGTTTATAGTGTAATTTATACTACAAACTTTGTCCTATATTTAGAATCGGAGTAAGTTTTATTTCTTACAAAATCTTTTTATTTATAGTTTATGGTAATTAACATGCCGTTTATGGGCCCTCCACGGGATGAGGTCGGCATGCTGCTGGAGGATATTCACGTTGATCCAGGACCGCCTTGTGTTACTGGGTTTCTGGTTCGGGAGAATCCGCTGTCCCTATCGAGAGGTGGTGGGATTCATAACGTGCTTAACAATGATAAGCTTAGTGAGCAGTGACCACTTTTGCGCTGGGCTCTATTTTATTTCCTCACTATATATGAAGATGTTTAATTTCCTTGTGTGGAATTCTAGAGGCGTGGGGGGGGGGAAGTCTTTGTTCCCTTGGTTAAGGATTTGATAAAAAGACATAGTTTGCAGTTTATTGCTTTATTGGAGCCTCGGCAACAAAGTCACAAAGTAAGTTTGTTATCGAAACGGCTCGGGTTTGATGAGGTGTCGGTGGTGGAGGCTACGGGGTTCAGTGGAGGAATCTGGTGTATGTGGCATAGGAGTCTGAACTTCAAGGTTCTCATGAGTTTTGAGTAGGCAGTGTTTGGTGTGTTTAATGAAGGAACGGAGCATGAATGGGGTTTAACTGTTGTATATGGCCATCCCAATCACGTCAAACGTAGGGATTTATGGGTGGCTCTTACAGCCATGGCGGAATATGGTATTCGGAATTGGTGCATATGTGGTGACTTTAATGCTACGCTTAGGGATGATGAACGTCGCTCACTGGGGAACCGTGTTGTCCCAGCGGATAGAGCCTTCCAACGTTGGGTACATGATTTTCAGTTAGTCGATATGGATTTTCATGGTCCAAGATTCACTTGGAATAGAGGACGAAGTTTCAGTCGTCTGGACAGAGTAATTGTGAGTAGTGGTTGGTTTGATATGTTTTCGAAGGCATCCGTTCTTCATCTTCCCCAATACAAATCTGACCACACGCCGCTGTTAGTCAGGCTTCAGGATTCTGGGGGTAATAATCAGACAGATAAAACCTTTCGTTTCTTTGCCCCTTGGGTGATGCATGATAATTTTTCAGCATGTGTGAAGAATTCATGGTTATCGTCTCGGAGCTGGTCAGAGAATGTGAACTCTTTCACGGTGAATGTTCAAGCATGGAATAAGGAGGTTTTTGGTGATATAAATCGGAAGAAGGGGATTTTGTTGAGACGGTTGGATTTGTTGAATAGTAGAAGGAGGTGGAGACCGGAGGATGAAAATCTTATGATGGAAAGGGATAAGCTGTGGGAGGAGCTGGAAGAAATTCTTGTACAGGAGGAAGTGATGTGGCTTCAAAGATCCCGTTGCAATTGGTATATGGATGGGGATAAAAATACGCGATTTTTCCACTTTATGGCTAGCAGTAGACAGAGAAGGAATCGGGTGGAAGCTCTTAAGAATGATGCTGGCGATTGGGTGTATGAGCGTCAGGATATCATGCAGATAGGGACAAACTTCTTCAAATCATTATACACGGATGATAGTGTGGGTGTTGACCGGGTAGACTTTGGGCTGAGATTCCCAGTGATTGAGGAATCATTAAGGCGATCTTTGGGGAATGAGGTCTCTAGTCTTGAAGTCAAGCAAGCCCTCTTTGCAATGGGCCCGCTTAAGGCTCCTGGACCAGATGGGTTGAACCCGCTCTTCTTCCAGAGTCAATGGGATATTGTGGGCGATTCAGTGGTGGCGACTGTTCAGAAATTGTCGGCGTTTCCGGATCATATTAGGGAAGTAAATGGGACTAACATAATCCTAATTCCGAAGGTGGACCACCCAGAGACAATACGTGATTTCAGGCCGATTAGTCTCTGCAATGTTATCTATAAGATTTTGACAAAAGTGATTGCAAATAGGTTCCGGAATGTTATGCCATGTATCATTGCACCGAATCAGTGCAGTTTTGTGCCGGGGAGGCAAGGTGTTGATAACATCATTCTAGCTCAGGAAATTTTTCATTCCATGAGAACGAGGAAGGGTAGGAAGGGGTTTATGGCAATCAAAATTGATCTTGAGAAGGCTTATGATCGAGTTCGTTGGTCTTTTGTCTTGAGATGCTTAAAGGAATTGGATTTACCAGATAATTTATCTAATACCATCATGGCTTGTTTACAGTCATCCAGGATGCAGCTTAAATGGAATGGCTTGCAAGGTTCGGAGTTTCTTCCTACTCGAGGGTTACGGCAGGGAGATCCTATCTCTCCGTACTTGTTTGTTATTATTATGGAGAAATTAGCTCATTTGATTCAAGCAGAGGTGGTTAATGAGCAATGGCTGCCTTTTCGATTGAAGAAGCGTGGTACGGCCGTTTCCCATTTATTCTTCGCAGATGATATTATTCTCTTTGCAGAAGCGTCGCTGGACCAAGCGGCTTTGATTAAAGCCTGTTTGGATGATTTTTGTGAGGCATCGGGGGAGAAGGTCAATAATGCGAAGACAAGAATCTTCTTCTCTAAGTCTGTTAGTCATACCAGGGTCCAGGAGATTAGTGAATTCCTGGGGTTTACCCCCACCACTGATCTTGGGAAATATTTGGGAGTCCCGATTCATCATAAGCGTGTATCGAAATCAACTTATCAATATCTTCTTGATAGATTGGATCAGAAACTTTCAGGTTGGAAGATTAATTCCCTTTCCCTAGCAGCCAGACATACGTTGGTGTCCTCGGTGCTCTCCACTTCGGCTATGTACGCGATGCAATCTAGCTCCCTACCTGTTTCCATATGCACCGATATTGATAGACGGTGTAGGAATTTCCTGTGGGGTGGATCTGCCACTAATAGGAAAATTCATTTAGTGTCATGGGACAATGTATGTATGAGGAAGGAGGAGGGCGGCCTAGGCCTTCGGCAGTCGCGTCTCCAGAACAATGCCTTCATGATGAAGCTCGGTTGGGGTTTGGTGAACCGTAGAGATGCTCTTTGGGTCCAGTTTATGCGTGAAAAGTATAAGTGTGGGGACGGGGTGCTGCCAATTATGGATAGAAGGTATCCAACGTGCTCTAAAGCATGGCAAGGTATAAAACAGAACTGGGAGAGGGTGAAGCAGTGTGTTTGTTGGGATGTTGGTGATGGGGTTAATGTCCGGTTCTGGACGGATATTTGGGTCAAGGGCTTGAAACCTTTACGTGAGCTCGTGGTGTGTGCAGTCCCGGACCAGGAGTTGGATCGGCCTATTTCTGAGTTTATCTCCCCGTCTGGTGGGTGGAGGGTGGATTTATTTGGTGCATATTTACCGCAGGAGGTTGTTCAAGCGGTATGTCAGGTGCAAACGAATCTGGGGAGAGAAGATGTTGTTAATTGGAGGCTTACTGCGTCGCAACGTTTCACTACCAAGTCTGCATATGAGAGTCAAAGGATCTCTGGTGATGATGCTCATAAAGGGCTGTGGCGAACCATTTGGAAGCTGCGCGTTCCCCAACGTTGCAAGACTTTTTTGTGGCTATGTGCTTGTAATAGGCTGCTTACTAATGCCTCAAGGTTCTATAGAGGGATTAGTCAGTCTGATAGATGCTTGGTTTGCTCGGAGACTAAGGAGGACATTCTGCATGTTCTACGGGATTGTAGCAGGGCACGAGAGGTGTGGCAGCGGATTCTTCCTCCAGAGCTTGCTGTTACGTTCTTCAGCACTCATGAACGTATTATCTGGCTTCGCAGGAGTTTGGGTCAGCGAATGAAGGTGTCTGGTTGTGATTGGGGGGTTTGGTTTGCCCTGACATGTAGGGAGCTATGGCTGGCGCGTAATGCTCTGGTCTTCGAGAAGATGGTAGTGCCCTCTGACGCCATCATCGCCAAGGTCAGAGCTTGTGTTAAGTGGGCTCCAGGAGTGATTCAAGCAGAATATAGCAGGTGTAGTGGTGTGGAGGCCTGGGTCCCACCGGAGATGGGGTATGTCAAAGTGAATGTTGATGGGTCTGCCCTGGTGGAGCGTGGTCAGTCAGCGTGCGGTGGGGTTATTCGAGACAATCAAGGCGTGGTCCTGGGTGGGTTCTGTTTCAACATCGGAGCAGGACCGAGCTTTGCAGCGGAAGCTTGGGGGGTGCTGTTTGGGTTGAAAATGGCATGGGATAGAGGCTTGACGCAGGTGATTGTGGAGTCGGACTGTCTCGAGCTTGTCGAGTGTCTTAATGGAAGAGAGCTTCTGGAGGCTCCGGCGCCGGATATTATATCGGAGATAGTCACAATGCTCCATCGCGCCTGGAATGTTACCGTTCGGTGGATTCGTAGAGAGGCCAATATGGTGGCCGACGCTTTGGCCAAGGAAGCACTGTCAATGGTAGGTGGACCGTGGTTCTTCACAAGTGCCCCTGATTTTATAAAGGATTTGGTGCGATTAGATTGTATGCAGAGTCATGCTTCGTAGTTTTCTGCTCTAGAGCCTTTTCTCATCAAAAAAAAAAAGCATTTAAAACTTTGTTCGCACCGTTGGCATATGCATAGGCGTTAACGGTGCTAACAAATCAAAGATAAAAAATTGAGAGAGGAAAAATGTATAAGTAATAAAATAAAAATTTTAACAAATATATGTACTCACAAAATGATTTTTTATAAATGTGTGTGTATAAATATATATATATATATATATGTTAGTAGGTCAATATTATTCATTAAACTATATGGGCTTCAGTCTAATTATTTATATATTACCTACGTTCCTTAATAAAAAATCAATTTGACTAATTTGATATTAGTGGAAAAATTACTTTTAAAATCGGTTAAAAAAGAGATTTTAGACCGATTCTGGATTCGATCTTGATACAGCTGGTCTTAAAAGTTTGCTACTTTTTAGACCGGTTATGGAACTGATCTTAAAAAAAAGTTTTAAAACCGGTTATTATAAAACCGGTCTAAAAATAAATATTTTTAAACCTGTTATCAGAGGAACCAGTCTAAAAGATTCAAATTTTAAACCGATTTTATGAAAAATCGGTCTAAAAAGTTGAAATTTTAAGACCGATTTTCTACAAAACCGGTCTTAAAGTAATACTTTTAAGATCGATTTTGGAGTAAACCGGTCTTAAATGTACTTTTCATACCAGTTTTGGAGAGAACCGATCTTAAAAGTAGTTTGTTTTTAAATTTTTGTTTAAGACATTTACCCAACAAACTATTTCCCCGGTTAAAACATTTTACTCAGCAAGCAGTAGCCAGTTCAATGATATTCAAATAAATCTTCTTTTCTTACAGATTATAACTAACATCTTAATGACATGTGAGAGACTCAAAACTCATTGGAACATATTAAAACTCAACTCCTTTGTGCTTAAACAGTGCTGGCCAAAACAGAAGCAAGGAAAACAACTATGAATAATAAACTCACAATCATAGACAAAATCATAATGCAAGGGAAGTTATTTATAGTACAAAAGATCATGACTCGCATTTTAAAAACCTTCTTCTTGTTCGTGTCAAAAACATCAACACCTTCATCCCACAATTCTTTCAAGTCTTCTATCAAGGGTTCCAGGTAAACATCTATGTCATTTCCAAGTTGTTTTGGTCTCAAAATCAACATAGATAACATGATGTATTTTCGTTTCATGCATAACATGGGAGATAAGTTGTAAATTACCAACAGAACAGGACATAAACTATGTATACTGCTTAGACTACTAAAAGGATTCATGCCATCCGTGCTAAGCCTAAGCCTAAGGTTCTTAGGCTCTTCATCGAAGGCAGGAAATAATTGATCGACTTTCCTCCATTGAGAAGAATCAGCCAGATGTCGAAGCTTTCCATCGGATATCCTCTCATCCATATGCCATCTTAAATTTCTTGCGTCGTTTTCATTAGCAAAAGAGCACTTGAATCTTGGTATGATTGGAAGGTACCACAATACTTTTGCAAGAGCGTTATTTGATTTGTATCTCGGGGTTTCACATATCAGACACTATTGTTCCTCTTCATGCTCTTTTCTATACAATATATAATCATTAGGGCATGCATGGATCTTTTTATACTTCATCCTTAGTGGACACAATATTTTCTTAGCATCATAGTATCGAGAAGGCAACACATTATCATCTGGAAGCATGTCCTTAAAAGCCTCAAGCGTTTCTGAAAAACTCTTGTCGCTTCATCTATGCCGTGCTTTCAAGCTTACCAATTTCAATACTGCTTTCAACAATTGGTATTTTTTACACCTCGGGTACAACGGCGTCTCAGCATTACTACACATATTACCATATGCATGTGATTGATCAAAAGGCTCTTCTCCTACATCACGAATAATATCCTCTATCTGATCATCTGTATCCTTGTAATTATCATCAAAGTTTTCTTCCCCCTGTTGAGATGAACTTGACATTTCTAATTCTTCACCATGCCATACCCACACTGTATAACTTTTACAAAATCCTTCACAAATTAAATATGTATATATATATCTCCAGTACTTAGTCGCTTCTCGTTCAAACATACTAAATAAGGGCTATAAAACTTCCCACTACTATTATCGGCATTTCTACTAGCGAAATCTAAAAAACCCTTACCCCATTATCATATTCAACACTCATTCGTTTAGCGTTTATCCAACTATGATCCATATATATCTCAACACTTTTAGCACCCTATATCCAACAACAAAAGGATAGACAAAAAAACAACAACAATAGAGTTTTAGAGATTTCAACGAAATTAACAGACAACATTTGAAACCAGTATTGTTTTAACAAACCAATAACACTGACAATAATCAAATAATCGCACTAAATTAAAATAGAACATAGAGTGGTATTACACCAAGCCAAATATCACAGGGATGTAATTATCTAACATATATCTAACAAGAATGTACAAATTTAATTTTTTCTAGATTACGTTTAAGTGCTCAAAGCAACAACAAGAACAATTTTTTCATAGAACATTATTAATTATTGAACAACGTACAACTAAATAACAGATCGAACACTAACCTGATTGAAGACCAAGGAGTGAGCTTCAACCCAAAGTCACAGTAGCGTCGACTGAGATTAAAATGAAGTCCTCAAATTCACAGCACTGACAAAGGGAAGTCAAGGCATAGGAGAATGGTCACTGCGGAGAATAGAGGTGGCGGAGGAGAAGACTGACGATAATCAAAGAACAGCGACGACGAACATAGCAACGACAGCGGTAATGATGGAGGAGAGTTGAGCAAATGAGGACGGGACGCTATGGACGAGTTCATAACAAGCACAAACAGAGCTCACAAAGAAATGGCGAAAAGAGAAGAAAGGGTTCACAAAGCGTGTGATCTGGGCGTGGGAGTAAAAATACGGGCAAAAAATCTTACCTTTTAGACCAATTTTCAATAAAAATCAGTCTTGAAAGAGTAAAATTTCAAATTTAAGACCGGTTTGTACAAAAACCGGTCTTAACTATAAAACATTTAAGACCGGTTTACATAAAAACCGGTATTAAATGTTAAAACATTTTTAATCTTAAAATTTTAACATTTTAAGACCGGTTTTATTTATAAATTGTCTAAATAAATTTTTTTAAGACCGGTTTTTTTTTAGAACCCGTCTTAGAAGTTTAATATAATTACAGAACTGCCACCGCGTAAATTTTTAAGACCTTATCCACCAAAATCGGTCTAAATGTGGCGGTCTAAAAAGGGATTTTTCCACTAGTGTGAGGAGTATAAAGAAATTAAGTAAATTACTTTAAAGTATTTATATTTGTCATTTTTTCAAATTAATTTGTGACTCATAAATTTATATATAATTTAATGATACATATAAGTATTTCATAGAGACAATATAACATATGCTATAATTAAATAATTTATCAACCTCTTTAATCTCCTCAAATTAGTCAATTATATTAAACACCCAGGTAGTATTGATTTTGTAGTGTATAATACATACACCTATTATTTATATCTTTTATTTAGTTTGAATTTAACATAATTATTTGCTTAATGATATTTTTTTACCTTGGTTTAGTAATTATATAGTCAGCACATATGCTCTTTTAACATTTTAATAAGTTTTGAGCAAAAAAAAAAACATTTTAATAAGTTTGTAAACTTGTTGAATTCATACGCCTTTTCTTTTAAATTCTTATTTCATATATTTTTCCATTTCTATAAAAATTGATTAAATTTCTAATTTAATATTTTAAAATACATTCATTTGAACTTACTTTAATTAAAAATTATGCACAAATTTCAAATGAAAAAACTAATTACATTTTTGTTGAATTAAAAGTTAATGACTAAAAACAAATAATCATTTGATTGTAAGGATTAGCTCATGCTAGCACCAGCTAATTTAGAAACTACTTATGTCCCGTTTGGTATAAAGGATGTGAGGCTTTGGAAGTAGAATTGGGGCAGACACTCACCTTTTAGGCCTATTTGGTGGGTTGGAACCGAGTTCTATAGAAGTGCCAGTTCCATCGAAATTGAGAACTGGCACTTCCCACCTCCCCCCATGGGAACTGGTTATAGTTCTATGGAACCCAAACACTGGACCATTTTGCCCTTGAAAAATCCGGTGAAAAAACTAAGGCAAAGTTCATGAGGGCGGTGACGGTGACGGTGATGACAACAGACAGTGAGAACGATGACAGATGGCAAGGACTATTGTGGGTGGCGATTCATACTCCAGATCTGGTTTTTGATTTTGAAAAGGCACCAAATCAATCTTGAGAACACGACAGTGAAACCATGACCTTTGCCTTTCGCTCCTTTTGTCGACGAGAACATGCAGGCTTGCATATATGAGACTAAGAGCAAACGAGGTCTCACAAATGAGGTCGCCCTTCTTCGTTGCCATGCTTCACAACGGAGCTATGAGATATGAGGCCCCTCCCCTTCAATCGTTTTCAACCTTCATCGCCCTTGTCACACCTTTACTTATTTTGACTTGCAGCGGAATATTAATGCATGATTCCATGAGCAACACAAGAATAGCATAATTATACTGATAATGTGTGCATGATAGTTATCATCAATGTAGTCGCATATGGCTACTTGGGGTGTCTAAATCGTCCCAATGAAACGGAGACATCCTCCCATCTTTGTTCCACCACTGCAATCCTCTTGTGTAGTTCTCTTCTCTGATCTTTACGTATCTTCTGTATTCAAATGTCTAAATTGTTGGTAGGGGAGGGTGAGATTTGGGAGAATCTTAATAGGTAACAGTACCAATATGCATGTAGGATATGTGCTTAATGAATGGCATGCTTGCATTACAAAAACCCATGCTCACACAATGATATATTTGTGTGTTCGATGTTTCAAGCAATATACTTATGGCCATAGCATAAATAGAAATAAAGCTTCAATCATTCATATATGTTTCACATAATCAAGTAAAGCAATAACATGCATCAATACACCAATACAAATATCAAACACACGCAGAAGAGGTAAGTTCCCTACCTTAATTGCCCTTCCTTGATCATTGAAAAGGCTCCTCGAATTTCATGCCGCAGCTTAGGCTATCAATCGGGTCCTAAAATATCAAACGTATAGAATTAGGTTAAAACCCATTCATGTACCATTTTAGGAACTTCCATAGTGTTTATAGTGGTTATATTAGCCTATGATAAAAATTTACCAAAATGCTCCTGAGACCCTAACTTGGCCCCGTCATACTCGGTCCAACTGTACTTTTCCTGAAATTTTGACTAGGGCTATTCTGACATATTTTCCCCCAAGGAATCCATTTTTGGACTCGGAATTACCAAATTCACTGTCAAAAGACAAGAATGCCCTTGGTAGCCCCACTTTAATGGTTTCAAGGGCGTTTTCATAATTATAATTTTTCAGGTTTTTTCAAAAAAGTGACAAACTATAACACTACCTAATTTTCCCTCCTGAACTCAATGGAATCATGAATTCATTAAAAATCCAACTCTAAAGCCTATTTCTAGAACTGGCCGAAATTCTCAATACTCCGGAGAAAATTGGGGTTTTCGAAATCTGACTCCGCAGACGTGTTCCTTTATACTCTTAACCACTTTATTAAATATTTAATTAGATTACAACTACCATTTGAACCAAATGTCAGCAGCACAATCCCTAAGCTAATTCACTTTCCAAATTTTAAATCAAAGACAATCCGGCAAAATTTCACCGATTAAATTGTCCATAGCAGCTAGAATAATCAAATATTGAAGTTTCGGAAGTTACCTCTTCTTCCTTTCGGCTTTTCCTTCTTGTAGTTGAAGACCTTAACCCTTTAACACTGAAATTTCAGTTCAAATATTTTGTGAGTTTTCTTCTCTTTCTCTCTCTATATTCAGCTGTAAAGTGGCGGAAATGGCTGACGAAGGAAGGGAGATATTACTTTTATCACATTATGCTTATGTCATCCAAGACTTTGCTTATGTCATAATTCCCATTTTCGGATTTTCTGCCATAACTTTAAAAAATCATAACTAAATTTGTAGACCTCATATCGGAGCGATTCCAAAGGCTATAAAACCCTATTGAGTTTAGTTTCGAAGAAAAATATAGAATTTTTCCAATTGAAAGCACAAAATGCTTAGAATTAATTTCTTTGAATGTTGTTCCAAAAACTTTCCAATTTTTCTGGGCTAACTTCAAAAATTCATAACTTTTTGCATATAGTTTCAAATGATCTATATAACATATCAAATTAAAGCTTAGGATGTTTATTTTCATCTTATAAAATTTCATAATTTTTTCTAATTATTTGGTCATACAAAATCATATGACAAGCTCACTGTCTCTCAACCAATCTCATTAAAATACTGTTCACTTTTCAATTTCAAATATTAAATTCCTATGACCATGAATATTTACCATTTTATCCCCTTTAATACCTCAAAGATATAAGAAATATTAGGAAATAGATTTAGAACACCCGTTAAATCAGGGTTTAGTAGTCCACTTAATTCGAACTTATTCTCTAACTTCTAATTCCAAAATTTGAGGTATTACAACCCCCTCCTCGTTCAATCTTCAACCTCCATCAACCCTTCCCCCTTCAACCTCCAAAGCTGCTTCTCTCAATCTTTGTTTGCTTTTTTGTTTGTGTATGTCTAAACCTGTGTTTGGATTTAATTTCTCTATTGTTTCAGATTGATTATTGGGTTTGGATGAGTGTTTTATGGTGGTTGAATCATCGCCGACAGTAGAAAATTCCTTTCCAGTGAATTTTGGGGTTGTCTATTGGTCATGACGGTGGGCGGAATTTTTTTTTTATTTTGTTGAAGGGTATTTAGATATTTTCACATTATAAATATATATTTCAATTAAAAGTTATACTTCATTTTCACCTTCATACCAAACATACTTTAACCCCACTTCTACTTTAACTTCCACCTCCAATTTAATTCCAGTTTCCTATAAACTTTTCGTATTATACGAAAGGGGGCATTAATGTGTTGATTTCCTTAGTCATCCTCATTTCTCTATGAGCTTATTTATTCTTATGCATGTCCTATATACGCTCTGTACTGTAATATCCTCTTTTTCCTATATACATGGATGGTTGTCTTATTAAAAATAAAAAATAAACACTTGATGTGGGGATGGAATGTAAAATTAACTAATTTGGGGCAATTAAATTGGTACTTCTACTCTGGGAGCGTGTTCCTATATTTTAATTTTTTAAAACGACGTGATACACGGGGGAAGTGCTTTGGCTGCTTCTATACCTGTCATTTAATATAATTTTTTAACAAATCATATACACGACGAGCTCCAGCTTAAAAATTAGAACAAATTATGTTTACTTTATTTTATACTGAAACAAATTTGCATGACGAGGACCAAGCATAAAAAATTTCCTATTAGTAAGAAGTTATGGGTTTATTCTCAAATAATTAAAGGACAAAACTTAGCAATAGGCCTTGATTCTAATGAAAGAGATTTTGGCCGTTTAAACACAATATTCGAGCTCAATTTCATGTGAATGCAGAAAACCCTTCTAAGAGAGTTATATTGAATTAGGCCTAACAATGCTTCAATGTAGTACTCCCTCTATCCCTATTTAAAAAGTCTTATTAAACGAATTTCACTATTCATGAAATTATTTAAAATTAGTTAAAGTAATAAACATTGGGAATTACGCTTGCTTTTCTAAATATGCTTTTATGTATAAGTGAGTAAATGAGATAGAGCAACAATAATAAAAATGATGAAAGAAAGTGGGCAGAAAATTAAGCAAAGGTAATATTGGTTAAAATACATTCCATGCTCATGCAACTGCAAAGAGGACCTTATAAAAGGGGATGAATTAATTTGATTACAAGGATTAACTCATAATAGTTGCATAAAAGCTCCCCTATTGGTGGGAAGTTACCGTTTGATCCCATCTATAATCTCCAAGGGCTTGTTTGGTCTGAGGGGAGGGGAGGGAATGTGGGTGGAGGAAAATTTTTTTTGAGTTGAATTTAAAAAAAATAGAGAAGTGGGGTTAAAAATTTTTAATTAATTTTTCTGACTCTTTTATCTTATATATAATTTTTATTAAAATTTTATTACCCAACTTCTTCAATCTTTTAAAATTCAACTCATACAAATTTTTCCTTCCCTTCCTTCCCCTCCAAATCCCTCACACCAAACATATCCTAATAGTTAATGTTTGCCCCTTTATTTAAAAAAATTGTATTATGAAATCATCAATATAATTCAAATTAATTAAAGAACAAAACTTCCCAAAAGGCGTTAGTCCTAACAAAAGGAGCTTTTGACCACTTCACTGTGGCGTTTAAAGCTCTAAGTTCGCGAAAATGCATGAAAATCTTGGGAGTCTGGATCACAGATTTTAGAAATCTGTGGGTATGTGCTCTGTTAGATAAGCTAAATTATTAGTTATCCGTACAGGTCTTGAATCTAGACCACCCCTGAGTGCTATTGCTGAGATCGAGGAGGTGCTATTTGTCAATTGAGAGGCAGAATTAAACAACATGTGTAGGGATACAGTATGTGCAAATTTTCTTCCAAGGGAGGGACATCAGGACAGCTTCGAGATAATTATGGTGCCAAACATACCAAATGGGTGTCTAGGCATATACCTGAAGGATCAACAGCGCTTAAATCAATTAGATATTTAGTTGGAGTAGGGATTAGAGTATTTAAAAATAATTTTTTAATCATTATCGATTTATGATATATAAGATAAGTATGTGAGAAAAAATTTGTCTCAATTTACGTAAATAAACATTTTTAGAGATTCAAACATACTAAATGGGTGTCTAGGCATATACTTGGAGGATCAACAACGCTTAAATCAGTTAGATGCTTGTTTGGAATAAGGATTGGAGTATTTAAAATCAGCTTGTTAATCATGATTTACGATATATAAGGTAAGTATATGAGAGAAGGTTTATTTCGATTTACGTAAATAAACTCTTTTAGAGATCCCAAACAAACAAAAAATCTTATTAGCATGAGCTGGATTCAAGGGGTGTCTCTGGGAAGTTCTCCTATATTTCTTTCATTTCAAGCTTTGACTTACCTTTATGTTAAAAAAAGACTTGAATATAACCAAGTAAAAGAGCTGACAACAAGACTTGCGGGAAAAAGCAACCGTCATATATAACAGAACATGTGTGTGAGGGTAGAGATGAAGGACACGTGGAAAGCCAAGAATCGGAGGGTGGATATAGGAGCTGCATGTGAAACGAGTAGGATATATAAAATGAGTTGTGAGTGAACGTGGGGATGGATATTTTGCCGTCGACGTCATCATCCAATGGTTTATAAACCAGATCTTAGGCATCCGGCTTTCACCGCCCCACACACAAATCACTCTCCTTAAATTCTTCTTCTTTCATCATTGCTTACCCTCTTCTCTCTTAGTTATTGTCATTATTAATTAGTTAATCCCTTGTTATGATTATCTATCTGGCTACATGATTTGCAATGTTGATCCATGCTAGCGTATCACGCAACCTCCATCATCACCTTCTTCTTCTTCTTCTTTAATTAGGTTAAATCTGCCCTCGTCTCCATCCTGTTTCATATGTAATACTGTAATTGTGTGATACACTAGCACGGATCAATGTTCCGCGTCATGTTATTACCAACTAAATCCTCCCCCCCCCCCCCCCACCTTTTTTTTGGACACAACCTGTGTGTTCTGCATTTATATTTTTCTTTCGACTTGCTCAAGGGTTTCCTTTTCCAAGTTTAGAGCGAAAAAGATTTTTCACCTCTCCTGATAAGTACGTTTGCCGGAATTTGAATTTGTGTTCTCCTCCTCCTGCGAAAGAAGTCGCTTATCATTTCAATTGACAACTTGTTGGTGTATCTGTATTAATTATATAGCTGACATTTTTTTTAATAAGATATAGCTTACATTACATGCAGATTAGTTCGCCATCTAGGCACAAAAATTAGGATTAATGTCAGGAACTAATTATGATCATTGTTTTTGTGGATGCTTCAGATTCTGGGAAATCCATCGTTTGACGACGTACAACTCAACAGTCTCCGCCAGCTCACGAGAGACTACTATTTAGGTACAATTTCCTTACACTGGAAAATGTTTTTGTTCTTTTTAACACATATATTGCGTGCGGGTGTGTTAATGATGAAGCTTGATACAAACAATTTTTGGGAGAACATATATTTGCATCTAGATGTTTGTGGTTTTTTAAAGCTATATTTGCAACTTAGTTCATGTTGTTGTCCACTAAGTGCTGCCTCTTGTAACTGGAAAAACATTATATATGAGATATGATGTCCTGAAAAAGTAACGTAATCAAGTCTCATAAGGGATTGAGTTTTGGTCAAGGTTAAAAAACTCGGACTAGTCACTAGATCGGTAGGGGTATTGGGTCAAGGGTTAGTAAGTCAAATCGGAGCTAAACCGGAGTCAAATCGGTGAGAAATTGAATATTTCAGGCTTATTAATATGAAATTTAAAAAAAAAATCCTAGATCAGACCGGACAGTCCAATCCTGGTTTAAGAACTTGGGTTTTGGTGGTCATCACCCTTGACGAGCACCAAAATATGGACGGTCCAGATTTAGTTTTCTTCTTCTTTTTTCATTTTGTTTTAAAAAAACTATTTTAATGTGTACAAAATCTAAAATAAAAACAACTTTTTGACTCATTAACAGCCACATTTTTCCAAAAAATGATTTTTATTTGAAAATTTTAAATTTATAACGTTAAAACTGTATTTAGATGACATCGATATCTCATAACCACAATGAACACTAAGGTAAATATTCATTATCGCGATGATCACTAAATAACAATAAGTAAACTGTATGTGGTGACGGATTTTAATGCAAAAGATGACAATCAATTCATGCTGCTCACTTATGATTGAGGCTTTTTAATTATTATATTCGCCAATTAAGAATTCATACTAATTTTCCCTTTGTAATTTTCTGTGAGTAATGAATTCATTTTTTTTTAACTAAAAATAGTAGCCCCATACACAAATCTTTTGAATGAGAGTAAATTTGGGGATCAAAAACTGTATGAACTCAAAGAAATGGGCGACCACCCCATTTTCTATCCAAAATTTCTCTCCACATATGAAGAGATTTGGAGAGGAAAACCGATTTTCCATCGGTACTCGCCACCCTGCGTCTCCCCTTGGCTTTCTTCAATCTCCATTTTCTTCATTCTCCATTTTTCTGCCATCCAGATATTATAAAATATCTTACTTCATTGTTCTCCACTTTATTTTTAAGGGTCCTTATATTATTATAATTTAAATATTACGTGTACTCATTATGTGTACGATAAAATATAAAATCAGCACCAATTATGCAATCCAAATTCATAAAACTGACACTTCATATTTTGAGAAAATATATCTAGTCGCTTATATTATTAATTTTTTTGGTTTGTACCCTCGCTCTCTCCAAATATTTGTTTTTATAACATTTAATTATAAAAAATTATTACCTATCATTTTACAGGTAGAAATGGACAATAAATCTTTAGCTAGGATATTATTTGGATAAACTACAATAATAAGAAAATATATCTTTACCAAATAATTTGATTTTAAACTATATGATTGTGTTAATATTAATTTGATTTTTTTTTTGTGATATTTAATTTGATTTTAAGCCAGATATATTTTGATATAGGGACTAAAGCTAAGGTATTTTATTTGTTTAGATATTTGCTCATTTTTTCCTTGATATATCCCTATTTTAATATTTCCTTATTTTAACATATATTTTTATATCTTTTTATGAGATTTTGTCTTCATTATTGAGCTTAAATGCGATTATTATGATTAATTTGAGCGATGATATGCATGCTGATTCTAGTACTGGAATTAATGCTAGTGATAAATTGAACAACTCTAGATTATGTACATGCCCTGAGTACTATATGTGTGTGGAATGCTTTTATGAAAAACATCAATTGATTGCTGAAATGCATAGGCAAAGGCTTAAAGAAATGAAAAGCTCTACTATAGATCATGGTGCATCCTCCTCCGTTGAAAATGTTGATATTGACAAATATGAACATATGGAATGCATTGAACCTCCTTTGAGCACTACTGATAGTGCAAATTTTAAGCTATCTCCACTTGCTTGAACTTAAATGATGATCATTATAAGCATTACCTTTAGGACTTGGTACTATGCATGATATGTATGTTGATGTTCAACCTATTAATTCTAGTAGAAGTGAAGTTATTGTTCATGTTGATGATTGTGCGTGTGATGTTGATATATGTTGATGCTCCACTTAATGCATATGAGGATCACTTCTCCTCTCTTCCTTCCATTCACTCTTTTGATTTTGGTGTGAGTGGGAATGACCATAGCCTAACGAATCATTCTTCTATTAATTCTAATGAATTACATGGTATAGTATCATAAGGGAAGATTCACTTCTTTTGATTGAAAAATTTGTAAATGAAAATGCATCTTTCAATATGATTTTATCTTGTGATTTACCACTTGATTCAAAAAAGAAAAATGATTGCTTTAACTCTTTAGAAACCTCATGTGGTAATAATTTGACAAATCCTTTCTTTCTTTCAGTCTTTTGCCTTCCACCTCTTATGATTGCCAAGATGATGTCGTGTGCCCCAACACTAAGTTTGATTCAATACTTTTCCACTTTACAAACACAAAAGAATTTTCAAAAATTAATTGATTTTTTGGCTCCTAATGATGGGAGTGCCATTGATTTTCTTGGTTGTGATAGTTACTTAGAGAGTTTAGCATCTAAAATGTCTTTACTTCACTTAAAATTTTTCCATGTTTATATTTTTGGATGGGATATTGTTGCTAGTGTAAACTCCCGTTTCTATTTCAATATTCAAAGAGTGATAAAGACATAATTCAATGGACATACAGAAAAGTACAATTATACTAATAAAAATATTCATTTACAATTCCGATATCGTTCACTGACAGAAACAGAAAATACAGCGGAATTTTCAATATTTACAAATTTCACCAAAATATCACAAAATAGACTAATTATGACCATGATCTTATCCTCTCCTTGAGACATGTGCCATTCACTTTCTGGTGTCTACGTCTTTTTCCTTTGCCCTACTGGTACCCGCTGAGGTATTTATTTAAAAATAGGGTAAGATTCCGAAGAATCCCCGTAGAGACAGAATGTTGTTCATAGAGAATGTGAAAAGTAAATATGTCATGCGTCAAGGTATGCACAAATTAATGAACAATATAAACATATCATCATCATGTATACATGAGTAGGGCCCAGCCCCACAATCTACACCGGTTGGACTTCTGCCAACTCCCAGTGTAAGTGCACCTTTGGCATTAACTACCCCTCTCTAAGCAAATCATGTTTATTAACAAAGTGCATTTACAAAAAAAATGGCATCCACACAATCACATAACTTATGGCATAATGTATGAAGGATAATGTCCCTACCTCAAAGCTGTATAATCCTCTATTTAATAGTGTCTCGTAAAGCGTGCTGTCCCGGCGTCCAACTCGGTTCTAAAATATTAAATGTACCAGGAATAGGTCATAACCTATCCAAGTATCATTTTAGACTCTTACATAGTGTTTATTGTGGTTATATTAGTCTATGGTGAAAATTTACAAAAATGCCCCCGGGAACCCGGCCCGATGGCACGTTTTCCCAAAATTTTGACCAAAGCTATTTTGACTTATTTTTTCCCAAGGAATCCATTTTCGGGCTTGAAATCACCAAATTCAGTGTCAAATTATGAAAATACCCTTGACAGCTCCTATTTAGGGATTTCAATGGCGTTTTCATAATTATGCTTTTTCGGCCTCTACCGAAAAAATGCTCAACTGTAACCCCACCTATTTTTGCCCACTGAGTCTAATGGAATCATTTATTTCATGAAAATCCAACTCCTAGTACCAGTTCTGGTCTGGCCGAAAATATGAAAAAAAATATAAAAATGGAGCTTTGTATTTTAGCTTCCAAAACTTGTACTTTTCCACTTCTAATCTCTTATTAACTTACTTAAGCACATCTTAACCATGATTCAAAGAAATTTGGGCAGCATAACCCCTTAGGATTAGGACTTTCCAAATTTACAAACTTAACAAAATAACCAAATCCAACCATAATCATCAACAACAACCACATACTAGCATAATTTTAGGATTTGTAAAGTTACCTTCTTGAGTTTTTTTCTTCTCTTTAGGAGTCCTCCTCTCTCTCTCTGGGCTCAATATTTGCTTGCTAAACCTTGGAGTTTATGGAAAGGAAGAGATTAGAGAAGAGTTTTATGGAAGATTAGAAGAAGAAACCTTAAAAAATCATAACTTACCTTAGTCTTTCTCTTCTTCCTTCTCTCTGGAGCATGAAGCTTCTCAAGCTCTCTCTCTCTCTCTCTCTCTCTTCTTTCTTTGGCTTTGAACAAAAATGGCAAGGAAAGATGAACGAAGTGGCTTCATAAATTATCTCACATTTTCTCTTCATTTAATAAATGGTGGTAATTTGGTTTATGACATCACTTTAGTACTTATGCCTTATCTCCTTCAAACTTATGTCATAGAGTCCAATTAAGTTTGAACCAATTTCTTCTCCTTTCCTTCTAGCCCATCACGCATAAAGGGTCCTTAAGAAACCAAATGGACTTTCTTTCCATTTGTCTTAAGCTTCTTGGTCCAAGAAACATTATCTTAAGGTATTAACTCATGTGCTCATATTGAAGAATCATTGTTTATTCCTCTTAGCTTAGATTAATGACAATTGGCATATCTTGATCTCAACAATTGTTTTTCCCTTCAATTTCCATAAGCGAGGCGAAATTATCAAGGAAAAAGGGAAATAAGTATTGTTCCAACATTTTCTATAGTTCCTTTAATTGTTTTATGCACAAGTTCCTCCCAATTCCAAAAATCTTCATTTATTCCCCCAAGAATATTCAATTTATACATTTTCCTTTATGTTCCTTGATTAATTTAAATTAACTCCAATTAATTGGAAAATAATTAATCTTGGGCTAAATTGGCAAAATTATGATTTTGTTATCCCCTTTGTAATTTAATTCAATTTTTGAATTAATTTGCCCATTTCCTTATGAATATGAATATTTCAAAATTCATAAGATCCAAATTCATGAATATTCACCATTTTATTGAATTATTCAAATAATTACAATATATTTTTGGTGAATAAAATTTGGGGTGTTATAGTTAGTTTGTTGTCCTCTTTACAGGCACACAATTAGAAAGGTTCTCAGAGGAGCCACCCTCTACCTTACATTCTTGAGCTTTTTCCAATTGACCTAGAACCACCACCATCGAGGAAGATCAAAGAAGAAGAAGAGAGCACATTGAAGAAATTGTTGTTTCTCATCCGGGATGAGAACTTCTCCTACAATGGCTTTTGGAGGTTTAAGCTCAAGGTTGTCTCTTTCCTTACTAGTTTTCTTCTTACATTATATTAAAACTTCAGCTTAACTGAATTAATTAAGAGAATAAGTATGGGGGAGAGATATTCCTAGTAGTAAAAGTAGGATTAATAGTTTAGGTTAGTTTTTCAATTCAATAAAACACCCTATGTTTCCATGGTTCTCTTGTCATATGTCATACTTCTCACTTTTGCATTCGAGATTGGTTAGATTATTGCATTATCTTCCACACTATTTAACCCTAATAGTCATCTTCTCTCTTTCCAAATGAAGATTGACGAGTTGTGCTCCAATTTTAAATTGGACTTCACAACTTTCTGCTTCATATGGGAGTTAGCTTAAGGTAATGGTGTGATTTGAATACATTGAGGACAATGTATGGAGTAAGTGTGGGGGAGATTTTGGATTGATTGATGATAATTGTGAAAATTTTGAAAATTTTCAATTTGAATAAAAATAATCAATTTGAATGATATTTTTCTCTTATTTTTTAGATTGTTGTGCTCCTATTATATTAGGTACTTGTAGAGATTATCCCAATCCATTTTGTGCAATTATAAATCTTTTATATTCGTTGTTGATTGTTATGTGTTGACTAGTAATGGTGGCATGGAGGATAAAGTGGATTATTAAGAATAATCTAGAATAATAATTTGTTGACTAAGCAAGGAAAGTTTATCTCCACCTAACTCTTTATCTCCACCTCATCATTTTATCTCCACCTAGCCCTTCCCCTCCTCTCGCTCTCTCTTCTGAAAGAAGTGATGAGGTGGAAATTAATCTTCCTTATCCAGTTAGCAAATTATTATTCTAAGTTGGAGAAATACTTATATATTTTAAGAGTATCACGTCATTTGAACTCACTACTATAAAAAACACATGTTGTAGCGTTTAATTTAAAGAATACTATAGCGATTGGGAAGCATCATAACTTCCAACGCCATTAAATCAAGCTACGACGCTTCTTGAATATATGGAAACATCATAGCTTGATTATTTATTTTTTTTTAAAAAAAAATATAAAGCTGTGGAGCTTTTACGGAGAAGTGCCATTGGAAATTGGCACTTCCTATGGCACTTCTCTAGGGAAGCGCCATTGGAAAGTCATCCAATGGCACTTCCTTATGAAGCGCCAAAAGAATTCTTTTTGTATTAAAAAAAATTGCATAATTGTTTCCTTTTCCTAGTAAAACCTTCTATGTTTACCGTCCAAATCTACAGCAATTTACAAATACAATCCACAACAAAATGAAATAATTCAAAATAAAAAACTAATTCATAAAATCTAGTAAATATATTTAATTATAACAATTGTAATATACAACGAATTTAAAGTGAATAAAGAAGACAAGAATAGGCAAGAAACAACCTACATACCTAAATATTAGTTAATTGTTTGACCATATATTCACACCATGCCTTAATAATTTTATCCACTTGTTGGTTAGTTAACTAGGCAATCTTCATAATACTACATAAATAATCATGCACACAATGAATTAAAATCACTAAAAATCAATTAGCTTAGACACTTGTCAATTAAATTTAAAACGTACAGACTTAAGCTTTTGTATATATAAAAAAAAGACTTACAAGCTAGGGAACTTTTGTAGGAGGCTGAGACAAGAAGGAAAAAAAAATACGTGAGAGACCAAGCTTTGTACTGCAACGGAAGCTTCTATTTGCCGCCGTCAAAGAGAGGAGAGAGTGCGGACAATGGATAAGGAAAGGTGGTGGAACAATAGAGTAGGGACCGAAGGGATATAAGATGGTGGACCGATCGAGTTCTGGGAAATTGAGAGCTAAAGGGCGCGCAAGAAGACGATAATGGCGGGCTTGTGAAATTTTTTAAAGTAACTTGTATGGCGCCAAACAAGGCATATGGATTCCCTTGATTTTTTTAAACAAAGGGAAGCTTTGGCGCTTGCACAGCAAGCACCATTGCTTCCTTTTATTTCTTTTAAAAAAATTGGGAGATAAGGAAGCTTTAGCACTTACAGTGCAAGCACCATTGCTTCCCTTGATTTTTTTTAACATAAAGGGAAGTGTTGGCAATAGATGATTCCACATCTCAATCTTTATGAAAAACAAAAGGAAGAAAAGAAGCTATCTTAAAGATAGTGGACACTTTAAGTTTCAAACCCACAATGACATAGTAAAATAAAGTCAACTTTTGTAAACTCAAATACTAACATTTTTTCTTGGTGATGTTTAACCAAAATGCTATAATAGCCTGGTTTACAAAACTTGGATACATAATAATGAGGGACAAAAACTCAAATAAGCCTTAGCAAAAACAGATAAAGATGAACATATTAACCAGTATATATCACACCATCTTTTATATTTTATCTATTATGTAATTTTTTTTTTAAAAAAAATACTTACTATGGCGCTTCCTATAGGAAGTGTGATTTAAAAGAAATTATCATTTCTTATGGAAGTGCATTTAAAAAAAAAACCTCTTATCACATACAGAAGTGATAGGAGCTATTAAAATCCCCTTGTATGGCGCTTGTCTGGCAAGGGGAGTAATTTTTTTTATCTTTTGTATAACCCCTTGTATGGCACTTCCCCAGGTAAGCTCCATACAAGATGTCAGGCAGCTATAGCGCTTCCTTAATCAAGCGCCATAGCTGCCATATGTATTTGTTTTTTAAAAAAATAGAAGTCTCATTCGGCACTTGTTTAAAGAAGTGTCATAAGATTATCGCCACTAAATCCATATTTTGTAGTAGTGACTCCGTCCAATGAAAACATAATAAATAATATCATTTTCATCCTAAATGGCTTATGACTTATCTGAAAAAATTTAAATTTTATCTTGCTTTTAAGAAAAAACATCTTAATTTTAAAAAAAAAATAAAACAAAATGATCAATCAAAGTTTTTCTTTAAAACAAGATAAAATTTAAATTTTTTCATATGAGTCATCAGCCAACTAGGATTAAAATTATCCAAGTTGTTATGTTTTCATTAAACAGAGTCTAGATGATGTGATACTCCTAAAGTATGTCAATATTTCTCTTCAAGTTGTTTCTTGATCATCCACGTCATCCTCAATGTCATCATTTTCAATCAAAAAATTTAAACAAATAGTTAACTAATGGTTAATATGTATTTTTACACTTATTTTGAAAGTTTAAAGTTATTTGTGGCCCCTAAAAAAACATTTGTGTTGGGTGCACTATTGAAAAAGTCTCATGTGTATTTTTGCACCTTAACCCTTAAGAAAATGGAAAAATTTCATTAAGACCCCATGGGTATGACATCATTTCAGTCAACCCCCAAGACATTTTGAAACTTCACTGCACCTGTAAGGGTCAAAATGAAATTAAGTTTTGTGGGTGAAAAGAGAATGATACTCTTCTTTTATTTTTTTTAGAAGAGTATTTACAAGACAAATAAAAATATTTACAAGATAAATAAAAATATTTACAAAATAAATAAAGGGATTTGAAAGAACCTAGGAAATGAAAAATATTTTGACAATTTACAAGACAAATATAGGAATTCACAAAACAAATATGGGCATTTAAAGACAAATAAAGACATTTATAAGATAAATAAAAGAAATAAAATGAACTTAAAAAATTAAAAACATTTTAGCCATTTTCAAGATAAATATGAAAATTCACAATATAAATATGGCCATTTATAAGATAAATAAGACAATTTACAAGACAAATAACATAAAGGCATCATTGTCTTTTTACCTCAAAACTTAATTTCATTTTAACCCATGAGGGTACAGTAAAGTTTTAGAAATTTTAGTGGTCGAATGAAATTATGTCACATCCTTGGGGGCTAACTGCAATTCTCCGTAAAAAAAATAAGCAAACAGTCAATTAACAGTTAATATGTATTTTTGCATATATTTTGAAAATTCATAGTTATTTTTGCCCCTTAAAAAATATTTGGTGTTGGGCGTATTTTTAAAAAAGTCTCATGTATATTTTTACATCTTAACCCTTAAAATTATTACTTCTTTTAGAGTTTTAGTCCTAAATGTTGGAGATGGTTAGGTAATTGGTTTTGATACTAAATATAATTACCAAATCCAGGTTGATTCTCACATTTATCTTTCTTCCAACTTACCCCATTGATAGTGTGCCATCAATAATCAAGTACAACAATAATTCAAACTCGCCAATGATGAAGGAGGCAGGCAACGCTTGATTGGGTGTGATGCAGAACATCAGAGTCAGAATTTCAACTCGGTGCTCTTCATTATGGTTTTGTAAGGGAAAAATTGTGATTTTTAATGCCACTGTTTTGTTTATAAATATTACATATAAGTAACATAAAATGATTGGGTCAAGTTTGTTTGGAAGAATTAATTTACCTACTCAAATTAATTCAGTAGCATTTATTTTTATCTAGACCAATATCTATCCAGATAGAGACGCTTAAGGCATGTTTGGATTAGATATTGTGATTTATGAGGTAAGTATGTGAATGAGTTTTGTATCGAATTATAAAAAAAGATTTCTAAAATCTTGATTTTATTGTTTTCCAAACATGCACTTAATTGGATAACTGTGAAAGATTGGGGAATGGTGATAGAAACATTCAATTCAAATGTTTGGTTTCTGGAAAGAGTAAAGTGAATGCAGTGTTAAATGGGAAGAAAACAGAAGAGTAAATTCAGGTATGAGAGTTGACCTAAAAAAATTCAGGTATGAGTCAATTCAGTTGGCGAAGGAAAGATCCATGTAATCTGATCAGTATTGTAGTACAAAATGGGGAAATGGGGGATCAGAGTTCAAATTCATTGATATTGATAACTGAGCACGAGGCCAAAATAGGCAACCAATGAGCACGAGGCTACAACTATGAGGCTGTGTTATACTCCCTCTGGTTAATTTTATTAAGGGTGTTCAAAGTATCCCGATCCCGGTTGTCTCAGCTCAGTCTCAGATATTTTATATTGGGAATTTCCCGTCACGACCTGGACCAGGATCTAAAAAACCCGGGATCGGGGCTGGGATCACACCTTGTGATCCCAGGAATTCCCGGTCCCGGGGTTTTTTTTTTCCTTAAAAAATAGGTTATTATTTTATTATTTTATTTTTTACCCCATAAATTAAGTTATCATTTGATAAAATGTATATCACATATTTAGTTAGAGTTAAATCATATATATCGTGATACAAATCCTAACTATATAATGTATAAAGATAATAACAAAAATGATGAATGTGATAATAATATTAATAATAATATGTTATTCTTCAATTCTAACTCCATTTGTGTGATTTTTATAACCTTATTAGGTGTTAAATAATCACTTTAAACATTAGATTATAAAAAATTTAATTAATATAATTATATTATTAAGACCGGGAATTCCCGATCCCGGTTGTTCCGGGAATTTCTCGGGACCGGGAATGACATTCCAGTCCCAGCCAATCCCAGGATGGGAACCGGGAATAGGTGATCCCGGTCTCGTCCCGGGATTTGAACACCCCTAAATTTTATAAATAACTTTCTCTTTTATTTTATAGAATTAGTCCCTTTTATAAATAATTTTCACTTTTTATTTAGAAATGTAAGTTTTTTTTATTTTATCCTTATTAAATATTCATTATTTCTTATATTTTATACTCATTATCTCTCATACTTTTTAGCTATTCTTTCTCTTATACTTTTTTCATAAATAGGAGCATATCTGAAAAAAAAACATGATATTTTTTATACACTTATTATTATTAACTATAAATTCATTTTACGGAATAAGAGAAAAATTACTGATAAATAAATAAATAAAGAGAGAAGGGAATAGTACGATAGTTTAGGCACTGCGGGCCGGCCGGCCTATGTATATCATGACATATGTACCTATTTCAGTTTTTCCAGGCAATAATGACTTGACATCTTTCTTTCTTATTTTGGAAAATATTCTTTTCAATAAAATATGGAAAAAAAATGGAAATTTAATGTATGATACCTCATGCTTTCATTTATTTTTTACAGAGGTCCTTATCAAGGTTCTCAGTTCTGGACCTAACCGGCGAGTTAGGATCGGAAACAGATCAACTGGTCCAGTTTAGTGAATCAGTCTGGGTCAAACTTTTCATTTTTTTAAAAAAATATATTTGTTTTAATTTTTCCTATAGAATTTCATATTAATAATTCTAAAATCTTTAATTTCTCATCGGTTTAGTCCTGGATTAGCTCTGGTTTGACTCCAATTTAACTCACTAACCCTTAACCCAATACCTCTACTAGTTCAGTGACTGATCCGGATTTAATTATCTTGATCCTTATCATTCTTTTGTTTCAGCTAAAATTATTCTTTTTAGGGGTATTTTTCGGATGGGATGGAATTTGGAAACCCAATTCCTGGTCCCATCCCAAAGAAGTACTTAGGAAGAGAAATCAGTCTTAATTCCATCTCAAAAATTTCCCATCTAGATTGGGATTGAGATTTCCCGAAATTTTTTGCCTCTTTTAGGAAAAGATTAGTGCAAAATAATAACAAATCAATGAGAATTTGAGACTATAAACCAGAACCATGGTTACCGCTATTGTCATGACCATGTTGTATGGGTCTATCCTCTCCAAGGATTAAATAGCAGAATAAAGCAAAGGTTCGTCTTTAGATGACAGAAGCAAACTTGGAGCAATCAACCAAATACATTGACAAAACCCAATCGCCTTAGCTTTGCGCTAACTAATAATTAATTTGAGTTGAAAATAAATATAGAAAGGTAGGTAATTTTTTAATATCTATTGTAAAAGTAATTAAAGAATATGATTAGTTTGTTTCAGAAAAAGATTATTGGGAAAATTACATTTAGGTTTTAGGCGAGAGAAAACATAACAAATTGGTCCCTTAAAATCTCAAAATTCTATTTAAGTCTCATGGGAATTTTTTGTAATAAAATTTGTTTCAGGAAAAATTATTGGAAAAATTGTATTTAGGTTTCGGATAAGAGAAAATACAATAAAATGGTCCCTTAAAATCTTAAAATTATATTTAAGTCCTGTAGTAACTGCTATTGTCCTATTTATAGGGTAAAAAGGAATATTTTTTAATTCTCTTTAATATAAGTTACATCAATATGTTTATCATATGAATATATAATTACATCCCAAATTTAATTATTTTTGGATTTCTTAATTCTCACACATTCTTTTATATTAAATAGGGATAAAGTTAAAAAGTTATTAAATCTTAATTAAGATGGAGTTAATAAGATTTTAAAATTTTTCTTAATTTAGTAAAATACATTGGAAATGCATTATAATTAGAATAAAAAAAAAGTAATTATAATAGGTGTAAAAAGTGTATCTATCTATTTATATTTTAAATAAAGTTCATGTCTACACATGTGAAAATCATTTTCTACTACTAACTTGTGTGAAAAATCATTCCCGGTATTGAAAGTTATTTTACAGGCACAGGGTAGTTCAACGAGGATTTAAGAACTAGTGTGAAAAAGACATCTTTTCTTAACTAAAAGTGTGTTTAGAAAACCTTTGAATTATGGTTTTAGAAGCACTTTTTAACAGACCGAGGCTACTCCTTTCACATACTTTTACAATTTATAAAATAAATATGTGAAAAGAGTTTTATCTTGATCCACAAAAAAAAAGAGAATTACATTCAGGTCCCAAGAAAGAGGAGAAATGAAAAAATGGTCCCTATAGATTGTAAAATGAAAAAATGGTCCCACGGAGTTGTCAATACAGGCTCCTGGAGTTATTAACGAGCTGTCAATACATGCTCATGGAGTTGTTAATGGGACCATTTTTTTATTTTGCAATCTATAGGGATCATTTTTTTCATTTTTTTTCTTTCATGGGATCTAAATATAATTCTCTCAAAAAAAAAAACTTCTGAGGCTACAAAACGTTTCCGGACATGATAAGTGGAGCGGCGAGTGTGGGAGTGATAATTGCTAGTTTGGTAAAAGGATGTGACAATGACTACAAATGAATGGAAGTTCGTAGAAAATGCAAACGGAAAATTATGAGTTTCAGTGGGCCCCATATCAGTGATTGCCGGGTGATTCCGTTTCAGAGATCTTCGCAATATGATGTTGACTTTGATGAGATTTTAATAGTGCATGGGATAATAGCATGGTATTAAAACTCGGATCGGGCACTGAACCGATCGAGACAGTGGGTCAAGAGTCAGTGGGTCAGACCGGAGTTGACCCGGGGGTCAGACAATTTGAGGATTAAAAAAAATTCCATAAAGGTTAATGAGTATCATAGTATCATATTGTAATCCAATAATATCAAAAGCAATAACCAAAACAAACTCACAGCAATAGAGGTTTTTTCCACCCATAATCCTTTAAATACTTAACTAATCATCAATTAACTCCATAATCTTCATTAACAGCATTCAAATCTGTAGGTATTGCAACATCAGGAGGTGTAGCTGAAGGAGGAAAACCAGAAGTACTAGGACCAACATCATCATCAGTATTCAAACATGGAAATTCAGGAATGGCCACATATTCATCACCTATATATAAAATATTGAAATGAATTAAATTCTTCATATTCATAGTTTTGTGAAGAAGAAAACATAATTATGTACTATTATATAACAATATAATCTTAATAAACCATTAAACCTTCATAATTCCTTGTAAGTTCTTCAAGTTCAGAATGTGCCACATTTGGATTATCAAACTCAGGAGTTGGATCATCTTCAACAACCCAAAAGTCCACTTTATCTATTGATTCAAAATCAATCAGATCGTAACTTTCCTTCTTCTTTGCCAATGTATCCCTTTAATGCCGAAATGAAAGAAGTTCAACATTAGTCAAAGGCATATTAAATAAGGTCTATAAAAGCAAATTAAGTCATAAATTTTAAGATTACCTATACTTTAACTTCAAATTGTAATTTGTGAAAACCAAGTCATTGAGCCTTTGATGCTCCAAACGGTTTCTTCTTTTTGTGTGGATGCGCCCAAATAAACTCCAGTTTCTTTCACAACCAAAAGAAGAAGAAGTTTGGCTAAGTAGACGAATAGCAATCTGTTACAACTCCGGAATTAAACCACCATAGTAGATCCACCACTCATCTACATTAAATAAAAGACATTCAGTTAAACATAGTATGAAATATCGAATATGTATTAAACATTCAGTTTCTTTCTTACAAGGATTTAGTTTCTGGGCAGCTTTTTCACATGAAACTTTATTAAATGATTCTTTACGATCACGGTAGACACTCATTTGTTGCATCAGTGTGACATAACGATCCATATCATCATGTGAATGGGCCTCCAACATATCGATCAAAGATTGCATTAATTTGTTCCTTGTAGCAAGTTCTGCATTGTAGAAGAAGGCAGGATTCAAAAGATAAGCTGCTGCATGAAGCTCACTCTTTAAATGTTTATCCCATCGAGCCTGAATAATGCTAGTGTATGGCTTGTACAGCTCCTCCTTATTCTGAAACATCTCCTTGATTGCTGTTTTAGCCCTTTGCATGCCTTTATAGACATAAGGCATGGAAGGCTTGCCATCAGAATCAACAATTCTCAATAGTTTAATAATTGGGGAAACAATTTTGACAATTTGAAAACATTCGTTCTAAAACCGATTATCAAGGATGATTGCACAAAATGTTTTCCCAGGCTCACTGTTAGCCAATTTGTGTTGCACAAAATGCTGATCAACAACTAGAGCTTGTAAGTCATGTTTGTGCAAAAAAATGCTATGCAAGGTAATAAATGTGGTGGCAAACCTTGTAGCACCAGGACGTACAATTTCCTTCCAACCAGGTCTTTTCCGTAACCATGATAAGAAGACCATATGATTATAAGCAAAGATAGAGATTTTAGATGCCTTTTTTGCAAGATCAGACACATGAGGCATGGAAGCAATATCTTTCAAAACAAGATTCAAACAGTGAGCTGCACAGGGAGACCAATAAATGGTTTTATACTTCTCTTTAATCAGTCTGCCGCATGCTACATAGTTAGCGGCGTTGTCAGTCACCACATGGACTATATTTTCAGGGCCAATCCACTCAATAACTTCATTGAACAAAGAAAATAAAGTTTTTGCATCTTTAACTACATCTGAGGCATCAACTAATTTCACAAACACCATGCCTTGCACTGAATATACTAAGAAATTAATCAAAGTACGTTGTCGAACGTCAGTCCAGCCATCAGCCATTAGAGTACAGCCATTTTCTTTCCACTTAGCTCGATAACTATCAATCAATAACTGACACTCTTTTTTACGGTCTTGCAACAAGGTAATTCTATACTCATGAGCACTAGGGGCCTTAAACCCAGGACCAATGGCAGCAATAGCATCAACGGCTTTTTGAAACAAAGGGCAATTCAATGCATTAAACGGAATGCAATTCAGATAAGCCCAGTCAGCAATAACAACCTTAGCAGCATGTTGTGCTTCTTGACTTGTCCAAGCACTTTTGATGCTTGGTTGAGCACCCGGGGTTGTTCTAGGTGCAAAATACTTGTCAAGCTTCCCAGCCCCAGTTGCTTTCATCTTTGTGCCACTACTCTCATGGGATGTCCTAAGTGGATGTGAATCAATTGGCTCTTCAATTTCCATATCATCAATATCTTCTACATTGTCACTAGCAATAGGTTTTTTCTTTGCACCCTCTATCAATGATTCTTTCATTCTAGCACGTATATCATGAGATACTTTCTTACAAGAAGACACCTGACCACTTACACCAGCTAGATGTTGCTTTAACCTATTAATTCCACCTCCCCTGTAACTTGATGCACATAAGAGGCAAGTAAAAACATTAACTCTCCCCTCTTTTTTGACAGACACATATTGCCAAGCAGGATCAGTTTTTTTGACACTTCCTGTTGACTTTGTGGGATTAGAGACATTCAGGTTAAGGGGGTTGCTAGACTCTTCTGTAGGGGCAGTGGTGGTGGAGGGATTATCACTTCCTTCACCACTTCTGACATCTATGAGCAAATAAGGTGGCAAATCCAAATACAGGGTCTTTTCAATCAACAAAGGAAAGCAAACAAGAAACACCCAGTTCACTGTAAATTGCAAGAAACACACATCTTATATCATTTTGACATTTACAGAAACAAGAATTCCAGAATGCTTGTAAATCCTAAAGCTCAAAATGCAATATACTACTCCTTTTCAAAAAACACTTGTAAATCCTAAGGCTCACTGTTCTACCAACATTTTATTAAAACCTCTAGACATTTCCTTTGTATGATTTAATAATTTAGAGTACTCATGTAAAAAAAATGTCGTGTCACAGCATATATATATACATGAGCACTTTCAACCTCTTTCAAAAATTCCGGATATAATCTTTCTTTAAAAATGGAAATTTTCCAGCATCAAAATATCATCCAAACCATCTTATTAGAAACTTCAATCATATTATAATTCAATCATCCCATATATTTTTCTCAAGCACCCAAATCAAATCATGATCTTCAGTCCCCCCCAAACCAAATTTTGAAGCATAATCTTTTTTAAGAACACAGACCAATGAGTTTTCACTTCTTCACTAATAATGCAATAAGTGAATAAACTTCCACCGGAGAGCCACGGAAACTACTCCCTTTCGCTCAAAACAAATTAATACATACCAGAGCACCACGGAAACCACCACCGGAGCTGAACAGAAAAGAGCACACAATCCGATTCAGACGCAGGAGGGGAAAAGAGCCATGGTCACGCCATCACAACCGGAGCAAAATGACGAGCCAAGACGCGGCGGCCAAACCACACACACAATCGGATTTTTTCAACTTTTGGGAACGAAATCCGCCGCAAGGATGGATTTGGGGACGGAATCAAGACGCGGCGGACGAGCAGGGTCGACACTGATCTGGGATTTGAGGGAGTGCCCCGGCGCCGCTGAGTGGAGAAGAAGAAAAGGCCAGAGACTCTAGGGCAGAAGCTTCGCTGTCGAGGAAGGAGAGGGAGCTGGTTTACGGGTTCAGAATGAGAATGCTGAGCTGATGCGATGATGTGAACTGATGATTAAAAAAAAACCCTCAAAACGGCGTCGTTTCATACGCTGGAGGGAAAAAAAATATGACCCGGCCGACCCGCCGAGCCAAAAAAAATATGACCCGGCCGACCCGCACAGCTCGGCGGGTCAGCCGGGTCACTACCGGTTTGATCCGGGTCATACCGGGTTGCTACAGTAGCGACCCAGTGACCAAACCGGACCGGCCAACTGGCCGGTTCCGGTCCGAACCGGCCGGTCCGGTCCGGGTTCCCTAACCATGGATATTAGTCAAACTTTTAAATGATTTTTACATACGGAGTAATCAAGTTATTCTTTTTTTTTTGACAAAATGTTTTTTCCCCCCAAAAAATATGACCATTAAAAATTTGTTGTGTGTGTGTGTGGTAGTCAGCCCATTACCGGCCAACTCTGTAGCCAAAGGACATTTGTTGTGTGTGTGTGTGTGGGGGGGGGGGTTAAGAATTAAGATCTTGTTTTAATCCCAAAAAATTCTAAGATTGAGCTGGGACTTGTGCGTATGTAATAGTTTTCTTAAAAAAAAAATCAAATTTACTCCGAAAATTTTAAAAAACGAGCAGTATTACCCTTAGCCGTCAAAATGTTAAATTGTTAGCATTCACGTTAACTTGTTAGAGGTCAAAATTTGGTTCTTAACAGTTAGAACGACAATGCTCTTTGTTTCAATATTTCTAGAGTAAAAATGATCCAATAAATTAATACTTCTAGATATCTACTGCTCCCACACAAAAACTTTAGAAGAAAAAATGTCCCTAGAAAAAAAATTTAGCATTAAAATTAGACTTTAACCCTGTGTGTTATATTCTTGATGACTCCCTATTTTTAGATAATTTTAAGACATATTTTAATATATTTGGGATTCATCTATAATAAATCAAAGGGATTTTAGTCAGATTTTGATAAGATATTGATTTAAAGGGATTTCATTATAAATATCAAAGTTTAGGGTAAAAATAATGATTTTGATATTAAAGATAAAAATGATAATATTAATAATAAATATAATAATTTAAGATAAAAAGGAAAAGATATTTCAATTATTATTGTTGTTGTTGTTATTATCATCGTTATCATTATTTATAATTATCATAGAGATATTGCATGAGGATCTAGAAACCTGACCTATATATAGGGGTTAAGCTTCTTCAGGAAGAGAGGAGAAGAACACACGTTCGGGTACGGACGGAAGTAGAGGCATTCGGGTTCGGTCATCATCTTCACGGGAGGACGAGAATAATGTGGAAGCGACTGATTTGAAGACCTACAGCGCCACTGGATCAGAGGACGCTATGGAAAATTAGGGGCAATTGAAGCCAAGGAATTGAAGCTTAGAAAATATTTGAGGCTCAATCTTTTGGTTTTATTAATTTTTTCTCTTTCCTTTTAGTTAACTCTTATTTTGCTGTGGATTATTATTGCTTTGATTTGGTTTTGGTTTTGGTTATAACTATGAGTAGCTAAATTTCTTATTCTAGGATTGTTTTAAACTATTAGATGGATTAAAAAAATTTTTATTTCTTTTATTTATTAATGAAATTTATGTGTTGATTTTTTCTCGTGCTTAATGCTTCTAGGTGATTAGCCATCATTAAGATTGTTGGGTTGTGTTCAATTGAGTGATGCTTAAGAAAGCTAATTTAATTATAGAACTTAGATAAAATCCTGTTATACTTGAAGTTTAGGGGTTAGATGGATGGTTTGTTAATATAATAGAGATATATCTATTAGCCTAGGATTGTCTAATTGAGGATAGAGCCTAATGAGTATTTTCATTAACTGAAACAAGAGATTGCGCAAGTTAATTGAGAATATAAAATTGGTTTTGATTTGAAAAAGCTTTATCAATTAATTTTGAACATCTGACAAACACATCTTTTTATTATCAATTTAAGATTTAAGTTAGTCTTATAAAATACAATAGGGATAAATAATCTTAAGTTACTTCGATCTTTAAGAAAAATTTTAATTTTGAAATTCTCAAATAAATCTTTTCTTAAACAAATTAAATTTCAAATTATTCTCACTCGACCTGAGTGAGAACTTAATTGAGTTAATTCATTTTTGTCATAATCCTCGTGGGAACAATTTTTTTATATTACTTGCGATTCATGTGCTTGCGGTTAAGTTAGATGGCTAATAATTCTTATTTGAGCAAATTACAATTATCATTCCACACCACACCGAACACCACTTTTTGGATTTCTCGTGGGAGTCAAATCTTATGCCATGTTTGGTAGTAGAGAATTGAGGCAAGAGAAGTTGAAGTGAATTCCACACATTAGGCTATTTGGTTAGTGGGAATCCCCTTCCATATGGAAGTCATCTTACTTCTTTGGAAGTGAAATATTTGGACCATTTTGTCCCTGTCCAATATGAACGAAAAAGCTATTTTGCAGTCAAGAAGTTGGACCTCACATCTCACTCTCTGATCCAGGTAGGGGACATCGAGGCTCAGACGAGTAGACGTCATGGCGAAGAGAGCAGATGTTGCAGCGGAGATGAGTGGACATCGCAGCAAAGGACAGTTGACTTCTCGATTATCTGGGTTTTGCCTTATATGAAGACACGATCAGTGGACATCACGGCGGAGCACAACGGACGTCACAGTATCGATGATTTGGATTGCTCACTAACCCTTCTCCACCAGCGATGGTGGCATCGATGATTTGGGATTGTTTACTATTTATGATTTTGATTATCTGAATCTAGTTTTTTTTATTTTTATTTTTTTAATCTTCATTTTTCTTCATCTCCTCCCTTTCTAGCATTGCTTCATCGTCATCGCTTCTCCTTCTCCATATGTTTTTTCTTTCAATTTGATTTTTTCACTCATTCAAATGTTAATGCTTTTGATCTGTGATTTATTTATAAACTTTGATGAAGCGATTTGATCTCCTCCCTCTCCGGCGTCGCTTCATCGTCAGCTGACTTTGATGATTTATTTATAAACTTTAGGTGGCAGGTTGAACGTTGGGTGGTGGAGGACAGAGCTTTCCGATGGGGAGGGAGCAAGGTTTATGACAAGAGCATTTTGGTCTTTTCGTATAAAAATACATATATTTTTAAAAAATTATATCTTACTTCCATAGTCATACCAAACGTACTTTAGAAGTCACTTCCACCTCTACTTCCACTTCCAGTTCTGCTTCTATTTGCACTTCCACTTTCATAAAACCCTCTTCCATTGTACCAAACGAGGCATTAATCTTTGCGTGCAGGCCGCATAATATAGCCTGGGGTCCCTTCGTTCTTTCAACCAAGTCATTCCATCATTCCATGAACAGTGTATAATTATTAGGGCCTATTTGGTATCATGGAAGTGGGAGGGTCGGAAGTGGAAATGGAAGTACTCCCTTTGGTCCTAAATATAAGACAAACTTAACTTTTTTTTGGAGAGATTAAGAAAGCTAATTAAATTACTTTAGAGTATATATATTTATATTCATTTCTCCAAGCTAATTAGTTTGACTAATAAACTGATATATAATATAAGGATACACAATATATGATAAGTAACTTGTTTAGCTTCCTTAATTTCTCCAAAAAAAGTTAACTCTATCTTATATTTAGAACTGAAAGGAGTAGAATATAATATCTGTGTGTTTGGTATGATAGAAATCACTAGCTGATTGAATCTACTTCCATCAAAATCAATGGAAGTGAATTCCTTACTTAACCCAATGGAACTGAGTCTCAGCCCCAGGATATTTCCAACCTTACCCTTCTTCTCTTCCTTCTTCCTCCACCAGCAATAATGGGCCTCCTCAGCCACGTCAATAGTGGCCTTCCACCAGCAACGGCGGTGATAGTCTTCTACCAATAGCAGCGACGGAACCATCTGGTGGATGTGGTGAAGCGACGACAACAGCTGATCATTCTCCTTCCTCTCCTTCGTCTTCGACTTCTTCTCATTTAGATGGCTTATTAACCCTTCTCCACCAACGACGATGATGACGATGGTGACATTTTGTTTCCACTAGCAACGACAACATCGATTATTGCTTAGTGACATTGATCAAGTCAAGGTGCGACTCGGATCCAGTGAAACAATTTGGGTCTTTGGTTTGGTCGATTTGGATCTCTGTTCTCTGGCTGACAAGGATGGTGTATACCAGCGGCTACTCAGTTTGGTTGTTAGAGATTGTTCACTGTTTAAGCTGCATTTTGATATTTTTCCTTCGATTTCATTTTCTTTGGTTATGATTTTCAGCTTTGTTTTTTATGCTTCGATTTTTCTTGTTCTTATGATTTAGTTCCTTCGACTTGCAAATGAAGATAAAGTATTGTGTCTGGTATTGTTGCTGTGGAAGGTGTTGGCAGGTGTGTTTTCGGTGATGGTGATTATCACTTGAAGGTGGTGGGTGTGGGTCGGCTAAGATCGGGCAGGTAAACGAAGGGAGACTTTTCTTTTGTTGAAGGGCATTTCTGTATTTTCATATTATAAATACACATTTTAATTAAAAATTATATCTCACTTCCACCATCCCACCAAACATGTTTCACAAAGCACTTCCACTTATAATTCTACTTTATTTCCACTTTCAATTCCACTTCCACTTCTATAAAACACTCTTCCATTATATCAAACGGAACATTAGGGTTTTCATAGGGAAGTTTCAATATCACATATTTAGTGCCTTGTTTGGAAAACCAACCCAAACTCATGATTTTAAAAACTCCTTTTTCATGAGTTGAGATAGAACTTCTCTTATATACTTACCTCACAAATCATAAAAACACTTTTAAAAAACTAATACAAACATGCGGACGATATTTATTTGGATAAAAAAAAATGAAGAGCTGCAGCAATAATGGAGTGAGTACAAATATTTCATGCCCAAGAACAACGTACGAGAGTGTTAACTAAGATCAGATATCCCACCTCGTAACCTGATCGTCAATTGGTGATCTGGTGTGGGGAGAACATTTCACTATTTCACCCATGATCTTTGAATTGAAATGATCTCTGAAAAACCAATGGGAGTTGGTCCAAGTGGTAATCGGTTTGGTTCCGCTTAAGCAAGGTCTCGGGTTCGAGCCTTGTGTATGTAGAAAATTCTCGTTTGGAGACTCTCCCACCATAACCAGGTGCGCAACGCAGGTCGGATCCGGATATAGTCAGGGAAAAGCTCCGATAAACCGGGTGGGCAACAAAAAAAAAGATCTCCGAAAAGGAGAATAATAAAAATAATAAAGCGGGGATAGGCTAAGCATTAATTGCCCGTATTCCCTTCTGTTTACTCGCCTCCCCGAACCGTTAATAGCTGTAAAGCCTGTAAGTAATTACCAAGGTATTAAAACCCAGACCGGGTATTGAACCGATGAGGGTATTGGGTTAAGGGTCAGTGGGTCAGACCGGGACCAAACCGGTGAGAAATTGAAAATTTTAGACTTATAGTATGAAATTCTAAAGGAAAAAGTTAAATTTTTTTTTAAAATAGTAACCCAGACCGGCATGCAGACAAGCAGTGTTGGGCCCAAGAGAATTCATGGCACAGAAGTGACCATATGATGTTCCAACCTCTCATGTTAAATATAAAATTTGGTTGATTTGTTTTAGAGAGATTAAAGAAACTAATGAAATTATTTTAAAATATTTAGATTCATTATTTTTTCTTTAAACTAATTTTTCTGATTTATAAAATGATATATAATTTAATTATACACAACATACGATATAAGTAAATAACTTATTTAGCTTCATTAATCTCTAAAAAAAAATTAATAAGGTTTTATATTTAGGGTAACTGAATTTTTTACTCAAAAGGAACTTGAAACTTGAGAGTTGAAATAACTTTTTTCTGGTTTTTGCTTTCGGCTTTCATATTTTCTTCGTCGAACATCCAGAAACTTACTTGTTCTTTTTAATTGGTAAAGGTTATATAATATCTTTTAAAGCTTAAAGCACAAGGATTTTCGCCTCTCGCTGAAAGAATATTTCCTAACATTTGAACTTGTGCTCTTTTCATTATGAGAGTGAGGCCACTTATCATTTCAATCAATAGGTTAATGGTTCTAAAACTAATTTCTTAAATATATCATCCAAATAAGTTTATGCCAAAATGACTTTTCTTTTAAGAAAAGCTTATTTAAATATAAAATCATATTGTATTAATTGACTTTTAACTTGACTTTAGAAGGCAAATGTGAAATGAAATGAAAGTCATTTTACCCATAGGAATCCAAACAATCCCTTACTCACATATCAAGAAGCTATACTTGGCAAGTATTATCCGAGCTAGACTTGCCTCCACTCTAATGAGTTATGGGAAACCCAAAAAAAAATATTTTTCAGCATTTTTTACAAACCAAGATAAAATTCTTCTCACATAAATATATCGTAAATTGTGAAAACATATCTAAAAAACTAAACAAACAGCAAGTTATTGCATTATAAGCTCCAAAAGGGAATCCAACCTGGCCACGCGTCGCCCTCAAAAGTTTGTTTCACTGAGAATTTAAATTTTATGCATCCATAATAGCAGACATGCAAAAATTATTTGTTGATATGAGACAGCAATTCAGTCGGCATTTAAGGACGATTTTTTTTTATAGCCAAGATCAATCTTTTTTTAACTGTAGTCTCTCTATTGTCACCTACCTAGCCTTATCATATCTGACCTTCATTTTTTTCTTAAAATAGAAAAGTGAAATCTTTCACAATGTAAGTACGAGATATATATTGCTTTTATCTCGTCAAATATAAAACTGTCAACACCCGTTTCCATTTCGATGATCGAAGAGTAATAAAGACGGAATTCAATGGGCATACAGAAAAGTACAATTATACTTATAATAATATTCGTTTACAATTCTGAAATCGTTCGTCGACGAAAACAGAAAATACAGCGGAAGTTTTAATATTTACAAATTTCACCAAAATATCACAAAATAGACTAATTATGACCACGTTCTTGTCCTTGCCTTGAGACACGTGCCGATCACTTTCCGACGTCTACATCTTTTCCCTTAGAACCACTGGTACCCGCTAAGGTGTTTATTAAAAATAGGGTGAGATTCCGGAGAACCCCAGTAGAAACATGCTATCGTTCATAGAAAATACGAAAAGTAAATATGATATATGCCATGTATGCACCAATTTAAGAACATTATAAACATATCATCTGCATGTATACATGAGTAGGGCTCAGCCCCACAATCTACACCGGTTGGACTTCTGCCAACTCCCAGTGTAAGTGCCTCTGACACTTCTGGCCCCTTTCTAGGCAAATCATGTTGATTAATAAAGCGCATTTACAAAACAATAGCATCCACACAATCACATAACTCATGGCATGGTGTATGAAGGATAATGTCCCTACCTCAAAGCTTTAAATCCCCTTTTTAAATGTGCCTCGAAGAATGTGTCGTATCCGGCCTCCAAATCGGTCCTAAAATATTAAATGTACCAGAAATAGGTCATAACCTATCCAAGTATCATTTTAGACTATTCCATAGTGTTTATTGTGGTTATATTAGTCTATGGTGAAAATTTACAAAAATGCCCCCAGGACCCCGGCCCGGCCCCCCGTACCCGAACCGATGGCACGTTTTCCCAAAATTTTGACTAAGGCTATTCTGATTTATTTTCGCCCAAGGAATCCATTTCTGGGCTCGAAATCACCAAATTCACTGTCAAATTACGAAAATACCCTTGACAGCCCCTATTTAGGGATTTCAGTGGCGTTTTCGTAATTATGCTTTTTCGGCCTCTACCGAAAAAGTGCCCATCTGTAACCCGACCTATATTTGCCCAATGAGTCCAATGGAACCATTTATTTCATGAAAATCCAACTCCTAGTACCAGTTCTGGTCTGGCCGAAATATTGAAGGGAAAATAGAAAAATAGAGTTTTGTGTTTTAGTTTCCAAAACTTGTACTTTTTCACTTCTAATCCTTGATTAACTCATTTAAACACTTCATAATCATGATTTAAAGGATTTTGGGCAGCATAAACCCTTAGGGTTATGGCTTTTCCAATTTTACAACTTAATCAAAAATCACATAAACTAAACAACAATCACCAACAATAACTTCAATACTCTAAGAAGTTGAGGTTTTGGGGATTACCTTTTGATCCTTGGTGTTTCTCTCTCTAGGACGTCCTCTCTCTACCCTTAACCTTGAAGATTAGCTTGCTAAACATGGTTTCCATAAAGAATAAGAGATTAGAGGATGACTACACAAAATAAGAAGCTTAAATCACTTTGGAACACAAGCTCTTGCCTTGATCTTCTTCTTCTTCTTCTTTCTCTCTAGCTCTCAAAGTTTCCCAAGCTCTCTCTCTCTCTCTCTCTCTCTCTATTTTTATTTGGTGTTGAATGAAATATGGCTTGAAAGAGGAAGGAGAATGTTTTTATTAATTTTGTTCATCTTTCTTCTTAGCCATAGATATAATCAAAGGTTGAGATCTCTCCACCTTTCATGTACACCATCCCTCCAACCATACCTCCCACCATACTCTCTTGCTTTAGGCCATACTCTTCCAACTTTATGCCATGCCTTCACATCATTTATGTCTTCTTGCCTCTTAGCCCTTGATCTCATCAAGGGACCATAATGTGGCACTTGTCACAAGCACATGTCCACCAAGAATAATCCAATTATGCATTTTCCTTTATTTTCCTTGATTAATTGAAATTAACTCCAATTAATTGGAAAATAATTAATCTTGGGCTAAATTGGAAAAATTATGATTTTGCTATCCCCTTTAATTTAATTCAATTTTTGAATTAATTTGCCCATTTCCTTATGAATATGAATATTCCAAAATTTACAAGATCCAAATTCATGAATGTTCACCATTTTATTGAATTATTCAAATAATTACAATATATTTTTGGTGAATAAAATTTGGGGTGTTACAAAAACTACGTAAAACAAGCTGGTCCATACTCGAGCTTATATTGAAAGCCACTATTGTCACGTCCTTATCTCAATTTCAACTTTTTTTAGAGTATTCACGGAAAACGATATGCGGTTCGGTAGGCAACACAAGAACAGCATAACTATATTGATAATATGTGCATGATTACATAAATTCCTCATAGGGGTTTGTACATGATACTTACGATTAAGGTAGCTACACAAGGCTACTAGGGTGTCTAAACTCATCCCAGTCAAAAGAAGACTTCTTCCCGTCTTCGTTCCACTATTGAAATCCCCTCATACGGTACTCTGCATTGTTGTTTACATATCTTCTGTTGTCTCCTGTCTAAATTGTTGGTAGAGGAGGGTGATATTAGAGAGAATCTCAGTAGGAAACAGATACCATAATGCATGCATGATTGATGCTATGTGTATGACATGTTAGCTTTATCTAGATGTATACCCCATAATGATATTTCTGCATGCTCAATGTTTCAAACAACAAGCCTATGGCCACAGCAAAAACAGAAACAGAGCTTCATTTATTCAAATATGTTATACACAATCAAGTAAAGCAATCACATACATCATTACACAAGTAAAGATATCAAATACATGCAAGTAAGGTAAGTCACCTACCTCCAATCTTTCTCCTTGATTTGCGTGCCAACAGCTTAGGCTCCATATTCGATCCTACAATGTCAAATGTACTATTTAGACACTTCCATAGTGTTTTCTGGGGGTTATATGAGACTATTTTGAAAAATTACTAAAATGCCCCCGGGGACCCGGCCTGGCCCCACTTACTCAGTCCGGCTGCACTTTTTCCAAAATTATGACATGGGCTATTCTGACATATTTTCGCCCAAGGAATCCATTTCCGGACTCAGAATTATCAAATTCATTGTCAAATTACAAAGATAACCTTGACAGCCCCTACTTTAAGGGTTTTAGGGGCGTTTTCGTAATTATGTTTTTTGGCCTTTTCCGAAAAAAAGCCCAACTGTAACCCCACCTAATTTTCCCTCCTGAAGTCAATGGAATCATCAAATCATTGAAAATACAACTCTAAGGTCCATTTCTAGAGCTGGCTAAAACTTATAGGAATTTAGGGAAAATTGGGGTTTTTCGGTTTCGGCTCCGTAAACACGTTCCTTTCTACTCCTAACCACTTTATTGACTATTCCATTTGGTTACAACTACCATTTAGTACCAATTTGGGCAGTATAACCCTTAAGGAAACCCATTTTTCATAAATTAAAACCAACAGCAATCCGGCGAAATTTCACCGATTAAATTGCTCACAGCAGCTAGAATAGTCAATATACGAAGGTTTGGAAGTTACCTCAAGCTTCCACTTGATTTTCCTTGACTTGGCTGAACCCTAGCTCACTTCAACAAGCCAATCTGAGCTTCCAACCCTTGAATCACATAGAAGAATAGCTTAGGAGCGGAGTTATACGCATTAAGAACCGATTTACCGAAGAAATCACTTACCTTTGTAAGCTTTTTCCTCCCCTTTTCTCTCTCTAAAATTTCACACCTCCTCTCTCTATGTTCAGAAAAACTGACGAAAATGGGAGGAGGAAGATGATAAAATATGATTTTATAAAATATTATAATTATCCAATAATTATTTTTTCCATTTTCGGATTGTTACAAAATTCTGGCAAATTTCTGTCCAATCTTTGAAAAATCATAACTAATTCTAGAAAAATCGAATTGGAGTGATTCCAAAGCCTATAGAACACTTATTGGGTCTAGTTTCAAGAAAAAATATATACTTTTTCTGGATGGAATCGCAAAATTCCCAGAATTTCAATCTTTGCATATTGTTCCAGAAATTTCACAGTTTTTTTTGGGCTGAATTCAAAAATTCATATCTTTTTGTATATAGCTCTAATTGAGTCATATGATCTATTAAATTAAAGCTTAGGATGTCTACTTTCATCCTATAAAATTTCATAATTTTTTATCATCATTTGGTCATTCAAAATCACATGACAAGCTCACTCCTTCATAGGCGATTTCACCGAAAACATAATTATATTCTCCAAAGTTCACCATTTTACTTTCTTAATACCCCAAAGATATATAAATCATTAAGGGATAAATTTGGGCTCCTACTAAATTGGGGCTTAACAGTCCATTTAATTTAGGCTTATTCCCAAATATCCCATCCTAAATTTTGGGGTATTACAACTATATTGTGGTAATTAAATGTGGACATGAGATTTAAGGATGGTGGAGGTAGATTTGGATGCTCCAAAACCAATGGAGGTACCGATGGAGCTCCACAGGAAGTGCTTTGAAGAAGTGGGAAGCAAGTCTCATGGAACTATTATTAACAAGATAAAGGCGAATCTCATAACAGTGTAATACAGAGAAAGTCTCTGAGCCCTATATGAGATTAGATTACATTTAGGGCCTATGCATTTGAAAGCAATATTCCCTGTCAGTGACTATGTTGCTTAGTAGAATGAAAGCTCCACGTAAATTGGAGGTCACGGTTTTGATACTGATTGTAATCGTAGATCATTAGTGCACGCACTTTCTTTTTTTTCTTTTTTTTTTGTGAAAAGTAATCTTTCCTGTTTCCTCCAACAGTAATATTGGCATCCAAGAAGATCCGCCCCACAATAGTCTGGGAGGTTAAAATTTTAGCCCAAAGATGTCGCAGTATCATATATACTTATTATAGGCTGTATGAAAGCTCGTTTGAAACAATTTATTTTTGGATAATAAATATTTATAAATCGTGATTTAAGATAAACGAGGTAAGTATGTGAGAGGAGTTTTATCTCGACTTGTATAATAAGCATTTATATCCAAAAAATAAATATTTCCAAACATGTACTGAATGTTATTGAGTCAGTCGTATAATTTGTTAAAATAGACAGATATAAAACGTGATAATAATGTGTTTGATTGGAACATCGATTAGAATATTCAAAAATAGCTTTTCAATCGTGGTTTATGATATACAAGATAAGTATGTGAGGGGAGTTTTGTTTCGATTTACGTAAAAAACACTTATAATTAAAATTAAGCAATTCCAAACAAACACAATATTAATATCAAGTTAATTAGTGTCAGTTGGCAAACCATTATTCATTTTTGCCAACATGTACTTAGTTGGCAAGCATTTCATCCCCCAATTGTTTTTTTAACCAAGACAAATTTATCATCTTTTTGTTGTTGACAGGGCAAGCAGAGAGAGACAGAGATCGACAAGTGTCTATTTGGCAAGTCATAATACTCCCATTATTCTTAGAGTAGGAACTGATTGCAGAGTTATTATTGTTTATAGTTGTAGACATATAAGTTTATCAGTTTTTTAAAAACCTTAATCTTATTGATATTCTCGTAATAATAATCAAATTAAAGATGGGGATAAAAAACTAAAAAAAATGATTAAAATGTTGTATAAAAAAATGATATTAACTAACTTGATTAATATTTTTAATCTGATTAAATTAGTTAATTAAATTTTATATTAAGAATCAAAATGATATATATATATATATATATAAAACTTATGACAACGTTGTTAAATGATTATTTATCTTAATTGTAGGCCCTTTTTTCCCCCCGCTAGCGAACACCTAATTGGGAACGCATGTGATCCCTTGAAACATGATGTGACATGTTTTGATTGAAAACAATTGAAAGCAAGGTACTGAATGCTCCATATTTTTAAACTTTGATGCTAGTTACTTGTCTATGAACATCTGCAAAGAGTCTGGCCAAAAAAAAAAGAAAAGAACATCTGTAGAGAGAAAAGTGCCTTTTACCCTAATGTTAAATATGAAGTGGCGGATCATCGGCAAAAAAATATAAAAAAAAAGAAGTGGTGGGTAGAGAAAAATTGTTATGTCATCTGATTGTATTGAAGTTATTAATGTATTAACTAGGGGTTATGATCACACCTGCCCCTTTAAGGACATTATAGATGATGTTAGGTTGTGGTTGGTGAAAAAGTGATGAGTTTTGATTAGTCATATTCTCAAAGAAGAAAATATTATATTGGACTAGTTGGTTAAACTAGCCCATAATATAATAAGAAATTTTATTTTCCTTGATCAACCATCACCTACTTATCAGGAGGTAGTTGTTGATGAAGGATAGAGGATTGTTGATAGGCTAAATTTATATTTTTACTCGTTTAAGTTACTAATGGAATTCAGTTTTCATTTTAAAAAAATGAAGTTAAATGTCAACACCAATGTGTGGTTGTTGGTAAAGGGGTGACATAGCAACAATTTTGATATTTGGATTGTAAACTTGGGTTTGGGTTTTCTCATAATTTTTTTTTATTTTTTTTAGAATTTCATCTCCAGCCTTATATTTAAAAAAATAGATGGTCCAGATTTTATATTTTATAAAAATATTATTTAAACATAAATAAGTAAACTTAGATTATTAAAATATGATCTACACAATTCATAATTACAATACAAATAAAATTAATTAAAAAATTAATTTATAAAACATTATAATTATAGTTTTAAAAAATATTAAATTTAAACCATCTATTTTTTAATCTAAGGGGGAATATGAGATTCTGAGAAGAAAATGAGAGAAAAAAATTCTGAGAGGATCCTCTTGCATAAACTTGCTTCAATGAATAGTTTAAAATACCGAAGGCTCTTACCAAAGTACCTTTTTAACGCTAGTTTTAAAAACAGGTGAGAACATAAATTATTTTTCTCGTAGTAATAATAATAATTCCTGGCAAACTCCAAAATGTAGCAGAAGTACTAAGCTAAAAAGGAACGGCTTGCAGAAGCAGAAGGAGAAGGTGGAGTCTCATAATACTACTCTTTATGTTTTTAATATAAAATATAGTAGTTAATATTTTTTAGAAAAATTAAAATAAATACATAAATTATTTTAAAATATTGATATTTATCTTATTTTTTATAATAAATTAATTTATCTGACTTATGAATTTATATATTAACAAATGATATATGACATTATGATTTATGTTAAGATTGATTAACTTATTTAGCTCCCTTAATTTTTTTAAAAAAGTTAACTATACTTAAAACATTAATAATAAAAGATGCGAAACAAGCAGCAAAACAGCTTTGATGTGATGAGTGTGATAAAGAGAAAGTTTCTGGGAACTTCATAGATTAGAATAAACTCAGCTTTTTGCTTTTTGAAAGTGATCTTGCCTGTTTCCTCGTGACTCATGAGAAACATTTGTACCCGGCAAGATACACCTCCATTTTTTGGAAGACCCACAGTGGCTTGGGAGATCATTTATGCATGTGAATATATGCTGCCTCATGTTCATAATAATATATGATATATTTAGATAGTTGATTTTAACCCTAAATATAAAATAATTTTTATATTTATCAACTTTTTTTCTTTAATTTACACCATATTTTCACACTAAGCTACAAGGTCTTTGGCATAATTTACTCTTATTGATACTCTCTCAATAATATTAAAGAGGAGAAAGAATGAGAGAATTAACGAATATGACGAGGGTATTTTAGAAAATACATATCACACTAGTGAAAATATGACTTTTTAGACATATTAAAAAAGACTTTTTAGACCGGTTGTGGATTATGTTTTGTTACAACCGGTCTAAAAATTATTTTACTTTTTAGACAGGTTGTGGCCACAACAGGTCCTCAAAGTGTAACTTTTTAGAGTAGTTGTGGCCATAGCCAGTCTAAAAAGAACTTTTTAGACCTGCTGTGGCGACAACTGGTCTAAAAAGTTCTTTTTTTTAAAAAAAAAAAATCAATCCTCTTACAAATTAACTCTATCCAACAAGTCATTTCAACAACATCTATCCCAGATTTTATAAAAGCAATAAGAGCAGCAAGATCGACAGCAAGCACAAATGAAGGTGTTGCTGATTTTTAATTTACAAACATGAGTTGACAATCAGTTCAATCTAGAAAATTCAAGCGACAACCTTAAATTAGATTCTAGGAAGTTGAAAATGCACTCAACAAACTGCCTAGACCTAAAACTCAACTTATGAATCAATTTCAATTTGCAATGTGAAGGAATGGCCAAACAAAAGAATTTACTCAGAAAAGGATGCAAAAATTTGAATGACAATGGTAGCAATAAAATTCAAGGGCTTATACCACAACAGAAGAAATTTGGTAAATATCAGTTGAAAGTACAACAGGACTTATAATTCCTCAGTTTTATAGAAAAATAAAGGGAAGAAAAAGTACAGAGGCCAATCCCTAAAATCCCATGCCTGTATCAACATTAGGCCTGTATCACCTATATCCCAGAAATTGTCCTATACAGAGACATAAACCTAGTTAGATATGAAAATCACAATACTTTATAATTGCACATAGCAACACAGTAATCCAGCACACATCATGTAATTGCAATTACAGCAACACTTTATAATTAATACAACAGAAGCAATACATATGAGAACAATGTAACATTGGATTCAAAAACTCTCTATTTTTGTAAAAGCTCATAGATTAATTCAACACAACATATGCGGATGAAATCAATATCTTCTTCAGGAAAGGGATTAGCAAGATCAAACATCTGTAACACTAAAGCCAAACAAAACATTAACTTGATAACTTAAAAACAATAAAAGTAATACAAAAGTTCTGAAATATACATTTACTTCTTTAGTAAAATCAGTCGTGCCTAGAGTGATAATATTGTAAATGTGTCTCAAAACATAAAAACCACATAAGTTAGACCCATGTGGTTGCCTACGGCTCTAAAAAAGAAGATGATATCATTGAACCAAGTATAAAAGCATGGCTTATTACATTCTTAAAATAAACCAATATGTACTAACCTTTGACATGATCCATGTTGGGTCTTTTAGGTCATGAACATGCTTACCACAAGTAGTGTATATGAATGTCCACATAGCCCTATCATCATCAAAATCACAAAGGTTACTTATTTTACACAAATTCCATAACCTTTACGCACATAAGGTAATGATGCAAGAAAACTTACGAGTTTATGGTCTTTTTAAATCATTCCCTGGTTTGAAGTGGATGGAGCATAAGAGGATGACAGTGTAACTACTCTTTCATAAAAGAACCAACTGCCAATGATCACTGAAAAAAAGAGAAGAATATTAAACAAACATAAAACATTATATATATTATAAAATATAAATTTGTTTCTTACTCATACATATATGGAGCCAAGAAACATTCGGTTGCGGTTTTATTAAGCCTCTCTGATAAGTATGTATGTCTGATAGCGGTAGTGGTCCCTTTCTCTTGGATTCGAACTGGGCATAAGAATCCAAATTTATCGCTATTGTCAAAGGAGACCAACCTACGATTTATATACCTACAATAATGCAAATACACAAATCAAAGGTAAACGGTGAAATTTTTAAAATATTTACTTCGAATTGAAGAAGATACTTACATTAAGAATAGTTGGATAATCCCAATCGTAAGATTTTATCTAGGAGCTACCAGGGATATTAAATCATCCCTCTCAAGAAAGCAAGTCACGCTTGACTTGCCAACAGCTGAATCTGTAGGCCAATCTCTTGTTTGAAATGATGTATCATATGCTATCAGAATCAATTGTTGCATGATATTCAATGGAGGCTGTGAAACTTCTTGAGTAAAGGGAGCTAAACTTGTTGCGGCTTTGATCGGGGTTTCCTCAACTCGAACATAAACAAGGTTCTTTGGCCACAAGATGAACGTACCTAGGATATCGCTTACGATCTTGAAATCATCAGAAGGGATAGGGACATGCTCATCTGCAATGATCACCTCTTCACCTGACACTCTGTCTTGATCATCTTTCATTTATTGATGGTGGACAGTTGATCCCAGGTTATGCACAATCCCCCATGCAAATAACTGTCTTAGAGGATCCTCGATAAAAATGTCACAAGGCTCAGCAGTTTCTCTTGCAGGACCCTCTGATGACTGCCCAATATTGCAACAACTCCCTTTAGTGCTTTGCTTATTAGGATCAAGCGATTGCGCCTGGGGAGCACTGGTATCTTGTCTTGAGCTCATAAACACTATCATTTCCTCTTGTATCTTGCTCAACTGGGTTTCTAATAGTGCATCAAATGATGCTTCTACCTCGGCCCTTGCTTTTGCTCTTACAGTGGCTAACATAGTCTCTAATTCCTCCCTAGTCACGATTCTTGAGGAATGGTGTGAGGGGGCTCCAAAGTAATCCCTTATGCCTACCCCTCCTCCAACTCCTCTGACACAGCCTAGATGCTTATATTTGCTAGTAGCAACAGTCAGAATATCATTTCTGCCCTTCGACCTAAAAGATCCCTTGGCTTGTGTTTTTCTAAGTTCCTCCTATAAGATAATATAAAATAACAAACATAAGTAATAAAATATGTTTCTTATGTAATTAATAACAGCAATGATATATAGTTACAATTTTTTCACTACTATACGAGATTCTTCACTCGTATAAGACCCACTCCTCTTTTGGTAAGCAAACAACCATTTTTCTTCACGACGAATTGGAGATGGTGGAAAAAGAAGAATAGAAGGATCGAATTGATATTCTTCTTTCAATCTTTTCCGTTTAGTTGCCAAAAAGTCTTTTTCAGCTTTGCATAACCTTCACGAGATATTGTATGAGGGCAATCATTCTTTCTACCACTCTCTTATGGTTTTTACCTGCGAATAAGAAATTAAACAAAAGAAAAAGGTTACAATCAATTAAGATAATTGATAAGTAAATAAAATACAAAATAAGTCAACTAATTAAAGATTCTGGAGTAGTCCGAAGCCTAAAAAATTCTTGCCAAGCCGCTTCATCAATATATGTATACTTGCTACATGGAGTAGGACGAGGCTCACCATCTTTCACCTCAATATGAATGTAATTATTGGCCAAATTTGTCTTAAACACACTATAATGCTCATAACAATACGTCATTATCTTGTACAAGATCTCACTCTGACGAACGTCGTAGGTGAGCTGTAATGCATGCATTGAAGGAGTAAGTACAAATTTTTGACATATTTGACAATCATTACATGCAGAAGAGAATTTTATACCTGGATAGTGTAACATCGCCCCTTCAGCCAACTGGCCTACCGCCACTGGGCCTCCCACCCAAGGCGTGGCAAGGATGCTGGACTAACCCACCGGTGCAGTCCATTGGGCTTACGGGCCCAAGACTCACAAGAGTCCCTCGCTCCCCAAGCGAGATTTTTTGCCTCCGTGGGAATCGAAGCCACTACCTGGGGGTAAGTAGTGCCTCAATGCATCCCCACTACCACTTGAGCTACAAAATGTAACCCCCTCCGTAATTATATCCGAAATACAACATTAGAGTGAAATAGAGACCAATAATAATCAAAACTCATTTACATTCCCCATCCTTAAGATAAGGTTTTCACAAATTTCTTTCACAAACACTTTAACTTGGTCTCACATTCACATTTCGAATATAATTACATTGCAAAGATAATTAACATTCATAATATATCAGAGTGCACAATAAAAAGGCCAGCCTACCCATGGGCCGCGGCCAATGGATGCACAGACAAGAAAATTCTGTTTCCTGGCTGAATTTCCATAATTCATAAATAATTCTAGAAAAATCAAAACGAGGTGATTCCAAAGCCACATGAAAGGTAATTAAGTTCTCTTTATAGGAAAAATATGTACCATTACTGGAAATCACCAAAAAATTCCAGAATTACACAAAACTCCATACTGCCCCAAAACAGAGTTCTGTTTCAATCCCAAACTTTGGACAACCATATCTCACAGAATACTAAACGAAATGACACAAAATATATGTCAATTTTGAAGCTTGGGATGTGAACTTTAAGACTAGAAATTTTCACAATTTTTTGAAATCATTTGGTCATTCAAAACGTCCACACAAATAAACCGCCCAGAACAGAGTTCCAAGGGACAGATTTTCCAATTTTCTACCAAAGTATCCCATGACTCCAAAATTAACAATCAAGCCTATTCCCACATAAATTTTCACAAGGAACATAATGGTAACCTCAAAATGACCAAAATCACAAGCTATCAATATGCCCTGTTTTGACCAAAGCACAAAACCAACATAAAAGGTGCCAAATTTCACATTTAAGCTTCAATACAATTCTATCAATTCAAAACACTAAACAATGCACCATTTCCATAACAATAACATATTATACTCCCCAAGACCCTAAATCATGAAAATTAGGGCTAAAATTCCAGAAATTCAAGGCCTAACTAATGGCCACAAAACTTATATGAAAATAAAGCTTTCACTCACCTCAACAACTTTCCCAAAGGAACTTCATAATTCTCCAACTTGTAGATTTTCGTGATTCCTTAAATCACCACCAATGGAGAAACTACAACCATCAAATTGAAGCTCTCACTCCAAGGAACAACTTTATAGCAGGAAGTTTTGGCATTAGAGGTCAAGATTTTACCTTTTGTACAAGCTTTTCCTTCTTCTTCTTTGTTCTCCAATGGCGAAAATGGAGAGAGAAGAGAGAGATGAGTGTGTGATGATGAAGATGATGAAGAGTGCAGAAAAATCTGCCCTATGCCCCTTCACATGCGCATGAGAGAGAGAGAGAGAGAGAAAAGAGGGAAAATGAATAAAAAAATGATGCTTTGACTTTTCATCTCATCTCTCTTCATCATCAAGTGACACTTGTCCACATCTTATGCATTCTCATAAAGTAAGTAACCACTTGGTTACTCTACTCATTCCATTAGCCATTTAGTTACATATCTCATTTCTCCTTAGTTAGTAATTAATTTCTTCCATTAATTACTAATTTATGGCTATGCTTTCAATTTCTCAATAATTATGGCATATTAATTAATATAGCTACCAAACCCATAATTATTCCACTTTAATTCGATAATTATCCTCAATAATTACCATTAGCCTTTAATCAAAAATTGGGGTGTTACAGATAGTGTCCTAAATATGTTGGTTCACCTTATTATCAACATTTCTCTACTCCTCTATTAAGATGCTAGGCTTGTTGCGTGCAAGGAGGCTGACAAAACTCCTATATTAGCTTACATTAGGCCCGATTGGTTTCGAATATCTAACAAACTCAATCGGTATCTTTTTCCGCGCAATCCGACTAAGGGAAATGTCTGTCAACCATGTGCTATGCTACCCCTCCGTATAGAATGGTTACTGGGCTCACTTTGATCATGGCTCGGAGCATTTCTAGGCTCGCTCTGATTAACACTAGCTGGCTAACTCTGATGAGCACTAGGTAGCTGTTCCTCTATACTAGGATGCTAGGGATTCGTCATTTTCCTGTAACAATAACAAAGAAAGATAAATCCTTAAGGTATAATATGAGAAGACTATATCTATAAAATGACAATAGACATTATTCGGATATAAATCATAATCATAATTACTTTAGCTAGCTAACTTTAAAAGCAGTATCAAAAATAGATATCCTCCCATATTCCCTCATGATGATCATTTCTTGTGCCGTGCTCATTATCTGCTTCATCTTCTTCATTCAATTATGGTAGACCCTTGGAAAAATAAGGAGTCTCAAGAAGATCATAAGTTGAGAGACTTTCCTCATCAATATCAATGACCCTTTTTCCTTGAAGAACTATATACCACATTTTATTTGATTGATCGGTCATATAGAACACTTGTTTCGCCTGATCTGCCATAATAAAAGGTTCATCCCCAAAACTTCTACTATTCAGATCTACTAATGTAAATCCTAACCTATCGATCTTCACACCATTATTGACATCAATCCACTTACATTTGAAAATGGAAAATCTAATTTTAAAATAGTTAACCACCCAAATCTCTTCAATAACCCTATAATAAGGTATGACAGCCAATTTAGGATTCTTATCTTTCTAATTAGAGCAGTGCATAGATTCAGCTACTAACACAACACTATTGTATCAACCTCAGGACCAAGTGCTAACCATTTTATTATATCAACAACACATTCTTCTCCGTCAACCTTTTGTTTGAACCAATGTGCGAAAGTTCTGTTATGATCCTTAATTAACCTTTATTCAGTCATTCGACTATTTTGTTTCTGTATAATTTCTTTATAAGCATTCATGTAATATTGAATTGTATCAATATTATTCAAGATGTACAATTGGACTTGTTGCAATTCATCAGGATCCATACTCTTTACTGTTGCCCCTCATCTACCCCCTTTTTGATCATAACGTTTAGGAAGCCTAATATGTTCTACATTTGACAAATAATGTTGACAAGATTCCATAGCTTCTTCATAAACATATTTCTGAATAATAGATGCTTTAGGCCGGTTAGGGTTCTTCACATACCCTTGTAGGATTTTCATAGTTCTTTTAATTGAGTATATCCACCGGAAATAGATAGGGCCACGCAACTTTATCTCTCTTACTACATGAACAATTAGATGTACCATGGTGTCAAAAAAAGGACGAAAAAGCTTCTCAAGATGGCACAAGATTAGATATCCTTCATTTTCCGATTCATCCAATCTTTCCGTCTCAACAAATTTACTACAATAGCATTGAGGAAGAAAGAAAGTCTAGTCAATATGTGTTGAAGATCATATTCGACAATGCCTCAAATAGATACTAAGAGTAGTTAATGCATAAAGACATAACAATCGTGAGACTTTAACCTTACTAACTTCAAGTTTTTCATCGACGCAAGCTTCTTAAAATTTGAAGAATACCTTGAGGGAACTTTGATGCCATGTGAACACTCACAAAAACTTCTTTTCTCATCCTTAGACAAAGTATGAGAAGTTGGAGGACAAAAATTTCTCTTACCATATAGCCTTGGATGTAAGTCTTCTCGTATTTCCATTTCTTGCAAATCAAATCTTGCCTTCATGTTATCCTTAGAACTACTTTGTATGTTAAGCAGTGTCCTAACAATACTATCACATATGTTTTTCTCCATATGCATGAAATCAATACAATGCCTCACATCAAGATTGCGCCAATATAAAAGATCGAAGAAGACAAACCTCTTTTTCCTTATATTTTTTTCATTTCTACTCTTGGTAGTCTTACCAAAGATTACATTGATATTTTTCACTTTTTCATAAACCTTCTCCCCAGTCAATGCCTCTAGAGCATCTTTAAACTCTTGATTACCAAAAAATGCTTTCTTTAATCTATGATATGGGTAACCCCATCTAAGAAATCTCCTATGGCCAAGATAAATAGTCTTTCTTCCATGTTGAAGTTGCTGGTAGTATGTGCCTTCTTCAATAATCGGATATGCTTTGTGGCCTTTAATGTTATAACCTGACAAGTTTCTATATGCAGAGAAATCATTTATAGTATAAAAGATCATGGCTCACATATTAAAAATCTCCTTCTTGTTCGCAAAAACATCGACACCTTCTTACCACAACTCTTTTAAGTCTTCGATTAAGGGTTATAGGTAAACATCAATGTCATTTCAGGGTTGTTTTAGTCCTGAAATCAATATTGAGAACATGATGTACTTTTGTTTCATTTATAATAGAGGTGATAAGTTGTAAATAACCAAAAGAACGGGCCATGAACTATGTATACTACGTAGACTACCATAAGGATTCATGCCATATATGCAAAACCCAAGCATAAGGTTCCTAGGTTCTTCACCTAAGCTATAAAGTAATTCATCAATTTTCTTTCATCGAGAAGAATCAGCTGGATGTCGAAGCTTTCCATCGAAAGTCCTCTTATCTGTATGCCATCTCAAATTTTTTGCATATTTTTAAGTAGCAAACAAGCGTTTGAACCTGAATATGATTCGAATATACCACAACACTTTTGCTGGGGCATTATTTGATTCAATATGCATTCATTAGGACATGCATGGATCTTTTTATACTTCATCCCTAGTGGGTATTATTTTCTTAGCATCATAGTATCGACAAGTCAACACATTATCATCTAAAAGCATGCCCTTAAAGGCCTCAAGCTTTTCTTAAATACTCTTGTCACTCCATTCATGACTCGCTTTCAAGCTTACCAATTTCAATACTGGTTTCAACAATTGGTATTTTTCATACCCCGGGTATAGAAACATCTCAGCATCATTGTACATATTAATATATGCATGTGATTGTTCAAAAGCCTCTTTTCCTACATCAAGAATAATATCGTCTATCCGATCATCAATATCCGTTTCATTATCATCATAGGTCATTCCCCCTGTTCAGATGCACTTGGGATTTCTAATTGTTCACCATGCCATACCCATACTATATATGTCTTATGAAACCGTTTACAAATTAAATGTGTATATATATCTACAACACTTAGTCGCTTCTCATTCAAACATTCTACTCAAGGGCAATAAAATATACTACTATCATTATCGGCATTTCTTCTTGCAAAGTGTAAAAAAATCCCTCACCCCATTATCAGATTCAACACTCCTCTGTTTAGCTTTTATCCAAATACGGTCCATATATTCCAACACCTTTTCAGTTTTGTTTTCTACGTTTTCCCCTGGAAAAGATAGGAGTATGATGAGAGCATGCAATCATTACACCCAAGTACCTAGTTTAACTAGTACATAACAAACAAGTAGAAGAGAGTAGAGAGCTAAAGATAGAAGAATAATAATATGAATAGTACAAGTCTCATTAACAGTGCAAATCTGTCCAATAAAATGGATCACTTGCCATATATATAGCCAGTACAAACAGTAGAAATTTAATAGTACCTTAGGGATTAGGGGTTCATTAATTAGGGATCTATTAGTAATTAGACACGGTTAAGGCCATATTGGCTAATGTCGCTCATAAACGGCTAGTGCCATTAATGGTTAATCCGGTCTTCTAATTTGCTAACTTAACTAACTTTCAAAATATTCTAATTACAATATCATATCATATATATAGAAAAGATCAATTTTGGTAGGCATCATTTCAATTATTTAATGGCAAAGACTAATTAAATTACTCGTCAATCACTTGAACAAACGCTTTGAAGATCGAAAACTACACGGCAAAGATAAGTTTGGTATGATAGGGTGAATTGCACGCTGGAAGAAAGGCTTTGAAGACTGTAAACTACAAAGCAATAACCAAATGCAAAATAAGCCTTAGCAACAACAATAGAAAAGCTGAACTTTAGTAATAATAAAAATTTTTTTATCAATGTTTTAAACTTTTTTTATTCTAGTAATTATTATATTATCTGGTCATAAAAACTCGGACTATTTTGATAGTCGATTTTGGTAAATTTCCTTCAATACTTTTTATCATATAATGTGTGTTTTTATATATTTCTAGATCTTAATCAGTTCCCTTCAATTTTAAGTGTTTATGTGATTATCCATCTATGAGTCATGCGCAAGGTTGAAAATGTTGGAAAACAATAGACATATGGTTAAGCACTGAAAGTGGTTCCAAAAGAAATTGCTATAGTTTTAAGTGGTCAAATTTATCAAACTTAGTTAAGCATGATTCTTTGTTGCTATATGATGATGGAAAGAACAAAAATAGACATAGAGAAATGCTGTTATAGATGGCAGGTGCATAGAGAGGGAGAGAATTTGACCAAATTATTTTATTTTTTTGTTAAATAATAATATACCTCTTGAAGTTTCATGGTTTCTCTAAGGAGAAATGCAAAAACTAAACCAATAGATAATGACTTTAATAAGAAAAGGAGTTATTAACTATAACCATTAAGTAAAATATCTTGGTTCAAAAGTGTATGTGGAAAAAAAAATTAAAGAAGTCTTTGACAAAGGTATCTATTTAGGAGATTACGTAAAAAATAAAATGCAAAAGATGAAGGAGAAAAACAGGATAATTTCTTACCTGAAATGAAGGGAGAGATTAAAGCCAGGGACACTCCACAGTATACAGCGAACAAGTTAATATTCCAGAAACTCCGGTGTGAACAAAACCATAACAATCCTTAACTTTTCTGCAGAACCCTTGACATTTCTCATAACAATCCAAAACTCATGTATAGAAAAAACTTCATCGTTGTCGACAACGAAAACTGTGACATTTCTCTCAATATAGCCTCTACGGAACCCTTGACATTTCTCAGAATTAAAAAGTTAGTGACAAAAGTTAGCAATTAGATTCAAGTTCACAACTTCAAATTCAAAGTCAAATATAGATACACACTATTTGCATTTCATTCAATGCATAAAATAAAGGAAAACTCATATTTGCAACACAGAAACAAAATTCAGAATTAGATTTAGAGCAACTTAGTTGTCGGGCTCATCATTTTTTACAACAAAGATAATTCAAAAATGAAACAAGCATATTCTTATATGATTTCACCCAACAAGTAGACCTTCAATTCAACCCACAAATTAACTCTCAACCAATTAAATTGTAACTATCCTAGATAGTCCTTCAATGCAGCAAAAATCATGAATGCAATTATAAGCTAAAGAAGAACAGAAATTTAAGCAAACTCATCTTCCTGGGGCAAGTTCGAATTTAAGGAAGTTCACATGTTAGGAGAGTTGAGATATCATAACCACAATGCCACCACATTTCCAATCTCCCAAATCATGCCCACAACCTTCTTCGTTAGCCTTAGCAAACAAATCACAAAAAAAAAATAGATGAAGAGAAGAAATGCCCGGAAGAGAATTAGGGCTTCAACAAGTGTACGATCCAAATTTTGCAGACCGACGATGCATACAAATGAGAAGAGAGTATGTTAAGCGTTGTCAAACCTCGACACTCAACAAAAAGATAGAGAACCAGTACGCCCTAACGAAGAGCAACGGGGATGCAAGCTCTGAGATCCTATTGTCATGACGAAGTGCAAAACCAATAAGGTGACACACTAATTCCACTCTTGTAATGACTAATTTAGAGGTGCCGTCGGTTCTCAACTATTTGTTGCTCAATCTGAAAATATTTCAAAATGGAAAAGATGGCGCAGAGCTCTTGCTGCGAAAGCAATTTGGGGTAGATTTTTAAGACTGGTTATAAAAATAACCGATCTTAAGAAATTTTTAAGACCGGTTATTGGAATCTTTATTTTAGACCAGTTACTAGAATAACCGGTCTAAAAAACAATTCATTACTTTTTTTCTCGTTGAACCTTTTAGACCGGTTTATAATCAAAACAGGTCTAAAAGGTTTACTATTTTAAACCGATTGTCAAGAACAACTGGTCTAAAAAGTAGCAAACATATTTTTTTAATTACCTTTGTTCCATAAAATATATTAGACAAGTTATAGGTAGAAATGGTCTAAAAAATATATTTCATATATACATTTTTTTAATTATTTAATCTTTTTAGATCAGTTAGTTATAAAACCAGTTTAAATAATATTTTTTAGACCTTATATTACTTGAACCGGTCTCTCAATTTATTCATAATTACAAAATGTCACCGGTCATTTCTTTTATACCTTATCTGCCTATAACCGGTCTAAAATGTGCAGGTCTAAAACACCTTTTTTGTACTAGTGTATCCATGTGTTTAACTAAGCTAATAAGGCTACGGCTTCCTTTGACACATGTCTTAAATTGTTGTAAATATTGTGTGTGTGGGCGTGTTAACGGAAGAAATCTCATATAACTCAAAATTGGAAACACCTTAGCATACATTTAAATATGATCTTGAGTTAATAAAATGACTAAGAATTGGAGTCTTTTAATTCACTATTGATGGTTACCGTTGGAGTTTAATTGACTGATTTCCATGACATTTAAAAGGTTATATTACATTAAATCGTCATTAACTCTTGTTGTTTAACTGTCATTTTAATTGTCATTAAATTGTCTTTAATGGTCATTTGCTCCTCAATAGTCAAATGATTTCTACCTATAAAAGGCAATATATGGAGCAAGGTCAGTAGGATTGAGGTCTGAGCAGGTCAGGTGACATCGAGCTCTATCCTCTACCTCCTTTCCTCTCTCTTTTTCTAAGTTACACTATTATCTTTCTTTTGTTCTGTCACTCGGCTTTCTCCTGGAAGGGTTCATTTTATCCTGGGGAGTGTCATTTCCTAATTTACTAAAGGGAGTTGCAAAATATCTCCTAAGGATAGTGCCCCCAGGTGTGACTGAAACTGTACATTTATTGTATTTTTGTAGGGGCTTCCACTAACAATCAATAAGGTGTTAAGATGTTGACGCCAACAACTTTCTGTGAATTGGACTAGCAATGAGAAAAGAAGTGAGGCAGACCATCTTAGCTTTCACCATTGTAAACCAGTTGGAAATTTAGAAATTGACCATTTTCTAGCAGCCAAATTTAAGAGGTCCCATCAATCACGGTTTTGTAAGTTCTAGTTCAATTTCTTCATGATTTTGTAGACAATGAACAAAAGAGGATTAGGGCCCACTAATTTCTTGGTGTCTTTAGAGCCTCAATTTGTTCATGTTCTTGAAGCTCTTCCCAAACCCAACTTTGCATGGATTTCATCACTTTCCAAAAGCTCAAAATGATTGTCGAAATCAATCTTTTGTCTACTAAAGGACCAAGTAAATGGGAGTTCTTTTAGGGTCGGAGAGTGAAAGATCTGGGGAGATTAATATAGAGAGGAGTCAAATGAGTGCATATGGTAGAAACAGAACTCACATAGCATAAGGAATATGGTTAGGCATGAATCTCAATGCATGAAGCTGTTAATAGTGAGAGGAAACTATGGAAAAGACATAGTTCAAGACCGCGGATTCATTGACGCCAACAACTTTCTGTGAATTGGACTAGCAATGAGAAAAGAAGTGAGGCAGACCATCTTAGCTTTCACCATTGTAAACCAGTTGGAAATTTAGAAATTGACCATTTTCTAGCAGCCAAATTTAAGATGTCCTATCAATTACGCTTTTGTAAGTTCTAGTTCAATTTCTTCATGATTTTGTAGACAATGAACAAAAGAGGATTAGGGCCCACTAATTTCTTGGTGTCTTTAGAGCCTCAATTTGTTCATGTTCTTGAAGCTCTTCCCAAACCCAACTTTGCATTGATTTCATCACTTTCCAAAAGCTCAAAATGATTGTCGAAATCAATCTTTTGTCTACTAAAGGACCAAGTAAATGGGAGTTCTTTTAGGGTCGGAGAGTGAAAGATCTGGGGAGATTAATATAGAGAGGAGTCAAATGAGTGCATATGGTAGAAACAGAACTCACATAGCATAAGGAATATGGTCAGGCATGAATCTCAGTGCATGAAATTGTTAATAGCGAGAAGAAACTATGGCAAAGACATAGTTCAAGACTGTGGATTCGTTGGTGGAGGCAACAACGAAAGTGGAGTTAAAGTAAAGAAAAAGAGAGAGATGAGAGAGAAAAATTGTCAGAGATGATAGAGGAGAGCGAAACATTCTCAAAGAAAGAAGGAAGAAGGTGGAGAGAGAGGGAGGCTCTGGAAGAATGAAAGAGGGAGAGCTAAAGCTTGGATATGAGATAGAGGGAGGGAAGAAGGGAGGGCTAGATGAACATAAAAAAGAATAATAGGAGTTAGCACATCAAACATTACTAACCCACCTGAGCATCCACATTACAATTAGCGGTCAAACCTAGTATCATTATTAGTCAACATGACCTGGCTTAACGGCAATGGCGATTTTGCCCATATTTCAATATTTATAGGCACTTTTGCATATCTGAAAAGCATATGGTGTTGGGTGCACTTTTGACAAAAACTCGTGAATTTTTGCATCTTAACCCTTTTTTATATTCTTTACATTAAAACCAGTACCATCACCTCAAGTAGAAGAAAATTTTATTGGTAAGAAAATAGGAGAGAAAATGAAAAGAAGAGAAGGGGAAACTTTTAGTTAAGGATTATTATAGCACCTTATTTGTAAATAAGGACCAACAAATTTTGAAACATCATTTTAGACCATAGGGCTGAAATGACAATAAGTTTAAAATGCAAAATGGCATAACCACCCTTAACTTGAAATAAGAAAAGTCTCAGAAAAGGACAAAATGCTTGGAAAAAGAAATGAAAAAAACAAAAAGAGCCCCTAATCAAATTGAGAGGAGGCGGGAGTGAGGGGGGAGGATTTGAAATATATGAGGATTAAAAAAGGAAAAATTTTATTTAGCCCCAATGGAAGAGATTTTATTTCAGTCAGTTCCCAAAAAATTTTAAAATTTCACTGCACCTGCTTGGGTCAAAATGAAATGAAGTTTTGTGGGTGAAAAGGCAACAATGTCCTTCCCTTATTTTTTTTCACAAGAGCATTTACAAGACAAATAAAGGGATTTAAAATAAACCAAGGAGTTAATAAGAACATTTTGACCATTTATAAGAAAAATAAAGGAATTTACAAGACAAATAATGGCGTTTCAACACAAATAAAGACATATACAAGAAAAATAAAGGGATTCAAAAAAACCTAGAAAGTTAAAAACATTTTAGCCATTCACATCACAAATAAGGCAATTCACAAGTACAATAAAGTAAGGGCGTCATTTATTTTTCACCCACAAAACTTAATTTCATTTTGACCCGGGGGTATAGTAAAGTTTCAGAATTTCTTAAGAGCTGACTAAAATAAAGTCTCTTCAATGAGGGAAACTAAAATTTTTCCTTAAAAATGCCTTTTCTGTTTCCTTTTTTAACGTTTCATTTAATTTATTTTTTTCACTTAATTTTTTATTCTATCATAATTTTTTCCATACTCTTTTAAAATGGGTTAAATTTTGGAAAAATCTCAAGAAAATACCTCACAAACTTTAAAATCCCCAAAAAGTCATCCAAATAAGCAAAAATACATATAGAAAAAAAGGTAGGAATCTAGGATTATAAAGTGATACTTTTATAATATTGTCGGTCACTCACTGCAATTGTTAAAAGTAGTAGTAAATGACATTATTGAAATGACAGATGCTTTTGTTAGAACTCATGTTTTGATGATAACAAACTTTAGGAATATTGCTTTTTAAGGACTAAAATAGCTTAGAAGATTTGTTGATATAGATTACTCGAGTGAGGTCGTGTCATTGGCATAATGTTTACAAACTTTGTCACCAGGAGATAACTGGCTAGTGAATGAGTGATTTTGTGAAAACTTGTTATTACACTCGAGTGATGACATGAAATTTTATAACATAGTCTAGGTACCAGCTAGTGATAAAACTATTTTGCCTTAAGATAGAAAGATCACTCGAGTGAAGCTGAGTCACTAGAATGATGATCTTAAAATGCCATCAAGGTACTTACTGGTAACTCTTTGTTCTTAAAAGAAAAGTTGGTCAAGCACTTGAGTGATGGTCAAAAATCTCGATTTACCATCCAGTAATTGGATAGAGATAACATAAGGCAAGCTTTTGAAAGTCAAGAATCCCCCGAGTGCAACAATGTCACTCGAGTTATATTTGTAAACATGAGTTATTACTTTTCAATTACCAGCCAGTAATCAAGTTATCTTTTGAATTAGAGAGAGAGCCACTCTAGTGACCTAAAGACCACTCGAGTGGAATAGTGTTTCATTAAATAGTTACCAAACAATAATTCAACAATTTATATGCTATCTTTCAAACTTTTTTAAGCAATTACCAACAGGCACCTTGTCAACACCCGTTTCCATTTCGATATACACAGAGTAATAGAGACCAAGTTCCACAGGCATATAGAAGAGTACATATATACTGATAAAAGTATTTGTTTACAGTCCAAAGTCAACCCTACAGAATGCGACAATATACACCACTATTACAAAATATCCAAAAGTATTTTAGACATAGACTATCTATAACCACGAACTTTGTATTTTCCTTGAGGCACATGCCAGTCACTTCCCTTGGTCTACATTCTTGCCTTTTGATCCACTGGCGCCCGCTGAGATGTTTGGTTTAGAAAAAGGGGTGGGATTCTGAAGAATCCCAGTAGAAACATGCTATCGTTCATAGAAAATGTGAAAAGTAAATATGATATATGCCACGTATGCACCAATTAATGAACAATATAAACATATCATATGCATATATACATGAGTAGGGCCCAGCCCCACTAATCTGCACCGGTTGGTCTTTCGCCAACTCCAGTGTAAGTACCTTTAGCACTACTGGCCCCTCTCTGGGCAAAACATGTTGATTAATAAAGCGCATTTACAAACAATGACATCCACACAATCATAAAACTATGGCATGATATATGAAGGATAATGTCCCTACCTCGAAGTTCTATCGACCCCTTTTTGTGTGTCTCGTGAAACGTGTCGACTTTCAGCTCCAATTCGGTCCTAAAATATTAAATGTACAAGAAATAGGTCATAACCTATCCAAGTATCATTTTAGACACTTCCATAGTGTTTCTTGTGGTTATATTAGCCTATGGTGAAAATTTACCAAAATGCCCCCGGGACCCCGGCCCGGCCCTGCCGTACCTGGCCCGATGTCACGTTTTCCCAAAATTTTGACTAGGCTATCCTGATATATTTTCATCCAAGGAATCCATTTATGGACTCAAAATTACCAAATTCAATGTCAAATTACGAAATTGCCCTTGGCAGCCTTACTTTTAGGGTTTTAGGGGCGTTTCCGTAATTATGCTTTCTCAGCCTATTCTGAAAAAGTGCCCAACTGTAACCCCATCTATTTTTGGCCACTGAATCTAATGGAATCATAAAATTATTGAAAATCCAACTCCTAGCCCTAGATCTGGCCCTTACCGAAATTATGGAGTCCTCCGGGCAAAACCGATGTTTTGTGATTTCGGCTCCGTAAACGCGTTCCTTTCTACTCCTAATCACTTTATTAACTATCTAATTGAGTTATAACAACCATTTGAACTAAAATTGGGCAGCATAACCCTTAGATACACACTTTTCCAAAATTTAAAACCAATGGCAATCCGGCGAAATTTCACCAATTAAATTGCCCACAGCAGCCAGAATAGTTAATATACGAATGTTTGGAAGTTACCTCAAGCTCCCACAAGTTTTTCCCAAATATTGCTGAAAACCCTAAGTGCTCAACAACAGATTTTGAGTTCCAAACCTTAAAGAACAAAGAGGAGTAGCTTAGGATCAGAGTTACACGTGTTAGGAGCTAAATCGTCGGAGAAATCGGCTTACCTTGTGATTTTTCTTCTCCTTTCTCTCTCTACAAGTCCAAACATTCTCACTCTTCATTCAGATGCTGTGTGCAACGGAAATGGGCTGAGGATGAAGATGCATATGTGTTTTATAATATATATAACATTATACTTTAATTGTTTAACAATTTCCAAAACTTTCAAAAATCACTTTTATGTAAATAAACCCTATGTATGTGTAACCAAGCTCATTAATCCCAACCAATATTTTCTTCCTCTTGCAACATGTAGGAGACACCTAGGGGTCCCTCCCTATGGTCTCAATTGACTACACAACTTGTTTCGGTTACGTATACACATAAAGTCTCAATTTTGGTCAAAATTGCACTTTTTGCTTAAAATTTTCATAAATTCATATTAAATTGACCAAAATATTCTAAATATATTTTTAACCTTTATTTTCCTTAATTAATTGAAATTAACTTCAATTAATTGGAAAATAATTTATTTTGTGCTATTTTGGCAAAATTACGATTTTGCCATTACCTTTCTAATCCAATTTCTTTTCTTATTTTTCTTTGGCCAATTTTCATCTATCTTTGGACCAAATATTTTCTCTAATATTCCTTCATTTTTGGACCTTAATATTGGGATTTTTAAATTACCCAAATTAATTCCTTAATTATTTTTGCCCAATTTCCCTGAAATTGAACATTTATGAAATTCATAAATTCCAAATTCATGAATATTCACCATTTTATTGAATTTTCCAAATAATTACAATATATTTGGTGAATATAAAATTTGGGGTGTTACACACCTCTCTGGGATGCAACGTCTCTCAAGTGATAAAATGTCACTCCAGTGATAGTGATAACAGACTTTTGAAATAGTGTCTCAGAAATTTTGATACATATTTTAAGTGTGATAGAATCTAGCTATAATACTTCCTACTACTATTTCTAAATACTAATAATTACACTTATGTATAAGTTTTAGGTGCTTAACCTTGGATTAAACTCAAAATCAAATAAAACACTTTTGTGTCAGAAGCATTAAATGCAATGAAGCTCGTCCAATCTAAATGCTCTCTTTCACCAATGGCTATATCATTTCTCTAACAAACACATTCAAATACTTCAATGGTCATTCATTCCTTCCAAACTATAAATACAGAAGCATTCAAGACGGAGCCAACTACCTATAACTAAGTTCACTGTTCCATTAAGTTTGTGTGCTCTATTCTTCTAATATTCTCTGTACTTCAATGTTTATCACATATACTCTGAGAGAGCAATTGTAAACTCATTTATTACTCTTACCGTGAGTTACTCAAGGTAGTGGGACCTTGAGTGTAGGCTTGATTACAAAGTGTAAGAGGGAGTGAGTATCCTAAGAGAGGAACTTGCCTGTAATGAGGCACCAAGAGCCCTATGAATATTGTGACATTAGTGAAACTGTCAGAAAGGTCTCTAAGGACTGGACGTAAGTCAAATAGATTGAACCGAACCAATATAAATCTCATGTGCCTACTATCAGTGATATATCTCTAACTCTATCGTCTCCATTAAGTCTCTGTTTAAGTTTGTATTTAAGTTTAAAATTTTCTTACTATTACAAAATTTATACCCCTCCTGGATGAAAGGCGTGAACAACAACCTTTACAAATGTTGTCATTTGCGTTACAAGTGTTGTAAGTGATTTTAACATTACATTCTTGTAAAAAGTGACATTTAATCAATGACTATGTGAACACCCTATTTTGTTCGGGTCCCACTCAAAAATTAAAAAAAGAAAAATTTGAAAAAGAAAAAACATTCATTGATCGTTACACAATAAACCAATGACATTGACAATTGGATTATAATTGAAGTTGGACAAATGATCGTCATTAATGGTAATTGTCTTGCAATTCAAGTTTGTAATAATTGACAACAAATTTTAAAATAATTCATCTCATTAATGTTGATTGATATTCAGATTAGGAAATTTTATGTGGAGTCATTGTGGAAAAGAAAAAAAAATAGAAATTAAAAAAAATATTTGTCATTTATGTTGATATGTTTAAATTAGGAAATTGTTTGTGGGAATAATCAAAAATAAGAAAAATAATTAAAAAATAAAAATACCAAAAATATTTCTCATTTATGTTGATAGGCTTACATTAGGAAATTACTTGTGGAAAAATTATAAAAAAAAATAAAAAATTAAAATTAAAAAATCTCCCATTGATGGTGTCTGGGTCAAGCTAGGAAATTTACAGAAAATTCAAAAAAAAAATTAAAAATTAAAATTAAAAGAAATGCATTTATGAGGAAAACCCTACTTGAGACTATAAATAGGGGAGTTAAGATTGAAGCAAGATAAAAACAATTGGGAGAGCAAACACAAGAATTTTGAGGAGAGCAAAAAGACAAGTGAGAAGCTTCTTGATACATGAATATCAGAGGCACGTGTTAGTCGCATGTCTTTAATTTGTTGTGCAACTATTTTCTTTTATTCTTGATAGTGTTTGACTTTTTTTTCTCTCACCTTTCATGATGTAATCACCTCCTCATCAATTTGTTTCATTCCTTTAGTCTTGTTATCCATCTCTCAACCACATGACATGTGAGTACCAAAAAGGCAGAGGTATGCATCTTCTTCCATTCAAGCTGATAGATGCCTAATGGTTAATTCTTACTCTCTCCTTTACATTCGGTAGACTCAAATGGGTATTCTAATAATATGTTGCCATTTCATCATGTTTGGATGAATTTGTATGTGATTGTGTTATGCTATCTATGTGGTTTTCTCACCTTATTGTTTGTATAGCTTGCAAGGATAAAAAAGTATGTGCTTGTCACTTCTTGAAATTATTTTGTATGATGTGCATGTATGTGAGGTTTGATCTTGATTCTAAACCTCATTAATATGATGATCATGTCCTCACTTGTCCTTAAGGGCTTGATGAACTCTCTTTTTTTTCCTTTTGCAAATAAAAAGTTTCAAAAAAAAAAAGAGGTTCTTTTTTTATAAAATAAACGAATTTGGTTTCATATGAGAAAATAAGGGAAATGCCTTTTTAAAAAATAAAAAAAACCAAAAAAAATATTTTTCTTAAATAAATTAAATAAACCTTTTTTATAAAAAATACCAACCAAGTGACACGCCTTTTTACCCCCCGAACTACGTGGGCTTTGATCCTTCTAAAGGATACGTAGGCCTTAGGCTCTCTTTCTAAGTCAAGTCCAACTTTATAAATAAAAAATTTTCCTTTATTAATGTTTTATTTTTTATAAATATTTTCTTAATTTCTTTTCTTCTTTGGGTAATTATAATAAACTTAAAGGCCATATTCATTTTTAAATAATTTACTTGGGGTAACTATTCTTATGAATGAGTGTTATGGGGTGTCTAGAACCTTTCCCATACACAATATACTCCCGAACCCTATTTGGTTTTCATTTTTCAAAAAAGGTTTCCAAAATCATTATTTTTTTTAAAAAAATTTGATTGCGACTCTATATTTTTCAAATTTCGGGCACTACAGAGTACAAACTACATTTGTAACAGGAATGACAATATTTGTAAAGATATTTATCACTTCAATAACGTTGTTTACTACTACTTTTAATGTAACCCCCTGCTTTTAAACACGTAATTATAATTCGATAACGCATAATTAAATCGGATTAGAGACCATCGGATGCTTTAAACTCATTTGAAACTTCCTGCCTTACAATGACATTTTCACAAAAATCTTTCAAAATCTTTTTCCCACCCTGATCTCAATTCCAATGTTTGAATATAATTACCTGTGCAGTTAATATACATTCATTCATATCAGAGTGTATAACCGAATCCCCGGCAACTCCTGGGTTCTATACATATATAATCTGAGGGTTTATAAGTTTCTATCAGGGAATTACATAACCAAAATCGAATATAATATCCATATCTCAAAATATACAGTAATCCCAAGTTCAAAATAGATAACCAACATCTCCAAATCAATTGTACCCCTAAAGGTCCTAATTGCTCCGGGTTGACCTCCTCTCTTTTGAGCCACACGCCCTATCTGAAATGTTAGTCATAGGAAAGAATGAGATTCGAGAGAATCCCAGTAGTAACAATTCACTCACACAATGCATAAACACAAAGCATGTACATAAATCACAAACAGCAACAGCAGCAACAACTCAAATATACATGGTTTTCACCACAAACGACAGCACTCACGGTTGTATACACAATACGACAGCTCTCGCTGTAATCATAATCACGACAGCTTACACTGTAATTACCATCACGACAGCTTACGCTGTATTCACAATAATGACAGCTTACGCTGTAAACGACAGCTATCACCAGCTGTAACCGCAGCAGCATCAAAAATAATCATAAAACAGTGATACAACACACATACAGTGCATTACACATAGTATAAGAGAGAGAGTCACTACCTGATCCTTTCTCGACGTTTCTTGGCACTGCGGGCTCACGAGGACGGCAAATATCAAATCCTGTAAACCAAGTTAGGGTCAACTCGTTAATCTCTTTTCCAAGTTTTTATTTCTATAATACTTTAAGTTGGTTATCATTTGGACTCCTTAGGTGACTATTTTAGGTCTAAACATACGCCTAAAGGGTTAGGAGAAACTACCCCGAAGACCTTCCTTCTAGGAAGAATTTCTGAATTTGGGCTGGCTCACTCGAGTGAAAGGAGTCTCACTCGAGTGACACCCCCTTATTGCACTCGAGCACCAACGAGTGGACCACAGAAAGTGTTTGCCCGAGAGCAAACCTTGATACATCATACACTCTCACTCGAGCACAAGAGACTGTACTCGAGCAATAACCTCAAGTGCACTCGAGCACAAGGAAGTGAGACCCAGCGAGTGACTACCCGAGAGCAACCATAAATTCCCAAGTCTTAAACTGATTCCCCCACTCGAGCATGCCCATGCTCACTCGAGCAGAATCATATCTCACTCGCAAGTCAGGAAGTGTGCTCGTGGTTTTTGCCTGAAAACTTAACCATAATACCCAGAATTTCACATCATGCTCGAGTGAGTTCCTCCCTCACTCGAGTGATGTCTATCAGATGCCAAATCGCAGCAACTGATATGACTTTCCAGAATTGACCAATTAAGCTCCACTGGTTCCTAAACTTACACCAATACTCATTCTCATCCAAAACTTCACAATGAACCTATTAGTAACCCAAAACAACTAAACTTCCACTCAAACAACACAATCTCAACTCTAACTCATAAAACCACTTAAAACCATAATTTGTCAATTTCTTCTTTTCAAATCCAAACCAAAACCATTGACATCCATACACTATTTGACATCTATTCCTCTACATTATATCACTTAATTCATATCTTCTAAAACCACAAGAAATCAGGGAAAAAATCTAGAATTTGCCAAACTAAACCAAAAGCCATAACATTTATACCAAAAAGGTCACCAATGCTTACCTTTTTAACTTGCCAAGATCAAACCCTTGATTCCTCAACTTCTCAAACTCCACAATTCTTCAAATACCACCAATGGAAATTCTGAAACCATAGAAATCAAGTTCTCAACTTTTTGAACAATATCAATGAAGGGTGATTAGGCATATAAAGTCATTTACCTTCACAATTTCAAACCCTTCTTTTCTCTTTCTTGCCTAGTTCACGGAAAATGGAGAGAATGGAGAGAGAAAGTGAGATATTGATAAAAATCAGATTTTCCACACTCCCCATGCACTTAGCCGACTTGAGAGGGAGAGAGGATGAGTTTGAAAATGTTGACTTCATCCATGGTCCTCAAAATGCCACTTGTCAACATCTTGAGCTTCCTTCCATGGTTTCATATACTCTTCAACACACTTGATTCCACCTCTTGTTCTCTCAATCCTAGCCATTGATCTTGATTACCAAGGAGTTTTTTCTTCGGTAATTGACCAATCAGTCGGTAAATTTACCATTTCGCCCCTGATTGTCACAATACTCATTAAACCATTACTAAGCACCTTTATATCACATGGCACAACATATACTTCAAATGTGCTTGATTAACATTAATTACATCATTTTGAAATTATTAATCCTTGATTACAATCCAGGATATTACATTTAACAAATGTAGTTGGTGAAGTGCAATTTTGTAAATATACCAACACTTTAAAATCTTAGATTCCTACCCTCTCCCTGGTATGTTTTTTGTATGTTCAAGTCACATTTTGGTGTTTTGTGAATTCATGACGTATTTTTTGAAGATTTTTTTCTTTAAAATTATGCATTAATCAATTTTTTAAAAATATTTAAATAATTGTTTGTGTTGATTTGGAAAGGAAATAACTTATGTCAAGTTGCTTACAATACATATTAGGTCGAGTTTATAGTTGAATTTTCAAATGCACATAAACACTTAAATAATCAACAATAACAAAATAACAAAGTATTTATATTTCATTGGTTAATTTATAAGGGTACAAAAGCATTATAACAATTCACAATCATAAAATAATAACTGTGATTGAAGAATTTAGTCAGGAAAGTACCATTTAAATTACAACCCCCTAGATGTCTATTAAATTAGCAAAAAGGTATATAGGTAAATTGGTAGGAATATGAGATTTTGAAGTTTGGCCATTGGCAATTTAAGCATAGGTAATGGCAATTTAATAATAGCAATTAACAATTTGGGTATACAGTGACAACATATCGATCTCAAGTTATTAATCTCAATCTATACCTTAATTTCTATACTCAAGTTATCAAAACTCAAACTTTTAAATCTTAAATTCCTACCAAATCTCATTTTTGTCCTTTTACTAATTTAGTGGTTGTTTTGAAGTTTTTGTAATTCAAATGATATTTTTCTATCATTTTTTTCAAAAAATCATGTAAATAAATAAAGGAGAAATGATAGAAAAAGAACTTTGAAATTGTAAAATTCTAAATAAGGTATTTCTCAACAAATGAGTTGCGAATTACTTGTCAAGTTTCGTCATTCCCTTATCAACTTTTGGTAACAAACTTGATTTGAAAATTTTCAATTTCAAAATTCTTTTTCAGTCTTTTTTCCCCAAAAATAAATTAAACGATATATTAAAAAAAGAAAGGAAGAATTGCCTATAGGGGAAGATATATTGAATATAGGGGAAGATTGTTTGAACATTAGGAAAAATATTTTACACATGCGGAAGATTATTTATACCCGAACGTTTTATTTGATAAATAAGTTTCAATGAGGTATTTATGAACAGGTTTCCAAAAAGAAGATATATTTCATATATCCATCAGATCCTCCCATTTGTCACTCCCGCCTCCACACACTTCAATTCTTTGTCTTTTTCTGACATTTTCTGATTAAAATTAAGAGTAATTCTTTCATTTTCAATTATTTTTTGTCGAAACTGTCATTTTCAATTTAAATTTATTGTCATTTCTGCCCTTAAGGGCTTGTTTGGTTCAGAGGGAGGGAATGGAAGGAAAGGGACTCATTTTTCATCCCCTCCAAAACCCCACAATTTGGAGGGAATAAAAATGAAGGAATGAGAGGGATTTTGAACCCCTTCTTTGGAGCCCCTACCATCTAATTTTTTATACCAAATAAGGGGAGGGGTTCATTTTTCATCCCCTCCCCTCCAACCACACAGGCCTAAGATTTGACGAAATGATATTTCATAATTTTTTTTGTCCTGATCTGTAAACAAGGTGCAATGATCCTTAACTAAAATTTTCCTGAGGTGATTAAAACTCATTAGAAATGTTACTCCCATAGTTTTTAATACAAGACATACTTACCTAATTTGATTAGCTTAAAAAGATTAGTTAAGTTAGTTAATATAACATATATTTTCTAAAACATCGTAGTCATCCTCCTTAATTCCCTCTCCTCCTTGATTATGGTTGAGAAAGAATCAATAGGGATAAATTAGGAAAATATTAGAAAAAATGCAAAATATGACTTATATTTAGGATTAATATCAACTTCCTAAATATGTATTATATTAAGGACAAGAAAGAGTAGTACTTTTTGAGGCTGTTAGGTATGAGGGGAGGGCTGATAAAGTGTGAGGGAGGAAATTTGTATTTGAGATGTATTTAAAAAAAAATTAAAGAATTGGGGTTAAAAGTTTGTAATTAATTTTTCTTATTATTTTATCTTACTTATTCTCTCTATTAAAATATGTTATGGTTAAAATCAAATTAAGTATCAGTAATAAAAAAATCATATTAAATTTAACTCCATCAAATAATTTAAAATTAAATTACTTATAAATATATATATATATATATATGTATGTATATGTATATGTATATATGTGTGTGTGTGTGTATTCATATTATTATATACTCCTTCCGGTCCTAATTATAGGACATATTTACCTAACTTTAGAGAAATTAAGAATAATAGTTAAATTAGTTAATCTTATTTATTTTCTCAAAATGCCCTTATTTAATAAGGGTGATTTAGAAAAACTGTACATAAATAATCAGTAAGGTTTAGTGCGCTATCATTCACCGCACAAGTCCACGCTCCAAGAAAAATGGATAAGGAACACAGCCAAATAAGTTGCCTAGGTTCCACATATATAGACTATAGACTATAAACAATATAATATGAATTTATTATTGAGAAAGTATCAATGGGGTCACTACTACAGAATTGAGATATAACCACCCCCAAAGACGTCCCAAATTGAGAATTAGGTGGTTAAAAAGGGAGGCGGTGGCATTTTCGTAATTATTTATGTGTAGGGGAACCTTTAGGCGTCCCAAATTTGAATTTGGGACGCCTAAAGTGCTTCCTGGCGCGAAATATAAATTTTATAAATTTTTTTTAGCGCCAGGAGCCCACTTTAGGCGTCCCAAATGAATTTGGGACGCCTAAAGTCACCTTTAGGCGTCCCAAATACCATTTGGGACGCCTAAAGGCGTCCCTGCATGTCAGACACTTGTCTGACATGCGGTCTTCTCATCACCATCACACCCTCACCTCACATACTTTACTCTTCTTCCTCCTCTCCCACCCACACCGTCGGCCCTCCTCCTCAGGAATTTTTTTCTTCAACTCCTCCCTCCTCCCTTGTTCAAGCTCCCTCCCCCACCATCGGCCCTAGCTTTGTTGAACTCTTCCCTCCTCCCTTCTTCTTCTTCCTCTTGAACGGCTGCAACCTCACCTCCTCCACGGCTGCAACCTCACCTCCTCCACAGTGGGTTTTGCTCTCTCCTCCATTGTTGTGCGTGGGTGGAGCTCCAACATCTTCTCAACCTCTCAAACATAGTAGCTAGGGGGCGCCCTCAGGTTGGTTTATTTTCTTCAATTTTTTTTTGTAACAGAACATGGTTTATTTTGTTTTTGAAAAATATTTCCGAATGGTTGACATAGTGCTTATTATATATATATTGCTTATATTGAGATATCAAAGATTAGCCTGATGTGTTTGGTGTGGTTATATTGTTTAAATTGCATTGATTTGGGAATGGTTTATTTTCAATTTACTTGTGTATAATAGAAACAAGTCTTCTTAGTTCTCACCCGTTCCATTGTGTTAAATATGAGTAAAGTTTAAAATTTACTCCCTGTTTCAATAAATGCCTCTCGTTAATTATTGAGTAAACTTTGTTCTTATAAGATAAAATGTTATATTAAATAGGGATGTAGTTAGAAAGGTTTTAAATTTAAAGGTAGAGTTAATGAGATTTAAAGATTTCTTTCACTATTGTGATCATGTTAAAAGTGACTTATAAGAACGATTAGAAGTAGAGTATTAAATTTTAAGACAAAGTTTTTGAACTTTTATTTATTTATTTGTTCAAGTGTAACATAATGAAAGTGGCTCATAAAAGTTTCTTTCAATCATTGATTAGTGTATGCCACATGAAACCAATACAATTCATAGTTGTATTAAAATCCTGCACCATTAATTAGTATATATAATAAAATAAAATATGATTTATTTAAATTAAAGAAATTCTTGTATTAATTACACACAATTGTTTTGTTAATTCCAAATTCTTGAATTATGAAGAATAATTCAAGCCAAAACTTAAAAAGAAAACGATAACCCCAATATTCATTAAATGATTTTTATCTAAATATTTTCAATAAAACAATTTTATTTTTGGAAGAACTCAACTTAAAATTGTTTTGTTAATATGAAACTCGTTTTGTTTTTAATTCTTCCAAACCTCAAAAAAATTCTTTAATTTAATCTTATTGTATTTATTTTATTATACATTAATTTTATATACATATACTTATTAAAAAAATAAGTTACATAGCACTGAAACCCTTTTAATAGGAGAGATGAGGCTAGGAGGGGGCAATAAAGTTATTAAGCCCATATTTTAAAATCCTAAATTGGGTTGATAACTTAATTAGGCAATCCCATCATATGTCCTTGAGAATTGTACTAAACGTGTGAATGTTATTGGTAATGCCTTAGGTGGTAACAAAATGGATCATAGTTGGATGAATGCTTTGAGAACTAGTGAGGAATATGAGAAAGGGGTGGGCGAATTTATTGAATTCGCTAAAAAGAATGCTCCTGCAAGAAATGGGAAGTATTTTTGTCCTTGTGTCAATTGTTTGAATGAGAGTAGACGGGATGTTGATGTCATAAAGGATCACCTACTTTGTGATGGAATAAATCTGCGATACACAAGGTGGATATGGCATGGTGAGGAAATAACTGATTGTCCGTCACACAAGAAGGGAGCTGTGGATGTCATAGATGAAGATAGAATGGAGAGAATGATTAACGATGTTAAGGCAGAATCCTTTGCGCAGTCGCAGGAGTATGAGAGCCTGCGGAGTGATGCAGAGACACCATTGTACAGTGGTAGTAAGTACACGCGGCTGACAGGAACATTACATTTGGTTAACTTAAAGGCAACTTGTGGGTGGACCGATAGTAGTTTCACATTGCTGCTTGAACTATTGTGTGATATGTTTCCGGAAGATAATGTACTTCCAAATCGTATGTATGAGGCCAAGAAAATCTTGTCTACAATGGGTATGGAGTATAAGAAGATACATGCTTGCCCTAATGACTGCGTACTGTACAGAAATGAGTACGGAGGTCTTAGTGAGTGTCCTAAGTGTAAAACTGCACGATACAAAGTGAAAAAAGATGGTGGTTGTGGTGATGTGACAAGTAAAAGGCAACCTTTAAAGGTTATGTGGTATCTTCCAATAATACCACGTTTTAAACGTTTGTTTGCGAGTGCAACAAAAGCGAAGAAGTTGAGATGGCACTCTGATGAGAGAATATCTGATGGGAAATATCTTCGGCACCCAGCTGACTCTCCACAATGGAAAAAAATAGATGAAATCTTCCCTCAATTTGGCAGCGAGCCGAGAAACCTACGGCTTGGGCTTTGTACAGACGGCATCAATCCGTATAGAACTCTTACTAGCACACATAGTGCGTGGCCGGTTCTCCTTGTAATATACAACTTGTCTCCCTGGCTATGTATGAAACGTAAGTATATGATGCTATCTATGATGATTTCTGGACCAAAACAGCCAGGGAACGATATTAATGTCTATTTGGCGCCTTTGATTGAGGACTTGAAGAAGTTGTGGGAGGAAGGCGTAGATGTGTTTGATGCTTATAAGAAGGAGTCTTTTAATCTACGTGCAATGATTTTCACAACGATAAACGACTTCCCTGCGTACGGAAACTTGTCAGGGTACAGCGTGAAGGGTCACAAAGCATGCCCAATATGTGAAGCAGACACACACTTCCAACAACTAAAGCATGGAAGAAAAACTGTCTACCTTGGCCACAGGAGGTTTCTTCATCGGTACCACCCGTATCGTAGGCTAAGAAAGCGGTTTAACGGCTTACCGGAGCATGGAATGGCTCCAAAGTCACTAACCGGAGAGGAAGTCTACAGTCGAGTGGAACGTATCCATGTCACTTTTGGTAAGAATCAGAGGGTTGCGGGTGAGAAGAACATATGGAAGAAGAGATCCATTTTCTTTGATCTTCCATATTGGCGTTCGCTAGACGTGAGACACAGTATTGATGTGATGCATGTGGAGAAGAATGTTTGTGATAGCCTTATCAGTACGCTTTTGCACATACCAGGGAAGACTAAGGATGGGATTAATGCGAGATTAGACCTTGTCGATATGGGAATAAGAGAACGATTACATCCACAACTAAGAGATGATGGTAGGAGGGCATACATGGAGCCAGCAGCGCATACACTATCAAAAGCAGAGAAAAGAAGATTGTGTGGGTGTTTGCATGAAATGAAGGTGCCGCAAGGGTATTCCTCGAATGTGAGAAGATGTGTCTCAATGGACGATTTGAAGTTAGTGGGAATGAAGTCCCATGATTATCATGTGTTGATGCAACAACTATTACCAGTAGCTATTAGAGGCATAATGAAAGATGAAGTACGAAACACAGTGACAAGATTGTGCGTTTTCTTCAATGCTATCTGTAACAAAGTCATTGACACTGAAAAGTTGGATGAACTAGAAAATGAGGGTTACATTATTTTGTCACAACTAGAGATGCACTTTCCGCCTTCATTTTTTGATATAATGGTGCATTTGGTAGTTCATTTGGTGAGGGAGGTAAGGCTATGCGGTCCGGTTTACCTGAGGTGGATGTACCCTTTCGAGCGATACATGAAGATCTTAAAAGGGTATTCTAAAAATCCTTATCGACCAGAAGCCTCAATAGTTGAAAGATATGTAGTTGAGGAGGCTATGGAGTTTTGCAAAGATTATATGTCAGGGAAGAAGGAACAATCTCGGCATGAAGAAGGGAGAAGCAAGGGAACACGAGGACTGAAAGTGAAGAATGTTCCTCGTGAAGAGGTGTTGCAAGCCCACTTGTATATCCTGAATAATATGGAAGAAGTTCAACCTTACATAAATGAACACAGAAACACTTTGAAGAACAAGAATCCAAGGAAGAATGACATGCAGATTGCTATTGAGCAAAACAAGACATTCATGCAGTGGTTCGAGGAAAAGGTTTTGCACGAGATCGGTGTGTCTGAGACAATCGAGTGGCTAGCTTGGGGGCCTTCGTTTCAGGTCATTACTTGGACCGGTTATGATATAAATGGCTATTCCTTCTATACCAAAGAGCAAGATGACAAAAGTACCATGCAAAATAGTGGGGTCATGGTAGAAGCTGAATCTATGCACTTTTCCAGTTCGAGAGACAAAAACCCCATATTAGCGTCTATGGCCTATTATGGAGTTATAGAAGAAATATGGGAGATGACGTACAACAAGTTCAAAGTTGCTTTATTTAAATGTAAGTGGGTTAGCAACAATGCCGTGGTAATAGATAAACAATTTGGTTTTGTCTCAGTCGATCTTGGAAGAGTTGGCTATAGAGACGAGCCCTTCATTTTAGCAAGCCACGCGAAACAAGTGTTTTTTGTCACCGATCCTGCCAGAAAAAATATGTCCATTGTCCTTAAAAGTAAAAAACAGAAGTATGGTGATCCGACCTTCAACCTTGATGACACACCACCTTTCACAACAACTACACCTCGAACAAATGAAGTTGAATTGGTAGATGATGACGAATATGCTGTAAGAAATGACCATGGTGAAGGACTATGGGAAACAATCTAGAGTAAGACCTTAATTTATAAACGAGAACTATGTTTTTCCTGTTTTACTTCCCGCTTACTATATACATGTGTTTTCATTGCAATTTACTTACGTTTCTGATGATGCTTTTTGTGTTAACAGGAATATGGACAACGTTAGTGATGACGAGAGGCGTGGAGATGACGAAAGCTCTAGCAATGACGAAATTCCTAGAGTTGAACCCCCTGCAAGAAGGAGGGTTAGAGGCTGTACAAAGATGGGAGCATTGGTTGCACGTCATGAACATCAACAGGAGAGGCTGCATATAGACTTCGATGACAATCTGAATCCAATTGGTCCTGAGGAAGACCACTTCATTAGCTACATAGGGCTTTTGGCTCGAAGCAAAGTGCGCATTACCTACGATAATTGGAGATTGGTTCCCCCAAAAACGAAAGACATGATTTGGCAGCAACTTTTGGTATGTAAGTTTTGATGCATTGTAGCTTTGTTCTTATTGTTTCAAATATAATAATCTTATGTTTTACCTTGCAGCAAACATACGATGTCCCCGACACCACAGAGATGCATAGGCACTGGATGGATGAGGTTCGTGTACGATGGAAAGGTTTCAAGAACAAGCTAACAAAGCATTACATTCGAGGGGCCCTTAGGGGTAACGATCCATGTGCACAGTATACATATTTATCTCCAGAGGACTGGAGGTTGTTTGCGGCATCACGAGCAGATCCTGAGTTTTTGGTAAGATTTCTGTCATGATATAGAACTACTTATATATTTGATTTCATATACTTTATATCGTTGATTCATTTTTTGTTGTTTTTCATTCATAGAAATTAAGTGCAGCAAATGCCCAGAGGCAAGCAGAAAATAAATCTCAACATTTCATGTCTCGCGGTGGATATCGGAAGCTTGAGCGGCAAATGATGGCAGAAGAGTTACAGAAAATGAAGGAAGCAGGGGAATCTGATCCTAGCGTTGTTATCCAGCCACCGGCACCTCCTCCACGTCACAAAAAATGGAAAGCAGGGAGGATTAAGGCTGGGAAGTACATAAATCCGACTGTTGCTGAGGTTGCAGCGAGGATTGTAAGTAGTTATACCATAAGTACCTAATTTTTTACATGTCGCGAGTGGTTTCGATACATTTACAATAAACTGCATGCTACAGGATGACCTGGACGAGCAGAGTAGCCAAGGTTCATTCAATCCAAGTAGACGGATGGACATCTTGTCAACGGCTATTGGGAAGGCAGATGACCTTGGTCGTGTTCGAGGAGAGACACGGGGAGTTAGTGCCGCGAGGTATTTTGGACGACAGCCACGTTATTCGTCACAAGCTGGACCTAGTAAGGACGTTGTGGCCAAGGTTCGAGAGGACCTCGAACGAGAGATCGAGGCCAACCTTCGCGACAAGCTCCGACAAGAGCTGTTGCCAGAGCTTCTACTTGAAATGGCAAAGATGTTTGAAGCACAAAGGGCAAGGGACGAGGCTCGAACTCAGGAATCCCCTGCCTTCAATAGCACCAGAGGAAGTTACAACCCTCTGGAGCAACCACTTGGCCACCCTTCTCCCACTCCAGTGTCGGGACCACTTGGCGACCCTTCTCCCAATCCAGTGTCGGGAGACCCTTGCACCCTCTATTTGGATGATCCACTGCTGCGTGTTGTTGCTGATGCACTCGTTCACACATATGCTACCACCCACCATAATCAGCAAATTCCGGAGGATTATCGTAGGGTGAATGTGACGAGTGTTAGAAAGGGGGAAGAAGGTACAGCCATCCCTGTTCCCGATCCAGAGGTTGGCACGTTAGGTCAAGCGATAGGATCTTTCATCCTTTGGCCTCACAATCTTATTGGTTCAGACGCAACACCTCCAATGGTAGGAATTACCTTACTGTTATTGAAAATCTGTTGGCATCCTAATAACAATTTGTTTTTTGATGTTCTAAAAGGATGACGAAGCTGCGAGCAAATGGCCCTTCTTAACACGGCTGCAACAGATCTACAAGGGCATTAAACAGATTGACTTGAAGATGCCTCCAGGGATTGTGGGCCAAGTGGAGTATCCCTACACGATTGACAATAAAGATCTCAAGCAGTTTATCAGGTTGGAGGAGATAGATGCAGGCTGGGTCAAATTTGCAGTCCGGTAAGTTTTTTTTTCAATTTTCCCATAGAATTCATTTAGTGGTTTTTTGTTTTCATACATTCAATCATTGATTCCTTATTTTAATTCTATTATAGCACCTTGCACGATCTCTGCGCAAACATGGAAAGAGGTAATTGGTATGGATTCTTATGTCCTGCGAATACGACAGGGGATACTTGTACTGTGGCGCATAAGACTCACTATGTCGGCTACCAAATGGCACAACACAAACTTCGTTGTTATCTAGCACCCATTGTCCAACGGTTCGTATTTACATTTTGTCAATTTCAGAAGTTTACTAAATAATTGTCTTCTCACTCATCTAACTTCATTTTAATGTGTACATGTTGTTAAAGAAACCACTGGACTTTGTGTGATATATGTCCCCGCCGCAACATAGTCTATTGGTTTGATCCCTTGAGTAACAAGCCAGACAGAGATATAAAATCCGTCTTCGACACGTAAGTTATCCTGTTTGTATTTCATTGACAACAAAATAAAGGAATGGTTCTAATTTCTGTTCATTTTGCTTTTCATGATAGTGCTTGTCAAACATATAGAATCCTAGGTGGGTCACGCGAGGGTGCAGTTGTTAAAAAGCCAAAGTGGTTTTATCCCATAGTAAGTACATTCGATCCTACATAATTGTTTCATTGACGGTCCTTTTAGACATACCTTTATTGATTTTAACAACCAATTGCATCCCTTTGATTAAAAGTGCCCTCGGCAACCTGGCAACACTGAATGCGGATATTATGTTATACTTTATATGTATAACATAACTCAAAGTGGAATTACTAGCGATTTTGAAAAGGTAATTGCTTCTTCATTCTCAAATGATAATATTTTTGGTGTTCTAATCGAAATGCTAATTAATTCATTTGCTTGAGATTCATTTCATCTAAGCTTATTACTTTCTAATTTTCAGATTTTTGATAATGAAGATGCCTACCTACGTGAAGACCTTGATTTGATCAGAGATCTTTTGGCTGGACATCTTCTTCAACATATAGAGCAGTAAACTTGTTATTTTATATCAGTTTGTACTTGTGTGATGACAGCGTTTTGACACTTTCTGGTTGTTTTTTGTTGATATATATAGTAGTAGGTTGCATGAAAGGTTATTGTATGTATATATAGTAAAGATTGTAGTGCTGGATGTCCTTACCAGTTTGTAACGGACAGTGTGGTTTATGAATCCATCTTTTATTCTGTCTCTGCAGTTTCAATTCGTTGGGTAATACAGAATGTAAATTATGGTATAAAAAAAAACCAAACTTTTAGACGTCCCAAATTAACATTTGGGAGGTCTAAGTCCCCCAGGTGGGACTTTAGGCGTCCCAAATTAAAATTTGGGAGGCCTAAAGTAACCCAGCGTGGGACTTTAGGCCTCCCAAATTAAAATTTGGGAGGCCTAAAGTCCCCCAGGGTGGGACTTTAGGCGTCCCAAATTGTAATTTGGGAGGCCTAAAGTCCCACCCTGTGGGGACTTTAGGCCTCCCAATTCTTAATTTGGGACGCCTAAAGTCCCACCCTGTGGGGACTTTAGGCCTCCCAATTCTTAATTTGGGACGCCTAAAGTCTGACCTTAGGCGTCCCTATCATTTGGGACGTCTTTTGTTTCAACTTACTACGCCCCCAGCATCTACGTCCCCCCGTTTTGGGACGTTAAAAGTGCCAAATTTGGGAGGTTAAAGCCCCTTTTTGTAGTAGTGGGTATTTTGGGAAGAAATTGATAAAAATTAAAAATTTATTCTATAATTAGGACCAAGATCAACTCTCAAATATTGTCATATAATTAGGACCGGAGGGAGTAATAGTTAATCATGTTTAAGATATAACTTATCCTTGGAAAAACCATATTGCTCATGTACAGCGACACTAAAAAAGATAAACATGGAACTGGCCAAAAAGAAAAAAAAGAAAGAAAAGGCAAACATGAATCCAATTCTATTTTTTTTCCATAGAAAAATCAAAGTTTCTTATTTTCTTCCCTTGAAAAAATAATAAAAGTCGTTGGGTCTTCTTCTTCCTCATATCAATCATGCAGCAAGTGAAGCATTTCCGCATGATGAACAGCAACTTGCTTAGCTATCGTCATACACAATGCCAGTAATGGTGGCGTTCGCCACAGCCGTCAAAATGCGGTGTCGGACCTACTCCATTTACTCCCGCATTTTCTCCCTTAGTTTTCTTCCTCTTTCATTTTCCCTCTACTCAAATATAGCGTACAAATGCAGAAGCTTTTACCTTTCTTCTCTGAAACAGTGCCAAAATTAATACGTACAAGTCATGTGCATGTAATACGCTTGTTATCAAACAATGTATAAATTAAATACATGCATGTGTAAAACATTTTTGTGGGAAGAGAAAACCAAATGCAGTGACCTAATTATTCTTTATTCATGTTTATATGAAGTAAAAATGGATTGCTACCACCAAAGTCGTCGTATTCACAATCAATTGCAGAGTTTGGTGCTTTCTCGAAAGGGATAAAAGAGACCAATACCCATAAAATTGAGACAAAGAAAGCCGCCCCAGAAAGGAAAGATTGGGTGACGTTAAAAATTAGCACCTTACCCTCAATTTTTTTTTTCAGGTTAATTGTCGCATCCTTTTCGATTAGTTTATAAAAGAAATTTACCCCAAAAAAAATACATAAAAAAGTGCAAAGCATTTATTTCTAGTGTCTTCTCTGCCGCATTGGTGAGGTACAGGAGTGCTAAATTAATCGCACTCACCTATGATTTTTTTATTATACTCTTTCCTGTTATTTGTAAACAACATTATCTCACATATATAAGCTTGATTCAAAAAATATAAGCGAAAATTTGATCTGTATAAAAGTTTAATTCTCTCTCATTTTTTCCTACCCATCCTATCTCAAATTCCCCATCTTCATAAATAAGAGTATATTTGAAAAAAAATATTAAACTTCTTACATATCTATTATTTTTAATTAATTTTAACCAACGATTCATTTTGTATAATTTGGATAATTGTTGCTTATAAAAAAAGTACAAGACGGAGTATGTTTGAAGTAAATTTAGTTAAAAAAAATTGGTGCTTTGAGAGGATTTAAAGCCTTTAATGTGCCACCTTCTATAATGTCCCAACATTCCTTTTTTTTCTTTTAATCCATAACTAGACACTATATAAAATGAGTGAAATTTTAATATCTTATAATAATGAAATGGTGAAATTTTATATATTTTTTTAATGATTTTTCAATGAAAATACTTTAAAATTGTGTTGTTTTGATTTATTTTTTAGAAAATCATAAAAAAATTTAAATGGTTCCATTTAATGCCTAATAAATATCAAAATATTACTCACTTGATATAATAATGTAATAATCAAAAGAAAAAAAATTGTATTTAAAAGATTGATACTACCTCCGGTCCTAATTATAAGACAAAGTTGACTTTATTTGAAGAAATTAAAGAAACTAAATAAGTTACTTAATTATATCATATGTTATGTATCCTTAGATTATATATTAATTTATTAGTCAAACTAATTAATTTGAAGAAAAAAATATAAATATAAATACTCAAAAATAATTTAATTAGCTTCCTTAAATTTTAAAAAAATATATCAACTTTATTTTATAATTATAACGAAGAGAAGAGAGAGTACGCCATTATTAAAAAAGATATTAGATGCGCAGGCAAAAAAAAAAAAAGATATTAGATGAAGGAGCACGTTTGATGCCCCCATACCCTATTGGCCTATTTTGAGGTTAGTTTTTGTTATATTGTTCAGTGAAGATATAATTCTATAATGCTTGCTTCGCGTTGGAATTTGTTTCTTGCTCCATCCCAAAAGGCAATAAGGTAATTGTTTAAAGATGTGAATAAATAAATTCAAAAGGTAATACTGCAAATTTCCATGTTCACTCGTCTTCCCCTCAAGTCCTTTGGTTATAAGGGGAAACACACACAGCCTCTCTTTTATCCTCATTGTCAGTTCTCACACAAATGGATCAGCTTTCTTGGGATGCTTGGCTCTCTGAACTGGTAACTAAAACTTCTTACACATTACTCTCCACTATCATCACTTCAAGCTTTCTAATTTGTGTGTGTCTGTGTTGTTTTTAAGGAAATGGAAAACGACTCTGTTTTTTTAAGAGGACCAAAGTCGGAGCAGGATGAAGAAGTAGCTGAAGAGTGTTTTCTAAGAGATATCTTACAGGACCCCACTAATTTATCTTCTGAGAGTGAGGCCATTTTTGCTCCGGCCACCGTGGCGGGAGGTGGTGCCACCACTAACTCCGTCGTGAACTCTCTGCAGTGTGCTTCTCACACAACACCACTAACCGCCTGCGTTCTGTCTTTCGATAAATCCATGGCCATACCAGCCATCGAAGACCCTAGCAGTTATTCTTTGAAGCTCAAACGGCGCATTGAAGCATTTAACGATGAATCGCCACCGGCGAACGCCGTCAGAGGAACAAAGAAGACTAGAATCGGTGCTGATGCGACGGATCACATAATGGCGGAGAGAAGAAGGAGACAGGAACTCACAGAAAGGTTCATAGCTCTCTCAGCCACCATCCCTGGCTTGAAAAAGGTTACAACTTGCAACAATTAACAACTTTGTGTTCTTGGCTTCTCTCGTTTTCTTTTCTTTTTCGCTCTCATCATTTACTATTTTCATAACTACTAGATCAATATCTAATGATCCATAATTAATATTTTATAAAAATATTATTATAAAGGAGAGATAGTGGATCTTGGAGCAGACAAAGTTGTTGCGCCATGTGACCTGGAAAAGAAAAAGAGAAGCTAGGTCCCAACTTCGTATCTTGAATCTTGAACTTAGTAGTACCATGAAACATGTGTCATATTAAATATTTATTATGCGTAGATTGATAAGGCGACTATATTGAGCGAAGCTATAAGCTACGTGAAGCAGCTTCAAGAGCGTGTGAAGGAGCTAGAGCGAGAAACGAAGAACAAGATGATAATAATGGAGAAGCCCTATCATCAGGTGGTGCTGTGTTCTGGAGATGATGATGATGATAATGTTGACGGAGGCACGCCGACTGAAGTGAACTACTTCGACGGCGACAACGATGTAATGCTGCCTGAGGTGAAAGCAAGAATCTCTGACAACAAACAAGTGCTGATAAGAATCCTGTGCAAGAAACAGAAATCCACCATGGTTAGAATCCTTGATGAGCTCAAAAGCCTTCATCTCAATGTCTCTGGTAATAGTGTCATGCCCTTCGGCTCCTCTACTCTTGATGTCACCATCATTGCGCAGGTAGGTACTATATGTACACACCGTATATACCCATGTCCTTGACGTAGACTCAGATGATTAATTCTGTGAGACTGAGGAATATGAATAAATTACTCCCTTCTTTATAAGACATCTTTATTTAATTTAATTAAATCAAGAAAGTTAGTTGAGTTAGTCATCTCCCTTAATTCCTTCATTCTTTCTCCTTCTTGATTATTGTTGAAGTAGCATCAATAGGGGTAAATTAGGAAAAGAGTGACAAATATGAAAACTACATCTCATACCAAGATCAACTCCTCAAATATGTCTTATATTAAGAATTGTAAGAATACTTAATTATAACATATGTTACATAATTTGTATGAAATACTTAATTATGCATTTCATTATATTATATATCCATGTATAAGTTGGAAGAAAAATGATAAATATATATACCACTTTAAAGTAATTTATTTAATTTCTTCAATCTCACCAACTGAGTCTTCTATTTAAGACATATGGTTGTATATGTTTGTTTGAGAATAATTATTTTGACGCTTTTATAATTTTACATGAAAATATATGTGTGTGTAATGTGCAGACGAGTGAGGAATACAGGGTATCGGTGGAGGATATAGTGAAAAGCCTGAGGATGGCTCTAAAGTGTAATGGAGATCCTTGCTAGTGTATCAAAAGAGGTCTTCCCATTGGAGCTTCAAGATTTCCAGGTTCTGGAGAAAAGCAAAGCTTGCTTTGTGCCTTCAAGAGGTCTATCTAGTGTATCAAGAATTCTTGTGGTTATAAATGTAACACCCCAAAATTTATATTCACCAAAAGTATTGTAAATATTTGAGAAATTCAATAAAATGGTGAATATTCATAAATTTGGAATTTATGAATGTTCAATTTCATGAGAAATTGGGCAAAAATAATTAAGGAATTAATTTAAAAAGCCCAATATTAAGGTCCAAAAATGAAGAAATGTGAGAGAAAATATTTGGTCCAAAAATAGATGGAAACTGGCCAAAGAAAAATAAGAGAAGAAATTGGATTAAAAAGGTAATGGCAAAATCATAATTTTGCCAAATTATCGCAAAATTAATTATTTTCCGATTAATTGAAGTTAATTACAATTAATTAATAAAAATGAAGGGAAAAAATATATTTGAAATATTTTGGTCAATTTAATATGAATTTATGGAAAATTTGAGCAAAAATGCAATTTTGACCAAAATTGAGACTTTACGTGTATACGTAACCTGAACAAGTTATGAAGTCAATTGAGACCATAGGGAGGGACCCCTAGGTGTCTCCTACATGTGGCATAAATAAGGAAATATTGATTGGGCTTAATGAGCATGGTTATATGTACATAAGGATTTATGTACATAAGTTCATTTTTGAAATTTTGGAAAATAAAACAAATAAATAAAATATTACAAAATATATGATAAATAAATATATCATCATCCTCTTCAGCCCATTTTCGTGCTACAACATACCTGAAATAAGAGAGAGAAAGTTGAGAGAGTTTAGAGAGAGAAAGAGAAGAAAAATCACAAGGTAAGCCGATTTCTCCGACCATTTCGCTCCTAACGCGTATAACTCCGACTCTAAGCTACTCCTCTTTGTTCTTTAAGATTTGGAAAGCTCAAATTTGGTGTTCTAAAAGTTAGGGTTTTCAGCCATTTTTGGGAAAAGCTTGTGGGAGCTCGAGGTAACTTCCAAACTTTCATCTATTAACTATTCTAGCTGCTGTGGGTAATTTAATCGGTGAAATTTCGCCGGATTGCCATTGGTTTTAAATTTTGGAAAAGTGTGTGCCTAAGGGTTATGCTGCCTAATTTTAGTTCAAATGGTTGTTATAACTCAATTAGATGGTTAATAAAATGGTTAGAAGTAGAAAGGAACGTGCTTACAGAACCAAAATTGTAAAACCCCGATTTTCCCAGAGAACACCATAATTTCGGACAGGGATGTTTGAGGGCCTTAGAGTTGGATTTTTCAATGATTTGATGGTTCCATTGGGTTCGGGAGGGAAAATTAGGTGGGGTTACAGTTGGGCACTTTTTCAAAAAAGGCCGAGAAAGCATAATTATGGAAACGCCCCTAAAACCTTAAAAGTAAGGCTGCCAAGGGCAATTTCGCAATTTGACATTGAATTTGATAATTTTGAGTCCAAAAATGGATTCCTTGGAGGAAAATACATCAGGATAGCCCTAGTCAAAAATTTGGGAAAACGTGCCATTGGGCCGAGTACTGCGAGGCCGGGCCGAGATCCCGGGGGCATTTTGGTAAATTTTCACCATAGGCTAATATAAACACAAGAAACTCTATGGAAGTGTATAAAATGATACTTGGATAGGTTATAACCTATTTCTTATACATTTGATATTTTAGGACCGAGTTGGAGGCCTATAGTTGACACGTTTTACGAGGCAGACCCTCTGAGACAGGAAAGAGGTTAAGGTAGGGACTACTATCTATCATATACTATGTGACTATTTGTATGATGTGTGTTACTCTATTTTGTGATCTGAACATGTGCTGGAGGCACATTACCTAGCTTTGGTCTAGGACCTAATTGAGGTACACTAGTCTTACCTAGCTGTAGTCAAGGACTCAGCTGATGTACATGTAGGGATTTAAACATGTTAGTTGGCCCTGAATTTTGTGTACACACATAGATGATATGAGTTTTCATTTTACTTGATACCGTGCATTGCATATTTAATTTTCGCATTTTATGTGTTGATCGTATGTTTCTACTGAAATTCCTTGGAATCTCACCCCTTTTTCTAATCCAAATGCATTAGCAAGTGCCAATGGATTGAAAGCCAAGGATTCAGAGAAGGGAAACTGACGGGCACGTTTCCTAAGATGAATACAGTGGTTGTATATAGTCTGTATGTGCAATAGTTTTGGAACATTCTGTACATATTTGTATTATTATTGATTTTTGCTCTGTTAATGACTGTCTGTAAACAAATACTTATTATCAGTATAACTGTACTTTTCTGTTTGCCTATGAAACTTGTTCATTATTGCCCTACACATATCAAAATGGAAACGAGTGTTGACAATAAATAAATAAATATATATATATATAGACATATATTAGTAGATGGAAAAGAATTGGAATGAAAGTGAGTGTACTTGATTTTTGAGAGTGAAGTTCGATAATGAAAGTTTAAGACATGCGGGCTGTACTTTACCGGCGCGGAACCTCTCTATTGCCTCTCCATTTAGATTAAACGGCGTCATTTTATTATCAAGTGGAATCTCAACCTTTGATTTTAAAAACATAATCTTGGCTGTTGCTTGACTAACCTGAGAGAAAAGCCAGTCCTCAGCATGCGACTCTTCCTGCTGCATCTTTCAAACCAGTTGCCATCTTTTGCAAAAATATTGTAAACAAAAGTTACAAATCAAAGGGCAAGAAGGATCATCCAATCAAAACTAAATCCTTTGAATACTTGCAATGAAGTACTACCTAGGTAGTAGAGAAAATACCATATAAATTATTTTCGCTTGTGAGCGAGATCTTGATTGTGGGTGTGTAATAAAAAAAGAATTGATTGTGGCCAGATAGAGATATTAGTGAACTTCTCAAAATCGAGGGTGAGAAAAGAGCAAAAGGATTAGGAGAGAAGAGGAGCAGAGAGAGAGAGAGTGTGTGTGTGTGTGGGGGGTTCAGTTTCATGAAGAATAAGGGGGAGAGAATAAGTATGATGATCCTTGGATCCTTCTAAATATGCCCTTCTCAGTGTAAGCAATGAACTATCCAATCTTATTGCTTCTCAATCTCGAGTTTGCAACTACGTCTCCTTCCTTCAAGACTGTCGGGGACAGAGGCCAGTCATGGTTGAAAACATGCATGCGAGAAGTAGAGTCGAGTGGCGATGAGCTGTGTCTTTTCTCCAACGGCCAAGATTATGCTCTAAAACCTATGGTTGAGATTTTGTTTTATTTCAAAATGGCACCGTTTAGTCTAAATGGAGAGCCAATGGAGAGGTTCCATACTGGTACTTTACCATATGAATGAATGCTCAAAATAAGCCATTATTACAAGAAACACTACTATAGAATATACATATTACTATCCTAAAAGACGTTCATTTTTTAAAAGTATAGTCATGAGAAATTGGACGTTAAAAAAAAAGCCAGTGGCATTTTTGTAATTATGTGTGAGAATTGGATAACTTTAGGGGTTCCAAATATTAATTGGGATGTCCAAAATATATTTTAGGCATCTTAAACATAAATTCAGATGTCTAAGGTCTTCTATTTCACTCTAAAATAATTGAATCTCACACCAAAATGCTAGCAAGAGTAAACTTTAGGCGTCTCCATTCAACACAGAGTTATGATGACTTTAGGCATCCCCTGTCAAATTAGGGACACCTAAAGCTCTTTTAAGGTGTCCCTAGTCAAAATGGGGACACCAAAGATCACTTAAGGCATCCCTAAAGCCACTGGGGATGCCAAAAGTAAGGCTATATGCACTGGTCAAACCAATGCATGTGGTCTAATAATTCCCATTTATAAAATTTATTCAGTCATGAAAAAGTTTTAAAGTAAGATAGCTAGTATTGAATTGAATTATATGATTAAAAACACAATCAATCATTGTAATTTAAAAACATGCAGAATTTATTAAAAAGGTTTTATTTCGTTTTTTTATACACTAGAAGTAAAAGTAAAAATGTAAATACAAAAAATTAGGAAATAACACAACAAGCTAAAATCTCCATCAATAACTTTGGATTAATAATTTGTAGTTCAATGGCTTCGTCCAGAGCATTTTTGCAAAAGGATCCACCATGACATTGGCCTCTCTACAATCTTGAAGTGCCATACAAAACTATTCATAAATAGGTCATCATATGGATAGGAAAGAAAAACATAACAAACTGTTGTTTTATTAGAAAGGTTGGCAATATATATATATTAGAAAAACTTTAGGAGTCCCCAGTACAAAGTTTGTTTATGCATCTTCAGCAAGCCTAAAGGTGGTTCACATGCATTGGTTGACATGACTAGTGCATGTGCCTTTATTAGACCTTTAGGCGTCCCCAGCTCTAAAGGTTGTTTAGGCGTCCCCAATTTTAACTGGGGACACATAAACAGAGCATTAGACGTCCCCAATTGGACTAGGGACGCCTAACGGTCTCTCTCCCCTCACCAACTCCCATCAATTCTCCATCGTCATTCTCCCTCTCCTTTCTCCGTCTTCTTTTTCTTCTTTCTCTAAAAAGTTTATACATTATCTCTTCTTACTCCTCCATCTTACCCTCTCTTTCTTCCATCACATGCCTACTCGTCGCCAACGCTACTGTTGGGCTTGCACCATCATTTTTCTCTCATTCTCGCCACTGTCGTCCTCCCTCTCACCATCGTGGGTTGTCTCCCTCTAAACCGCTGGCTACAGGTTAGCTTCCAACCACGCCTTCATCATCTTCATTCTCTATCTCTCACACCAATAATACTCATGTATGTGTGTGCATTATAATAATTAATTTTATAAAATTAATTGGATTCTCTATGTCTCATACCAACCATACTAGTGTGTGTGCGCATCGTAATAATTAATTTTACGAAATTAATTGATGTATATAATTGGTACTTTAAATATGTTGTTACTGATGCCTTAGAATTCATAAAAAATAAAATATACCTATCTTCTCATATTTATAACTTTACAGGGGAAAAAATTATTTCTTTGTTATCTGTTCAAATTTGTAACTTGTTAAAGAGTAGTCTACACTTAATCTTGACAAATATATTCCATGATCCTAACAATTAGAGTTGTAAGAATCTCTTTGGCCAGAAAATTATATTCAAAAGTCAATTGTTCAATTATTGGAACTACAAAATTTTACTAGTTAAATTTCAATCAATCCATCTTAAAATAAAATAGTACTCTGCTTGTTTAACAAGTTGTAAACTAGAAAAAGTAAATTGGATGCTTTAGTTCAAGAGTTTCAATATTTGCTCTCTGAATTTGCCATTGCTTTAGCACCGAAGCTTCACTCTAAATACCCAGTGGTCCTTGTTTGTGTGTTGATCTTGATTGCTCTATGCCTCTCCCAATTCAGAGACTCCAAAGCCACCTTTTACACTACCCCTGATGGCAAAGAAATAATGTTTTTTCCTTGCAAAGTTATAAATACAAGAAGATAAGTGATGATATGGTTATATGTGAATAATTATAAGCTTGTATATATGTGAGCCTACTCAATATTTGAAGTAAAAGTTAAATTGTAACATAAATGTTCTATCATGTCTATAGGCTATAGCAATTTTTTAGAAGACATAAACATAATTAGAAATTGAAATTGTTATTTGTTTAATTATTATTGTTTCATTGTTTCTTTTTAGTTTCAAATGAAAAGCATGTATTTAATTTGACTTCAAAGTTTCATTCCTTTAATGAAATTGTTGGATTTGAAGTGCTGATATTGTCTTGATATGAATTGCCTTAATTAGTTTAGTTTCGTTTAAATTACACTGAAATGGTTTCTTATTTTGATTTCAGGATGTCTCACTTTTTAGGGAAAATGCTGCCAAAATTTTGTAAAAGAAAATAGTAAAAGGCAATTCCATTGTTGACGATTGTTCTAAACTTGAGTGTTATTGGAAATGACTTAGGTGGTAATAAAATGGATCATAGTTAGATGAATGCTTTAAGAATTAGTGAAGAATATGAGAATGGAGTTGAAAAGTTTATTGAATTTGGTAGAAGGAACGCTCCAACAAAAAATGGGATGTATTTTTGTCCTTGTATCAATTGTTTAAATGAGAGTCGATGAGATCTTGATGTCATAAGGAATCACCTACTTTGTGATGAAATAAATCTTCGATACATAAGGTAGATATGGCACGGTGAGGAAGTAACTATTGTTCGTCGCACAAGAAGGAAGCTGTGGATGTCATAGATTGAGATAGAATGGAGAAAATAATTCACGATATTGAAATAGAATTCTTTGCGCAATTGCATGAATATAATAGCTTGCAGAGTGATGCAGAGACACCGTTATACCCTAGGAGTAAGTACACACGGTTGACAAGAACATTGTATTTGGTTAACTTAAAGGCAACTTGTAGGTGGACCGATAGTAGTTTCACATTATTGCTTGAATTGTTGTGTGATATGTTTCCAGACAATAATGTGCTTCCAAATCATATGTACAAGGCCAAAAAAATCATATCTATGATAGGTATGGAGTATAAAAAGATACACGCTTGCCCTAAGAATTGCATATTATATAGAGAGGATTTGAAGGTTTAAGTGAGTGCCCTAAGTATAAAACTGCACAATACAAAGTGAAGAAAGATGGTGGTTGTGGCGATGGGACAACTAGAAGGCAACGTTTAAAAGTTTTGTGGTATCTTTCAATAATACCACATTTTAAGCTTTTGTTTGGGACTACAACAAAAGCAAAGAAGTTGAGATGGCATTCTGATGAGAGAATATCCGATAGAAAATATCTTCAGCACCAGGATGACTCTCCACATGGAAGAAAATAGATGAAATGTTACTTAAATTTGGCAGCAAGTCGAGAAACTTTTGGCTTGGACTTTGTATAGATGGCATTAATCCATATGGAACTCTTAATAGCACACATAGTGCATGGCCGATTCTCCTTGTAATATACAACTTGCCTCCCTGGCTATGTATGAAACACAAATATGTGATGCTTTCTATGATGATTTCTGGACCAAAACAACTAGGGAACAATATCGATGTCTACTTGGCACCTTTGATTAAGGACTTGAAGAAGTTGTGGGAAGAAGGTGTAGATGTGTTTGATGCATATAAGAAGGAGTTCTTCAAGCTACATGCAACGATTTTCACCATGATAAATGACTTCTTTGCATACGAAAACTTATTAGGGTACAGTGTGAAAGGGCATAAAGCATGTCCGATCTGTGAAGCAGAAACACACTTCCAACATTTAAGCATGGAAGAAAAACAATATACCTTGGTCATAGGAGGTTCCTTCATCGATTCCACCCGTATCGTAGGATACGAAAGCATTTTAACGGCTTACCGGACCATGGAATGGCTAGACAGACATTAATCGGAGAGGAAGTTTACAGTCGACTGAAATGTATCAATGTCACCTTCGATAAGAATCAGAGGATTGTCGGTGAGAAGAACATATAGAAGAAGAGATCAATTTTCTTTGATCTTCCATATTGGCGTAGTCTTGACGTGAGACACAATATTGATGTGATGCATATAGAGAAAAACATTTGTGATAGTCTTGTCAGTATGCTTTTGCACATACCAATGAAGACTAATGATGGAATTAGTGTGAGACTAGACCTTGTTCATATGGGAATAAGGGAACAGTTACATCTACAACTAAGAGATGATAGTAGGAGGGCATACATGGAGCCAGCAGCGCATACACTATCAAAAGAGGAGAAAAGAAGTTTATGTGGGTGTTTACATGAAATTAAGGTGCCACAAGGGTATTCTTCTAATGTTAGAAGGTGTGTGTCAATAGACGATTTGAAGTTATTGGGAATGAAGTCCCATGATTATCATATGTTGATGCAACAACGATTACCGTAGCTATTAGAGACATTATAAAAGATGAAGTGTGAACCACTGTAACAAGATTTTGTGTTTTCTTTAATGCTATTTGTAACAAAGTCATTGACACTAAAAGGTTGAATGAACTGGAAAATAAGGGTTATATTATTTTGTCCCAACTAGATATGCATTTTCCTCCTTCATTTTTTGATATAGTGGTGCATTTGATAATTCATTTGGTAAAGGAGGTAAGGCTCTGTAGTCCAGTTTATTTGAGGTGGATGTACCCTTTCGAGCGATACATGAAGATCTTAAAAGGGTATTCTAAAAATCCTTATTGACCAGAAGCCTCAATAGTTGAAAGATATGTAGTTGATGAGGTTATGGACTTTTGCAAAGACTATCTATCTGGGAAGAAGGAGCAATCTCGGCATGAAGAGGGGAGAAGTGTGACCCCCTTATCTTATTTTGATTTCCAGTGGAATATTAATAGGTAGTTCAGTACACAACACAGGAATAGCATAAATAAATTGAAATATATGCATGATTACAGAAATTCCTCTCAGGGATTGTATATAACAATTACAAATTATGTAGCCGCATAAGGCTATTCGGATGTCAAAACCTGTTTGAGTAAAATGAAGACACCTTCCCATTTTTGTTCCACCACTGCATTTCCCTCATAAGGTTCTCTTCTTTGTTCTCAGCATACCTTCTGTCTTCACTTGTATAAATTATTGGTAGGGGAGGGTGAGATTCAAGAGAATCTCAATAGGAAAATAGTACCAATATACACACAAGATAAGTGCTAAATGCATGACATGCTTGCATTACATAATTCATCTTTGCATAATGACATATCTGCGTGCTCAATGTTTCAAATAACATACTGATAGCCATAACATAAATAGAAACAGAGCTTCAATCATTCACATATGTTTCTCATGATCAAGAAAAGCAATAACATACATCAATACACCAGCACAAATATCAAATACATGCAGGAGAGGTAAGTTCTCTACCTAAACCCTTTTTCACCTCGAATTACGTGCCTCATAAAGCGTGTCGCAGCTCAGCTCTCCACTCAGTTTTACAATTCCAAATGTAGCATTTAGACACTTCCATAGTATTTCTAGTGATAATATGGGTCTATTATGAAAATTTACCAAAATGCCCTTGAGGACATACCCAGCCCCGATATACTTGGTCTGACCATACTTTTCTCGAAATTTTGACTAGAGCTATTCTAATATATTTTCGCCCAATGAAACCATTTTCGGACTTGGAATTACTAAATTCACTGCCAAAAGACCAAAATGCCCTTGGCAGCCCCGCTTTAAGGGTTTCAGGGACGTTTTCGTAATTATGCTTTTTGGAGCTTTTCTGAAAAAGTGATCAACTGTAACCCAACCTAATTTTCCCTCCTGAACTCAATGGAATCATCAAATCATTGAAAATCCAACTCTAATTCCCCTAACTAGATCTGGCCAAATTATCACATTCCCCAAGAAAAATTGAAGTTTTTTTATTCTGACTTCGCAGACGTGTTCCTTTCTACTCCTAACCACTTTATTAACCATTTAATTAGATTACAACTACCATTTAGTACCAATTTTGGCAGCATAACACTTCCAAAAACCCATTTTTCATTTTCACAAACAAAGACAATCCGGCAAAATTTCACTGATTAAATTGTCCGCAGCAGCCAGAACAATCAATATTCGAAGGTTTGGAAGTTACCTTTCGCTTCCTTTGGCTTATCCTTCTTATGGCTGAAACTCCTCCCCTTTTAAACCCTAGGTTTTGCTTCAAAACAACCTTGAGTCATGTAGAGGAATAGCTTAGAGGAAGGATTATACGAATTAAAACTCAAATCACCGAAGAAATCGGCTTACCTTATGAGTTCTTCTTCCTTCTCTCTCTAGAAATCTTAAACTCTCTCTCCCTCTTGCTTGAACATGGCTGCACAGTTTTTGTGAGAAAGATGAAGCAAAAAGGTTTTTTGATAATGTGCTTGCTTATGTCATAAAGTTCTATTTTCCCAAAAACCAAAATATTAACTTTTATGTACATAAACTTTATGTACATATAATGTTGTCACAAGCCCAATTGAATTCAACTAACCCTTCCCTCTTCTTGGTCAGCCATATTTACATCTAGAGGTCCAAGTTAGAGCCAAAATGGGCTGATCACATATTATCTCATAATTACAAAGTTATCATCACAAATTTTTCCAATTTCGTATTTATTGGCAGATTTTCGAAACAAACTTTGAAAAATCATAACTAATTTTATAGACATCATATCAGAGCAATTTAAAAGACTACAGAACCCTTATTGAGTCTAGTTTCAAGAAAAAAAATATAGCCTTTTACTAGTTAGAAGCATATTATTCCCAGATATTTAATCTTTGGAAGCTGTTCCGAGAATAGACAGTTTTCCTGGGCTAATTCAAAATTTATAACTCTTGTATATAGCTCTAATTGATTCATATAACCTATTAAATTAAAGCTTGAGATGTCTAATTTTACCCTGTAAAATTTCCTAATTTTTTCTCATCACTTGTTTATTCAAAATCACATGACAATATCGCTGCCTCGCTGGAAATTTCACAGGCAGCATACTCACATTCTCCAAAATTCACCATTTTATTTTCTTTAATACCCCAAAGATATAAGAAATATTAGGAAATAGATATGGGACACCTGCTAAATCGGGGCTCTACAGTCCACTTAATTTAGGCTTATTCTCAAGCCTTCGATCCAAAATTCAGGGTATTACAAGAAGCAAGGGAACACGATGACGAAAGTGAAGAATATGCCTCATGAAGAAATAGTGCAAGCACACTTGTATATTCTGAATAACATGGAAGAAGTTCAACTGTACATAGATGAACACAGAAAGAGTTTAAAGCATATAAATCCAAGGAAGAATGACATGCAAATTGCTATTGAGTAAAACAAGACATTCATAGAGTGGATTGAGGAAAAGGTATCACATGAGACTGATGCGTCTGAGACAATCGAGTGGCTAGTGTGGGGGCCTTTGTTTCAGATCATTAACTGGATCGGTTATGATATAAGCAGGTATTCTTTCTACACAAAAGACTAAAATGACAAAAGTACCATGCAAAATAGTGAGGTGATGGTAGAAGCTAAAGCCATACACTTTTCCAGTTCAAAAGACAAAAACCCCATATTAGCATCCATGGCCTACTATGGAGTTATAGAAGAAATATGGGAGATTACTTACAACAAGTTTAAAGTTGAATATTTAAATGTAAGTGGGCTAGCAATAATGCTATGGTAATAGATCAACAATTTGGATTTGTCTCAGTTGATCTTCAAAGAGTAGGTTATAGGGATGAGCCCTTCATTCTAGCAAGCTAGGCAAAACAAATGTTTTATATCACAAATCATGCAAATAAAAAATTTCCATTGTACTTTAAAGTAAAAAACATAAGTATGGTGATTCGACCTTCAACCTTAACGACACACCACCTTTTACAATAAATCCACCTAGAACAAGTAAAGTAGAATTGGTAGATGATGATGATGATGAATATGCTGTAAGAAATGATCATGGTGAAGAAATATGGGAAATAATATAGAGTAAGAGCTTAACTTAAAAAATAGTACTGTGTGCTGTTTGTTTTAAAGCTGGTTAGTTTATTCATTTAATTGCAATTTATTTACCTATCTAATAATGATTTTTGCGCTTACAAGAATATGGACAATTCTAGTGACTGATAAAGTGATAGGAATAATGAAATAGATAGACGTGAACCCGTTGCGAGAAGGGTTCGAGGTAGCACAAAAATGGGATCATTGGTTGCACATCATCAACATCAATAGGAGAGGCTACATGTGGACTTTGATGCCAATATGAATCCAATTGGTCCTGAAGAAGACCATTTCATTAGCTATTAGGCTATTTGGATTGAACCAAAGTTCACATTATCTATAATAATTGGAAGTTGGTTCCCCCAAAAATGAAAGACATGATTTGACAACAACTTTTTGTATATAAGTTTCAGTACATCTGTATTTATAGCTTTATTCCTATTGCTTCAAATATAATTATCTTATGTTTTACCTTGCAGCAAACCTACAATGTCCCTGACACCGCGGTGATGTATAAGCACTAGATGAAGGAGGTTTGTCTACAATGGAAAGATTTCAAGAACAAGTTACAGCAAAGTACATTCGAGGGGAAATGAGGGGTCAGGATCCATGTAAACATTATTCATATTATTCCCTAGAGGATTGGAGGTTGTTTATGGCATCACGGGAAGATTCTAACCTTTTGGTAAAATTTCTTTCATCATAGTGCAAACCTTTTTATTTGAATATACTTGACATCATTGATTCAATTTTCATTGTTTTCCTTCATAGGAACTAAGTGCAGCAAATGCACAGAGGCAAGCAGCAAATAAGTATCAGCATTGTATGTTTCGTGGTGGTTATCGGAAGCTTGAGCGGAGGATGATGGAAGAAAAGTTGGAGAAAATGAAGGAAGTAGCCAAATCAGATCCTAGCGTTATTGTCCAGGCCCCTGCTCCTCCTCCACATCACAAAAAATGGAAAGCAGGGAGGACTAAGTATGGGTAGTACATAAATCTGACTGTTGATCCTTTGGACTTAAAACCAAATGTAGATTAATAACACTTAGTACACGAAGATGTTGATGGTCTTATGAATTTAAAACCAACAACTTTTGGGGTATACTAAAGGCATTAAGAGTCAGATTATTACCCCACATTTCTCATTGTTAATGCATTTTTGCATGTTAAAATTGCAATATGCATGCCCTGGTATTTAAAGAATGCTTTAAAGATTTTGCATTATCTCATAGGAGCAGTCTCACTCCTCATTTGTATAAGCTATTTCATGAAATGTACCTGCGATGAGCACACCAATTATAGAGGCTAGGTTGCTATCGCTGTTAATTATTTTAATGTTAGCGGAACTAACAAACGACATGTTTCTTACCCATTGAACCTCCTTTATGTGATCATCAATAATAGAGGTTAGGTTGCCATCACTATTAATTTCGAATTGACTTTAGTCTTATTCCCCTTGACTAATTTAATTCTTCCAAGGGTTTTGTTAACAAATCCACACCCTAACTTTTTGACCTCACAAAATCGATTGAGATAACTCCATAATTATTAAGCATGATCATTTCCAATATATCTCAAATGATTTTCACTTGCTCTATTGTTCTTTCTACAATGGCTATTGCTATTTAGAAATCAGTCAAATCACAACTCATTGACACTAAGTGTTGGTTTTCCACCAAAATATTTACTAAGAGGTTTTCAACAACTTAGCCTCCAATTTCAATCAATTCTAGAGCAAAAAACTCTAACTCGCATAATAATTTATTTTGGCTACCGGTGAATTTTCTCACATAAAATTGAAATTTAGTTAACATCCATATATCTCAATATAATGAGAATCTATTGTACATGATACCAACATTTATGGTAACCATATAATTAATAATATATGTTCAATCTTCATATAGCATAAGCTATATCATAGGGATTAACATCTTTTAATGCGCAACAAATTCTCAACAATTTGTGCATACCACAAAGTTACTTAAAAAACTATGTTAGGATCATAAGAAATATTCAAAACGGTTCTCAAAAACCAAACCTCAAATATATTTCTCGTTATAATATATAATCATTATTTCCTTATAATTTTAAGCCCCAAAATCATATTCGCTTCATCCATGCTTTCATATTAAATTTTGAAGCAACAACATTATAATATATAATATTCAATATTCACAACAGTCATGCATATTTATACAACTATAAATATATACTCGTAAATTATGAAAATTAAAGCATATTTATCTCTATACTAGATAAATGATTAAATTTTCATGTTAACATCCTAAACTTGTTTCAAGCCACAAACAATTCCATATTCCATAATTCATAAAATTTGCTCTCTATAGCAAAGGGTTAAAGTGCAAATTCTTTCTGAAAGTTTTCGCTGAGAATTGATATTGCCCCGGAAGTTTTTTTAGATTCAACGTCATCCTAAAAGTTTCAAAATGTAGCAAATTTGCCCAATATCATTAAAAAACTAACATTGACTATTAAAAAAATTGACGTTGACCGTTAACTTTTTAACAATAAAGGGTAACCTTACTCTATTTTAACACTTTTGTAGCAATATTGAACCTAAAAAAAACTTCTAGGGCAACATTACTCCTCAGCAAAAACTTCCGGAACAACTTTAATACTTTATGCCTTTATCCCTATAGCAAAAAACAAAGCCTCTACTAAATTTTAAATTACAACTGGGCTTTTATCAAATAAAGCTAGCAACAATTTTGAAGTTTAAAATGAAGCATATTTTATAAGTTACCCACATGTTATATACCCCACAATTTCAAATATCTCTATTATATTTAGCAACTTTTTAACAACAATTCTAATTAAATTAGAACCCCACACTATTATCTCCTTCCATTCTAATCAAATTATAATTTCTTCGCTTAATGTTATAGTTTCACATGAAAAATGATTAATGTTACCTCACATCCCAATTAAGGAGATTATATTTGAACATCATGAAAGTAAAAAAAAAACAGTCAATAGGAATTATATTGTCATCCTCAATGATCAATCGTACTAAGCCGCCAAAACTTTGCAATCAGGTCCGACACTCCGACTTAATCATTTAGTTTTCACCATTTTAGTGGTCATCAAGCCCTCAATGACTGAATTTTAAAAAAAAAAAAACAATCACGCCACTATACACGTATATAACTGCTGAGGTGATTGATGCACTCTCCAAAAATTACCATTGATTGAATTATGACAAGGAGGTTACCAAAATATGAATTATTACTCAAATTTCGTTAATAAAAACAATAAAACCCCCAAAATTAAATTCACCAACGGTAGGGAATAGTTTTGAAACATATACCAGTACTCAACAAAACTGACACATTCAATTTTATTACTCTCATTGGTCCACAATATAGGGCACTTAAAGAAAAATAGTTTGGTCTACAATATACCACTCTGATCTTATTTATAAGTCATCTTTGACCAAAAATTTTGATCCTATTTATAAGTACATTTTCAGGATAGTAAATGCATTTTGCACTTTTTTACCCCTATTAATTGCAATAAACAAAAGGAATTTATTCATATAGATTTTTGGAATCAATCATAGATAAGGGCGAAACTAGAAATTTAGCCCATATTTAATGAGTTAACTAATTCTCCTTGGTATGTGAGAATTAGTTAAAAGGGACTTATAAATAAGACCAGAGTGGTAAGTCACTTGTAGGATAATTAATGCTTATTTTTTAGTTTTGTCCCTATAATTAATGCTCATTTCCAATTTGCCCACTTAATAAATTTTCAAACACATTTTCCAACAAGGGTAAAAGTGGGAAAAAATTTTCAATTTAAGACATATTTATTGAGTTAACTGTTATTTCTTGTTTCCCGTGAATTAGTTGAAGTGTCCTATATCATGGACTGGAGGAGGGAGTACCTTTTACAAGTCAAAGATGGACGTTAATTAATAGCACATTAACTGCACATAGCTGATTGAATTATTATCAATTCATGTGCCAAATTATAAGTATTTATTTCTTTGATGGATATTAATAAATGGGAAAATTGTCATAAAATACCTCATTAACCTAATATTTGCTGAATGGGATCTGTCCTGAACTGGCATTATCTTCTTAATATTAAAAGACTCAAATACCCTTAGTGGATTACTGAAAAAAGAAGGGAAAGAAGGTCTCAACTATTTTTGATTCAAAAGACGAGCGAAGTTGAAGAGGGAAGGGCGGACTCAATGGAGATAATCGAACGAGGTCAAGAGCAGCGAACGAGGGTGTGGGAGTTGGCGGTCGGGGCGGATTGTGGGGATTTGCAGGGGTGGTAGAGTGTGGGTCTTGGCGGCGGCGATGCACGATTGGTCTTTGTAGTGGCGGCGAGGCAAGGTGTCTGGGTTTTTGCGGTGGCGGGGTGTGTGGGTCTTTGCGGCGTCGAGAAGGTGTTGGGTACGATGGTGACGGCGGCGGCCTCTCCATGTAGTAGCAATGACAGAGGTGGTGAAGAACACCCAACATCTGAGGTTTGTGTTCTTGTTTTTCTCTTTCTTCATTTTATCATCACCATTATTAATCCACTTATATCTCTTTATTTAGTTTTGCATCATTGTGGGCATAAAACTATTGCTAGATAGCTCATTTTGTCCTTGGTGAATGTGAATTCTCCTATTGCCGCACCTGTGTAATCCTTAAACTTAATTGCAAGTTTTGTTAAGAAAATTCTTTTCTTAAAGTGCTTGGTATAAATTTGAGTTGCTGTGATAAATTACTTACTCAGGGATGTTGCTGTGTAATTCTGCTATATCCATTCACTTTAGAGTTGCTGCTTTAGTTATTTCTCTTCCTTTTTGGTGTATGAGGGTAGGGGATGTGAATGGCATAGTTGGGCGATTCAATCTTCTTAAGCTCTGAAGAGGCAGCATATGTTTCTTTTCTATTATGACAACATATGTTGTTTTTCTGCTATAGAAGTTCTCTTTGTATAATGAAACGAATCATGATGCCTTTTCTTTGCAAGAAGAACATGTCTAAAATTGTTGACAAAAATCTCCATTAATTGAGTTAGTATGGTTGCAATTTTAAGTTTTAAGTCCATGGATTGCTTGTTCATTCAGTTTCATAATCTTTTTTATTGGAAGAGGAATTTGAAGGATTTAGTTGATGAAAAATAGTCTTTATTCTCTTCCTTGATGATTGTGTTGATGGCCTTATAATATTTTTTGCAACAATCTTGGCAATTCAAACCTTTCTAGACATTTGGTACCTGAACTTGGGAGCCTAGAACATACCCTGATCAGTAATGTGATATTGTAATTCTATTTAAATTACTAAAGAACACAAGAATTCATAACTAATATAAGACTCTATAGAACAATATAAAGGGCCACAACTTGGCTCTATTCAAAAGTATTCATTGATACCTACGCTTTTGTCGACTATTATACTTTGTTTTTTGTTTTGCTTTTTGTTGTTGAAAAATCACTTGTTCTCCATAGTGGTATTACTTTCATTGCTCTCAAGAAACCAATATTTTCTTTGCAGGCAGCTGAATGACAATCAGTTAACTAGTCTAATCCCTAGGCAACTTGCTGATGTTAAAAGCCTTAAAGTATTGTAAGTCATTGTTTTCTTTATGATGCAATTCTATGGTGGTATTCTGAAGTGCACCCATACAAACAGTCTAATAAAACACTATTGAATTCCTAGATTTTAAGTATAAAAACAAATGTGATTATACTTGTTCAAATGCTTAGGTACAGTATTTGTTAAATCCAAATGTGATTATCCATTTTGTTTATATGTAATCTTGCACTTCTGTCTTGGTGGACTAAAATTGATTGGGAGTCAAAATCTTGGAATTTTCCTACTGCACTAGAACAAAGTACTCTAATTATTGAATTCCTAGATTTGAAGTATAAAAACAAATTAAAGCTCTGATATGAGACTTTGGAAGTGCATTGTAATAAATCTTGGTTATTCACTCATTCACTTGATTTCAGAATTAGTAGTTTTCTAAATTTTGCTAGAACTTCAGGAAGTTCACCTTAGTACACTGATACGCCTACTAATGTGAGTATATTGGTACATTACTTGTTACAATGGCACTTTATTTGATTGGGAACATGTTTTTACAGGAATACATGGATCAAAAGTGAGTTGATATGGTCTGGTTGTTAGTAGCTCATGAGAAGAATAAACATCGGGATATGGTCATGTGTAGCATTGAAGGTTGGAAAGATACGAAGAAAAGGAGAAACTAGTCGACGTTACATTTATTCTGTTCATATTGAAGTTCGGCATCATCTTTTTTTTCAATGTAAATGAAACTCAATTATTTATTTACAACTTTGGTATACAAGTACTTGTTTTATATATCACGCGTAGTTTGCAAACACTCTTCCCTACATGCAACACTTCTTTCCTATGTGTAAAAACTCTTCCCCATGTGCAATATGTGTTCCATGTAATCAACTTTCATCCCTGTGTGGAAGATGTATTCCATTTGTGCGAACGATTTGCCCCCTTTGTGTAAAACGTCTTCCATGGTTACAAAATGTCTTCTACTTGGGTTTGTTAGTATTCGCAAGTGTCATATACCCAAGCGCGAAAACTCTTCCCCTACATGCAAAAACTCTTCCCTGTGTGCAAGAACTCGTCCCTATGTACAAAAACTCTTCCATGTGTGCAAGATGTGACCCTATGTGCAACGATCTACCACTACGTGCAAAACTTCTTCTATGTGCGAAAGATCTCCCACTTGGGTTCTTTTTTATTCCCAAGTGTCATATACCCAAGTGCGAAAACTCTTCCCCTACGTGCAAGAACTCTTCTCTATGTGCAAGAACTTTTTCCTATGTGCAAAAACTCTTCCATCTTCAAAGATGTGACCCTATGTGCAACGATCTACCGCTACGTGCAAAACTTCTTCTGTGTGTGAAAAATCTCCCACTTAGGTTCATTTTCATTCCCAAGTGTCATATAACCATGTGCGAAAACTCTTCCCATACGTGCAAAAACTCTTCCATGTGTGCAAGATATCTGCCCTATGACCAACAATCTACGATATAACCAAGTGCAAAATTGCTTCTATAGTTGCAAAATGTCTTCTACTTGGGTTCGTTAGTATTCACAAGTGTCATATACCCAAGTGTGAAAACTCTTCCCTTATGTGCAAGCACTCTTCCCTATGTGCAAAAACTCTTCCATGTGTACAAGATGTGACCCTATATGCAACGATCTACCACTACGTACAAAAATTCTTTTGTGTGCGAAAGATCTCCCATTTAGGTTCATTTTTATTCCCAAGTGTCATATAACCATGTGGGAAAACTCTTCCCATACGTGCAAGAACTCTTTCCTATATGCAAGAACTCTTCCCTATGTGTAAAAACTCTTCCATATGTACAAGATATCTTTCCCGTGACCAATGATCTACTAACCAAATGCAAAACTTCTTATATAGTTGCAAAATGTCTTCTACTTGGGTTCATTAGTCTTCGCAAGTGTCATATAACCATGTACGAAAACTCTTCCCGTGTGCAAAAACCCTTCCATGTGTGCAAGATATCTTCCTCATGTGCAACGATCTACCACTACATGAAAAACATCTTCCGTACATGGTTACAAAATGTCTTCCACTTGGGTTCCTTTTCAGTCTTCATAGGTGTCATATAACCATGTACGAACGATCTTCCCCAAGTTCAAGATGTCTTCCCTATGAGCGAAAACTCTTCCAAATGTGCAAAAACTATTCCCTGTGTTTGTAAAAATTCTTCCCTGTGTGTGCAATTATCTTCCACAACGTGCAAAACATGTACTGTTGGTTTAATGTGTCTTCCACTTGGGTTCATTTAGTGTTCACAAGTGCCACTTAACCATGTATGAAAGATCTTCCCCCACGTTCAACACATCTTCCCTTCTATGCAAGAACTCTTCCTAATGTGCAAAAATTACTTCCTGTGTGCAATTATCTACCCCGAAGTGGAAAGCATCTATCTGCTACAAAGTAAATGGAACCTTGATGATTATGGAGAACATCAGAAAACTTAATAAAGTCACTATTTAATTTATTTACTACTTCCTTACTCAGTAAAACAATAATGAAAAAACCTAGCTTTGGAGCGAAAATGAAAATCAGCAGCTCCACAAAATTCTGAACTATGAATAAGGGTCTTGACACGACTCGCCTATCTAGCCTTTACTGATACATCAAGCCTCCGGCAGCATCCACAGTGAACGACGGCCAGAAGGGAAGACGTTTATCTCTGCACAGGCAAGGAGAAGAAGCCTTCACTTTCCACGCCAATCACTTGCTCTATTTATTAATGGGAATTCACTGGTTCTATTTTTGTTTCCTTTTATTTGCGCTATCTTTTTCTCATTAAGGGCATTTGAGTCTTTTACTATTAAGAAGATAATGCCAGTTCAAGACAGGTCTCATTCAATAAAATATTAGGTTGATGAGATATTTTATGGCAATTTTCCCTTAACAAATCAATCAATATCGTCCTTAAATTTAGGAAACCCAAATAATGCTTTGCCTTTAACCTGCACACAGAAACTCAGCCTAGAAAATCTCGTGCATAAGACAACAAAATGCCACAAGTTTTATCCACCAACAATTCTTTTATACATCTTCACATTGTAAAAGGAATTCTGCCAGATTATTAATTCATGAATTCTAAGACACGTACCTTATGGTTTCATCAAGTCCTTGACCATGTCAACAATAATCTCATGATCACCAAAACTTAATTTCCCCAACTTTGAGCTTTTAAAACAATAGGTAATATCTCTTAAGATTGTTGGTGTCAGTACCTTACACCTTATGAATTGTTAGCTACAGCACCAGCAAAAACACAAGAAACGTATAGTTCAAATCACGTCCGAAGACACTATCCTTAGGAGATATTCTGCAACGCCTAGTCAATTAGGAAGCGGTACTTCCCAAGATAAAGTGAACCCTTCTTGGAGAAAGCAAAGAGAAGAGAAAGGAGAGAAGCTCAGGGATAGAGCTTGGTGCCACCTGACCTTGGTGCTCATACCTCAATCCTACTGGCCTTACTCTGTATATTGCCTTTTATAGGCATAAATCATTTGACCTTTGAGCAGCAATAATGGCCATTAAATATGGTTTAATGACAATTAAAATGATAGTTACAAAACAAGTGTTAATGGCAATTTAATATAATAAAAACTTTTAAATGTCCCACTCATCTCCAACGGTTAATTCAAAGACTCCACTTATCAATCATTTTACTAACTTAAGCTCATATTTAATTGTATATTGGGGCGTTACTAATCTTGAGTTATATGAGACTTCTTTATTTGACACATCTACACACAATATTTACTACAAAAGCTTCTTTAGAGATGAATGGCCTCATCTAGATTTGAAGAACTAACACTGATGGCTGTGATGTGGTAGACAAAGAATGAACAACTTTGGACAACTGGCAAAAACTTAATAGAAATTATCAAACATTAAAGGTAATGGCCATTTTGCCCCCACTTTCAAAGTCAGGCACTTTTGCACCTTTGAAAAGCATATAGTGCTAGATGCACTTTTTATAAAATTTCATGGATATTTTTACACCTTAACCTAAAAATAAAAGAACAACGAGTGGTCATATAAAGATGATTTTGAAGATCAATACTCCATTCTTTTGTTTTTTGTTTTTTTGCCAACTATAAGTCACTTTAACCAATTCATTGTGACCAAGAAATGGTAATTAACTTATTAACTTTGTCATAAATTAGAGTTTTTGAATGAGAGAGAAATATAAAAAGTCTCATATATAAATATTAATTACAAAGATAAAATTGATAAAAAATATTAATTACTCTCCAAATAACTTATATAATATCTCATGTTACGAAAATGAAATAAGGTTAAAAAAAAAGTTGTGAAAATGAAACGGGAAAGGGGAAGACGAGGATTCCGTTCAAATTGGGCAGGCTATATCAGTGTTAGGTTAGGGCATCTAATAGGGGAATGAGGTCCTTAATTAAGGGAGGCCCGTGCTTTAATATATGCCACGACAAGATTCACTGGAAGACCTGCCCTCTGTGACATTCATTTATTATCACGGCCATTTGCGCAAAACTGTGGTTGTTCTTTCAAAAAAAAGTAAAATACTCGTTTTACCGTTTTACTCATTAACGCCCCCACTCTCTAGCACGAGAAAGGCTCCCATCCGCTGCCAGGAAGTCCGCTGCCTCAATCTGGGCCGTTGACATAAGATCTCAACGGTTCATATTTTTTTTTATTATAAAAATAATATTATTATAATAAAAATAAAAATATTATTTTTATAATATATTAAATCTGGACCGTTGAGATCTTACTTCAACGGCCCAGATTGAGGCAGCGGATGGGCAGCGGACTTCCTGGCAGCGGATGGGAGCCTTTCTCCTCTAGCACACTTTCAATAAGTTTTAAATTGTCAAAAAAAAATACCTTAAACTTTATTAACTACTCTTTCCGTCTTTAAATACTTGAGTTTTAAAACTGAATCGTGAGATTATAATAAATAGTTAAAAGTAATTAAAGGTAATAATTTTATAAAAATTTTAATTTCTTTCCAAAAATACATCTATAAATAGGTAAGAGAGAGAGAGAGAGTAATAACGAGAATATGATAAAAAAGAATATAAGTAGTATAATAATTAATTGAAGGTAAAAATGTAAAAAAATGTATTTATTATTAAGATAAACTCAAAAGAGATCTTAGAGGCAAACCCTTAAAAAAATGCTCTTATATATAGAGATGGAAGGGGTATATTTTAAAGTTCAACAATTTTTCAACCTTACTCATGTTTAATATGCGTTATAACCCTCTATGCCTAAATTACACCACTTATAGGGAAAAAAGTTTGATTCAAAATATAAGTCATTTGTGGGGTAATTAATAACCTTTTCCTAATTTTAGCCCTATTTAATTTCTATTAAAAAAGAAAAAGAGGTGTAAAAGTCACCTATAAAGTAAAAAAGAAATAAAAATTTAATAAAGGCAAATGTAGAAATTTTTATCAATTTAATGCATTCTTTATTATGTGAAAATGTGGTACAAATGGTTTAAATTTAGGTACAAAGTAATACCCCATAAAAACAAAGTCAATATAATAATAAATTGAGGATAAAATTATACATTCATATAAAAAATTTCTTTTTATATCCTATAAATAATACAAAAAAAATTCACGGTCTACCCTATAAATAAAACTAGAGGGCTATATTAGAAATTTCTCACATTCAAAACTTCTTCAATGATCAATGAGAAAAGTTTAGTGAAAAAATTATAAATCCAGGTAACAATAAAAATAGGTTTTATATTTATAATTAAAATAAAATGTTTTACTAGCTCTTAAATTTAGAACATAAGAAAATATTCTCTCAATCTAAAATGTAAGTCACTTTGAATCATTTCTTCGGAATCAAGAAACTAAAGAAAGAGAGGTCAACTAATTAAATATGTGATAAATTGAAAAGTTTTTCAGTTTTGTCCCTTTTAATTAAGTTTTGAATATAAGGAATCATATTTAAATATTAATTATAGAGGTAAAATTAATAAATAAGTACTTTTTTTTCTACCATCAAATTAATAAATAAGTATTAACTGCTCTTCGAATGAATCATATCATCAGGCTTTCCTCCTAGAGCGTGAGGTCTCGGTTTTGAGGCCATGTGAATGAAACAACAATTTTTTTTTTTTTTGAAATACCGTCCCAATCTAGTCCCACTAAATCTAGTCCAACTAGATAATAGTCGTATAAAAAATTTTTATAAAAGATTATTTATATTTGAGTTAATTCATAATCAAACAAAATAAGCGATTTAGTGTATATCTATGTAGTCCCCACGGAACCATTTTTGAAATTCTAAAGAGCATTAAAGAATCAAAGTAGTTCTAAAAAAATACGTTAAAATTATTATTTATATATTTTAAAAAAAATAAAAAGAATCAAAGTATCAATATTTTATATAAAATCTAATGATTATCCAATACAAAAATAAAATCCTTGATAAGTTTTGAAATTCTAAAGAGCATTATAAAAGCACATTAAATATGTTACACTAAATGCCTCTAGCGCACCCTTCAAGCCCTTCTGTTTATAAATGGCACACTATTCATAATTTCCAAATATTGGATTTTAGCGCATATATAAACTATATATATAGACACGCACCCCGAGTCCCCGACTATATTCTTTATAAAATATATAATAAACATATTAGATAGTGATATTTTGATATACTATTTATATGATTTATTTCACATCAATGTAATTTTTTTTAATGTTAGGTGTTTTCAACGGATCAAATTTATATCCCTTATTTTCTAGAATTAAGGTATAAATTTAATAATGAACTATTGTCTCATGGGCACCCAACAAAACTAATTATTTTCGAGTGTAAAAGTAGTTATAATCAATTTATTTAGTAACAATTATAGCAAAGTCATTAACTCAAGTAAAATTCCAATACTTTTTGCACTATAGGTCCACTAATCTTCTTACTATGTATTATTTTAATATATTTTTAAAAATGTTAAGGTGCAAAATTTAGGAATGAACTATTTTTCTATGAGCACCCAACACAATTATTTTTTTATAAAAGCATTTACAATATAAATATGGGCATTTAATAAGAATATTTATATTAATGCACCTAATTCATGTTTTTAAAAGAGCATTTACAAAACAATTAAAGAGATTTAATAGAATCCAAGGAGTTAAAAAATTTTGGTCATTTACATATTTCTTGTAAAAAAAATTTTATTGTATTCCTTTGGGTAAAAATAAAATTAAGTTTTGTCAGTGAAAAGAGAATAATATCCTTACTTTATTTTTTTTTTCATAAGAGCATTTACAAGATAAATATAGACATTTACAAAACAAATACGTAAATGACTTAAATTTTTTAACTCTCTAAATTATTTTAAATCGATTTATTTGTCTTCTTAATGCCTATATTTTTTTTTTGTAAGTGCTATTATGAAAAAAATAAAGTAAGAGTATTAATGTAAATACTCTTATGTCAATGCTCATATTAATCTTGTGAAAAATATGTAAATGCCCACATATGTAAATAGTCTTATGAAAAATAATTGTGGGGGTGCACATAAGGAAATAATTCATTATTAAATTTGCCCCTTAACCTTTCAAAAAATATATTAAAATAACAGAGAGTGAAAAGACTGGTGGGACTTACAGTACAAAAAATAATGGAAGTTAACTCGGTTAATGGCGTTGCTATAAGTGCTACCAAATAATTGATAATGTCTATTTTAACACCCAGAAATAATTAGTTCTGTTAGGTGACCATAGGAAAATATTTCGTTGCTAAATTTAGATCTTAACCCTATTTTTTAAACGATAATTATTTTAAAAATTAACCTTTATCTTTTCAGATTAATCCAAAGGTATCCGACACTAGTAGAAGCCGACTAATATGGTTAGCATGAATGTATGTCCACAATGAAGGGAAACTCGCTACCTCAAGTAATTATCGCAATTGCATATACAAGGTTAAAACACGATACCACTAATTAGGTAAAAACTAAGGTATTAAAACCCAGACTGAGTATTGAACAAGTCAGGGTACTGGGTTAAGGGTCAGTGGGTCATATTGGAACCAAACCAGAGTTAAACCGAGGCAAAACCGGTAAGAAATTGAAAATTTTAAACTTATTGATATGAAATTCTAAAAAAATTTAAAAAACATAAATAGGAACCGGGAACCGGACTGGTCTACCGGCTAGTTCGTCGGTTTCCTAACCGGACCGGCCAGTCCGAACAAGATTCCACAACCTGGGTAAAAACAATAGACAATCAAACAATCCAAGCACTTCAAAGCCACGTAGTTTTGGGATTAAAGCAAGGGGAATACTTCACTACTATAAAAAAGGTTTTTTGTAGCACACCATTTATAGCACTTAATTGATGAAGGGCTACAGATAAGAAGGCGGAACCTATGGTAGCACTAGATTAAACTAGTGCTACAATAGATTTTATCAATTGTAGCTCTTTTTTAACAAAGCGTTACAATTGGTCATAATTTTTCTTTAAAAAAATTATTAAAACAATTATAGCATTTTTTTAAGAAAAAGCTACATAAGTGTTAGTTAAAATTTATTTAAATATTTAGGTATTGTAGCATAGTTGGTTAAGAGTGACAATAGACTTTTTTTTAAATATATTTTAAACCCTAATATTACCCCCACTTAACTCACCCACTACACCCTCAAAGGCTGTAACTTTTAAATGCTTCTTCGCATGAATAACTGTTCTTTTTCCTTTTTCATCTCTAGGGCAAAAAATCGTTAGTTTTCCTTCAACTCCTACACCAAACTCTCTCTTTGCCATTCAATCTTCTTGTTCTCCGGCTCCCCAAGCTATCTTTTCACCATTTTTCTTCTTCTTCATTTCCTTCTTCTTTTCCCCCTTCGTTCTCAGCCCTATTTACTCTTTTCTCGCATATGGATGTTGCAATGACGGCATTCAAGTTTTTCAGCATCGTTCATAGCAGTGATTTTGTTCCCTAAAGATGAAGTTTGTGAAGCTTTTCTTTGAAGAATTCCCTCCGTCTCTAGTAAGTTTTAGTAGTGAAGTTTCTTTTTCATTTAAATGGTTTTAGTCTCTTCAAGTTAAAAATTTGAAATATATTTTACATTATTCTTCCTCTAGTTAGAAATCAAAAAGCTTTCAAGGTACCCCTTTTTCCATTTGAAATTGTTGCTGACTATTCCCCAATTTGGCCTCTTCAATGTTTATCCTTTTAAAAAACAAAAGCATCTTGAGCAAGAATAGAGTAATTAGAACTGTTGATGCTTTGCAATGTTTTCCTGATTTATTGATTCATTAGAGGGAATTGGATTTCTTGATCAATTGATTTGTTTAAATAGTTTTGTTGTTAAGAGAAAGTTATGTGTGTGACAGAGATATATTATATTATATCTAGTTTTATTTGCTCAAGATTTCTCTAAGGAAGTCCAACATATTTTATTTTGTGGCTGCATTTTTTTATTGTGTTAAAATTGATGGCCCATATGCATCTTTTTTTCCTCTAAAGACATGGTATGATTATTCATGAACCACATCCTGGATGTGAAGCCTGTATGTAGGTAGTGGACGGATAGTGGTAGTCACTATTAGTGTTTTACGCTTTAACCTCAAGTTCTAAGTTGCCTTTTATATAAGGAAAAAGAGTTGATAGCTGCATTTTTAATGTCATTTGTATGATATGAAGAAAAGATTTGTCACCATAAAAAAAAAAAAGATAAGATAATTTTTTCCTCATCTTAATATTTCTTATCTTCAAAATATAGAGCTATACTACTTCTAGTATTTTCTATGTCTGTGTAATTTGGTGAACCTTAAACTTTTTATGATCTAGAAAGGACCTTTTGGGTCAAGTAAAAAAAAAGAGTTCTTTTAAATATTATGTTTAATTTCTTTTGTGTTAGGAAAAATTATTTATTTTCTATTTAAGAGCTATGATATGTTGGTAAATGAGAGTTCTTTTTGTTATGGGCTCTTGAAAATCATTGAGATATGTTATTTAGAATATTTTGTTAAGATTATGATAGATTATCTTATTAGCAAGCTTTTTTTTTAAAAAAAAACATATATAGTACTCTGAAATATTTTTTTATTAGCATTCAGTATTTTAAATTAATTTTTAAAACATTGAAAACCTTAAAATATTTTATACTGACACCCAGTATCTATTGGAAAATGTTTCAGAATGCTGGGTGTTAGCTATTGTATGTCACAAAAAAAATTTTAGGGTACTGAGATATTTTGTTTAATCCCAAAATTACCATGTTTCGAGGCAAAGAATGGGATGGGAGGCAAAAGAATGGGGGCAAAGTAGCATTAACTTTTATTTGAAATGCTTCTCATAGTTACTCCCTCTGATTTTATTTTGTAAGCAATGTTCTTTTTTATTGTGTAAAATGAACTGATAATTAAAGATAATAAGTGTGTCAAAAATATAATATTTTTTTTATATATGTCCCTATTTATAAAAAGAGTATGGGAGAAAGAATAGATAAAAAGTATGAGAGATAATGAGTATAAAATATGAGAGAGAATGAGTATTTAATAAAGGTAAAATAGAAAAAAAATTTATATTTTCAGACAAAAAATAAAAATTATTTTAAAAAAGAATCAACCCTATAAAAAAAAATTACTTATCTTATGGAGTACTCCCTCCGGTCCTAAATATAGGACATAATTTATAGTGTAAATTATACTATAAACTATGTCCTATATTTAAAACCGGAGGTAGAATAACGTAACAGACATTTTTTCGCCAGATATAACTCTACAGTCTGCAGACATACGTACAGAGTACCCGTGAGAGTTTAGAGCGGCGTGGGGCCCAGTCTCCCCATGACCTTCGGATGCCTTTTGCGAGGTACAGTAGTTACTGTGGTACTCATTTGGGCCAATAATTACATTTTGTTTTGGTTAAAAAGGCCAATAATTATATTCGAGTTTCATGATTGTAGTTGGCAGAACGATAATGAATAGGAATAAGTAAAACCGAACCGAAACCGAAGATTGAATCGAATCAATTTCAATATTCTTGGTTTGATTTTTTTGGTGTTCGATGCATGTTCGGTTTTCTTCGATTTTTTGGTTTGGTTCGGTTTTTTCAAAAAAGTTTCAGTTTAAACCGAAAAACCGAAAATATTAAAAGAGTATGCCACCAACGAAAAACCGGATGCAAGACAAAGAATGATATATCATTGGATATTCATCTTTTTGCATTTTTGTTATGCTTTCTTTGGATTAAGTAATGTTGAATATAATTATTCTGCATATCTCAAAAACCTTTCTATTTTTTGTTCCATTATTAGAATATTGGATACTCCAAACTATATTGATCATATATGTAATATGTTGTTTATACTTTGTTTTATATCATCTTTCTTTGGATCTTGATGAGGTTATTCAATTTTATAATTTGTATTAATTTTTGCTGGTTGAAAATTTAGATATTTGAAGTAAAAAATGAAAGCTAAAAAAATTTTGGTTTTTTCTTACAAAACCGAAACTGAACCGAATAATTTTGAATATTTCAGTTCGGTTATTTCAATTGTTCGGTTTCAGAATTTTACTTATTTCGGTAGTTCGGTTTTCACCGAAAAACCGATGCTCACCCCTAATCATGAAATAAGGCCGATGTTTGGAGGGACGTTTGGAGGGACGGTGTTTCAGATTCGTTGTTCGTACATCTTGCAACATAATAATGAAATTTTTTTTTTTTTTGTTGACAAAGAAAAATGTCCTCCAACATGTCACTGAATATGACATTAAAAAATAGGAAAAATTACTCCTAGGTCCTAAGTAAATAATATATTATTAGAAAGGTTCCTATTTATAACTTCTTTGCATGGATTTATAATCTATTGAATGCGTTTTACAATCTTTATGGACCTTTCGATAATATGTTGTTCGTTTGGGAACTAGGAGTGATTTAACCGTTTTGAACTAGCTTTTGAATTAGGAACTGAGATTCAACTGTGAACTAAAGCGGTTTTAAAGGAACCGTACAAGTCTTAACATATATATATATATATATATGAATTAAGGTGTAAATTTATCAACGAAGTTTTATCTGAGAAGTGTCTGGCACAAATATATTTTATAAAGGGTAAAAATATCTATGAACAATTAAAAAGGGGTATTCAGCACAAAAACCGTTAATTTTGACCTAATGGCGTTAAATTATAAGAGAAGAAAATCCCTAACGGTGTTAGGTCAAAATTAACAGTTTTTGTGCTGGATACCCTTTTTTAATTGTTCATTAATATTTTTGCCCCTTCTAAAACATATTTATGCCAGACGCTCCTCGAACAAAACTTCTAGTAAATTCGCCCCTTAACCCTATATATATATATATATATAGAGGTCCCTTTTTGGTTATTTTTCAAAAGGAAAAAGACGCATAAGCACTGATCTATTGCTTCTCTTTTTTCTTGCCCGGGATCTATTGCTCTTGAGAATCACTTAGTCAATATACTGATATAGTTTAATTTTTAGAGAGCTCTTTGGAGCACATAGAAAGCTTTTTGCAATGGTTGTCATTCTATTGCTTTGTTTAAAAGTTTGTTATAATATTTTTAAAATGATTTTACCTAATGTATTACATTCTTGAAGCATAATTGTTACTCTGTAATCGGCATTAGGATGCAATTTTTCTCAGTACATTTACATGATCGTTATATACACAAGTTTATGTGATAATTAATTATATTAAATTTTTTTAATGCTACTTTCTTACTATTCCTCATGTTGTTGTTTTATTAACATCCTTATATATGTTTATAATATTATTTTGTTATCGGTTCTATGCCTGCCTATTCAACCGTTGATCTGGGATGATTCTTGAAGCCAACCTATAGGAGTTAGATTTGGAGGTTAAAGAAGCATGGAACATCACTTGAACAACCTGAATGCTTTAACCCATGATTAATCCATATATTAATGCTGTACAAGTGCGCTTTGTTTTGGGCACTATGGTCCTTATACGTACCCATTGAAGATTTTTGTGACAGTGTTTTTCTTAGTACATATATAGGCATTCATAAAAGTCAATAGTTTATTAAACAAACAAAAAAGTCCTAGAGAGAGTGGGATTTACGAGGTGTGAGTGAGTGTTACAGTTAACTGGTTTACGTGTAGCTCCAACAATAGTTGACTCAATTATTCTATGGACAAACGAAACTAACAGTTTCGGCGATGCTAAGGATCCTACTTCTACTCACCCTACTATATATGTATGTCTATGGACAACGACTATATTACTGCGATAAGGTGTTTGATTAGATAGAGTTACATACTATTTCACATTTAATGAGTATTAATTATTTTTTTATTGAGGGCGATCAAACTCGCAATCTCTCACTTTAAAAAAAATCTTTCATGCTATTAGATCATATAGCCTATTGCTATAATTATTAATTAAGAAAAATTGCTGAAGAATCCTCAATTGCAAAATTTATTGTTAGGAGGTGTCTAAAATTTGTTTAAGAATCCATGTGTAATGTATTTTTAGGGGTGCCACATTTGTTGATTTCTTGTGTACAACATATCCTCAGCTATGGACATTTCACGGTCAAATGGTATTTATCTGTCTTTTTCCTTAATTCTAACTACCTCACCAATTGAAATATTATTAGTATTTATTAACCCCACTTCAGCTCCTTTTCTTGCTCCCCAAGACATTAGTTCGCCTCTTTAAATCTAACCCCCACTTCCTTAAAGATATTTATATTTTAAACAGGACAATTGAAAATCAAGAAGGGCATCATTCAAACGACAATAATCAAACCTAGCAATCCAATCCGATTATATGAGAGAGGATTACATGTAATCCCGATGCAATAGAGTTATTACAGCATTTAGTTGCGCTTATATAATGTAAATACGATTACATTGTGTAATCCTGATTACATCATTTGATGTAATCAGGATTACACTGTTAGGACTGATGAATGAGGATGCAGACATCCTATAATCAAGTGAAAATGATACTATTGCCATTATAATTTTTTAAATTGATCAAAGTGCCTACCCATAAATGCTGTTAAATATTAAATAATTTTAATTATCACCATTAAATATTAAAAATTAATTAATAATATAGAAACTTAAGAAATATTCCCCATTAAAAAATTAAAATATTATACTCCACCCTTAAAAAAATATTAAAATATATCATTAAATAATATTTCCATTATTAAATATTAAAAAAATTAACATAAACCCAACCTATACAATGTATAATATTTTCATCATTAAATATTAAAAAATGACCATGAACCCAATGTGTACATTGCACAGAATTAAAAAAATTATCATGAACTCAATGTGTACATTATTATATGTGTATATAGGGGTAATTTCGTCCCTTGCTATATTATTCCCATATATTCTCATTTTCGATGTAATCCAACTAAATATTTTTATGTATATGCATCATCTTCCCTAATGACGAACCAAACAAATTATATAATCATCATTATATTACATTCCATTACATTGTATTACACTTCATTATATTACCTCTAATTCCGTTAACCAAACGGGTACTAAATGTGGGCACTTCTTCTAGCGGGGATTCAAATTTTGATTCATTATATTATAAGGGACTAGCCCCTTCCACTAGACCTAACTCCTATTGATAACCTATATAAGTTAGCTTGGAAGGTAAAGAAGCATGGTACATCACTTGAGCAATTGATGCTTTCACCCTAATGATCAACCCATGTATTCATATTGCAGAAATGGGCTTTGTTTTGGGCTATTTTCAATTGATTGGGCAATATGGGCCTTGTACCCAATGAAGGTGGGCTAGAGGATGCGTTTTGTTATAGGAATAATCATTTAGGAAGAAAAATCTAAAAACAGAGTCGAAAAATATCTGGCATAACATCTCGCACGCTTTCCTTGTTTCGCTTTCTCGCTGATCAATCATTTGGGCTGGTAAACGTTTCTACACCAGATTCCGTCCTACTATTTCCTTTTATTGTCAGTTTTTTTCGTGTGCAAGCATTTGTGAGTTTGTCTTCATGTCTTCTTCGTGGTTTTGATCATCACGGCAAACTTCTGTATTGCTTCGACAATGATTCCTCCTGACAAATTCTTTGTAATCTGTTGATCGTTGCTTCGTAAAACTGTATATCTCTGCCCCATTAAGTTTCAGTCTTCGGAACTATTGAATTGCAGCATTGAATTTTCCCTCTAGAATCCAGATATTACCAATCTCTTGTTGGTGAGGGAATGTTTTCGTATTTCTTTTGGAATTTGAACTTTTATATCTTGTTCGTCTTTGTTTTTTTCGCCCAAAATCTTCATGGCTCTGCCATGAATAAGATGATTAATTCTTGAAGAAGAACAAAATCGTTCTGTTTTTAGCTTTCTTTCCGATGTAACAGTATGATTGAATGCATTTCTGTTTTCAGCAATTTGACCCTAAAAAAAAAGCTATGTTAAATTGAAGCGATCCTCAAATGACTAGATCATAATATAGTTGATTGAATGTTTTTTCTGTAGAAATTCTGTCCATTTGGTCAAAAGTTGATGTGCTAATCTATTATCCTGTTATAAAGGTGAACGTTTTTATACTGAATGCGTCAGTTACATCATTTCTCAGGTGGTTAAGGCGTTCTTGAATATAGATTTTCTAGATGGATAGCTTGCCAGAACATCTAGTTTGGGAGATATTGACAAGGATAAAGAAAACCAAAGACAGAAACTCTGTTTCACTAACATGCAAAAGCCTTTACCACTTAGATAATGCACAAAGATATTCTCTAAAGGTTGGGTGTGGAATGGACCCTGCCAATGATGCCTTGACTTCCCTATGCAATAGGTTTATCAGCTTGTCAAAAGTAGAGATTACATATTCTGGTTGGATGTCTAAACTGGGAAAACAATTGGATGACCAAGGGCTTCTCATTCTTGCATATCAATGCCCTTCTTTGTCTGATCTCACCTTAAGCTACTGCACATTCATCACCGATGTAGGCCTTCTCTGCTTGGCTTCTTGTTCCAAACTGTCATCTTTGATGTTAAATTTTACACCTAGAATCACTGGCTGCGGTATACTGTCTCTTGTCATGGGTTGCAAGCACCTCTCTAGCCTTCACCTCATCAGATGCCTCAATGTAAGCAGCGTTGAGTGGCTCGAATACCTTGGCAAGCTTGAAACACTTGAGGTTCTCTCGATTAAAAATTGCAGGGCGATTGGCGAGGGTGACTTAATAAAGCTTGGCCCTGGTTGGAAAAAGCTGAAAAGGTTACAATTTGAAGTTGATGCTAATTACCGATATATGAAGGTCTATGATCGGTTATCTGTGGATGGGTGGCAAGAGCAGTGTTTTCCATGTGAAAATATGCTGGATTTAAGCTTGGTAAATTGCATTATCAGCCCTGGGAGAGGTCTTGCTTGTGTGCTGGGGAAGTGCAAGAACTTGGAAAACATTTACTTAGACATGTGTGTTGGGGTAAGGGACTCTGACATTATTTCTCTATCTGAAAGATCAAGTAATTTGAAGTCAATATCATTCAGAGTTCCATCTGATTTTTCCTTACCCTCATTCATGAACAACCGGTTATCATTAACAGATGAGAGTCTGAAAGCCATAGCTCAAAACTGTTCAAAGCTTGAATCAGTTAGAATCTCTTTCTCTGATGGGGAGTTTCCCTCATCTTCTCTGTTTAGTTTAAATGGAATACTTTGTTTGATGCAAAGGTGCCCGGTTCGCGAGCTCGCCCTTGACCACGTATATTCCTTCAATGATGTGGGCATGGAAGCTCTTTGCTCAGCAGAGTATCTTGAATCCTTGACACTTGTGAGATGCCAGGAAATTAGTGATGAAGGGCTGCAGCTTGTGAGCCAGTTTCCGAGATTGAGCAATTTACATTTAAGCAAGTGTTTGGGAATTTCTGTTGATGGGTTGAAGCCACTTGTTGGATCATTCAAACTGGATCGATTAGTTGTGGAAGATTGTCCTCAGCTTTCTGAAAGGGCTGTTCAAGGAGCTGCAAAATCTGTGTCTTTCAGGCAAGACTTATCTTGGATGTACTGAATTTGCAGGTTTCTTATGACCATTTTTTTAATCCAGAATGCTTCTTATTTGCGTCTGTTATTAGTGTATATGATTGGCTTCTCATGTTTATTTTTGATTGTATAATTCATTCAACTGTCATTCATTATATGTGATCTTATCATAATATAATTCTACCATTCCAGCCAAATTTTATACTTCATATATAATCTGCATTTGGCTTTATAAGTTGAAATCATGAATCATCAAACATTTGAAGATGCTACTTTGAGGTTAAACTTAAGATTGATTGGGAAAACCTGAGAGAAATATATGTTGAAATATTGTGTGCTCATTCCTCTTAATTTTCTGTCGTGTAAGTCATTCATTTTCATTTCCTTTCTATTGCGCATTTTCTTGCTCAGAAGTTTTCCATGAACCAACTAGCCCTTGAGCCTTATATATGTGCATAGAGACATAAATTTCGCTTCTACTTTTTTCCCTCCCTTTACCTCTTTTGAATAGGAAACTATACGGTGTTAACCCATAAAGAAATGAAATATGACTCATTAAGAATATTTTGCTCATCCTCTTTTGTGGTAAATCTAACACCACAGAGAATTCATGCATATTCACCTTATGATACAAAAGTTAACTTCCTAAAAACACGATTAAAAGTAATTAACTAGTCGTTCATGAGTGAATTTCTAAACTCATAATGATGTTTATAAGGCGGTGGTTCCTATTGTTTTCCCTTCTAATAAGATTAAGAGCCTTTGCAAAGTTCCAGCAAACCATTACTTTTCCGCAGCTTCTACTCCAAGATACATCTTTTAATCCATTTAAAATATCGTTATTTAAGTTCGACAAACGTGCTCATGAGATGTTCCAATTTCCTCAAGAAACCACTTATCTAACGTGCTCTTTTTTAAAAAAAAGAAAAAAGAAATTTCGCACAACAATCCGCTAGAAGTAGCTTCTGCTCAATAATCCACAAATCCATTAACGTCAAGCCCTCCCAAGGCATTTCTAGTTGTGGGGTTAATTTTATGAGATCGTAATGGATCTTGGCATAGGATATACTTTGGAAAGCCTTAGAAAAGAATTGTGTGTGTTGTATATATTAAAGTCATTTAGGATATGTATGAGGTTGTAACAACCAATGTTAGAACGCTTAGAGGTGAAACAAAAGACTTTCTAATAAGGATTGACTTACATCAAGAATTAACTTTGAGCCCTTATTTATTTAACCGAGCAGTAAACGTTCTAATTAAGCATATCAAAGAGGAGATCTTTGTCTGCATACTTTTTGCTAATGATACAATTTTGTTTGCCGAATCCATGAAGGAGATTAATTATAAACTTAAGATTTGGAGAAGGATAATGGAGTCGAAGGGTTTTCATCATTTGAGTGGGAGCAGAACTGAATACATGTATTGTAATTTTGATAAGAGACAAATTACAAGTGAAGTGGAAGTTAAATTCAAAAGGCAAATCATTCCACAAGTGACAATGTTTAGATATTTGGGATCAGTTATACAATAACATAGTGAAATTGATGGAGATATTAATCATAGAATTCAAACTAAATAGTATAAGTGGAAAAATGTTACTAGAGTTATTTGTGATCGGAAAGTACCTAAAAAGGTAAAAGGGGAGTTTTATCGCACTACCATAAGACTAGCAAAGCTATATAGTAGTGAATGTTGAACTTTAAAGGGACAAAATGAACATAAAGTGAGGGTAGCTGAAATGTATGTGTGGTCATGCAAAAAAAAAAGATAAAATTCATAATGATCATATACGGGAACAAGTTGGAGTGGCACCTATTGATGAGAAAATGATAGAAAATGGTTTGAGGTGATTTGGACGAGAAGATTATTGAGTGCACCGGTGAGGAAAGTTGGTTAAACAGTATGGAGTTCTCTAAAAAGAAGTTGAGGAAGATCGAAGCAATCATTCAATGAGGTTATAGAGCGAGATTTTTTGGTTAATAATCTATCCAGATATAATTTTCAATAGAGCACAATGACATTGTGTAATTCATATAGCCAGCACCGTATAATGAGATAAAACTTTATTGTTGTTGTTATAATGGATTTTGAGTAACTGGTTTTACTCATGTGCTCGGTGTTGTGCTCTTGAAGATAAAGAGTAGGCTGTATTCAAATGTCTCATATTAGTTTGGGATTTGGGCTTCAAGAAAGTTATTCTTGAATGTAATACTAAGATTTTGATTGAAATACTATTCAATATATAGATGCAATACAACATATGTCAAGAGATCATAATTGTCTTGCTAATACTTAAAGCCAAAGATAATGTAATTTATTTTTGCTTATTGGTTATGTGTCTGTCTCATCTTTGAATCTTGGTTGATAAAGAGTGTATGAGATGTATGAGATTTTGTTTTTTGAATGAAGAAGAAAAATCATTAATCAAATATTCAAATAATATGCACAGAGGAGCTGCTAATAGCCCAGTACAATGAATTACATAGGAAACATCATGGTTCAAGTTATAAGCACATTGCTAAGGCTATCGTTAACTGGGATGATGTGGCATGAGAAAGCAAGTGCCTCAGAGTGTATGGGATTTAACTTCCCTAGTTTAATTTTGGTCCGAGATGTTATATTTTATACTAACTCTATGTCTTTCGTGTGTGTGGATAGGAAAAAAAGTGTTTTTAGTGTAAAATTATGGTTTTGTAAAAAAACACCCAAACACTATGAGCCCGTTTGGTTCAACCGCATTGCATGCCTGCAATGGCAATCATGATTGCATTACCTAGAGAAGAGTGTTTGGTTGCTCTTTAGCATGGTAATAGGGATTACCATGGTAATGATGATTACCAAAAAATTGGTAATCCACATTCATACCTCCCCCCTATGAATCCTCATTACCATCCTATTGCATGGTCTAAAAAGTCTAATTTACCCTTTAGTTTTCCTTATCTTTATTTCACTTGCCGTATCACGTTACAACTGCCACCGCCACAACCTCTTCCTCTTCCACCGCCGTCACCTCCACCCGCCGCCACCCCTGGCCCAGCCACCGGCCCACCGCCACCGTGGCCACCTCCCCCTCCGCCGCCGCCCTCACCCCCCGCCACCCATCGCCGCCGCCACCGCCACCACCTCCTCCTCCACGGCCACCGGCCCACCGCCTACCACCACCTCTTCCACCCCCGCTGCCACCACCTCCTCCTCCGTTGCCACCCTCACCCCCGCTGCCGCCACCACCACCACCATCTCCTCCACCCCCCGTCGCCTACCGCCACCTCCTCCGCCGCCACCGGCCCACCACCCATCCCCACCACCTCCTCTACCACCCTCGCTGCTACCACCACCACCACCTCTTCAGCCGCCGTCGGCGGCAGCCCACCACCCATTGCCGCCACCACCACCTCCTCCTCCACCCCCACCGCCCACTGCCACCACCACCACCTCCTCCTCCCCTGCCACCCCCATCATTGCCACCACCACTACCTCCTCCTCCTCCATCCCCTCCATCATCGGCTTGTAACTATTTTTTCTACAAAGATTATATTAAGGGGTAAAATAGACTTTGTGTAATATATTAATTTTAAATAATTGTTAAAATATTAACTCATTGCATGTTGCTTAAAAATCAAACCAAACACTACCCTTGTAATTAATATTACATTGCATTACCATTGCATCGCATTGCACTGCATCGCAGGGTGCAATGGAATCGAACCAAACGGGCCCTATATTTTTTTTCATAAATCCCTTTTCTTGCTAAAACCATGGTTTTGGTCTCCAAACTATGATTTTGGATTTTCTTTTTTTTGCCTTTTTCATGATGTGGGCTCCACCTTCTCTCTTTCATTAGTCCTTTTCATATTTGTGGGCTCCATGCTACTCTCTCTCTCATCTATTTTTTTTTAGAATTTAACGTTCTCTCTCATTTATCTATTTTTTTTTAGAATTTTAAAATTTTAATGCTCTTTCCTATACTTAATATAAGACATATTTAACTAATTTGATTATATTAAAAAAATTAGGTAAGTTAATTAACATTAAATATAGATAAATTTATTTCATTTTTGGTATTAATTACGAAATTTAATGTTAAATAATGAGTTAAGATGCATCATTTTTAATACCATTAAGGGTTTTCTTCTCTTATAATTTAACGTCGTTAGGTCAAATTTAACGGTTTTGTTAAATTTACATCCTTTTTAATTGTTCATTGTTATTTTTGCATCTTCCAAAATTTATTTGTACTAAACGCCCCTCAGGAAAAACTTGGCTGGTAAATTTGGACCTTAACCCTTAAATAATACATAAAATATAATCTTATTCTTTATATATAATTATCACAAAAATTAATGTCCTTTTTAGTAATTTGACCATGAAAAAAGGTATTCTGATCACAATATCCAAACATTCTCATTTTATCAAAATTACTTTTTTCCCATAATCTATTTTGCTCATAATTTATCCTCTAAAAGTTATTCTCTACTTTTTCTTCAGAAACTATTCTCCAAAAGCTAATCCAAACATATTATATATGATCTTATGTTTATTATTTATTTTGATGGCTATTCTTCAAAAACTAATTCAAGTAAGACTTATCTTGGATGTACGGAATTTTCTCATGTTTTTTATTTATTTTGATGGCATAATTCATTCAACTGTCATTCCTTATATGTGATTTTATCATAACACAATTCAGGTATTCCAGCCAATGTTACGCTTCATGTATATAATCCGCATTTGAGCTTTATAAGTTGAAATCATGAATCATCAAACATGTAAACACTACTATAAAAATAGGAATTAGTGGTACACCTTTTATGACACTTCTTTAACTTCTTTCTAAATTTTTAAAAAAATTAAAAAAAAAAGCACCTTAGTTGAGGAAGCGCCATAGTTGCTTGGGGACATTAGGTGGCGCTTCTTTAAAAAAGTACCACCTAAGGTGTTTTTTATAAAAAAAAAAAAAAAAAAAAAGTAGTAGTTGTGGTGCATACTTAAGGAAGTGTCACAACTGCTATGTATTTTGTGTGGCACTTGGTTTAGGAAGCGGCACACAAAATAACTTTTTTAGAAACCTTTTTTTTTTCAAATTATCACTACTATAAAAAAAGATTTTTAGACCGGAACATTTAAACTGGTTATATTAGATAAGGTCTTAAAAATATGACCGGTGACATTTTTGTAATTATGATGAAATATTAAGACCGGTTATATTTATAACCGGTCTTAAAAATACCTTTAAGACAGCTTATATTTAAAACTGATCTTAAAAATAATTTTAAGACCGGTTGTAATAAAAATCGGTATTAAAATATATACAATTAAAAATAAATAAATACATGTAATATATTTTCTAGACCGGTTCTAAATATAACCGGTCTAGAAAATATTATCTGAATTAAAGACAATTAAAAAAATGAAATCGTTATTATTTTTAATACTAGGTGTACATAAAAACCAGTCTTAAATATTAAAAATTTAAGACCGGTTATTATTTAATAACCGGTCTTAAAAATTTTCTATTTTTAAGACCAGTTATCTATTAATAATCGGTCTTAAATATTTATTTTAAGATTGGTTTCTAATTAAAACCAGTCTTAAATATTGATTTTAAGACAGGATGTTAATTATAACCGGTGTCAAAACTAACCTGGATTTCAAAACGCGCCTAATTTTAGCTCTGAAATTTCATTTCAAGACTTAAGCACATCAGCGAAACCCCTGCGTCTGTTCGTGGCAGCTCCTCTTTTCCCCTTCTCTCTTCCGTCCTTAACTTCACCGCCGTCAACCGAGATTTACAGTTGAATACATTGCCGTAAGGCTATCATCGTTGGTTCCCTCCAATTGGTTTCGTTCTCAACCTCGTTTTTATTGTAAGGTTTGTATTTCAGTTGCCAGGCGTTCAATTAAATAAATAGTTTAGTTTTTAGGTATTTCAATGAAATCTCCATTTTCTTTGTTTGATTCTTGCAGCAAGTTGTCAACCCACTTTTCAGAAGTGTCCATTGCCTCCTAAGAAAGACCTTACTCAATTCGTAAAGTGGCCAAAGACTGTTCAAATCCAGAGAAAGAAGAGGATCCTCAAACAAAGGTTGAAGGTACCGTTAATTATTCTGAAGAGTTTTACATAATGCATGTATGTATAAGGTTAATGTCCTTATGCTTCTGTGGACCTGGGTTTTTTTGGTTGTGTATGAGAAGGGTTCAATTTTGGTTTTGTATTGTTGCATGTTCAATATAGTAAAACTCTGAATAAGGTAGTACTGATATTTCTTGATATGAACTTTGGTGTTACTTCTGAGTTTGCCTCCTAATGCATTTATGTTCAACTTGTGCTGACATTGTTATGGAATGTATAAGGGTAGCTTGATAGGGACCTAAGTGAATAAATTAGAATAGTCTAAATAAGGACTTAAGTGCAAACTCATAATTGTATCAGTTTTGACTTGATAAAAAATCAGAAAGAGAGAAAGAGAGAAGAACAGAAAGTGAGGGAAATAGAGGAGAGTACAGAAGAGAAAGGTTCTTTTAGAATCACTCAATGAATAACTCAGGTCAAAATTGATACAATGGAGGGTGCATTGCAATTAATTATTTGTTCATGTTTGCATAATTTGGGAATTGCTTTTGAACAATGCCTTAATTTGTAGATAGTGTCGTGTAGCAAAATTTCATTAAACCATCACTAGCTATCATTAAATAGTGTCCTTAAAGTGTTTTTAGATAATGAGTCATCCTAGTAAGGGTACCCCCGATCCAACTAATCCAAATCAAAGAGAGCGTAGCAATGCTCCTAGCCATGGACACAGTAAGCCAAGTAACCAACCTAGACGAAGGGGTAGGAGAGCCACCCGATTGAGAGACATTCCTCTCAATCAGAATACCGGGGAAAAGATTCCAATTGAGTTTGATAGTTATTGGAAACCAACCGGGCCTAATGCCCAACAATATAGGAGTTTTGTCGGCCTCCTAGCACGCAACAAGCCTAGCATCTTGATAGAGCAGTGGAGAAATGTCGATAAAGGTATGAAGCGACATATTGGGAAACTATCCATCTCACTTACGATATTCCTGAGAGTGAAGTCTTGTATGGCAAGACAATGACGTATTGTGATGAACGCTGGAGGAATTTTAAAACAAATCTAGCCAACAATTACGTGCATATCGAGGTAGAAGAAGGTCAGCCTCTTCCTAATCCATGCGATCAGTATTTTTTTATTGACAAACAGACTTGGCAATAATTTATACAGCTTCGGACTACTCCAGAAGCATTGGTGAGTTAACTTATTTTGCAATTGATTTACTTATGAATTATGAATTGTCTTTATTAATTTACAATGACTTAATTTTGATTTCTTATTCACAGGGAAAAAGGAAAAAGGCCCAAGAGAGTGGTAGAAAGAATGATTGCCCCCTTACAATGTCTCGTGGGGGTATGCGAAGGATGAAAAATACTTGTTGGCGGCTAAATGGAAGAGATTGGAAGAACAAGTTCAATCCGATCCTTCTGTTCTTCTTTCTCCACCATCTCCGATACATCACAAAGAGAAGTGATTGTTTGCTCACCAAAAGAGAAGCGGATCTTATACGGATGAACAATTTAGTATAGTTGATGAGAAAATTGTAAGTATTGTTGTTGACTTGTTGTTATTAATTATTTAATAAACAAATTTCATTACTAATATTTGTCATTTGTATCTTATAGGAGGAGCTTCAAAAAAAACAAGTCGAGGGATCGTTTAGGTTCGGATGGGAGGAATGACATCCTGACCATAGCTACAAGAAAACCTGAGTATCCCGGCCATGTCAGGGGGATTGGAGGAGGGGTAGGTATAAGGGATTACTTTGGAGCACCCCCACGCCATTCCTCAAGTAGTATAGTGACTAGGGAGGAGATGGAGAGTATATGTGAGGGCGAAAGCTAGGGCCGAGTCAGAAGCATCATTTGATGCACGATTTGAAGAAAGGTTCAGCAAGATGAAGGGGGAATGGATGATTATGACGAGCACAAGACAAGCAGATACTAGTGCTTCCCAAGCTCATTCCCTAAACCCTAAACAGAGCACTAAAGGGAGTTGCATTGGTCAGTCATCAGAGGGTCCTGGAAAAGAAATTGGTGAGACTTGTGACTTGTTTATGGAGGATCCTTTGAGACGATTGGTTGCGTGGGGGAGCGTGCACAACTTGGGATCAACTGTCCACCACCAAGAAATAAAGGATGATCAAGTCAGAGTGGCAGTTGAAGAGGTGATCATTGCAGATGCACCTCTCCCTATCCCTGTTGATGACTTCAAGGTTGTGGGCGATGTCATCAACTCTTTCATCTTGTGGCCAAAGAACCTTGTTTCTGATCGAGCTGAGGAATCCCCGCCACCTCCACCTCCCTCCACTCAAGATGTTTAACGACCTCCATTAAATGTCATGCAGCAAGTGATTCTGATGGCATATGATACGTCCTTTCGAACAAGAGATTGGCCTACTAAGTCAGCTGTTGGCAAGTCAAGGGCACAATGCTATCTTGAGAGGGATGATTTAATGTCCCTGGTAGGTCCTCTACAATAGCTTACGATTTCGATTATCCAGCTCTTTTTGATGTAAGTATCTTCTCAAATTGGAAGTTAATATTTTATAAATTATGCTGTTAAACTTTGATTTAATGTCCCTGCTTGAATTATTGTAGGTGCATGCATCGTAGCTTGGTTGACTCTAGCAAAACCGATAAATTTGGACTCCTATGCCCAGTTCAACTCTACGACAAAGGGACCATTATATTGCTACTATCAGACACACATACTTATCGCACAGGCTTAGTGAAACCTCAATTGAATGTTTCTTGGCTCCATATTTGTATGGGTAAGATACAAATTAATATTTCATACTATACATAATATTTTATATTTACTTAAAAGTTTTCCCTTTTTTCAGTGATCATTGGCAATTGGCCATTTTGTGCAAGAAGAGTTATTTTGACATCCTCTTATGCTCCCTCCACCTCAGCAAGTCAACTAGTGAATTGAAGAAGAGCTTGAACTCGTAAGTTTTCTTACATTATTAATTACCTTTCGTGTGCAAAATTTATGGAATTTGTGTAAAATAAGTAATCTTTGTGTAAAATAAGTGATCTTTGTGATTATGATGATATAGGGCTATACGGACATTCCAACACACTGCTTGTGGTAGGCCTATGTGTGAGGTAAAAGACCCTACATGGATCTTGCCAAAGGTTAGTTACATATTAGTTTGTTTCAAGAATGTATTCAATAATAAGTCATACTTTAATTTTATACTTGTTTTACCGATATCATATTATTTTTCAGACTCGTAGGCAACCACTAGGGTCCAACTTGTGTGGATTGTATATTCTGAGGCACATGTATAATATTATTACCCTAGGCACGACAGAACTTACTGAAGAGGTAAATGTATATATATTTCAAAAATTTTATATTACTTTTATATTTTTTAAGTGAATTTAATGTTTTGCCTCCCTTTATAAATAGGAAACTATATGGTGTTAAACCATAAAGAAACAAAAAGATCTCTCATTAAGAATATTTTTCTCATTACATATATCAACAAATAAAGGGTTCCCTCTTATGAGGCGTATCTAACACTACAGAGAATTCAGATTCATCTTATATGTTAAGCGAACCAATTAGTACATAAGTGAAATTCCTAAAAACATGATATAAAACCAACTAACCAGTCATTCATGAGTGAATTTCTAAGCTCATCATGATGTGGTAGTTCCTATTGTTTTCCAAACTATTAGTGCTCTACAGCTTCTACTCCAACACTCCCTCTTGTCCTTAATATAGGATCTAATGAGGGAGTTCATCTTGATCCTAATATTTTTCATATTTATCAATTTTTTTCTAATTTACTTTTATTGATGCTCCTTCAATAATAATCAAGTAAGAGAGTGATAGAAGAAATTAAGGAAGATGATTAAAGTGTTTTAAAAAAAAATATGTCATATTAATTAACTTAACTAATTTTCTTACTCTAATCAGATTAGGTAAATAAATCTTACATTAAGGATCAGAGAGAGTACATCTTTAAACCATTTAAAATCCCTATCCAAGTTCAGTTCGACACACGGCTCATGAGGTATTCCAATTTCCTCAAGAAACCACTTATATGCCATGTGTTTTTGTCACACATCAGTGTGCTACAAGTAGTTTCTCCTCTATATATAATCCACAAAGCTACTAGTGGTAAACATCTGGAGTTCACGTTGTTTAATCCTAATCCATCTTTCATATCTTGCAACTTTGGGCCTTCTATCACTTTTTCGGTTTTTCCCCCCTTATTGAAGGGGTAGTAGGTATTAACATTTTAAGGTTACAAGCGACATTGAACTTTACCTCTAAATTTCAGGGTCTTTTATCAGGAAGGCAATGTTAGCATTTGAAAATGCTTCGATCGAGTAAAGTTTGTAGCATCTTGATTTTCATAGAAACCATCATTCACGAGCAAACACTTCAACGTCATAGTCTTGTGTTCGGTTTTAAAGTTCATAACTGTGATTTTGGAAATGTATACTGTTAGATAACCACCATTAACAAAATATGATTTGACTTCAAAACCATGGTTTTTAGCGTCTGGTCTTAATTTTTTTTTTTTTAAACGGACACTGACTTGAAGCAAATGTAGGACAGCTGCTATTGGGCAGAGCCTACCAATTATATTTATTATTATTAGATACAAATTATCTATAGCATTATAAATAGATAAGAATAACAAAAAAAAATGGTTGTAAAATGAAGAAGTAGATGTAGGAGAGAACTTGACCAAAAAAGGAAAAACATGTACGAGAGAAGGCCAATGGCCCTAGTAGTTTAATGGCATGAAAATTAGATATACCCTCGAGTTGTTAATATTTGCTTCTTCAATTCCAGAAGGAAAACACAGAGAATCATTAGGAGAGCTCAAATAATAAACATAATCACCAAAAAAATATTACTCCATCTGATCCTAATTATAGAACAATATTTGGGAGTTGATCTTGGTCCTAATTATAGGACAAAGTTTTAATTTTTGTCAATTTCTTCCCAAAATACCCCCCATTGATATTCTCTCAATAATAATGAAACACAATAATAATTTTATAATACACCTATGTATTCTATAAAGTGAGTAATATTTACAACTCATTAACATCGCATACACCTCAATTCTACTGTAAATTAATATTGTTGTTGTTGTAGAAGAGCAGGTTTTTTGTTAGGTGTATTAACATAGAAAATTATAAAAAGAATTTTTATAGATGTCGACAACTCCAACCATAATTCAATTTAAACCTACAAAAGCATACACAATCTTTATAGAAGGACACTCACAAAACCATAGTAGACTCATGTAGTATTCCTAAATCACTCTTATTAAATAAGGGCATTTTAGGAAAATAAATAAGATTAACTAATTTAACTATCATTCTTAATTTCTCCAAAGTTAGGTAAATATGTCCTATAATTAGGATCAAAGGGAGTACAACAAATGAGTAACATGTAATGACAAATTCTGATATAAGAAATGACAACAAACCCATACCACTCACTTATTATTAAAACGTTTTGATGATTGCATTTATTTTTTGGGACCTAATAGTGTTTCTCCTAAAAAAAGTAGAAGCGAACAAGGTGAGGACCAGGAGATAAAAGAGAAAAGATGCTTTCGTTTGACCAACAATCAGATATCTCCCAGTGGGGTTACCATCTTTAGAGATTTGCCATTTTGATGAAAAGCTAAGGTTGATGATGTCCCAGAAACAGAATATCCAAAACAGAACCCACAAAAAGTTTGGCATTATTTTCTACATGTCGTAGACAGTTCCCACAAAAACTCTGCACTTCACTCACTAAAGTACAAACATTATAAAGATATCATCATCACACGCCTTCTTTGGGATTTTCTCTCTTCCACTCTTTCTCTCTCTCTCTCTCTATATATATATACATCTTTTTTTTTATAGAGAGAGAGATAAGGCCAAGAGCAAGCCCTACTATATACACCTACTTCTCTCCATGCAACGCCCAGTCTCTTGGTCCAAAGAGTGAGATATATATATATAGAGAGGGAGAGAGGGAGGGGGAGAGAGAAGGCACTGTGCAAAACACTAAAACCTTGGCGTGCTTCACCACCTTCTCTTTATCCAAAACGCCTCAAAATATTAACCTCAACCTCGATCTCTCCATCTTCATCTCTCTCTCTATTTTTAGTTTATGCTACAAGTGTGTATGTTTGTGTTTATGTGGTGTTATAGTAATATTATAGACCGACATTCTTTGTGGTTCCTAACAGCATGTTTCTTTAAATATATCAAAATACGAGGCAGAGGCCACTTTCAAAGCCACCTCGGAAACTAGATATTCTCACCATAGTAGGTAGTTGATGTGTTAGAGAGACGAGGCTTTTAGTGTTTTGGATTCTTTTGCATGGACGCTCGAGAAAGCCTTAAATATAATTTATACATAGATTGACTTGGTTCCAAGTTTCAACTAACGACAAAATGTGGTGAATCGCTGGAGATCTGTCTCTCTCAATCCATGTTATATTATTATAATCACAAAACGTTAGTAAACGACACATACATGGGATGCATGCTCATTTGTTGTCTACACATGCGCCTTTTAATTTGTACTATTATATATGTACAATGCGACCAAAGTTTTTGTTTTGACAATAAAAGAAGAGTTAATGTAGTGTTCATTCAAAAAGAGGATCCTTGAGCAAGCAAGGGATTTGTTTTGAATGCATTTTTATAATTCCAAAGCTCGCCTTCCCAGTTTCCCCACGTGATCATCACGTGTTACTTACTGGCATAATGTTCGTTTGAAATAGTTTATTTTTAACTTATAAGTGCTTATAAATTATAATTTACAGTATACGAGGTAAGTATGTGAAAGGAGTTTTATCTCAACTTATATAATAAGGACTTATTGTCCAAAAATAAGTAATGTCAAACATGCTAATAATAAGGTGAAACGTAACCTTATTTCTCATTCTAACTAGCAGAGAAGCGATTGATTAAAGTGGTCAGCAACCCCACCTAATAAAGAGAGAACACAAGTTTAAATCTTGAGAATAATAATCCATAGTTTTGACATAGTTGTAATTTAGATTCTAAATTATAACTTGATGCAACTTAGACTATATAGTTTTCACTTAGTTGTATAAATCAAGACATGAACTTTGACTTGATACAAATTAATCCCTATAGATTAACCATTTAAAATATTAGTTCCTATGTTTTTTAAAAAAATAAAATCATATGTTTCATGAAGCTTATTAGTAACTAAAATTACTAAAGAGGCTGAGCTGTAGTGAGTTGAAGTTCAGGCATCACAAGTTTCACCTAAGACAAAATTATAAAGATTGATTTGCACTGAATTAAAATTTTTAAGAACTAAATTATAACCAAGTAAAATCATTTTAGAAAAAAAATAATTTTCCCAATATTAAATGAAGAAGACATCTTGATGGAAATTAATTAGTTTACAAAGAGACCATTTTTTTATTATTACACATATTTAATATTTTTATTTGAAGAATTAGAATCGATAGAGCTTTAAAATGAATTTATTACCCAGAAAAAATTCTCAATCTGTTGCAAGTTGAGCTTTGGGGAGATACACCAAAGTTGTATTGAAAGAAAAACTCAGAGTATTTTAGAAATTTATGATGACACTAATAAGTAGGTGCTATAAGATGCTTTGTCATCCATAAATAAGTAATGGGGATAAGTGTGGTAAAAGGGGTTAGTTACTCAAAATGTGATAAATGAGCTTATTAAAGTTTGAATTTTTTTTAAGAAGAGGTGTCAATATTTAATGTCCGTTATTATAACAATAGGGTTACCTTCCATAATAAATTTGTAGTTTTATATTCTATTTATTGAATAAGAGAGACAGGCACTAATAACCACATTGAACTTGTGACCTCTCAATTATAAGAGAAAACGCATACTACTAGCTTATAGTTTTATGTTTTATATGTATGCATCTATTAATTCCAAAGGAGGTAAAGAACATTAATAATAAAATAGAGATTGTGTTGGTATAATACAAGAGATCCTGAAATGGCAATGGAGATGGTTAATTATGAATGCACAAGGGTTGACGAAAGCATCTGAATTCTGAACCCCCAACTCAAATCACTTTGATTGCCACACAGTGTAGAGCATCCAATCCATCAGTTTTTCTTTTCATCATCAATGAAGTTTTGTTGACCTCACAAATCCCCTTCATTACGCCATCAAATCTTCTTTTTATGTTCTTTTTCCCTTTCAACCTTTTTCATTTTCGGTTTCAACGGATCATTAACTCGTACAAGATGTATTTTTAGTTTACTCCTTCCTTACCTTTGTTTATTAATATATAAATTCAGTTAATTAATTTGAGGAGATTAAAAAATTAAATAAATTACTTTTTAGTATTTATCTTTATAATTTTCTTGGCTTTATTATTCCCTTCTTATTTGTAAAATTTCATTTTTTAATAAGCTTGTTCTTCTTTTTTATAAGGTCGTATTTGAGTTTATCTGACTAATAAATATTTTTTTTTTTATTTTACCATCAATTTATTTTATATAATATAATAATTAAAATGTTTATGCATTCCCTTTATTCTCTCACATCATCTTTTCTCATACATTATCTTTTATTATTTTTCTCATTATTACTCCATCTCACTTATTCATAAATAAGTGCATATTTGAATAAAGGTATATTTATTATTAATTTATTACTTTTAACTAATTTTAACAACTTTTTAGAATTTGCAATTCGGTTTAAATGACCTTTTCTACAGAGATAGGGGGAATAATATATAGGAAAAATTACAGTCAGGTCTCAGATAAAAGAAAAACTAAAAAAATAGTCATTTGAAATCTCAAAATAAAAAATAATCCCGTTGAAAACTCTAGGTGCAGGTTATTGACAACACCAGCCATTAAAAACATCATTAACAAGTTTTTAGGACTATTTTTTCATTTTAAGATTTTAAGAGATTAGTTTTTAATTTTTTTTCCTTTTACCTGGGATCTGACTGTAATTTTTCCTAATACATAATCTAATGACACATATTTTGAGAGATGAGATAATATGTACTATAATTCAATAGTTTATTTAATTTTTCTAATCTCTTAAAGATAATCAATGGGAAAATTCCAAAAAACTATATTGGAAATAGCAAAAGGACAATTTAGTACATTGAAATTGCAAAAAGACATATCAGGCTGTGTCAGATGGACAGAGGAATCTGGCATTTTGAAATTTCGGCCAAATGACAAAAATGCCCTTCAGCCCTCAGTCGAAATAACAACATAGGAGTTGTTAATGGCGAATCCGAAGTTGTTAATGGCGAGATTGATGGTGTTATTGGCCTTGAAATTTGTTAAGTGCGAAAGAAGAAAATGGAGTTGTTAATATCGAATCCAGAGTTGTTAATGGCGAGATCGGTGGTGTTATTAGCCCTGAAACTTGTGATTTGTAAAAGAAGAATTGAAGTTGTTAATAACGAATCCGAATGTGTTAATTCCGAGGATCATGTTGTTATTCTGAAGTGGGCCTGAAGTGCTGAAGGGCATTTTCGTAATTTGGCCAAAATTTCAAAATGGCAGATTCCTCCTTTTTCTGACACCCGCCTGATTTGTCTTTTCTGAATTTCGATGTAATGATTTGTCCTTTTTATATTTTGAATGTAGTTTTTTAGAATTTTTCTATAATCAATTGACTCTTATATTAAAAATATCGTTAATAATAGTTAATCAACTTTTAAACATTTGTTCATAGATATAATGAGATGAAATCAAATGGCTTTTTTTTGACGCCACCTGACGCCTATCCTTGAATCCTCCATTCCCAAACCCTCGATATCTTCACGATTCACATCGTTGCGTTCTCAGCAGTGAATTTACCTCCATGCTCCTCTCTCACCATTCACCTCCCGTTAGCCACAGGGGTACTTACGTCATTCTACACGCAATCTCTCCGAGTGGATTTTTTATTACGGTCATTTCAGATATGGACAGCCATATCTTCCACGTCTCGAATAAAATCTCTCTTTCCTTTATTTCTTTCCCATTTTAAATTTAAATTTCTGACATTCTAACCCCATATATATGGATTGCTACAGAAGAGAATTACACAATAAAGTTTATCACAAATCACAAACCATCTTCGTCTCCTTGAAGAAAAACATGAACCACAATTTCTTCTTCCTTCCTGACCCATCACCACCATGCAGCTGGCCGGTTACCACCACAGACGCGCCACCTTCACCACCACCTCTGGAGGGGATCGCCGCCGTGGTAGGCGAGCACGTGCTCTTCGGACGCAGCCACACAACAGCCTCCACCACTGTTACCAGCAACAACAAAAAAGACAACAAACTTAACGGCCCCAAAAGTCTCATGCCGGTGCAGAAACAGGGTACTCTGTCGTCGGTGAACAAGAGCTACAGGGGAGTGAGGAAGAGGCCGTGGGGGAGGTGGTCGGCGGAGATACGTGACCGAATCGGGAGGTGCCGGCACTGGCTGGGCACTTTCGACACGGCGGAGGAGGCGGCCCGTGCGTATGACGCTGCGGCGAGGCGACTAAGGGGAGCCAAGGCCAGGACCAACTTCGAGATACCTTCGGTGCTGCCGTCGTTGTCGCCGCCGTCTTCTTCGTCTTCAAATTCAAGCTCAGAAGTAGTGAAAGGCAAAGGGAAGGCTTTTGGGAATAATAACAAGAAATGTTGTGTTGTTAACTCTCTGTCTCAATTGTTCAGTGTGGTGCCTGAGACTGTGAGAGAGAGAAATAATGATCGTAATGAGAAGATGACTGGTTCAAGTTCCTCGGGTTTTGGTAACAATGTAGAACTAGACTTGAAGCTAGGCAGATCCACTAGAATGGTCGTGTAGTAGTGTGAAAGCTAAAAGCTTTAAAAACTCTGATCGGAATGTAATGATGATAATTGACTTAGGGTTGTTTTGCTAGGTTTTTTGGGACTATGGCTGAATCTAGTGTAATGAATGAATGGTAATGGATGTGCATGCAAACAAGATAAGATATATTTTGTACTTTGGAGCAGATAAATTTACTATATATGTGGCTGTGTTCCTGTGTTGTTATGTTTTTGGACCCAAGGTTTTTGTTTTTGACCCAACACAGGTTTGAACAGGAGAGTCTCATGATAGGAAGGTAAATAATTCATGGAATAGTTTGGTCAGTTATTGTATTTTTGAATTAATTAGCTGGAAGTGATAATATATGTATCACTGTTGGCATTTTAGAAAAGTGTGGCAGCGAAGATTATCTTTTCCAAGGGAGGATTGTGTTTTTAAGAGAGAGTGAGAGGGGAAACATCGTATCATTATGTGAGAGAACACGCAAGCATTGAGAGAGAGAGAGAGAAATGTTGGAGGGGTTAATAAATAACCTGGATCTGTTTCAGTTTGAGTTCAGTGGCAGAGAACTCAAGCTTGCGTCAGGGAGTGTAAGAAAGAAAGAAACAAAATAGAACAGAGAGTTATGTTCCATCCAGCTTGGTGAATTGTGGCAGAAGCTTGCAGTAAGAAAGAAAGATTTGATGAGCATGATGAGTTATTTCCAAGCAGGGAAGAAGATGTTCAAAAGAACACAAGTACACCTTTTTTCTGCATACCTTCTGCGTTCCCGGTTGATGTAGCAAAGAGCTTCAAAAGAGACAGACAACAGGCACTATATATATATATATATGAAGAGGCGACACGAAAGCCAATCATCGTCGTCCTTTCTCTTTCTCGTCAAGTACGAACAAACAAAATGGCTAATGTAATGTTTTTTTTAAACATTTAAAGGAAACATGCACTCATTGTCCAAGTTTGCAAACGGAAAAAACTTGCTCCTTGCTGGAAACTCTTGAAACAAAAACACAACATATGGGAGTTGTGCCCAAGAATATTGTCATCAGAAGTTATTGTGTGTGTTTTGGGGGGGGGGGGGGGGGGGGGGGGGGGGGTTTTGTGTGTTTTGAACCCCAAACGCCCAATTCATCAACAAACACCCAATGAGCAATTTAAAATAAAAAAGGGAGTGTTTGGGGATCAAAGTGAACAATTGAGCTTGAGATTAAAAAAATAACTTTTGGCATAAGCTCAATTTTAGAGCTTTTGGTGATTTAGCTTTTAGAGAGAGTGAGAATAATTAAAATATTTTGGGGAGTGTTTGGGGGGGTGGTTTTGTGTGTTTTGAGCCCCAAACGCCCAATTCATCAACAAACACCCAATGAACAATTTAAAACAAAAAAGGGAGTGTTTGGGGATCAAAGTGAACAATTGAGCTTGAGATTAAAAAACTAGCTTTTGGCATAAGCTCAACTTTGGAGCTTTTGGTGATTTAGCTTTTGGGGAGAGTGAGAATAATTAAAATATTTTTTTAGTTGTGTCCAATGTAATATCAGACTGATTGTAATTTTACCCTTAATGTACTTTTTCGGCTACCAAAATTAATTTCAACTATTTTTTCGTGCTTGTAACCCTTAAAATATTTTTTCAAATGTACCCAGTGTGTTATCAGAATGATTACAATTTTATCCTTAATGTACTTTTTCAGTTCCAAAAATTATTTTAAAATATTTTTTGGTGTTTTTAAACTTTTAAAATATTTTTCCATCCACTCTTTCTTACTATTATCATTAAAGTCACTTGTGCTTAAGTCAATCCAAACAAATTTTATTTTTACAAAAGTCATTTATACAATCGCTGTTCCAAACATAAATCACATTACACAATCGAGTTTTTATCAAAAATAAAATTACCAAATGCTAAATTGAGAAACTCTATTTTTTCCATCACTATTCCAAGCATACTCATTATTTTGTTATACAAGGTAAGATTAGAATGTGACATTCTTAGGATTAATCCAACTCTTCGTACTAATAAAAAAAGTACAAACAATAGCAATCCAAAACTCGGAAGAGGAGGAAGGAGCAGGAGAGTTTGTAGATAGTTTTTGCTTTTTTTAATTCAATCACGGTATAACTCCTTTTGAGATCTAGAATATAGAGGATTATTTCTCTCAACAAGTATGCTTTTCACTATTTAAACTTAAGATGAATTCGTTATAGAAGTGAGAAAGTTTATCACTTTTAGGCCCTGTTTGGTATGATGGAATTAAGGGTGATAGAAATAGAATTGATGATCAATTTCATCATAATGCTTATTTGGTATGATGGAATTGGAAAATTTTTCAATTCCATGTAGAAGCCAAATAGGCTCAATTCCACCCAATTAATTCCATCAAAATACTTCAGATTTAGGGCCCGTTTGGTACGCTGGAATTGATTTTGATGGAAATGGATATGGAAATGGAAATGGAAATGTGGACTAAAAGTATGTTTAGTATGTCATGGAAATGAGATCTAATTTTTGTATAAAAATACCAAAATGTCCTTCAATTTTTTTTTTTTTTTTTTTTTTGAAGGTAGTGGAGGGTAATAGATGGAAATGATCACATGGAATTGTAAATTTTAGATATTTTGATAGAATTGATTGGGTGGAATTGAGCCTATTTGGCTTCCACATGGAATTGGAAAATTTTCCAATTCCATCATACCAAACAAGCATCATGATGAAACTGATCCTCAATTCCATTTCCATCACCCCTAATTCCATCATACCAAACATGGCCTTACAATTTCATGTGATCATTTCCATCTATTATCCTCCACTACCTTCAAAAAAAAAATTGAAGTACATTTTGGTATTTTTATACAAAAATTAAATCTCATTTCCATGACATACCAAACATACTTTTAGTTTCTATTCCCATTTCTATATCCATATCCATTTCTATCAAAATCAATTACAGTGTACCAAACGAGCCCTTAGAGTTAGGAGCCATCTGGCCTCTCACCCTCTACCTCTAACTATGTGCTATACATAGGGTCCATTTGATTGAAAGAAGTAGGAATTGAAAGGAAAATAAAGAAAAAGAATGAAAAGGAAAGGAAAATATTGGTTCTCATTGGAAAAGAAAATAAGTTAATAAATAAATTTATATTTAATTGAAAGAAAATGATATAGGAAAATGAGTCAAAAAGATCATTTTATCCTTATATTAAAAACATTATTTTCAAGACAAAGACAACCCACGCACCCCCAACACTGTTACTCATTAACAAACAGTGAACCTAATTATTATTAGCATCCAAAGGCAAAAAGAAAATTAAATACATCACATTGTTGCTGAGCTTGTGGTTGGTGAGAAAGAAGGCTTGGGCAATCCTTTCAAACAAGTTCAAGTTTGGCTTCCTCTCGATCTGGTTCTTCTCTCAATCACCTTTTTCCGGTCAGCATCTTCCACCACTCGCCGTCGTTCATCAGGAAACTGTGGTTCACCTGTGAGCCTGATCTCTGTCAAACACTACTATCCCCCCATCCCTTGGTTAGCTCCAATTTTTACTTCCCATGTTTTCAAATCTTGTCGGCAATGTTGAGTGTTCTCCATGCATGCTTCACGTCCTTTGATTGGCTTAAGATTTTGAGGATTGAAATTAAAAGATTTTTGTTGAAAAGTTATTTTATGTGGGTTCGCTTGGCAAACATTAATTCATGATATGGGTTTTGGGTTACAGGTTGCAACGAGAGTTCAAATATTGGTTTCATCAAGGGGTTCCATTCTGGGAGTCCATCATCATCATTATCCTCTGTGTTATATTTCCCTTCGTAATTCTATCTGCTTTCTGTTCTGTTTGTGCTTAGTATTTATTTTCTCTAGTCGAAGTGGGTGAAGGTGGTGGTACGGATGGTGAGAATGAAGAGAGAAGAGAAAATGAAGAGAGAAGAGAAGAAAGTGAAGAAGAAGAGAAGGCGGAGACAAATAAAAATTTGATGAAATTGCTTATTTAGAACATACTTTTTTCACTTCCATTTATAACTTTTGATCAAATAACCCTTTGTTTCAAGATTTAATGAGTGGAGCTAATACAAAATTAGTATTCTGTTTGCCCTTGTTTCTTAATAAAGTAAGAGAGCGACAACCATGAGATACCCACCAGTCGTTTGTGGTTATACATGAATGAATGGACAAATTTAACCACATGTATGTGATGGGTGACTCATGATTATCTAACTTCACATAGAATGAATAAACAAGAAAGTACCTTTTAAATACATGTTATAAATTATGATTACTACAATAAAATATACTTTAAAATTTATTCTTATTTTCACTTCCTCCTTTATTTTTATCCAATTTTCACTTTTGTTTCCTTTAACTCTTCCACCATACATACATACATCAAATGGGTAGCTTGAAAGTTTCACTCCATCTCAACTGATTTGGCTATGTGTGCTCCCGGGGAGGGGTGAGAGAGAAATTTGAAAAGAGTTCAATAAACCTACCAAATTAAAATTGGAAAATAGAGGCATAGAGCGATTGAAACGAACAATGTCATTATCACTGTTTCCAAGTTCGCAAGAACAAACGGTTGCTTCTGCTTTGCTTCTTCTCTCTTCTCCGCCTCCATCTCCATCTCCCCTACTTATTCCTATAAGGTAGTCGAGCTACAAATATGACTCTCCGGTTCCATTTTCAATCCAGTGAATTCTTGTTTTTTGCGTTTGCATTTAATTCTGTTTGCTTCACATGGTGTTTGAATAGTCTGATATCACTTTTCTGTTCTGACTGAATAGTTATAAGGCTCATATTTCACACCGTCAAGTGATTTTTACTTTTTGTTAACCTTAAGATATTGTAATTAGTCATTTCCTTATGCAAGATATATACTTAGTTTTATTGCAAAATTTATTTCACTTCGCCTTAATATTTGATTGCTGCAAATAAGAATAGTGTCTATTCCATTTATAAGTAATCATTAGTCTCTTGGTTCTCATTTCATAAGAACATAATCTTATTTATAAGCTTTTAGAGATTAGTTAAGAATGTTTTTAATATGAGCACACTGAGAGGTCTTTGAATTATTAACTAAAGATAATGTGTTGTGTCAGTCATTTGCACCCACTGCATACTCATGGCGTGCACATAGTGCATACACGTCGTTGTCTTTTACATTTTGAAGTTAAATTTGTTTCGCATGACCACTCGGTACCTATATGTAACCTATGATTATGGTAATTTAAAATGAAAACGGTCACCAAGAAGCATCTTAACAACATCATTATCAAAGTGAATGACTTTTACTAATAGGAGTCTATTGTAACCACGAGGTAACCATTGGGTGAACGAATTACAACCTACTTAATTCATATACATTTAACTATTATATGCCCATGTGAATGTGATGTGAGGTATGGTTTTTCAATATCATTCCTATTTACATGGCCATAACCACCATGAACCCCTGGGCGCAATTTCATCTCACCTAACATACATGTACTCTATTTGGCCCTATTTCCTATCCCCGCAACATAGCAAGTTCGTTCTCCATGGTCTGCAACACACATAGCTTCATCCCAACACCCGCATGGTCAAACTGACGTAACGTGGCCATTGCCGTGCTCGCTTAAACTCAACACATAAGAAATGAAGCTCAAGCATACAACAAAACAGAAGATACAGAGAAGGATCAACCCACGTGTTGTTCGAGATGCACCGCCGTCTCCGGCAACATGCCACTTGCCCTCTTCGTTTGTCACCACCCTTTGTTTTTCCAGCTCTCGCCGTGTCCATCCCACTCTGCTCCTCCCATTATTAATACTATCTCAATGTCACATCAAGGGCAAATGGGACTTTTGCTCAACTTCCCCGCAGCGGCAAAATGGCTTCCCACCATTTTTGGAGGCAACGACATCTCATTTATGCGGTTGAAAATTCAGGTAGGCAAGAAAATGTTTTTCGATGGAAATTTCGAACCAAACAGCCACCGTCAATGACAAATCCCCATTTTCCTTTTTGTTCCCTCCATTTTTTGAGAACTAAACGGGACCATAGTCTTGTATAGGTAGAAAAATATAAACAAGACTGATAGACCACACAATGATGATTAAAAGACGGTTTTAATGGCAATTAAAATTGTAGTTTCTAAACAATCGATTAATGGTGAGTTTATGAAATTAAAACATTTCAAGGTCATTCAATATGGTTAATAAAGAAATGATAAAATCAAGAAATAAGAACATATAAATCCTTCAATGGTCTTGTTTAACTGTCAGTTTCAAAAACTCCTCCTCCCAACCCACTTACTAGGTTAAACTTAATTTCAATATGATCTTAACTAAGATGGGACTTCTTTGTTTAACACACATATACTAAAATTCTGACACAAGCTCTACTTATAGAGAAACTTTCATATAAGTAGCATGAAATATTGAAGGAATGAATTAGGTCATAGATATAAACCCTAGAGGGAGAGGGAACGAGTGATGATGATGAAGAGATAGAGAGATGTGGCCCTGTGAATCGACCTTACTTCTCATTGCCAATCTCTGATTTGATGTTCGTAGAACCCTTTGATTGATTGATTTCCCCGCCCCAAAAATTTAATTTATTTATTTTTCAATGCCATCATCTGCTCTCTACTACTGACAGTTAATATATTAATTGATACAAAAAATAATTAATTCAGTTCTCAATATTTTTATTATGAAAAACATTAATTAATTAATAACTATAAAAAAGTTTAGATTTTTTAGGTGCGTTCGAACTTGGGATTTCTTCTATTTCGCATTTTCGCGGTATTGAAGTCTTTTTAGAATAATGCTAATAGTTTTAATAAACAAACATTTTTCTGCTTACATAAAATTGAAAAAAAAAATCCCTCAAAATAATAGTTTAAGTTTCATAATAGTTTGCTAGATAATAATGATCAATTAAATTCTTTTTAATGCAGAAAATTTCTCCCTCGGATAGGAAGCTTTGTGGCTATGATTTTGAAAATAAGTTGTTCGATTTCTCATGTACCATTTGGTAGTACTTTTTTTGGGGCTAAAACCCAAGGATATTTTTGTAATTATACTTCAAAATAATTTACACTTTTTATTTTGGACTTATGAGTGATATGTGGATTTCATGGAACTTTTGGGTGGCTCATTATCTCGTGAGAGTAATTCTTCAATGTTTTTCCCCCTTATTTTTGATGCAAGATTTACTAGGAGAGAGATAAAGGATATTATAAAAAGGAATTTTGTCTACACACATACAAGTGCGTATATTTAAAATTTGAAACTAATCCTACGTTTTATTTTAGTAGTGAGAGAGCAGGCGTTTATATTTTATAAAAAGAAGAAGAAGAAGAAGAAGAGGAGAGTACTCCCTCCATCCTTAACATATAACCTAATTAAAAGTTGATTTTAGTTCTAAATGTAAGACCTTATTTTTACATTTGTCAATATTTTTCTTATTTATCATTATTAATACTTCTTCAACCACAATCAAGTAAAATAGAGATTAAGGGAATTAAACAAATGATTAAAATATTTTTTTTAAAAAAATATATTATATTAATTAATTTAACTAATTTTTTTTACTAATTAAGTATTATATTAGGGACGAAAAGAAATATAAACCATAGCATTTAGGATGCAAGGAGTGGGGTATAAATTATGATTTTTTTTAATTAAAATAGTACATTTTAATTTAAAAAAACATATTTTATTTTTAAAAAATAACGAAAGAAGGAAGAAATGGAAGCAGTGTTGAACCGTTGGGGAAGCTTCAGTCAGTACACTCAATCCTCAAAAAGCCAAATCCCATAATCATCCCATTCCCCTATACAAAATCGTACCTTCTGCTCCCTCTTGTCAACCCTTTTTCTTTCCCCCACCTGCACTTTTTTGTTTTTTCAATTTCTTATTGAGAAAATTCTAAAAAACTATATTGAAAATAGTAAAAGAACATTTCAGTATATTGAAATTATAAAAGGATAGATCAGGCTGTGTCAGACGGGCAGAGGAATCTGACATTTTGAAATTTCGGCCAAATGATGAAAATGCCCTTCAACCCTCCATCCCCACTTCAGAATAACAACATGATCCTCGTAATTAACGCTTCCGGATTCGTTATTAACAATTTCAATTCTTCTTTTACAATTCACAAGTTTCAGGGCTAATAACACCACCGATCTCACCATTAACAACTCTGGATTCGATATTAATAACTCCATTTTCTTCTTTCGCACTTAACAAATTTCAGGGCCAATAACATCATCGATCTCGCCATTAACAACTCCGGATTCGCCATTAACAACTCCTATGCTGTTATTCCTACTGAGGGCTGAAGGGCATTTTCGTCATTTGGCCGAGATTTTAAAATTCCAGATTCCTCTGCCTGTCTGACACCGCCTGATCTGTCCTTTTGCAATTTCAATGTACTGAAATGTCCTTTTGCTATTTCCAATGTAGTTATTTGGAATTTTCCCTTTCTTATTAGCATTTTGGATATTATTTTTTCGCTAATTTAATTATTTCAAAAATAATCAGTCATTCTAATTTAAAATTTTACCTAATATTTTTTGGGAAAATCCCTAAAAAAGAATGTGGAATTTTTGAAATCCTGCAGAGGTGCTTAGGGACTTGTCAGAAATTTATAAATTCAGCAAAAATGATCAATTTGCCATTACTTATTTTTTTATTAAAATAATAATTAATATGCCGGCTTGTCGCCACTCCGACGGCCAAACTCTAGCGGCCAGTGGGCTGGGGCTCCGGCCAGGGAATATTCCCTCGCTTTGGCAAAAATCCCAAAGTGGTAGGGGTAGGAACCCCCCACCACTTTCATACACAAAATGTGCACGATCACTGGGCTAGCAAGTCTTTTAGTATATATAGTGCAAAATATATATATATATATATATATAGTAAACTTTGATTTTTAACTAAACCAACCAACAAGTTCGGATAAGGAATTGACAGATTGATAAAAGAAATTAACAAGTTCATATAAGGATTTCACAACTTTTGTTTTTTAAGCAAAAAATCCACCTACTATCTCAAACCATTCACTAGTTTAGATAAGGAATTCCTGAATTCATATGAAGAATTAATAAATCGAGATAAGGATTTCGTAACTTTTGTTTCAACCAAAAATTCACTTTTGCTCTCAGGTCATTCACAAGTTTAGATGAAGAATTCCCACCTTCAGATAAGAAATTGATAACTTGAGATAATGAATTCACAACTTTTGTTTAAGTAAAAGATTCACTTACGTTTTCAGGTCATTCACAAGTTTAGATACAGAATTACCAAATTCAGATAAGAAATTAACAAGTTGAGATAAGGAATTCACAATCTCATATTAGGAATTCGCAACCTTAGATACAAATTCGTAACCTTATTATTTTAGTTATAATAATTTAAAACTGTAATAAAACATATTTTTTTAAAAAATATTTTTATAAATCATTAAATTCAAACCACTCAAATTTCAATCTAAACATTGAGAGAAGAAGTAGATGGAAAGAGGATGATAAGAGCATACAAGAATAGCCAAGTCCCACATTTAATGGTAAATTTAGGTGGTATGATCATACATTTTATTTAAAAAAAACCCTATATCATATTTTAAATTTATATATGAAATATATTTTTATTATAAAATTAAATAGAAAATATTAGTGAACTTGTGGGGGGGAAAACATAATTACAATAAAATTTAAACTGAAACAAACTGTTTAAATCTACTGGAGTCTAGAGTAACAAAGATTACGAATTTTTATCTAAGGTTGCAAATTCCTGAGTTTGTGAGATTATCTTTATTAGATAAGGTTATGAAAATAAGGTTGCAAATTCCTGATCTCATATATGAACTTGTGAATTCCTTATTCAAGCTTGTCATTTCTTTATCTAAACTTGGTAATTTTATATCTAAATTTGTGAATGGTCTGAGAGCATAAGTGAGTCTTTTACTTAAATAAAAGTTGTGCATTCGTTATCTCAAGCTATCAGTTTCTTAACTGAAGTTGGGAATTTTTCATCTAAACTTGTGAATGGTCTGAGAGCGAAAGTGAATTTTTGGTTGAAACAAAAGTTGTAAAATCCTTATATCAATTTGTTAATTCGTCATATGAACTCGGGAATTCCTTATCTAAACTAGTGAATGCCCTGAGAATACTCTCAGTCCATTCACAAGTTTAGATGAAGAATTCCTAACTTCAGATAAGAAATTGATAACTTGAGATAATGAATGCACAATTTTTGTTTAAGTAAAAGATTCATTTATGCTTTCAGATCATTTACAAGTTTAGATATAGAATTACCAAGTTTAGATAAATAAATGACAAGTTTCGATAAGGAATTCACAAGTTTATATATGAGATCAGGAATTCGCAACCTTATTTTCGTAACCTTATCTGATAAAGATAATCTCACAAGCTCAGGAATTCGCAACCTTAAATAAAAATTCGTAACCTTATATGAGCTTATTAATTATTTAACATTTAATTGTATTTTAGATTCATGGTATTATCTTAATTATACTATATTTTTATTTTAAATTTTTTGGTTTGATTTTAGATTATATTATATCAAAATTTTGTTGAACATTTTAATTTATTTTAGAACTCGAGAAACAAAAGTTTATAGCTGGGAATACGGGCCAGCCCGTGGGTTGCGGGCTGGCCCACACCAACCCGCGGCCCGCACGGTGCGAGCCTGTGTATCCCGCACTTCTGTGGGCTGGCAAAATGCCAACCTTAACCCGTAGTGTGCGGGTTGCGGGCCAGCCCGTGGGCCTGTATTTTTTTGAATTTTTTTTTAATTTTTTAAAGAAGATTGAAAATATGAAACACATATATATAAGTAATTAAATTTACCTTTCTAATATCAATCATTTCTCTTATAAAAATTTAAAAATATAATCTACAATTTAAGAAATAAAGTTATCAAATTTGTTAAAGTTTATAAACAAAATATAAACTCATCCTCAAGCAACCAAGATATAATAATTTTGTTTAATGAAGAAGGGAAAAGGCTAAGATTTTTTCTCTTTGGATTGGGAGATATCAAGATAGTAGTGAAAAACTTATAAGTTTTGTAAAATTATTATATATAAATAAATAATAAAAAATTTTGCGGGCCACCCCGTAGGCTGGCTCGCATCAACTCGCGGGTTATGCGGTGCGGGCTTGTGCGGCCCGCATTTTTACGGGTTGGGATTTTCCCAACCCTAACCAGTCAAAACCCGCGAGCTCACGAGTTGAGCCAGCGGGTCCTCGTGAGCCCGCGGGTTGGGCCCATATTACCGGCTCTACAAAAGTTGCGAAATCCTTATCTCGATTTGTTAATTCGTCATATGAACTCGGGAATTCCTTATCTAAACTAGTGAATGGTCTGAGAGAGTAGATGGATTTTTTGCTTAAAAAACGAAAGTTGTGAAATCCTTATATGAACTTATTAATTTCTTTTATCAATCTACCAATTCCTTATCCGAACTTATTAGTTGACTTAGTTAAAAATCAAAGTTTACTATATATATATATATTTTTTTTTTGCATCATATATATTAAAGAGCTTACTAACCCTATATATATATATATATATATATTTTGCATCATATATATTAAAGAGCTTACTAACCCTATATATATATATTTTGCATCATATATATTAAAGAGCTTACTAACCCAGTGGTCATGCACCTTTTGTGCATAAAAGTAGTGGGGGATTCGGACCCCCCCCCCCCCCACTTTTGGATTGAGCCCCAGCCCGCCGTTAGACGGAGCGACGGTCGGCCGGCCGGCGGCGGGGTAATTATTATTTTAATAAAAAAATAAGTAAGGATAAATTGATCATTTTCGCTGAATTTTTAAATCTCTGTTAAATCCCCAAACATCTCTGTAGGATTTCAGAAATTCAAAGCACCTTTGTAGAATTTCAAAAATTTCAGATCATTTTTTAGGGATTTTCCCATATTTTCCCCCCTCAATTTAAATTGACTTGGAAAAGCATTCAGGAGCTCCAGGACATCTCCGGAAACAAACAGCTTCATATTAAAAGCTGGGGAGGCTAGTAACAAAAAAAAAAAAAAAGGAAAAGACAAAGGCTTAGATCAGTGTATCTCATAAATTAAGTAATGACCAGATAATTTTTTTTCCTTAAAAGTATTGTTTGGACAAAAGTTGGAAGAATTTTAATACTAAAATGTCAAAATCACTCACCCTTCCCCCAACCCGACAAAAAAAAAACCCCACTTCAAAGTTTTGATTTGCCTTAGCAAATTAGATGCAAAAGTAAGAAAGTTAGGTCACCAGTAAAAAATCAAACAATCAGTCGCGGTAAGCGTATTTGTTGAGAAAAATAAGAACCCTCTTTATCTTAGGATCTGTTTGGTATGAGGGATTTTGAGAGGAGGAAAACTTTTTATAAATTGAATTTTAAAACATCAAAAAAACGGGATTACAAAATTTTAACAAAGAGAATATACAAGAGAAAAGAATAAGAAAAATTAGTTAAAAAATCTCAACCCCACTTTTTTAATTTTTTGAAATTCAATTAAAAAAAAACTTCCCTCCTGCCACCTCTCCTTCCCTCCTCTCATATCAAACAAGCCCTATGTCTTGAGGGGGAACTCTTGATCTAATTTTTTTTTTAAAAAAAAGAACAAAAAATAGAGCCATCAGGAACATGGAGAGCTGTCTACAGCCCAAAATCGTGGGCTACATGATACCACTAAGCCCATAGGCCCAGACTTGGTTGCAGGCCATTTGACATTAAAGCACATCATATTGTGCCCTTGGCCTGTTCTTTATGTTTTTCCCGCAGGCGTGTAATGGGTAATACGGGGAGAAGTCAGAATCATAGCTGGAGCCACACAAAAGCTACATAATAAGACTTCTAGTTTAACCTGTCCTACATGGAGCAGAAACAAGACCATAATCCTGCTCGACTCTACCTATTGTTGGATGGAGGGAAAAGTGGGAGGAAAGTAGGGAGAAAATAATAGTATGAAGGAAAACTTAGGCCTATTTGGTTCGATCTCATTACACCCTATAGTGCAATGCAATATAATGCAATATTAATTCCAGGGGTCGTGTTTGGTTTGATTTTTAAACAAGGTACAATAAGTTAATATTTTAACAATTATTTAAAATTAATATATTATACAAAGTCTATCTTACCCTTAATATAATCTTTGTAGAAAAAATAGTTAAGAGTCAGAGGTGGCGGGGATGGAGGAGGAGCTAGTGGCGGTGGCAAAGGGTGGAGGAGGAGGTAGTGGAGGCGGCAATGGGTGAAGGAGACGGTGGTGGAGGAAGAGGAAATAGTGGTGGTGACAGTTGTGGCGTGATGTGGCAAGTGAAATAAGATAAGTGAAACAAAGACATGGGAAACCAAAGGGTAAATTGAACTTTTTTAACCATGCAATGAGATGATAATAAGGATTCATATGAGGGAGGGATGAATGAGGATTTACCAATTTTTTGGTAATCATTATTATGGTAAATCCTTTTACCATGTTAAAAAGCAACCAAACACTCTTATCTTGGTAATGCAATCATGATTACCATTGTAGGCATGTAATGAGGTTAAACCAAACAAGCTAGTTCTTTTTGGGGGAAATTAATGAAGCTATATAAATTACTTTAAAATATTTATATTTATGATTTTTTTAAAATTAATTTTCCTGATTTATAAACTAATATATATATATATATATATATATAATTTAATGATACAAAATATATATTATAACTAAATAATTTATTTAGTTTCTTTAATCTCTTCAAAAAAATCAATAGGGTCTTACATTAAGGGATTGAGAGAGTAAAAAACTTTACTATTTTTAAAAGTTTTCCCTCCTGATAATCTTTCCTCTCTAATTTTCTTCCCATCCATAGGGTAATCAGGGAAGCAAATCTTGGCATGCTCAAGTACCTTGCCAGCCAAAGTCAGAAGCAAACCAAACTGCTCTTGCTAAAAGGAACATGAAAGAAAGAAATCATTACTGTCGCCTATCCATCAACACCACAAAGTTCACACTCCCCCACAAATGTTGCATATGACAAAGCAACAGGTAAACAGAGAAACAAAACTGTTGGAATTATCTAAACATGTGATTTACATTTATAAGTATATAGTTCTATGATGATGAAGAAGACGGATCCAGGGCTGCCCTTTAGAATTTCGGACAACGCTGAATCCTGTGAGGGGAAAAAAAGAATTGAAGTTATGGAACAATGATGTTAGCAATCTCTACACTACCCAAGGTACCTTAATAAATCAGAAGAAACAAAAAAAGAGAACGTATTTCCTCGTACTAAAAACTAACCGACGAAACTGCGGCTACAATAAGCATTAGCACAACCAGCAAAGTCAGGACTGACATCATGTTCTATATATCTTACGATGAGAGAAATGATCTTTTGGTCTAACTCTGTGGACGTCAACTTCTTTATTAGCTTATTAAGCCGTGTGTAGAAATGGGGCTTAATTCCTCGTCCACCGGCAGGTTTAGATCAGGCAGCACAAAGGAAGCTTCTTGTTTAACAATCTCCTGAGGCTTGTAACAGTCATTTGCTGGTGGGACAGGCAGTACATTATCAACTGCAATTGGTGGAACGCTTGCCGGAGACACTGAATGAGAAGCATGACACTGCATGTCGTCAACAAGTCGAGGCAGGTCGACCATGGCTTTGTCGGACGCCGCCAGGGTTGTCTCTGTTTTCAAGTGCTGTCTTGATTCCCAATCAACCTGTTTAGACAACAGATTCAGGAATAATTACATTACATTCTAATTCTAATATACCACCTCCCTGTTCCTTAATCCTCCCTCTGGTCCTTAACATAGAACCTAATTAGGATTAGATTTTGATTTTAAATTACCTACTTCTCATATTTGTCAAGGAAGATGATTAGATTGTTTTAAGAAAAAAACATTTCATATTAACTAACTCAACTAATTTTCTTAATCTAATCGAAATAAGTAAATAGGTATTATATTTAGAACCAGAGTGAATTTATGAATTAGTTTGTAGTGCAAAAGGCAACAAGGTATGAGAACAGGAATGTGACCTTCAATCTCTTTAGGCGTTCATTTATTGCCCTATGTTCCTCTAGAGAGAGACGCAGGGATGCCAATTCCTGTTCCAAAGTCACAACAGCGACAATAAACAGCACATAAGAAACTAGCTCCAATCAGAAGGATCAAGGACTCAAGTAACATCAATTAGCCCAGAAAGAAATCATGGGACATACACTGTTCAGATTTCTCCGTTCCTTTAACAACAAACTCTCCTCCTCTTTTAGTTCAGCTACAGTCTGCAAACACAGAAAGTTTTAACATCATTAATATATATACATATGCGAGCAGGTAGCCAGGATGGCGCTAATTATCACGTATTAACAGAAACATTTTAAGGGTTCTTTTCACTTTAGATTACAGAAGTGAAAAAGGAGAAAAGAAGGATACAAGCTCACTCACTAGTTCACTAAATAAGGATATTATAGCTCATCTAAGTTCTATTTTAACGACTGTTGCTTATAACCAGCAACCTAACAGGTTAAGCTGAAAAAAGTAGCTCTCTCAGTAGATTGTTTAGCAAGATATCAATGCATCGAGTAATATATCTAATTTAGGGGTGCCTGCCACCATTGAAAAATTTTTCTTCAGTTGTTGACAAGTCAATTCAATTAAAAAGTGAGCAGTAGATGCAAATTCCATAAATTTTAGGAAACACCACTTGACTGGCTCTCCAGATTTCATATTACTCTGTCACAACCTCCCACATCATTTCCTTTTCTTTTCCAGTTTAAAATTGCTATATTTTTATCATAGGGGTGCATACTAAACTCGTTCTAGATATTCTACAACAGATCACAGCAAGCTGTTTTACACTCAGTCTCACGTCTTGTTGAAAAAGTCGTATGAATTTCTCTAACAACCAGAAGAAGAAAATGCAAACTTCAAAGCGTTCCTGTTTTACCTTTTTTCTTCTAGACCTCTTGGTGGTGGTCGTTTCGCTCGGATTAGCAACCTGCAAGACAATTTTTTTTTTTTGATCAATTGCAAGACATTAATTATATCAAAATGGGCAATATTTATAAGCACTGAAAGAACGTGACAAGAAATATTAACAGCTTCAACCTTTAATGGGAGGAAACAAAGTAAGGCACACAATTATGAATCGTTCTAGAAGATTGCAAACCCAACATCCAAAAAGAAATCTGACATATTAAGTGCCTATTTTGACTAACCGTAGAAGTTGGTTATCTAAAGTGATTTACGGTATATGAGATAAGTTTTTGAGAGAAGTTTTGTCTCAACTTACGTGAACAGATTTTTCCTCCACCAATTCAAACAGGCCCCAGAGAGGTGTACCAAGATGGGAATGGAAGTGTTTAAAGGATGATGAATATAATATATATATATATATATATATATTGCTGGTGAATAGTAATTAAACGGATGATGAGTTTTAGACAAATGTGAGAGAAGTAGAGGGTTATCCGGAGATCATAATACTATTCTGATCTTTAATATTTTAATATAAAAGATAGTTGATTTTTATAAAAAAATTAATTAAATTAAATAAATTATTTTAAAATATTGATATTTTTTATATTAAATTAATTTATTCAATTTATAAAATGATATATAATAAAATAATACATAACATATAATATGATTAATTAATTAATTTGACTTCTTTAATCTCTCCGAAAAAAAATAATCAACTACATGATTTTATCTAGGACGAAGGAGGAGGAGCACCTTTTATTTTCAGATCCTATCAAAACAGGAAATAAATATGTGATGCGTGTCTTCCATCTAATGAAAGAGTGTGTGATTGATTGATTGGTTATTTGATAGCGATGCTTAAGATTAGTAAAAACCAATAACCAACGAGCCAGCTTAAGTAGTAGCTTCGTGCCATCAATTTGGTGACAAAAAGTGGTCCCACCTGGGGGGGAAGGAACCGCCCCAAAATCAAATGGCCCTTGCCAACTATTTGCTTGGAATAGAGATAAGAAAGAACCCTTTCTTCTTCTTCTTCTTCTTCTTCTTCTCCGCCCATCCATATCCGTGGGCCCAAAACAAAAGCAGCTAGCTTCATTCCTCTGGGTTTCAAATCCCAGATGGCACAAGAACAAACTTTGATTTCTGACCAAAATGGGCCCTACTAAAAAACATAAACAGGCCAGAAATAACAGCCTGTCATTCTTAAGAATTACAGTTTCGCCCCATTAAAAACTTTCCCTCTTGCGTTTGACTTTCCGACCCCAAAAGCATCATCAATCCTGTTAAAAACTTAAAATATATAACGTTGTCATGTTTCCCACGAAACCCAAGGGATGCGATCAAGCTGTCATGCAGAGAGACACAAAAAACTTCACTGACAGACATTTCACATTTTTTTGTCCTTTACCCTTGCGTGTAAAACGACGACGTAGACAGGGGAATTAAACGAAAACGAACCAACATGAACTAGCCTCCGTGCGGTGAGCGAGACCACACCGAATCATATCTCCCCCATCCTTACGCAGCATTGCGAAAAATGCCCTAAAAGGGCACAACCGCCACCAACAACACACCAAACTTCACGCAGACCCATTTGCCACGAAAACACGCCACCAAAAAAAATCAAAATAGAAAAAATGGGGAAGGCTCCACGTGTGATTTTACTGAAGTACCCCTCACGGAGTTGAATGTGAATGAGAGCGAGAGCGAGAGCGTGTCAGAATCGGTTAAGTTAGTACGGTATGTGCGACTATCCGAGGGAGTTTCGGTTTCGGAATTTTACATACATGGACGGCTTTCTTTTGGATTTGACAATTATCTGGCTTGACGATAATGCCCTTCACGTGAAGGGTGTTATCGTCATTTTAGGACAAGGCGTGACCCGGCTCGTAAAAGTGATGAGAAAAAGAGGAAAGAGAGTCATTGAGGCCTCTGACTCCATGCGTTGAATGAAAGTCACCCATTTTCTCTGAAATTTTTAAATAATAATGATTTTTTTAATTGATAGCATCAGAATATTTTTTTTTCCTACTCTGTGTATATGTTAAAAGAAAGAAAAGTCACAAGTTGGAACCTCTATAAAGGGCATCCAGGTGAATAAATTTTAAGAAAGGGGAAAAGAGACAACGGCGGCGGCGATGTTGATCGGAGTGGTGACGCTCCGGTGACGGCTGGTGCAGTGACCTAGCTGTCACGAGGGATTTTCGAACACGTGGAGCTTGGTTATAAATCCGAGCGACAGTAATTGAAATAAAAGGAAATAAATAAAGGAAAAACAGAGAAACCAGGTGGTGGCTGCCGATTATCCGGAGGCCACTTGTGTCACTTTCTCTCGTGGATTCGTCGACGTAAAAACCGGAGGCTACCGAGGCCATTTTCGTCAATTAAGATAAAATCTGACAGAACTCACGAACACAACAGAGTTGCCGAGTCGTACACTCGCCGCTCAACGAAGACTCACGACACGCTAACCGAATGCGCCAGGCACGCAGGCCGGCTAACGGCCACCGACGGGAGAGAGAGACTAAGAGGAAAACTAAGCAAGAAAAGAAAAGAAACAAAGTAGGAGAAGCATCAAACCTTAGATCTTGCGGTTTTGAGGTGTTTCGTGGGACGGCTAGACTCTTCAGATCCGTCGGCAGCGGCACCGCCACCGCTAGGAGAGGTGGCGCCGCTCCAGGAGAGAGGCGTGGTAGGACTAGCCCTAGTGGGCTCATCTTTCTTGTTGGCGGAGGAACCAACGTGTCTAGGAGCGGACCTAGAACGGCGCTGACGAACGGTCCAGTTGAGGTGAAGACAGGGAGAGTAGTTGTTGTTGGTGGTGGTGGTAGGCGGCGGAGATTGTTGGAGGCGGAGGAGCACGTCGACGACGAGGGAGTCGTCGGACATGGCGAGCTTGACCCAATCGTCGTCGCACATGTGGAGAGGAGACGAAGAAGAAGAAGAAGAAGAAGAAGAAGAAGAAGAAGAAGGAAAGAAGGAGGATGAGGAAATTGGTGTGAGGAGGGAGGCGTGGAGATGGTTGGAATATTGAATAATGAATGAGAAGAGAAAAGGGGGAGGCGCGAGATGGATTTATATCTAAGAGAGAGAGAGAGAAGGTGTGGGGGCTGTTTTTGTTTTTGACAAACCCTTGTCTCTGTGACTCTGTGGGGATCAATCCTTCTTTCTTCATCAGTCCCACATGTCGGGGCCCACCACTCTCAATCTTATACCTGGCTTTTCCTACTGTTTCCTCATCCACGCCTCTTTTCTCCTCCTCCTCCTTCTTCGTCTTGTTCTTCTATTCAACAAAAAGAATACTGTCACCTATATAGTGTAAGCATGCTAGCTTCACCAAATTGGTGGCGTCAAAGGACTTTAGTAAATTTTAGTAACAAAATTGCTTGGGTTTGTTTTTCTTTTAATAATGATTTTTTAATTTTTTGTTGTTGATTATGGATAATAATGAAGGTATTTTTCATCCACTGGTTCATTATCTTTTACTCTAGTCCTATATAACAAAAAAAATTATCTTTTTCTATAAAATGTCAGTAATTTGCTGAAGTACTATTTGATGGTGGGCAAGTCAGTGCTCTTTGGTGATATGTAATTTACTATAGTCTCATTTGTTGGTGAATTTAAAAAACACACACACACACACAAATAGAATAAGAAAAAGGAAAAGTCTACCTCCAATTTGAATGAAGAAAAAATATTATTTCTAAAGATATCCATGGCTAGAATTGGATGCGAATGCCCCTTCTAATGAATGCATAAAAGAGCTCTTCAATTAATAAATATTATAGTTGGATTTCGAATAGAAAAAACACCCTTTCAATAAAAATAAAAAAAGATAAACTATTTCAAAAAAATCAAAAATTTTTCCCTTTTTAAGAAAGTACTCCCTCATGTCCTAATTATAAGATAAAGTTGACTTTTTTTGGAGAAATTAAGGAAGCCAATTAAATTACTTTAAAATATTTATATTTTTTTCCTCCAAACTAATCAATTTGACTAATAAAATAATATATAATCTAAAGATACTAAAAATATAAACACTCTAAAGTAATTTAATTGACTTCCTTAATTTCTCTAAAAAAGTCAGTTTTATCTTATAATTAGAACCGAATGGAGTATTTATTTTTCAATTTACTCAAAAAGAACTTACAGAAGTATTTATATATAGCCCACTAACAAAGTCATCATATCAATGGTGGAATTTCAAATCATGAAGTTATAGGTTAATATAAGCTAATTCCTTACTAATCGGACCAATATCTATTGACAGGTTATTAATTTTTATCACTAGTTTTCTCTTTCACCTCTCATTAAATGTTGGTGCTTGTTACTTCATTTTAAAATATGTATATTTATTAGGGGTAGGTTTGAAAATTTATTAAAGTTTTAGACGAAATTGATGAGTTTTAAGAATTTTGTTTTTTATTGTGATAAATCATATTGGAAGTAAATTATAGATGGAATTAAGGTGGTAGTAGAAAAGTTAAAAATTAATTCACTACTATTATTAAAAGGGCAAAATATAAGATGTTAATTCCGGAAAATTTTCTCATGACTTGATATTTCCTTGTTATCCAAGGCTCTGGGACAAAAATTGACTGGTTGTTAATTTAATTACAACATTACAATTTAGTAATTTACCTCATTGTGTACGTGCCGTCATTTACTCTAGCAAATAAACATGTATCAGTGATGTAGTTATTAATCGTATATTATTAATTATTTTTTGCCAATTGTAATTAAATTAAATAGACGGAAGAGAAGGACCAAAGAATCCTATCCTTTGAATCCCTCTAAGACGCGGCGATATTGGTTACATATGCACACTGGCGTGGACCAAGTCTACATATTTTAGGGTCTCAAGAGGCAACACAATATATGAATTAATTTCTCCTAAACTATTAAATTCGCAATGAAATTAAACTAGTCAGACGAAAACAAAAAATACTTGTAGAAAACTATAAAAATTTTACTACTCATATAAGTGTACGTGTACCTCTCTTCTACACACAAATGCAACCATATATATCAAGGGAAACATATATTTCTTAATTTTCTTAAAATATTGTTATATTATTTTTAATAAAAAATTTAGATGGGTTGAATTTAAAAATAACTATGCATTCCCATGAAATCCGATGTCGTCACATTGATTATGAAACCGGTGGCATTTAAGTTTGGGTCGTTATAAAACATGAGGATGGACCAATTTACCATCTTTCTTTTCTTCCCTTAAGCTATTCACTACTGATAGAAGTGACTAATTTTCTCACATATTAGACATCTTAGAGGGACTCTTGGACTATCTTTTATTTGGGCTAGATAATGGTAACCTTTAATCTTAGTATGTGTTCTGATTAACTTTTAGAGAATAGCTTTTATAATTTATGAGATAAATATGTGAGAGGAGTTTTGTCTTGATTTACGGAAAAGTGTTTCTAAAACCATGATTTTGAGGGTATAGAAACACACACTTGGCCAATAAAAATTATTCCAAGCTTATTATAAGATTTAGTCCTTTTTGAGTCTCGTTGTCTTATCTTTATGCCTACATTTTTATTATGTTTTTTATACTACTACTTCTTCCGATTCTTAATACAAGAACTAGTTAATTTTTTACAGGTGATATTAAATGAACTAAGAGCCCGTTTGGTTCAACCCCATTACATGCCTGCAATGATAATCATGATTGCATTATCAAGAGAATAGTGTTTGGTTGTTCTTTAGCATGGTAATAGAGTTTACCATGATAATGATGATTACCAAAAAATTGGTAATCCACATTCATACCTTCCCCCTATGAATCCTCATTACCATCCCATCGCATGATTAAAAAAGTCCAATTTACCCTTTAGTTTCAAGTGTTTGTTTCACTTATCTCATTTCATTTGCGACAACCGTCGCCGCTACTACCTCCTCCTCCGCCACCCCCGTTGCCGCCGCCGGCCACCTCCTCCCCCAAGCACTGCTGCCGTCGCCGCTGGCACCTCCTCCTCCACCCACCTCCTCCACCCCCACCTCCTCCTTCGTCACCCCCACCGGCCACTACCACCACCTCCTCCTCCTCCTTTACTCACCGCCGAACCCACCACCTCCTCCACCAGCCACCCGCCACCCCCCGTAGCCGCCGCCACCTCCTCCTCCTCCTCCACCCGCCATCGCCCCCACCACCTCCTCCTCATCCACCCCCCGCCATCGTCAAGACCTCCTCCTCCCCCACCCGCCGCCGCCGTCACCTCCTCCTCCTCCACCACCCGCCACCCTCACTGTTGCCTCAACCACTACATCCCCCTCCACCCCTGCCGCCGCCACCATTACCTCCTCCACCCCCACCGTTACTGCCGCCACCATTACTACCTCCTCTGTCGCCGCCACCGACACCAGCCCGCCACCGCCTCCACTATCTCTTCCTCCTCCATATCTGCCGCCTTCGACTCTTAACTATTTTTTCTTGAAAGATTAGATTAAGGGTAAACTAGACTTTGTGCAATATATTAATTTTAAATAATTGTTAAAATACTAACTCATTACACCTTGCTTAAAAATCAAACCAAACACTACCCCTGTAATTAATATTGTATTGCATTACCATTGTATCGCACTGCATTGCATTGCAGGGTGTAATGGGATCGAACCAAACGGGCCCTTAATAAGTTATTTAATCAAAGCATATCTTGTATTATTTATACGTCAACCAAACTAGTGTGGAGAAAAAACAATAAATATAAATATTTTGATGTAACTTATTTAACTTTATTAATCTCTCCAAAAATAACCAACTGACTCTTATATTAATGGCAGGAGATAGTATATTAGATAATCAGATTCTCAAGTTATTTGCTAACCTGGCAAGTATCTTATCTCACACTTACGGTTGGTTAGCTTAACATTAATTGTTTCATCAAAAAAATTAATAAAAATCTAAACTCAATCAAAGCATATATTGTATATCATTAGATTGTATGTCAATTTATAAGTCATCCAAACTAGTGTGGAAAAAAAAATAATAAATATAAATACTTTGATGTAACTTATTTAACTTAATTAATCTCTCCAAAAATAGCTAATCGACTCTTATATTAATGGCAAGAGATAGTACGTTAGATAATCAGATTCTCAAGTTATTTGCTAACTTGACAAGTATCTTATCTCACACGTACGGTTGGTTAGCTTAACATAATTGTTTCATCAAAAAAATTAATAAAAATAATTTTTATTATGATATATTTTTAGTTATTATAACTTCTTATAATAAAATATTTTTAGTTTATAGTAAAATATTTTAATAATAATAATATTATTATTATTTATCATAATATTTTTCATCATAGGCATTATTAATTAGAATATTACATAAGATATAAGGATAAAGTGATCCAAAATTTCTGTTTAGAATTTACGGTTTATGGTTTTTTAGAGGAGCCAAAATAGGGGTGTTGGAGGAAAGAAAATGGAAACTTTGAAGTCCCTTCCACTCCAAAATTTCAAACTAAATGAGAGGAGGGACTTATTTTTCCTCCCTTTTGATCTCTTCCCCTCCAACCAAATAAACATGCCCTAAAGATTTATACTTCCCTAAATTGTCATTTTTTCTCAATACTTATATTATATTCCAAATAATAATAATAAATCAAGTCTTTCCAAAATTAGTCACGAGTCCAAAATCCAGAGCTTGCTAATTATATAATATATTTCAAGAAAAGGAAAGGAAAGGGTTGAAGAAGCTGGGAGGGAAAAAACAAGAGCAAATTGGAAAGTATATGATTAAATAGGAGAAAAGGAAGAAAAAGTTAACCAGTATTGTTTGATCCCACCAAATGTAACTTTGAATGGATAGTAAAAAGAAAAACCACGTACCCTTATGGCTTTATTTTCAAAACAATAAATATATATATTTATGAACAGTAATTTGTCTCAATGGGATCATTAGCTATTGTGCATGGATGATATCCCGGTTCGAAAGACATGCCAATATATCACTTTAATCTTATTTATAAGTATAAATTGATTAACTCTTACATATCAAAGAGAGCTAGTTAATTTATTAATTATGAATTAAATTTTTAATTTTATCCTTATTTATGATTGGTTCAAATAGTCAACATGAATAAAACTTTTTTTCTTTATTACAATTAATAGGGAAAAATTGTAAAAATCGCATTTACTACTCTAAAATTGGACTTATTGTAAGGACCAAAACTTTTGATCAGAATGGACTTATAAATAAAACCAGAATAGTAGGTGTTTGATTGATTGTATTAAAAGAAATATATATTTTATAATATTTTTCATAAAAAATTATGTAAATTGGGTCTTGAGACTAACCAATGTCAGGACATGATCTTGAGTTAAAAAAAAAAAAAGGCACACTTTCATGACTTTGGTTTTGTATTATTATTTGGAACCCAGTTCGGGGTTCATGCTTACCTCTTCCAATATAAATGTCTCTTTTGAGACTTAAACTTGAAACTTAAAGGGATCTAATGATGCCTTATACTGCGACAACTTTTGTCATAATATTTAAAAACAATGATATATGTGATTTTACGTCATAAGAATAAAGTGGGTTCAAAGTGGGACGGGGGGATGACTCTTGCAGCAAGTTAGGGATCAAATTAGAATATTTCCTGAAATTCATCAATTAATGTATGTATGTAAGAAACAGTAAATTATGATTGTGTACGTTTCTCAACTTTGTTCTCTTTCTTAATTCTTAATTTCTATTTTTGCCAAAAAGAGCTCTCTTTCTTACTTTGGTCTAAATAGGCGGCACGCACAGACATCGCTAATTTTACGTGTTACAACAGCTTGACTTCAATTTCTGTTTTTTCCTTCTTGTCTTGACTTTTTTGTTTTGCTTATACGTTAAAGGGAGAATGATAAAAAAATATTATTTGAATTTCAAAATTTTTAATTAGCCATTTGATAAAGATTTGTGTTGTCAATTTCATTACTATTCTTGTCAATCCCATTATCATTCTTGTTAGCTGGATTTTAAAGTTTAAATGGTATTTTTCCTGTTATTCTCCCAATGTTAAAATTGGGCATTTTTTAATTAAAAAAAAGTTATGATAAAACCATACAAATGAAAGAGAACCGATAAAAGTAAGAGCATTATGCTGCTTACCAGCATCAACAATAAAAAATAAATCATACTCCATCCTGTCCTAATTATAAGACATATTTACCTGACTTTGGAGAAATTAAGGATAGTGAATAAATTAGTTAATCATGTTTATTTTTCTAAAATATTCTTATTTAAAATTTAAAATGGCATCCAATTACATTGATTCTCTGTTTTTTCTTGTACCTTTCCCGTCTCACACACAACTACTCCAAGCTCTCATATAATCCGGCGTCGTCAATCTCCCTCAACAACTTCCGATTTACTCTTATTAAATTATTAACGTGTTTAATTGTTATTGAGAAAGTATCAATAGGGGGTATTTTAGGAAGAAATTGATAAAAATTAGAATTTTGTCCTATAATTAGGATCAAGATCAACTCTCAAATATTGTCCTATAATTAGGACAGGAGATAGTATATTTTAATCGGGCCAATGTCAACCATGCCAAATATATATCTATATATATATATATATATATATGCGCACAAAGGTTCACTTCTATAAACATATAGTAATAAAATTGATACTATCTCCGGTTATAAATATAAGACAGAATTGACTTTTTTTTTAGAAAATAAAGAAATTAATTAAATTACTTTAGAGTATTTATATTTTTATTTGTTTCTTCAAATTAATTATTTTAACTAATAAATTGATATATAATCAAAAGATACACAACATATGATATAATTAAGTAACATATTTAACTTTCTTAATCTCTAAAAAAAATAATTTTGTCTTATATTTAAGACCGGAGAGATTAAAAAATTCATGTATGTCTATATTAAGGTTGTTCATGTCTCATATATGTCCTGTTCCAGACAACCTTGGCTCTAATTTTGTTAGGACGACAATGAAACCATCCTGTTTTTGTTTAGTGAGATGAATTTGAGAGGAGTTTGTCTGAGTCTTATCACGTCCTGTGAACACTCCTAGTTTATAAATCTGTTTGGATTTTGGAGGCGGCTAAAACCTAGTTTTAGAAACTCAAGTTTCATTAAATGGGTTTTTGTTAAACCGAGTTTTGTTTGTAACGCTGGTTTTTTTCAGAGGAGTGATAAAAAGAAGCAGCGCGGCACTTTCCCTTTTGTTGTAACAGAGATGCCTAGATGCAAACTTTTATGTCTTTTCTTTTTGCTCTTTTGATATTACCACTTTTAATTTTGTTTCAGCTTTTACAAATTACTTGTGAGTTTCAGGGAAAAAAAGATTTTTTTTTTTTTTGAATTTGGAATAAACTTTGTTTCTCATTCGCTGTCGGTCTATCTCTCGCCACCTAAATCTCCATTCTCCACCCAACCCAAACGACCTGATCCTCGCCCACTTAAACTAGAACGCGTGCCGATCCCAATGTCAGGAGCGCGTGAGGGTGAAATCAAACATTTTTTTTTTTTTGGGTCAAAGAAATCAAACATGAGAAATATCCATATTTCGGTTCGTTATGGGGCCGTGTCCACTAGGATCTTCCAAGTGTCCCCATTCATGGAGCGGTGAATATCGGAGGCAGCCACTTCAACACTTTCCTTTTTTCTTCGAAAAGAAAAATAATTAATCCCTTCGGTTTACAATCGGCCACTTCAATTATGGGCTTGTTTGTTTAAGCGTTTTGTATAGGAAAAACGCATTTATTACGCAAGCCGAGAAAAAATTCCTCTCACATACTTACCTCGTATACCATGAATCACGAATTATAAGCACTTTTTGGACAATAATAAACCATTCCAAACGCACACTATATCACAGAAAAAAAATGATAGTTAAATTATTTAATATATCCTAAAATATATTTTTTTCACTTTTATCCTTTTTGAGAAATATGTTTAATTATATTAGGAATGTTATTTTAGAGAGAGGACAATATAATGAATGGGTAAAGTCGAAAAGTGAGTATTAATCATACAGGCAAAACAGAAAAAGAGTATTAATTAAACTGAAGATAACTTATATTCTATGTTATGTTTTCCTTTTAAAAGTGTCTTATATTATAGACAGAATAGAGTAAACTATTTTATAGCTCCTCCCACCAAAATATACAACGTCTGCTAAAACATCCTTAATATATAATAAAATTTATGTAGTGAATTATTAAGGATAAAACTTTATTGGTAAAAAAAAGATAAAAAATCATTAGGTTAAATTTATATGTGAATTTATAAGTAGATGTGGGCATTTTAACCACAAAAAATAACAAAATAATAAATGCCTATATGAAACTTTATAAATTATAATTTTAACAATTAACAATGACAAAATAATAAGGGTTGATATGAAAATTTACAAATCTAAATTTATATTATAATGTCTTTATGCATTTAGAATTTTTAATTTTTAGGGCCACCCGAAAGAATTAAAAAACTACTGCAATTGCAACTTGACTATATGACTGCTGTCCAAAATAAAAATAAAAACAACTGAGGCTGCATATAATTATTATTGAATAAACTGCTGAGACCACAAATTAAAAGGAAAAAACAAACGTTTTAGTGAATTTTTCTTAGAAAATGCATTGCAACCACCATAGCTATTTCATTCCACTCCTATAATTTGAACTATATTCAATTGATAACGACCAAATTATGTGTATTTCTTGTTGGCCATTATTGTTCCATTTTGACAAACTACTATGCACTACTATAGAATCACACATAATATGAGGGTTATTATCGACTATACATGACGATTCCAAACTATTATATATAAATGTGCTATATGTGCTTGATGCAAATAAATAATGATTATGAACCATGATTTATTCAGTATCTATTATAACATTTTTAATATAACATCAGTAATATATTAAAGCTTAGTGAGGCTATGATGTGCATAATATTGGCATAATAAAAAATGAGCTCACGTAAACAACCATTATATAATCAGTAATGCTTGCATAGTATATAATGATTTCATGTCAATAACCGTTATTTATTCAATGACATACGTAGCAGTTATTTATTTAGTAATATAACGGTTTTTATATAATAATCGTGAAGTTTAGCAACAACAACAACAACACCAACAGGCTTGTCATGCCCTTATTTTAATTTCACCTTTACCAGAGTATTCGTGGAAAATGACATGCGGTTCGGTAGGCAACACAGGAATAGCATAATTATACAGATAATATGTACATGATTACATAAATTCCCCATAGGGGTTCGTACCTAATAATTACAACTAGTGTAGCCGCACAGGGCTATTTGGGTGTCTAAACTCATCCCAGTGAAATGGAGACTTCTTCCCGTCTTCATTCCACTACTGTAATCCCCTCGTACAATACTCTACATTGTTGTTTGCATAACTTCTGTCGTCTTCTGTCTAAATTGTTGGTAGGGGAGGGTGAGATTCGAGAGAATCTCAGTAGGAAACATGTAATATCCCGAATTTTGGGATTAGAGGCTTGAGAATAAGCCTAAATTAAGTGGACTGCTAAGCCCCGATTTAGCAGGTGTCCCAAATATATTCTCTAATGTTTCTTATATCTTTGGAGTATTAAGAAAGTAAAATGGTGAATTTTGGAGAAAGTAATTATGTTTTTGGTGAATCGCCTATGAGGTAGTGAGCTTGTCATATAATTTTAAATGACCAATTGATGACCAAAAATTATGAAAATTTACAGGATGAAAGTAGACATCCAAAGCTTTAATTTGAGAGGTCATATGACTCAATTAGAGCTATACACAAAAAGATATGAATTTTTGAAGTTTGCCCAGAAAAACTGGAAAGTTTCTGAAACAACATGCAAAGAATGAAATTCTGGGAATTTTGTGATTCCATAAAGTAAATTTCTATATTTTTCCTTGAAAATAGACTCAATAAGAGTTCTATAGGCTTTGGAATCACCTCATTTCGATTTTTCTAGAATTAGTTATGATTTTTCAAAGTTTGGGCAGAAATCTGCCAGAATTTTGTAAAATCCGAAATTTTTGGAAAATTGGTAAATGAATATAATAGAATATATAATATGATATAAGCTCTTTATTTCTTCTTCAGCCCTTCATCTGACGCCATTTTCAGTTTTAGAGAGAGGAAGAGAAAAATTGTAGAGAGAGAAAAGGAGGAGGAAAAACTTACAAAGGTAAGTGATTTCTTCGGTAAATCGGTTCCTAATGCGTATAGTCGTATACCTCCGTTCCTAAGCTTCCTTTGCATATGATTTAAGGTTTGGAAGCTCATTTTTTGGTGTATCAAGGGTCTAGGGTTTCAGCCAAGTCAAGAAAATCCAGAAGGAGCTTGAGGTAACTTCCAAACCTTCGTATATTGATTATTCTAGCTGCTGTGGCCAATTTAATCGGTGAAATTTCGCCGGATTGCCATTGGTTGTAAAAATGGAAAATGGGTTTCCCTAGGGGTTATGCTGCCCAAATTGATACTAAATGGTAGTTGTAACCTAATGGAATAGTCAATAAAGTGGTTAGGAGTAGAAATGAACGTGTTTACGGAGCCGAAACCCAAAAACCCCGATTTTCCCTGGAAAACCCATATATTTCGGTCAGGGGTCTAAATGGGTCTTAGAGTTGGATTTTCAATGATTTGATGGTTCCATTGGATTCAGGAGGGAAAATTAGGTGGGGTTACAGTTGGGCACTTTTTCGGAAAAGGCCGAGAAAACATAATTACGGAAACGCCCCTAAAACCCTAAAAGTAGGGCTGCCAAGGGCAATTTCGTAATTTGACATTGAATTTGGTAATTTTGAGTCCGGAAATGGATTCCTTAGGTGAAAATATGTAAGAACAGCCCATGTCAAAATTTCGGGAAAAGTACAGCCGAACCGGGTATGATGGGGCTGGGTCCCCGGGGGTATTTTAGTAATTTTTCAAGATAGACTCATATAACCCCCAGAAACACTATGGAAGTGTCTAAATAGTACATTTGACATTGTAGGATCGAATATGGAGGCATGGAGCCCTGAGCTGTTTGCACAAAGATCAAGGCACGCAAATTGAGGAGAAAGATTTGGAGGTAGGGGACTTACCTTACTTGCATGTATTTGATATCTTTGCTTGTGTAATGATGTATGTGATTGCTTTACTTGATTATGTAGAGCATATTTGAATAAATGAAGCTCTGTTTCTGTTTTCGCTGTGGCCATAGTCTTGTTGTATGAAACGTTGAGCATGCAGAAATGTCATTATGGTGCATACATCTAGATAAAGCTAACATGTCATACACATAGCATCAATCATACATGCATTATGGTATCTGTTTCCTACTGAGATTCTCTCGAATCTCACCCTCCCCTACCAACAATTTAGACAGGAGACGACAGAAGATATGCTGAGAACAATGCAGAGAACCATATGAGAGGATTGCAATGGTAGAACGAAGATGAGAAGATGTCTCCGTTTCACTGGGACGGGTTTAGATACCCCAGTAGCCCTGTGTGGCTACATTGATGGTAAGTATCATGTACAAACTCCTATGTGGAATTTATGTAATCATGCACATATTATCAGTATAGTTATGCTATTCCTGTGTTGCCTACCGAACCGCATGTCATTTTTCGCTAATACTCTGGTAAATGTGAAATAAAGATAAGGGTGTGACAAAACAGATACCATAATGCATGCATGATTGATGCTACGTGTATGACATGTTAGCTTTATCAGATGTATGCCTCATAATGACATTTCTGCATGCTCAATGTTTCATGTAACAAAACTATGGCCACAGTGAAAACAAAAACAGAGCTTCATTTATTCAAATATGCTCTACACAATCAAGTAAAGCAATCACATACATCATTACACAAGCAAAGATATCAATTACATGCAAGTAAGGTAAGTCCCCTACCTCCAATCTTTCTCCTCGATTTGCGTGCCAACAGCTCAGGGCTCCATATTCGATCCTACAATGTCAAATGTACTATTTAGACACTTCTATAATGTTTCTGGGGGTTATATGAGTCTATCTTGAAAAATTACTAAAATACCCCCGGGGACTCGGCCCCATCGTACCCGGTCCGGCTGTACTTTTCTTGAAATTCTAACTTGGGCTATCCTGATATATTTTCACCCAAGGAATCCATTTCCGGACTCGGAATTACCAAATTCACTGCCAAAAGACGAAATTGCCCTTGGTAGCCCATATTTCAGTGTTTTAGGGGCATTTTCGTAATTATGCTTTCTCGGCCTTTTCCGAAAAAGTGCCCAATTATAACCCCACCTAATTTTCCCTCCTGAACTCAATGGAATCATCAAATCATTGAAAATCCAACTCTAAGACCCATTTAGAGCCTGACCAAAATATATGGGTTTTCCAGGGAAAATCGGGGTTTTTGGGTTTCGGCTCCGTAAACGTGTTCCTTTCTACTCCTAACCACTTTATTGACTATTCCATTAGGTTACAACTACCATTTAGTATCAATTTGGGCAGCATAACATCCCCACAAACCCATTTCCAAAAATTAAAACCAATGGCAATCCGACGAAATTTCACCGATTAAATTGCCCACAGCAGCTAGAATAGTCAATACACAAGAGTTTGGAAGTTACCTCAAGATCCCACTAGCTTTTCTCAAACTGGCTGAAAACCCTAGATGCCAAACCTTCAAATTTGAGCCTCCAAACCTTAAATCATATGCAAAGGAAGCTTAGGAACGGAGTTATACGCATTAGGAACCGATTTACCGAAGAAATCACTTACTTTTGTAAGCTTTTTCCTCCCCTTTTCTCTCTCTAAAATTTCACACTTCCTTTCTCTATGTTCAGCTAGTTCACGTTAGAAATGAGCTGAAGAAGGAGGAGGATGATTATAATGATATATCTAATTTAATTAATTAATTTTCCCAATTTTCGGATTTTTACAAAATTCTGGCAGATTTCTGCCCAAATTTTGAAAAATCATAACTAATTCCAGAAAAATCGAATTGAAGTGATTCCAAAGCCTATAGAACCCTTATTGAGTCTAGTTTCAATGAAAAATATAGACTTTTGCTTTCCAGACTCGCAAAATTCCCAGAATTTCAATCTTTGCATATTGTTCCAAAAATTTCACAGTTTATCTGTGCTGACTTCAAAAATTCATATATTTTTGGGTATAGCTATAATTGCATCACATAACCTAGGAAATTAAAGCTTAGGATGTCTACTTTCATCCTGTAAAATTTCATAATTTTTGATTATCATTTGGTCATTTAAATGAACATGACAAGCTTACTACCTCATAGGCGATTTCACCAAAAACATAATTACTTTCTCCAAAATTCATCATTTTACTTTCTTAATACCCCAAAGATATAAGAAATATTAGAGAATAGATTTAGGACATCTACTAAACTAGGCTTAGGAGTCCGCTTAATTTAGGCTCATTCCCAAGCCTCAAATCCCAAATTTCGGGGTATTACAAGGCTCATGTAAATAGCAAGCATTATTTATTTAATAACATAAATAATGGTTTGTAAGTAAGAACCGTGAAATTTATCATTACATAACGATTTTTATATAATAAACGTGATGTGTCAATGTTAAACTCTTATGTTAGAGTTTCTGAGCTAGTTGGACTAGATTGTACATAATAGAACAGTACCTCCCACAACGAGCTGCTATGCGATTTAGGATGGGTTAGGACATTCCAGATTTTGTGGGAAGAATGAATGGCACTACTCTTTACCTATGCCTCACTACTACAGAATATGGATTTTACGTCCTTAAAGGACGTCCCTTTTTAAAAAAAGGGAAGTAAAAAATAAAGGCGGTGACATTTTTGTAATTATGGATGAGAACTGAATAGCTTTAGACATCCCCAATTTAAATAGGGACATCTAAAGTGTGACTTTACAGATTTTAGACGTCCGATATACATTGGGGACATCTAAAGTTGTTTTAATTTTTTTTTTAAAATCAGGGACACCCTTTGGCGTCCCTAATATATATGAGAGACGCTAAAGGGGTCCCTGATGTATCATCAGGTGGCGTCCCTAATATAATATAAGGGATGCCAAAATGGTGCCTCTGATATATCATCAGGGACGCCCTTTGGTGTCTTTATATATATGAGGGACGCCAAAGGGTGTCCCTCATTTTAAAAAAAAAAATTGACCACTTTAGACGTCCCCAATTCAATTGGGGATATCGGGACGTCTAAAGTTAAAAAAAAACTGCACAACTTTAGGTGTCCTTAAATTAAATTAGGGACGCCAAAAACAATTTAAACTTTTACTGACAGTCTTTATTTGTCAGTTTTATACTACTTTTACACTCATCTTTTTCTTTCCATGGCCACAAACACAAGAAGAGCCACTACCACCATGCCTTTTAACTCTTACTTCTTCTTTATTTGCTCTTTTTACTCTTGCTTCTTCCTTTCTCTCTCTCTTTTTCACTTCCAGGTCTGCACTTTCTTACCATTTTTTATTATTTTATTCTCTTTCTCTTTTTTCTTTGGGTTTCCCTTCTATTTTATCTTCTAACTCATGTTGATATAGCTTGTAGATCAAAACTCTGAAACATGCTTTATGGCTACGTTCCTGCTGAGAAAACGAGGTTCATTTCTCTCTATCGCTCTTCTCTATTCATTATTACGAGAAAATGAATTTCAATAATAGAAGGAGATAAGTTTTTTGTAACTAATTCCTCTTATTATTTTCATCTTTTGCCTATGAGATTTCAGATTTGGAGTTATTATTGTGTAGATTTTTTATCTGGATTTCAGATACTAAATCTGTAATTTTATTGATGATGATCTGTAATTTCTAATTTTAAATACTGTTTAGTTCAAATCTGTAATATAAACAATTTTTTTAAAAAGTATTTTAGACATCCCCATTTTAAAATGGGGACGTCTAAAGTGTCAGTGTAGCACTTTAGACATCCCTTTTTAAAACGGGGACGTCTAAAGTCCAGATCTTAGGCGTCCTTTTATCTACGGACGTTATTGCCATTTTTTACTACATTGCTCACATAGACATCCCCTTATTTTCAGACATTAAAAAGCCTAAAAAAAGGGACGTTAAAAACAGTTTTTGTAGTAGTGTCTATATCAAAATCTAACTTTTGACATATACCTTTTGTCTCTTTATAGGAATTAGGCCAGGAAAACAAGGAAAGAGTCAAAAGACACTAGAATTGAAGTTGAAGAGGAGCGATCACGCACAGTGGTGAGTGATGTATTGGTACTTGGTTCTCGTGTTGATCATCGGAGAACGAAGAAGCATAGAGTACTCTCATTAGCGAGGGAAAGGGGAAAGATTTCAAATGTTAGTTGTCGATGATATATAAAGTTAGAAAACAAATCGTTTGTAATTGTATTATAACAGTTTTTTCATAAAAAATGTTATTTTTGTGAGACAATTTTTGACGATTAATAATTACAATTGCTATATAAACATATTTTATTGAGATTGAGTACACTTTGTAAATGTATTATAATAAGTGACTGGTTTTAATTAATAATCGTTATGTATTTGATATGTTTTTACAATATTAGGGGTTGATTATGCAACCAACATATATATTACAAACAAAAAGACTATGTAACTAAACTAACTGAAAACAAAAAGTTATGGAGACGTTTTAAGAATATGATTCATCATCAGATTTTTCCTTCCCCAGTAATTTGTCCACCTTCTTGTTATAGAGCGAACGAGAGATGTTAGTTCCTTCAAGCACCGATCCATGAGTCCTTACTCTTGCATGTAAACCTAGACCAAATGATAGAGCTCATAGGTTGCGTAAACCAAACCTTCAATGCTTGTTAGTAGAGGGAATTCATCTTTAGTTTTTCCCCAGATGATGATTCAGAAGATCTCTTGCGTTTGTTCATGATTTTGGTGAGGAACAAAATTCAACAGTTGACCATGAGAAGTTGAAATAGAAGTAGAGAAGTAGAGTTCGGTTTTGGGGTTTTTATATAGAGAGAGTTTCATGGATTATCGAGCCAATCACATTTTTTATAAACTGTGACGATTATTTCATAATAACCATTAGTTATTTGACATGGTGTGCTAATAAGTTGTCAACACCTGTTTCCATTTCAATAATCAAAGAGTAATAAAGACGGAATTCAATGGGCATACAGAAAAGTACAATTATACTGATAAAAATATTTGTTTACAATTTCGATATTGTTTGTCAACGGAAACAGAAAATACAGCGGAAGTTTTAATATTTACAAATTTCACTAAAATATCACAAAATAGACTAATTATACCCACGATCTTATCCTCGCCCTAAGACATGTGCCGTTCACTTTCTGGTGTCTACGTCTTTCCCCTTTGCCCCACTGGTACCCGCTGAGGTGTTTATTTAAAAATAGGGTGAGATTCCGAAGAATCCCCATAGAGATATAATATCGTTCATAGAGAATGCGAAAAGTAAATATGTCATGTGCCAAGGTATGCACAAATTAATGAACAATTACAAACACATCATCATCATGTATACATGAGTAGGGCCCAACCCCACAATCTACACCGGTTAGACTTCTGCCAACTCCCAGTGTACATGCACCTCTGGCACTAATTGCCCCTCTCTAGGCAAATCATGTTGATTAATAAAGTGCATTTACAAAACAATGGCATCCACACAATCACATAACTTTTGGCATAGTGTATGAAGGATAATGTCCCTACCTCAAAGCTTTATAATCCTCTATTTAATGTGTCTGGTAAAGCATACTGTCCCGGCATCCGACTCAATCCTAAAATATTAAATGTACCAGAAATAGGTCATAACCTTTCCAAGTATCATTTTAGACTCTTCCATAGTGTTTATTGTGGTTATATTAGTCTATGGTGAAAATTTACAAAAATGCCCCCGGGAACTCGGCCTGGCCCGTCGTACCCAACCCAATGGCACGTTTTCCCAAAATTTTGACCAAAGATTTTTTGACTTATTTCCTCCCAAAGAATCCATTTTCGGGCTCGAAATCACCAAATTTAGTGTCAAATTACAAAAATGCCCTTGACAGCCCCTATTTAGGGATTTCAATGACATTTTCGTAATTATGCTTTTTCGGCCTCTACCGAAAAAGTGCCCAACTGTAACCCCACCTATTTTTGCCCACTGAGTCCAATAAAACTATTTATTTCATGAAAATCCAACTGCTAGTACTAGTTATGGTCTGGCCAAAATATGAAGAAAAAATAGAAAAATGGAGCTTTGTATTTTAGCTTCCAAAACTTGTACTTTTTCACTTCTAATCCTTTATTAACTTACTTAAGCACATATTAACCATGATTCAAAGAAATTTGGGCAGCATAACCCTTTAGGATGACGACTTTCCAAAGTTACAAACTCAACAAAATAACCAAATCCAACCATAATCATCAACAACAACCACATACTAGCAAAATCTTAGGATTTGTGAAGTTACCTTCTTGAGTTCTTTTCCTCTCTCTAGGAGTCCTCCTCTCTCTCTCTCTTTGGGCTCAAAATTTGCTTGCTAAACCATGGAGTTTATGGAAAGGAAGAGATTAGAGAAGAGTTTTGTGGAAGATTAGAAGAAGAAACCTTTAAGAACCCGTTTAGTTCACAGAATCGGAGGGAATGTAATGTAATGTAATGCAATGTAATAGAATGTAATGTAATGATGATTACATGATTTTGTTTGGTTCGTCATTAGGGAAAGATGATACATAAGCATGAAAACGTTTGGTTGGATTACATTGAACAAGGGAATACATGATAATAATGCATGAAAAGACAGAATTACCCCTGTCTACATATATATATATAATGACTTGAAATTATCTATTATTTCACTAAGTATGTAAAATAATCCTATCCACACTTATAATAATCAATTAATATACAAAATTACCCCTTGTCCATATGTATAACAAAAATTTTATCAACTTAACAACCGTATAAGGTGAATCCTCATCACATATATAATATAAATTAAAGTATAATGCATGTTTATTACTATTTTTTTATTGTGTGTATTATATAATCATCACATATATAATATAAATTAAAGTATAATGCATGTTTATTACTATTTTTTTATTGTGTGTATTATATAACAAGAAGTATAATTGCTATATAAATTGAAATTGAGCCAATAAGCTAATATATAAATCCGTGCATAACAACCAATAAGTTAGATCATGTTTTTAGAAATATAAATAACAAAAATTGTTGAGATGATGTCTACATCGTCCAAAATAGAAATAAAAAGAAGTATCTAAATGTGCTACATAGCTAGTCCAAAAAGCTATGCACCCAAAAACCCATTTTGTCTACATTAACCAAAATAGAAATAAAAAGAAGCAAATAAAGGTGCTACATAGCTATTCTAGAAGGCTATGCACCCAATCTCCCATTTCATTTTCAGGGATTATTGAGAATGCCACTACAAGTGAAGGAGACTCAGTAATTTTCACGTGAGCCTTGTTTATCTCACCCCACGTGAGACCTTATATTCTCATAAGTTGCCTATATATTTCCTCAGCCCTATTCAAGTCAATAGGACCAATTCTTCTTGAATCCTTCCGCATTTCTGCAAATTCCCTAGATAAATTGGCAGAAGATTCCTTCAGTGCTTCAGCAAGCAAGCATCACGACTACTCCTTCTCTTCCTTTTTGTTGATGAATGGACATCATTTGGTTGCGAAGGCTGTTGGTCAGATGCAACGAAATTTGTATTTGTGTTTAGTACTTCTTCAGCATTGACTTTAGCTTCAACTCTAGAATCTTCTTCATCATCCTCACCTAGAGATGTAGGCACCTCTGCTCCCGTTCTTGCTGCACGATCCTTAGCCCAAACATATGATAGCTCTTCAAAGTGGGGTAAACACCTATTTCTGAAATTTCCAGCATCTTTATTAACCTGAAAATTAAAAATAAATAGAATGATATAATAATTTAAGCATCATTATTAGTAAACATTAATAAAAACTTATAACACACCATTACCTTCACATATTCAGCCCATACATGATCTTCAGCTGTCATACACTTCTTGTCTGGATCCCATCCAAAACCAGAAGTGTTTCTATTTTGCACCATATCATATACAATCCGCCAATTCTTCTTGAATGTCCTTAACCTAGAATTAATATGAGGATTAGCTTTTAAGCCACAACCTGGAAGCTTCACCTCAAGCATCTCCTCTAGCTTTTTTAAATACCCTGTACTAAACCCGGTATTTGCAAATTGCCCCTGGGTTTTTAGTTGTACCAAGCATTCAACTAATAAGTTATCTTCTTGGCTGCTCTAGACATGCTTACTTCCCTTACTATTATCTTTTTGCGTTTCCATTCTATGCATAAGAAAGTAAAATAAATAAATAAATAAAGACCAATAACGGTCATACAATTGGACTAGAGGAGTAGAACACAAATAACGCAAGTGTAAAATAGAATCAAACAACACATAAACAATCATAACCACCAAAATCATAGTAAAAAATAAATTCAAACAACACATAAACAATAATAGTCATAAGAGATAATATGGTCATATAAGTACGTATTCAAACATAAAGAATACATGTCTTACGCAAACAATTATTTACAAACACTATCTATTAGTCCTACGAGCCCTAAAAGCATTAAATATTTCATTAGCCATATTCTCCCGGAAAGCACTCCAAGCATTTGATGGTTCCATGGTTAATATGGGATTATTGTCCTCTTGAGGATTTGGTCGGTCTGTTGAATCAAATTCAGCCACAATGGGGTCATCATCCATATTATCTTGCATAATGAGATTATGCAATAGACAACAAGCAACTATATATCTGTTTTGAGTTCGAATGGGGTAATATGATGGACTCCTCAATATTGCCCATCACATTTTTAAGATCCCAAAAGCCCGTTCAATGACATTCCTTGCAGATGAATGTCGCATGTTAAAACACTCTCGTGGAGATTCTGGATGTCTTCCATTACGCCACTCGCTTAAGTGGTATCGTTGTCCTCTATAGGGGGCAAGGAAGCCTTCACAATTTGTATATCCCACATCAACCAAATAATAATTCCTTACACATAACATATTACTACTATTAGAACACATGAAGTAAATTAAATTATACAATACAAAGCTTAAATTCATACCTTGAGGTATTTTGAAACCATTTGGTCTTATGATAGCATCCCTTAACACTTTGCTATCAGCTGCAGATCCTTCCCATCCCGGAAAGACAAATATAAATTCACATTTTGGAGTGCAAACCCCAAGAACATTGGTAGTTATGTCACCCTTTCTATTCCGGTACCTACCCTTTACTTCTACAGGAACTTGAATCTTTATGTGAGTTCCATCAAGTGCACCAAGGCAGCCCTATATATATTCATCAATAAGTAAAAAAAAATCACTTGAAAATATGGACACATGGGATTTATGTTTACCTTGAACCACTTCCACCTCTCATCAGTTGAATCTTCAAGAATTGGCTCGGGTTTTTTAAATAACTCACTTTGGAGGCGGACAACTGCTTTTAAAACTATCTTAAAATACCGACTTATGGTTTCTCCTGACCTTCCAAACTCAAATTGAATAACTCTATTTTTGACATGGTGAGCAAGTATATGCAAGAAGATTGCAACTTGCTCATCCACTAACATATGTCGAGTTGGTTTAAGACCAGCTATAGTTTCTAACATGCTACAAAGTCGAAAAAATGTAGCTCTATACATCCTAGTTTGGTTGAAACAAGTTACATCACTACCATACACCATCTCCCTAAGGTGCCTTCTTTTCTTGTGGAAATCTAGGCTGTAAGACCGGTCTTGTATGTGTCTAGCGCCATAAATAGCCACACTAAACATCAAATCATGAAACATTTTTTGAATAGCATAAATAATCATTAAGTAGCCTGACATTGAATGAAGAATGATTTGTTGTTTCTCTTCATCCATATTTAACTGTACCCAACCAAAAAGGAGAATCTAAATAAATAAACAATATCTAATCATGACATATGCACACCACAATCTTGGTCACCAAAAATTAAATACACAACCAAATAAGGAAAATTATTGCTCACAGATGCTAATACCAAGGATTTTATTTTTCTTAATAAAAAAAACCTTTGGTATCATTTTTGGCAAACACCAACTGTAGATAAACCTTGATAAGTTTATCTTGTACTTTTCACTGCCCTTATATTTGAAGATGACCCACAGCAGAAAATGGTTATTAAATTAAATAAGTTAGGTAGTTGTATTAATTTTTTTAATAAATGTAAGAGAGAATCTGATGGAAAATAAAGCAGGGGGTACAAACATGGAAAAATGAACTTGTTCTTCTCTTTAATTGTCATGGCTGTGCAGAGGGAGAAATTGTAAGCTCTAGAATCAATGCATTAAAACAAAAACCGAAGTACTAAAACAACTACAAACAAAACTTGGAAGCTAGAAACGATGACATGTTTTTTTAACAAACTTAAATCTATCACTATTGAATAGAGAGCACCACAATCACCCTCAGGTAATTTGATCAACAAAGATTCTGGATAAGCATGTTGATACATTAAAAAACATTAAAAAATATATCTTATTTCAAATTGCCTCAGAATTTTTTATCAAAAGAACTTCTGAACAAGTATATTGGAGATTATAACAGCAAAATCATTATCAATTGTGGGCATGGAGGTGGTAATAATGAATGGTATGTTACAATTTAATTGAAACTAGAATGTTTGCATCAAGGACCACAATAACTCTGGCTCTACACTGCATTTTCTCTCTGGTGGTAGTTGTATATAATTCAATTTGGGATTACCAATATGGGCAAACCTAACTTCTATTCAATTACTTCTAAGTAATAATAGGTCGCACAAAGCATATTGCCTCAGTTTCAAGCATCAGTCACAGTGGCAGTGTACATCTCAAAACCACAAATAAAAAGGAAAAGAGCAACATTATGATTGATCTTTATAGCTTGAGAAAGAATTTCAAACTTTATGAAGATTAGAAGTGATAGTTGGATTTAGTGCAATAAGTTCAAAATCAGATTGTTTGTTGAGCCATAGTTCACAGAGTAATCTTAGGTGTTTTGCTTGCAATCATGAAAGAATTTCAAACTTTATGAAGATTAGGAGTAACAGCTGGATTTAGTGCAATAAATTCAAAATCAGATTGTTTATTGAGCCCTATTTCACAGAATAATCTTATCTTGCTTGCAATCATGTTCATCGGACTTTGAATCACAAGTAGCAGATGGCATCACAGCGGAATCAAAATAAGATACCGTTATGTTAACTTGCTTTAAGTGACAATCTTTCATAGATGCGATGAACAAAACCCACACTAAGAAAAGAATTACCTCACGATAAAGCAACGACGGAGATGATCAAGCGGTGGCGACTTCCGTTCGTCAGCGACAACAAAAGCGACACGATTGCAGCAGCGATGAAGATGCGAGCGTTTTTGTTTTTCATTGAACAGAATAAAATAGGTAGACAAGTAGGGTTTATTTGTGGGCAATATGGTCAATTTAAAAAATTATAATGGTAATATTGTCTTTTCCACTTGATTATAGGATGTCTGCATCCTCATTCATCAGCCCTGACAGTGTAATCCTGATTACATCAAATGATATAATCAGGATTACAAATATAATCCTCTTTACATTACAATAAACTCAACCAAACACTGCAATCAGCCTATTACAACAGGATTACATGTAATCCACTTCCATGTAATTCAACCAAACGTGTTGTAAGAAATCATAACTTACCTTAGTCTTTCTCTTCTTCCTTCTCTTTAGAGCATGAAGCTTCTCAAGCTCTCCCTCTCTCTCTTCTTTCTTTGGCTTTGAACGAAAATGACAAGGAAAGATGAAGGAAGTGGCTTCATAAATTATCTCACCTTTTCTCTTCATTTAATAAATGGTGGTAATTTAGTTTATGACATCACTTTAGTACTTAGGCCTTATCTCCTTCAAACTTATGTCATATAAGCTTCTTGGTCCAAGAAACATTATCTTAAGGTATTAACCCATGTGCTCATATTGAAGAATCATTGTTTATTCCTCTTAGCTTAGATTAATGACACTTGGCATATCTTGATCTCAACAATTGTTTTTCCCTTCAATTTCCATAAGCTAGGAGAAATTATCAAGGAAAAAGGGAAATAAGAATTGTTCCAACATTTTCTATAGTTCCTTTAATTGTTTTATGCACAAATTCCTCCCAAGAATATTCAATTTATATATTTTCCTTTATTTTTCTTGATTAATTGAAATTAACTCCAATTAATTGGAAAATAATTAATCTTGGGCTAAATTGGCAAAATTATGATTTTGCTATCACCTTTGTAATTTAATTCAATTATTGAATTAATTTACCCATTTCCTTATGAATATGAATATTTTCAAAATTCACAAGATCCAAATTCATGAATATTCACCATTTTATTGAATTATTCAAATAATTATAATATATTTTTTATGAATAAAATTTGGGGTGTTACATAAGTGATGAATTTTATTAAATAACTGTTATGTATTTGACATATTTAATTTTGGAGGTTGCAAAATAATCAACCACCATATATATATTACAAGCAACAACCAAAGACCCGAATGAAAAGATCATTTCTTGTTAAAATTAAATAGAAATGGAATGAAAAGGGTTTTGCAGATTATCGAATTGAATGATCACATCCCTACAAATTGTTGTTCAAAGAATTCGTGATAATTGGATCTGTGAAGCTTTTCATATGAGTTTGATAAGAGATTTATGAAAAGATATTTTAAATAAAAAAATTTGGAGAAAACATATCATTTGAAAGTGTTATATGATGATTGTTTCTTCAGAAATGTCATTTTTGTAATTTATACTTTACGGTCAATTGTTACAACTATTATGCTTTTGTTTTCATTGATATAAGGTTAGGAGATAAATCATTTGTAATTGTTATATGACGGTTATTTTATAAAAAGTGTCATTTTTATGATTCAATAAATAAAGGCTAATAATTGCAATCACTATGTTTTTATTTTCACGAATTCTACCTCTCAATACATGACAGTGCACATATTTAACTATTAAATTTCAGTGTCATATATTCTTGCACGACCTCCGTCTCGACATATATGACATTTATTTGTTATATCCGTTATTTATTAACCATTACATATGTGTGAATCTGTAGGTAGTGATAATCGTATCAATTACTAATATATATACAGCACACATACTAATCTCATAATTAGTTATAATCATTAATCAATAACTAGTGTAGCCTCGCACACACGATGTTCTAAGTAAATAATATTTTTTACAACTTATAAATAGTGTGACATTTCATGAAATAATATGCAGACGTGCACACATATTGCTTGATTTATATCATCTACTAATTAATTATCAATATATCAACAGGAATATGAAATAAGTAATCTATATTAAGCTGTATGGCTTGCATTTAAGTACGCACTATCCTTTTTGAGAAAATTCGAGTGCGCACAATTCAGATTTAGAGCTATAACACCTCTTGCATGTCCTCTTGATTTAGAGCTGATGGAAGAAGTTTATTTTTATCTCAGGATAAGAATTGAATCCTACAATCCTTTTTTAATTAAATAAAAAAAAATCTCATTTTTTTCGTTAAAATAAAATTAGATCTAGCTTCTTATATATCTATATATATTATAAACGATGCCAATAACATTAAGGATTGTAAGTTCCTTATATCAGTCATATCAAGTTCTTCTAGCGCACATGGCCTTATATCCCTTTCGGTCCTTAATATAAGATATATTTATCTAATTTGATAAGATTATGGAAGTTAGTTATGTTAGTTAATATGATATTTATTTTCTAAAACACTCTAGTCATCTTCTTTAATTCTCTCTTTCCTCCTTCTCCTTGATTATTGTTAAGAAAGCATCATTAGGGCTAAATTAGGAAAAGATTAATAAATATGAAAACTATGTCTTATATTAAAGACTGGAGGAGTATTTTTTCTTGTCGACTTATAGTTAAATAATATTATTAAAAAATGACATATCTTCATGCGTGATAGGATAACTTAACATAATGGATATAAATAATTTGACATAATTATTTTCCTAAAAGTAAACTATATTAAAAAAAGTTTATTGATATCTATATAACTATATGTTAGATAAAAAAGTACGGTATAATTATACATTTTTTTGGGTATCGATGACTTGTTATTCCCTCTGGTTTTTTTAATGAGTAACTTTTAGTGTGTGTTTGGGATAACGGTAGGAAAAATGACTTATTATGATTCTGACTTATTAAAAATGACTTAATAGAAAAGTCAGTTTTTGTAATGTGATTTATGTTTGGATGAACGATTATTTTTAGACAATAAGTGCTTATAAATCGTGTTTACGGTATACGAGGTAAGTATGTGAGAGGAGTTTTATTTCGACTTATGTAATAAGTGACTTAATAGACGTGCTTGTTTGCGATAGCTTATTTTTGGACAATAAATGCTTATAAATCGAGATTTACGGTATATGAGGTAAGTATGTGAGAAGAGTTTTATCTCAACTTATGTAATAAGTGCTTATTAACCATCAATAAACAATACCAAACATACACATTCATGAGCTTATTTAATAAGTAGCTTATTCTACCCGTGATGAAATTAAAATAATCTAAACCAAACACTGCAAAAATGCAACACGTACGTTTTTATTTGGGCTTATTAGCAAAAAACGGGCTTATTTCTTGCCAATAAGTTGAACCAAACACACCCTTATTCTTATTGTGTAAAATAAACCGACAGTTAATATTAGTTAAAAATAATAAATGTAAAAAAAATGTCATGTTTTTTTTTTCAAATATGTCCCTATTTATGAGAAAGCATAGGAGAGACAATGAGTAACAAATATGAGAGAAAATGTGTAATAGATGAGTAAATGAAAGAGAATTAGTGGTGAGCGAGAGATAATTAATATATAGATGTGTATTTAATAGATGTAGAAAAGAAAAAAGCAGTATAAATTTTGAGACACGAGAAAAACGTTATAAAAAGAACCAGAGGAGTATATGCAAGTTTGTATTTATTAAGTACCCGTTTGGATTAGCACTGGAAGAAGTGACTTTTTTTTTTCTAACCTTAAACATGTTTGGATTATTATTTGAAAAGCTCGTTTAGTTGGAAAATGATTAAAAATGGCATGAATCTTATTGAATACTACACACACACACACATATTATTTATATGTATTGTGATAATTGAAGTGAAAACTTATAAGAAAAATTTGATAAAATAAAAAAATTTAATTTATTATTGAAAAAATAGGAAAATACGCTAAAGTACTTAATTAAAAATAGATAAAATTGTATTTAAATTAGAATGCCTGCACTAAAGTCTGGAATGTGATAACGCTCACTTTTATACGGACTAAGATATCCAATTGGTGTTGGATAGCCAGTATCGACCAAATAATATTTCTCTAATAAATACACACAATTTTTACTTAGGTGTGGGTCAATCTTATCCCTTATTACGTGTCGCCTCATCAGCATCCTCTTCCTTTGGATTTCCCTTCCTCTCTCCCCGACTTTCCCTCCCACCTTCATATATATAAATTCTCCTCTGCCTCCTTTTGTCTCTCTCCTTATCCATCGTCATAATCTATCATGGAATTGGAACCCCACTTGCTCCTTCCTACCCTCCCTCAATCCTCTAATTCCTCTATTCAGCATTTCAGGTATGCTTCCTTTCTCTTTCTTTAATCCTATAATGTCTTCTTCTTCTTCTTATTCTACATCTTTCTCTCTCTAAGAGTGTGTTTGGATGCACTGAAAAAAATTGCTTTTGAGCCCAAACCATGGTTTGGGAAAAAATCATCCAAACACTCAAAAATTTTCAGAATCCATTCTCCAGCTGAAACCATGGTTTGTGAGGCCCAAACCTTGGTTTGGTGATAAGCTATTTTTTCGTGATTGTGCAGCAATTTATGACCGTTGGGATGCAATTATTACCCTCTGACCCTCTCTTTCTTTTCTCTTTCCCTTATCTTTTTTCCTTCGACATTCCTCCTTTTTCCCTTGTCTTTTGCTCGATATTTTCCTCCTCTGAACCTCAGGATCGCTTGCTCCTCTTGTGTGTCTTCCATCTTGCCATTTTCGTCTTTCCCTTCAGCTTTGATTCTCGTCGAAACTCATCTGTGGCGTTCTCTCCCAGATCTCGTCCAAGCTGACATTTTTGGCTCCTTCTCTTCCAGATTCCTTCGACGGTTTGTTCCCGTCCGATCTACCCATATTCGGCGTTTTGGGTCAGCTGGCATCCTATTTGGAAACCGTGGCTGGCTGGCTGGTGGATGGTGGAGGAGTTTCGAGTTATAAACAGTCCCCATTTCTCGTCATCTATCCGCTACAAATCAGGACCGATCTGAGGAGGTGGTTCGTGGCGGTGCTCTGTCGTCCATCGGAAAAGAGAGAACGGTGGTGGTCGGTGTCGGTGCGTCTGTCAGTGCTGAACAACTCAAAACTCCTTCTCCTCTTCAGCGTTGCAAAAGCTGTCTGGTGAGTCCTTTGGTTCGCACAAGTTCAATTTTGTTTTAATAGTTGCTTCATATTTGCGTCTTCTATTTTTCGTTTCCGTCATAATTTCTCATGTTCATTACTGCTTCCTTTATTCATAGTTATTTGTCTTGAACACAAATTTTTTCATTGAGGCTCTTAAATGATTGAATATCTATGTTTTTTGAAAACCTCTTGTGTGTCTTTGATTCCGTTCTGCGAACTAAATTAGCTTAGCACTGGTTTGGTTGTTTTTTGGCAACGTAATGTTAACCATATATTTCTGTTTGGTTAGAATGCATGGCTGTCTGTTTGTTCTGTTGAGGGAGATTGGTTCTTTGCAAAAAAATATTGGTTAATGACATTAATATTGGTTTGAAAATCTGGTGCAAAGAACCTCTATCCTGGAAAAAACCTCTGTTTATATTGATATATGCAAATGACATTGATATTGGTTAATGACATGTTCATTGGTTAATGACGTTGATATTGGTTTGAAAATCTGGTGCAAAGAACCTCTGTCCTGGAAAGAACCTCTGTTGATATTGATATTGGTTAATGATGTTGATATTGGTTAATGACGTTGCAAAGAACCTCTGTCCGGTTTGTGTTTTGAAAATGGTAGTTGGTATATAACACTTACTGAGCTATTAATATTTGTGATTATGGAGACATTGATTTCATTTTTTTTATTCTGTATTGGAAAAATACACGAATATTGGTTTGAAAATCTGTCATTAGGCTTCGATGAGTCAATGACAGTAATAGATTTCAGTTTGGTTAGAATCCAATGCCTATTTTTGTTTGCTATAGAATTCTGTTTGGTTAGAATGCAATGATTGGACTGAGAATCATCGTCAAGCATAGATTTGTGTTTGGTTAGAATGCAATGACTGGAAACCCTTGTAATATATTTCTGTTTGGTTATAATGCAATATCTGTCATCATTTGCTTTAGAATTTTGTTTGGTTAGAACGCAATGATTGGATTGTGAATGATCGTCAAATCTAGATTTCTGTTTGTTTAAGGTGAAACCATAATGAGTAAGGGTAAGGAAAAAGCATCCTGGGATGTGAAGAGCACAAAAGTTTTTATTGACCTATGCATAGACCAAGTTGCGAAGGGAACACGTAAAAGCACTAGCTTTAACAAAAATGGGTGGAAAGAGATCTCGGAATCCTTCACTGAAAAGACGGGTAGAATATATGATAAGGGTCAATTTAAAAACAAATATGATGCTCTTAGAAAGGATTGGTAGCTATGGGATAGGTTGTTACACGAGACAGGTGTTGGATGGGATAGTGAGAAGAACATTGTTGTTGCCGACAACGATTGGTGGGAGAAAAAAATTTCGGTTAGTAATTAATTTTAGCGAGCGAACATATTTATTTCCTTGACATCGTGCTTGTACAAACTTGTGTAACAAACTTTCATGATGAATGTACAGGAAGTTTCAGGATATGATAAATTCAGGATAAAAGGACTTCAGTTTCAAGAAGAATTGACCCAATTGTTTGCAAGTGTCGCGGCCACGGGATCATAAACTTGGGCTCCTACATCCATGTCTCTTCCTGTCCCTCCTTCTATTGAGGCAATCCCAGAATATGATATGCAAGAGGGATCAGGAGACAGCGATGAGGTGTTAGGGACACCTATTGGGTTGAGCGGGGAGATGCATTCATTCAATGTCAATACTAACAGTGGAGGTAGTGGTGCCAACAATGACAAAGGGAAGGGAATTAGTGGTGGGGAGAGAACAAGCAGCGGTGGCAGAGGAGGTAGCTCGTTAGGGGTCAGGAAGAGGGGTGTGGGGATGAAAAAGAAGGGGCCGGCCTCAGCTAAAATAGCCGATGACCTATACAGGATTGCTGATGCAAATGATGTTGATGCTGAAGCTGCACGAGTAGAAAGGATTGCAGCAGAGGCCCGGACTGAGAGGCTGGCTGTGGAGGCACGAGCAGAAAGGATTGCAGTGGAGGCCCAGGCTGAGAGGATGGCTGTAGAGGCACGTGCAGAAAGGATGGCAGCAGAGGCACGTGCTTACGAGATCTTAATTCCGGGCATAATGAACCACCTTAGATAGGTTCCTGAAGTTGTCAATAATAATGACTTTTATGCACGCTGTGTACACCTCCTTATGAGCAATCCACCTGCAAGGGAAATGTATGCAGCAATGAAGGATATGCCACACCAACTTCTCGTTTTTCTTAAGCATGAATGTTATGGAAGTGTGTGAAATGTATTGTCATATTTACCTTTTCAGTAGGAATTATGTTTAATTACGACATTGCTCAATTGTCTCTTAACTTTGTTAATTTACAATTGGATGTTATCTCACTTGTCTGTTAACATTGTTGTTTTATAGTTGAATGTTATCTGTGTGCATATTATCACTATATAATTGTTGTCATTACCGTTTATAACATTTAATATATATGTCAACAGTTGGGTTAGATATGGACAACACATTGAAAATTATGGCAAACCATAGGGAACGGCGCAAACAAAGAGTCCGAAAAGTGGCCGCATATGTTGGTGCATATGCTCAGCTATATTTATGTAAAGAATTGCGGCACACAAGTGACTTCACAGGCGCTAAATGGGTGCATGAAGTCTTAATCGGTAATTCGAATCGTTGTTATGATATGTTTAGAATGCAACTTCATGTCTTTCACGAGCTTTGCTTTGAACTGCAACTACATGGTTTGACGGAGACTCGAAATGTAGGTGTACATGAAATGGTTGCAATATTTTTGAACATAGTTGGGTTTGCGGCATCGAGTAGGCTGCAACAAGAAAGGTTTCAGCGCTCAGGAGAGACAATTCATAGGGCTCTGCATCTTGTCTTAGATGCATGTTGTCGTCTTGCAATGACTAACATAAAACCACAGCATCCTAAGTTTGAGAACATTCACTCAAAGATACGACTCAGCAATAGATACTGGCCTTTCTTTAAAAATGCTATTGGAGCAATTGATGGCACCCACATTCCATGCAAGGTCAAAGCAAAGGAAAGAACAAAATATATTGGTAGAAAAGGATTTACATTGCAAAATGTAATTGCGGTTTGTGATTGGGACATGTGTTGTACCTTCGTATTGGTTGGATGGGAAGGAACAGCCTATGATGCACGCATATTTGATCATGCTCTGACAACGTCGTCGATGAATTTTCCACATCCCCCAAAAGGTATGCTTATAACTCCTACACTTTAATTATTATTAATTATATATATATATATAGTTATTGACTTTAACCTATTTATTTTGTAAAGATAAATATTATTTGGTGGATGCTGGCTATCCCACCCTGACTGGATACCTTGGTCCATACAGATCCGAGCGTTACCATCTCCCGAACTTTCAGAGGTCATCTACGTTTCAAAACCACAATGAGACCTTCAATTACTTACATTCCAGTCTTAGGTGCACAATAGAAAGAACATTTGGCGTTTGGAAGAACAAGTTTGAAATATTGCAGAACATGCGTAACTATAGCTTCCCCACACAGGTTAAAATAGTGTGTGCTACAATGGCAATACACAACTTCATTAAAAGAACATCTATTTCTGATCCTGACTTCCGGCGCCATGATCGAGAGGGTATTTTGTGTGATGCCGATGCAGATGATGATATAGAACCTTCAACAATACATTCATCAATTGCATCTTCATCTGACATGGCTTCTCTTCGTGATTCTATAAGAGATCATATCGTTTATTATATGCACGAAGCTGAGTTATGTATAGTTTCCTTCTTGTTATGTACGCTTTTATTGACAATCTGTTAAATGTTATTGTATTTACATTTTGACATATTCTATTTTTTCCAATCAGTGAAATGTATGCGTATCTCTACTTTGAACTTGTACTTTGGTATTTTGTAGTAGATTATTTTATATCCTAACTACTTATAATTAATTTTTTGTTACACAAGTTATTACTATACATGTACACACACATATGTATATATATTTGACTAATTTTAAACCACATATGTTCACACACACATATGTTATTACTATATTAAACCACATAATAGACTAATAATATAATTTATAAAATAATTTTATATACTTTTTGATATTGTATATTTGACTAATTTTATAATTATAATTTTTTTAAAATTTATTTCAAATTTTTTTGTATTTATTAAACATTTAATGTTTAATAATGCATATAATATAAATTTATTCCTTACATGTAATTATCACAAAAACTAATGTCCTTTTTAGTAATTTGACCATGAAAAAAGCTATTCTGACCATAATATCCAAACACTCTTACTTTATCAAAATCACTTTTTTCTCATAATCTATTCTGCTCATAATCTATTCTCTAAAAGCTATTCTTCACTTTTGCTCCAGAAGCTATTAAAAAAAGCTTTGCCAAACACACACCAGCTCATTTTCCTTCTTTGTTTCATCTCTGTTAGCTACAAACATTCTTGTTTGGTATGAGGGGAGGGGAGGGAAAGTGGGCGGAGGAAAACATTTTTTGAGTTGAATTTAAAAAAATTAGAAAAATGGGATTAAAAAATTTTAATTAATTTTTCTTACTCTTTTATCTTATATACTCTATTTATTAAAATTATATTACCCCACTTCTTCAATCTTTTAAAATTCAACTCATAAAAATATTTCTTCCCCTCCAAATCCCTCACACCAAACAAACCTTACAAAAGGAGGTGTAAGGTCAGAGCACCCTGTTGCAATGAAATTTTTGACTGTCGCCATTGCCATAATGAAGCTAAGGTATCCTTTTTATGTTCTTTCCTCTCTTGGATTCTTTTGATTTCTTTTACCAGGAATTTTTTGACGAGCTCTAAACCATAGTGAGAGAAGCAAAAAGCAGCTACTCTAGGCTTTGTTTGGTTGGAGGTTAGGTTAGGTTGGGGGTAAAAAAGTAGCGTTTGGTTGGAAGGAGGTTAGGTTAGGTGTTGGATGTTTTATTGTCTTTTAGTGGTAACCTAATCTAGGTTCTGAAACCTCCAAAATTGGGGTTTTTCCTAGGTGAAAGAATATTTATCTTCAATTGTGACTAAATTGCCCATGACAATTTTTTAAAATTCCAACATTGCCCTAACTTGACCTCCTGATTTAACGAACTTTCCAAATAATAATAATTTTATAAATAATTATTTATATGCAATAATTATTTTATGAATAATAATTTTATATAAATAATTATTATTAATAAATACATTATAAAAGAAGAAGGAAAATATGTAGAAGGACATTTTAACCTCCTCTAACCTAACTTAACTTAAATAAACCTCACTTAACCTAACCTTCGTTGAACCAAACAATATTATAACCTCTTCTAACCTAACTTAAGTAAACCTCACTTAACTTAACCTTCGTTGAACCAAACAAAGCCCTAGTCTTCTTGAATAAGCCATGGTTAGACAAAAAGCATAGTGGGTCAAGACGCTTTCCCAAACATCAAAAATTTGCCCACTGTGCTTTTGGGAAAGTGGCCGCACGTTTGGACCCTTGGGCCGCTTTCCCAAACAAGTTCTAACTTGATTTATTATTATACTGATGGCATGGATGATGTGTGTCAATGAGCATAGCTTCAGTCATGTAATGCACGTGTTAGAAACAAAACAAAAGAAGAAAGGAAGGTCAAAGACTAAGGAGGGGTAAGATCATTCTAATTATTTGAATTTCTTTTTTCTTTTATATTTTATTTTAAATTTTTTTGTGAAAATGACAAATAAACTAGGTAATTAGACTCGGATAGGATCGAAAACAGGCCAACCGGCCGGTAGACTGGTTCAGTCTGATGAACCGATCCGGGTCAGATTTTTTTTAAAAAAAATTCTTTATAATTTCATATTAATAATTCTAAAATTTTTAATTTTTCACCGGTTTGGGTTAGCTCCGGTTTGACTCCGGTCTTACTCATTGATCCTTGACCTAGTATCCTAGCCAGTTCAGTGAACAGTTTGAGTTTAATTACTTTGCAAATAAATATGATGTGAACTTCTAAAACCTAGAAAAGTCTATTAACACTTGCAAAGGACAGTGAGGTCATCTGGTAGGAATCTGGAAAAAATGCCTTCCTATTTCTTCTTTCTATTTCTCACTTCCTTCTCTCTTCTCTTTCTATTCTCTCTTCCCTCTTTGCCTCCCTCTCTCTCCTCTCTCGTTTTGCAATCAAACCTCCCTCCTCTCACCTAAGATCAAACTCATCCCCACAGCTCTGCCTCTCCCTTCGACATCTGACTATTAGATTGATGAGCCCAAAGAAGGAGCCTTTCACCTTTGATGCTTTCCCTTATATTCTTGTCATCGTCGTCGCTAGGGACACCATCGTCGCCGGAGCTTTCGTCATGAGTTCGAATCTAGCTTTAGTCATGAGTTTGAAGTCTGATCTATATGCTAGATTTGAATGGCTACACTCTCAAAGAGGGGATGGTGTTTTGATAAAAGAATCTGGGCTATAGTCGCAAAGGATTCATTGTTCTTTCCCTCTCTATTGGTTTTGGCATTTGGTTCTCTGGTATTTCTGTCGATGGTTCTGGTATTTAGTTCTCTGGAAGAATTTTTTTTTTTGGTATTTGGTTTTGAAATTGAATTGCTTCTTACATGATTGACTAAAAGAGTAATGATTTTGACAAAATCAATAAGTACTGATAATATGTGTAAAAGGATTGACAAAAAATTCTGGGTTGTAATCAATAAAGTAATGTGATTGACGAATAAATTGTGGTGTTGACGAAATTCGTAATGATTTTGACAAAATTAATCAGTACTGCCAAAATGTGTAAAATGATTTACAAAGAGTTTTGAGTTGTGTCCAATTGAGCAATGAGATTAACTAAAAGAGTAATAATTTTAACAAAATGCGTAATGGTTTTGACAAAAATTAATCAGTATGGGATTGACTAAATGAATAGTAGTCTTGGCGAAATCTGTAATAATTTTGATAAAATCAATAAATACTGACAAATTATATAAAAGGATTAACAAAGAGTTTTGGATTGTGACTAATTGAGTAATGAGATTAACTAAAAGAGTATTGATTTGACATAATCTATAATGATTTTGATAAAATCTGTAAGTACTGACAATATGTTGAGGTCTTTTCTCCCAAACATGGAAAACCTAATTCCCACCCCATCCCCTCTCTATCATTTGCATGTTTTAAGGGACTTTTCTAAGTTTTGGAAGTTGAAATGGTATTTATTTATCATTTTTCCAAATTTTTTTTTTATAAAAAGAAGAATAAATACAAGGTCAGGAGTAGTGCCGAACGATAAATTATGTAAAAGCAAACTTAAAAACTTGAAATTAGAATTATCAGACAACAACCATAAGCAGGCGGGAGAAACTGTTGTATCTGTAGTTTTGTAGGCAACCATTTTTGAAATATTTTATTTGTTGACGATCTTAAAACTGTCACAAACTTTTGATTAAAAAGTCAAGAGCCTTCACTTCATACCGCCTCTCTTATAAATAAATATGTGATGTTCTGGTCAAATATACACACACACATATATATGTGAGTGTGTGGGATGGGTTCTATGCCCCAACTTTTAAGAAATTATATATAATTTGTATATATAACCTAAAGTAAAATACTTAGGTGTGAAGTTCCTTATATCCATATAAAAAGAAATTATGAACTCATATGTAAAGAATATAACACATAATTATATGTGATTGGAGAACTTGATGTGATGGATATAATACACTTAATTGATATAAGTGTGGTCCTAACTTAAAATATTTAATAATCTAGATATTTATTTATTACTCCTATTGTTAATTTTTAAAACGCAGGTTTGTTATTTCCTTTATGGAGTGGAGGGAGAACTGGAGAAGAATGATAGCTCATTTTAAATATTTTCAGAATTAGACGAATATGTCATAAAAAAAGAATTAGACGAACATGTTGGCAGTAATGCGGAACTCCAAATCGGCAATCAAAGAAATTACGAATATATGTATAAAAAAAGATATTACGAATATAATTAATGTCTCGGAGCTCAAAATGCATGAAAAAATGTAAAGGCATATATATATAGAGAGAGATTATGTTTGTGATTGTAATTTTGTACGAAAAAAATTATAATTGTTAATGACCATGAATATACCCTGCCTCCGACCAAGGTTAAACAGCATGCAGTTCTGATTCTTCAGTTACATAAACCAGTAATGAAGTATATAATTGACATCCATATGCTATGATACAAAAACAGTACTAGTACTATAATATTTGGACACAAAACGAGGATTTGCAGCAGATAACACAAAATCTTAGTTCTTGAAGGGAGGTGAATCACGTGGCGGTGGCAACACCACTAGCGGCGGCGACGGTTGGACAGGAACAAAGCTCTTTGGCGCCGGCGGAGTTTACATGAGAGGTGGCTCGGCGGCGGTAGAAGTTCAGGGACCAAGGGCGGTGCTTGGGTACAACCACCGGAGGGGAAATCTGGTCGCGGATCGGTGAATATATCAGGAGGAGGTGATAGCCATGGAAGTATTGGCGTTTCTGGTATATTTGGAAATGGCGGGGGAGAGAAGACAAGCGGTGGTGGAATTACTAGCCACGGTGGGAAAACCACGGGTGGCGGGGGAGAAGGAGAAGGCGGAGGTGGGGATGGAACTAATGGAGGAGATGGCGGAGGGGGGATGGGAGAAGGGGTGGTAGCGGAGGATTCCGGAGAGGAGACGGTGAGGGCGGTGGTTGAAAGGGGTTTTCCGGGGAAGGATAGGTAGGAAAAGGCCAGCGACCTCAGATACCAAAAAGGTAAAAATAAAATGGGTCGCATTTGAATCGCCTGCTGCTTCTTCCTGCACCACCATATCTTGCTCTGCTTGGACTGTGTCTTCTCAAAGTTGTTGCAGGGGCTCATGTTTGAGTTGATGGGAAGGTGATACCGTAACTTGTGCTAGCGAGGTTGACAGAAGAAGAAGAGAGAGAAGAGATACAATCACCGGATTTGGTTTCATTTTGAATTTAAGTGTTGAATTAACCTAACAGAGTTTAGATGTATGGAGGTGGAGGATTAAATGCATGGCATGGGAAGAGAGATAAGAAGAAGAAGAGACACTGCAATTACACCTTTCCATGGAGTCGGACTGGCATGTCATCAATGCCCACTTGTGTGTGCCAGTTTCATTAATGAAAACCTAAGTTACTTCAGGGAAAAAAATTTGGTTCAAACTTCAAAGTCACTTGTAGGTAATTAATAACATTTTCTTAATTTCATCCCTATTTAATTTTTATTGAAAAGAGAGAAAGAGGATAAAGAGGTGTGAATTATAAAGTACAGGGACCAAAAAAATGTAATAAGCGCAATTGTAGAAAATTTTATCGATTTAATGCACTTTTTTTGTGTGCGAGAATATGGTATAAGTTATTTATATTTAGGGACCAATTGTTATTTCATTTTTTTTCTTTAGTATATGAGTCCAAAATTTGAATTGCCTTAATCATTTTTATAAGAGCTCGATAAGGATTTTCTGAATATTTAATGAGTGTTTTTCATTTTTTCCCTCATTAATTATATAGATTACTTTAATTAAAAGATTGGTGATACTTGTTTACTCTATTTATCTCTCTTACTTACCCTTAATAAATAAGGGCATATTCAAAAAAATTTATTTCATATATACTTACTACTTTTAATTGATTTATTAAACCATGTAATTCAGTTATCGGCTGTTTATAAATAATATCAAAGAAAGTACAAGTCTTCTAAAAGAAAATTTTGGTCTGAAATATAAGAGGTTGACACTTTGATAGGATAATTAATTATCTTTTTTAACTTTTAACCCTTGAAAAAAGAGAGAAATGACATATAAGTATTAAATGCATATTTAAAAATCAAATTCTTTAATTTATCCTTATCTTAAATAATGATAGTTAAGGTATTTTGAAATGACGTTTCCTTTACATATTTAAGGTATTTTATTCAAAAAAATGTGAAATTATCACAATGCATCAACATATTTCACGTGGTTTAAAATATAAGTCATTTTTAATCATTTTTTTGAAACTAATAAACAACAATAAATTCATTAAATATGTCATAAATTAAAAAAAGTTCTAATTTTACTCCTATGAAAGAACGTGAATTAAAAATAATAAATAAGGAGAATTATATTTAAATATTAATTATATGAATAAAAATTGATGAATAAATATTAATTATTTTCCAAACAATTTACATTGGGACTGGGTAGCATAGATTCTTTCTTCACCCATCCCATATGACTACAAGGATTACAAAAAAAATCATCGGATGAAAAGAAAGAGACATCAGGATAGGAGCCCAGCACTTAAAGCAATCTTCTCTGTATTTTATAAGGGGCCGTGGTAAGGCCCACGAATTTGGATGAAGCTTTTTTTTTTTTTTTTGCCTGGAACTTGGATGAAACTGAATTAAGGTTGAGTCTTCAATGATGAAATTAATGTTTGATGATGTTGAAGCATTCAAGTTTTTGGAAATTAATGTTTGATTTCTCTTGACTTATATATAAGGTAGAGATAGAAGATTTTTCTTAGTCCTATTTATAAGATACATCATTAAAATTTTGAGTCAAATGTACAATATAGCCTTCATTTATTATTGTGTTGACTTTGTTTTCAAACAGGGGCAAAGTTGGAAAGTTGTTGAATTTTATAGTAGAGCTAATGAGATTTAAGGTTTTCCTTAGTCTATATAAAAAATGTTGAAAGTATCCTATAAATAGGACTAAAAGAGTATCAAAATCACATAGTTTAAAATGTTAGTTAAAAGTAATAAATGAGTAATATTTGGATTTTTTTTTCTATTTATACCCTTATTTATTAAATAGAGTACATTGAGATAATGAGTAAAAGTTTATTATAGAGAGATAGTGAGTGACATATGTTTAATAAGGGTGAAAATAAAAAGACCTGTTTCTTATATTAAGAAATACCTTTATGAGAGGGCATGTTACTTATGAAAAGAAAAGAAGGGAATAGCCTGCGGGCGAGTGCGCCGCTGGTAGTGCCAAGTGAAAGTGCCTACCAGGTCGAGGCCTCGACCCGTGGGAAGTCCCCTCCAGGGGGCGACTCCAGATTAGTCTGCCCCCAAAGGGGGTGGGACACTGGGGGGTTTTAAACCAAAAAAAAAAACAAAAAAAAGAAAAGAAGGGAATATCATTATAGGAAACTTGAGATGCTTTGGGTAGGGCCACGTGAGGTTCAGTGAATCACTCCTATGCAAATAACCGAATTACATTGGTAAAAAAAATTGATTAAAATTACTTAAAGGTAATTAATGTATACAAATATTTTATTTCAAAAAATACTCTTATTTACAAAAGGGAGGAGTGAATAAGAGAGAGTGAGTAGAAAAATGTGTTAGAGACAAGATAATTCATGTAATAAAATAACATGTAATGTAAACATGAAAAAAATTTTTTTATTAAAATGTCAGACTTCTCTTAAGTGGAACACATTGCATAGTTAAGTTTACCGACTACAAAGTATTTAAACTCAAAATCCCATTTTTAAAAATGCCTTAAATTCATTTTCTTGAGATCAAGCCAAACAGACAAGTTTGACCAAAAAAAAAAATCAAACCAATAAGATAACTTCTTTGCACGCTTGTCAACCAGACTTAATTCCAAAAAGTGGCAGATAATTTAGTTAGTATTATGAGAAAAATTCTGATTTAATAATAATATTATTAGCTTATTTTAGTTACCCGACGAGACACTCACTACAGATACTCTAATTACAGTTGTCCCAATAAAATTTAGTTTTTTTTAACCCTTTCTTTTCCATAATTATTATTATCCACCTGCCGAAGAAAACTACTTGAGAAAGAGAATAACTTATTATTTCATACGAAGAGAAAATAATTCATATTCATATTCATGTTCATGTAATAAGTAACAATTGCAACGAAGTCATCTTTTGGGTCTCTCTGCTTCCAACATTTTCAGATTGTGTCTCACAATCTCCTAACATTGGGTTATTACAAAAAAAAGCTTGTGCAAGCTTAAAACCAAATGAGGACAAAAATATAGGAAAAGAATATAAGAAATAATCTTCCCTATTATGATCTTTCGTGCCTATGTGCATATCATGGCTTGTTTCCTTCCTTCCCTCACACAGTATAGTGCTGCTGAATTGTGTCAATATCAAGTCCCTTCAGCTTCACCACAGATTCCACATGCCCTTTAAGTGTGTGAAGTTCCCTCAACCTCCACAACAACAAAACACAACACAATTCAATTTGGTTCCAAGTCATATAATACTCACCTTCAAATTAAGGAAGACGCTGCATGATAATTAGTGGGTGTTTAAGATAACTTTTGGGGGAAAAAACACTTTTTGGCCGAGACAAAGGTTTCAAAAGTAGAGTAGTCAAACACCTATATAAAACTCAAGAGAGATACTTAACTACAAAACTATGGTTTTCTTGGCGGGTTCAAATTTTAGAAACAATCTCTCTGATTATGGGAGCAGTATATTTATCCATCCACAGACCCCACCTGATGGGAGTCTTGTGCACTGAGCTGCCCCTTTAACTACAAAACCATGGTTTTCTCCAAAATCCAATGCAGACATACCCTTAAACATAGTAATTTGAGTTGTCATTAATTTTTTTACCTTGCAACCTCAGCACGTTTCCTTGCTGCTTCTGCAATTTCATTCAGTTCTCTGTAATCTGATTTGTCCTTCAAGATATCTCTTGCTCCAGGAGGATTCAACCCATGCATTGTGCGTTGATCTGCAGCCCATTGTGCTTCTCTTTCTCCCCTTCCATAATCTTTCTTTGTTGTGAAAGCAGTCTGTATCAGAAGATAGATCCAATCCAAACATGTCAAAAAGATTTGATCTTTTCATTGTGTTCTTTAGGGAGTTCAACTATATTATGAAAAATGATACAATACCCTGGTCTCAGTAATGTTGGTCCAAGCCTTTCCACTCAATGCATATCTAATGAAGAACTTTAGGACATCTAAAGGAATGTAGGTGATGATGCTATAGAGCCAAATCACAGCAGCCCAGCCCCACCCAATTCCTTGAATCCTTGCAAAGCCCCAGTGCGCATACACGGCGATTATGGTCGCAATCTAGATCATAAATCAACCAAGAGAACCAAAAAATAAAGGAGAGATTGCTGCTTAGAAATCTGTTTTCAAGAACAAAAGAATTTAGGGTGAAGAAAGAAGGGTTGGATTTTTTGAGACTCACCAATTGTGCTATGAGAAAGGCGACAAGAAGTAAGAGTCCCGGGCGTTCAACATAAGACCAGCTCCTCGAACGAGTGACAAAGATGAGAGCTTGACTCACTATACTCACTTGAAGGTAAACAGCTGCAGTAAGCTCATCACTATTGTACCTGATAGATCTAACTCCAAATTTATCCTGCCAATAATAATAATAATAATAACTCATTACATTTGGCCAAGTACTACAGAACATATTTTGGTTGTTTAAAGGAAGTTATGTAACAAAGTTTAGAGCTTTTGTTATGTACTGTGAAGAAATCAGAAGCATGAGCAGCCCAAAAGAAGACAACAGTCATGACAGCAAGGTAGGCACCAAGAACAATGCCGGTAGCGAAAATCTCATTGAGCTTCCAGGAATCAGGAATTGGAGATGGCTTCACTCTGTCCTTGGAAATGGTCATGATGGTTCCATCATTGAGTATGGCAATGATGAGCACCATGAAAGGAGAGAAGTCAAATTTCCAAATAAGAGCAAGGAGCATAAATCCGAGAACGATACGGATTGTAATGGAGACAGCATAAATGGTGTAGTTCTTCATCCTCTGGAAAATAGCCCTGCTTGTTAACACTGCACTTATGATCACACTCAAACCTGGTTCTGTTAGGACTATGTCAGACGCGCTTCGAGCCGCATCGGTTGCATCATCCACTGCAATTCCAATATCTGCTTTCTTCAATGCTGGTGCATCATTTACACCATCTCCAGTCATCCCACAAATGTGTTTCCTATCTTGCAGCCTCTTCACAATCTCATACTTGTGCTCTTCATTATGACAAAATCCATTAATCAATTAGTTTTTTCTGCATAGCTAATAAGCAATAATAGTGACCAGAATCATTATTTTTCTTGTCATTTCTTTACCAGGAAAGACGCCGGCAAAACCATCAGCCTTTTCAATAAGCTCATCAATGGGAAGAGCAGCAATGGACTCATCCTTGTGTTCACCAAGGAGAGAGGAAGAAGGGTACATGTTGCTTCCCATTCCAAGCCGACGACCGGTCTCTTTACCGATAGCTAGTTGGTCACCGGTGATCATCTTCACATTAACTCCGAGCCCAAGAGCCCTTTTGATGGTTTCAGCACTGTCATGTCTAGGTGGATCAAAGAGAGGCAAGAGACCTACAAATATCCAAGGTCCTCCTTCACTTTCCTTTGTCTTCTCTGGCACATCCTATAAGTAACACAATCACACACAGAGTTTAGTCTGAATATTCACCACTGCTTCCATGGCAAGCAACCATTACTTACTTGTCTACAAACACCAAGAGATCGAAGACCACGATCAGCAAACTTATCAATAATGGCATGAGCTCTTTTCAGCACATCACCCTTGAGATTGCACAGTTGTATGATCTGGAATGAATTTTGAGAAAGGGGGGTTATGGAAAATTTTCAAGGAAACAAGAGTAGTATACAAGTCAAAATATGCACTACTAACATCTATTTACCTGCTCTGGAGCACCTTTGCTAACTCTATGCCAATTGCCCGCAGAGTCAATGTATGTTATGGCCGTACGCTTGTCCACCGGATTAAATGGTAGGAAATGCACCTCTTGGATGCCATCTCTAGCCTGTAACAACAAGTTGTCACTAAATCAATTCATTTATAACACAAGTAAGTCAAGTTTGAGCTTTTGTTATACTCCAAGTGTGATATTGCAATATTCTCATCTTCCTAAACTTGGGCAGCAAGTTTTGTTTTATAATACAAATTTGTCTTTCCCCAATTCAAGATCCATTTATAATTCAGGTAGTAGAGGCACATGCTTTTGATATCTAGAAATTGATATTTTGAGCACATATATATATATATATGCACACACACCTCCTTTGGGTCACCCAACATTCCAACAATGCAAGCATCAATAGCGTCCTGGTTCTCTACCCTAGAGGCCCTGGCTCCAAGCAAAAGTAATGTGTCCTTGTCAACATCTTTATCAAAAACCTGCAAGAGATTAGAAAATCAGGAGATAATCTTGAATTAGGCCTTTAAAAATATATATGTTTGAACATCTTCCTAAAATTACCTCAATTAAGGCCTTGTCCACTGTGAGCTTGTTCAATGTAAGAGTGCCGGTTTTGTCACTACATAAAACATCCATGCCTGCCATCTCTTCAATGGCAGTCATCCTCTTGGTGATGGCTCCTTGTTGGGAAAGCCGATGCGAACCGATGGCCATCGTCACCGACAAGACTGTCGGCATGGCAATGGGAATCCCTCCAATGAGAAGCACCAAGAGATTGTCAATTCCATCCCTATACCTTCGGTGCTGAATTGGGTACATGACAACAATCTCTATAATGATCCCCACAGCAATGGAACAAATACAGAAGTTACCAATCGCTGTCAACACCTGCTCACATCAATTCAAGCATTCATTCTAAAATCCAGAATCATAACAACATTCAAACCTAAAAATTAGGGAACATTTTATGCATTTGAAAAAAAAGAAAGGCAGAGATGTAATTTAGTTTACCTTTTGGAAGTGTCCTACTTGGTTGGTGTTATCCACCAAGTGAGCAGCCTTACCAAAGAAGGTGTGTACACCAGTGGCAATGACAATGGCTTCAATCTCACCTTGCTTCACAGTGGATCCAGAGAACACTTCATCGCCCGGAGACTTAGTCACCGGCAACGATTCACCGGTAAGGGCAGACTGATCAATCTTAAGAGGATCACCTTCCAAGAGGCGAGCATCGGCAGGGATGATATCTCCAAGCTTGACGCTGATAATATCTCCTGGCACCAATATCGCTGCATCCTGCTCCTCAAATGTCCCATCTCGACGAACCTTGGTTTTCGGTGCCAGATTCGCCATGAGTGCTGCAGCTGCATTCCCTGCATTGTTCTCTTCTATGAAACTAATGGTTGAGTTGATAACCAGTAACACCACTATTCCCAGAAAATCTTGCCAATCTGGCGGTCTTCCCTGCAATATTTTTCATTGAACAGTCAACAACAAACAAACAAAAAGTTTTGATTTTTATGGATTAATTCAGATTTGTATGATTCATGATTAGTATCTAATTACCCCTCCATTAGCCAAGGCAATGGCCATGATTGCAGCAGCTTCCATAACCCATGAAAGAGGGTTCCACATAAACCCCAAGAATATAAGCACCTTGTTTTCCTGTTTTCATGAACAAATGATTCAGTTTCTTTTCATCAAACAGATGGAAGACTTAATGAGCAGAGAATTTAATTTAATTGCCTTCTTCTCTTCCAGCTTGTTGTACCCAAAAACTGATAATCTCCTTTGGCCTTCCTCACTTGAGAGACCATCTCTTGTACAATTCAGTTCACGAAATACTTCTTCCAATGGAATTCGTTCCTGCAATAAGCGTCACAGACAAAGACATTCTTATACATATATATTCTCAGAGAAGAAGAACCAAAATCTGAATTTTGCATTATTATTAATTGTGTTGAGAAAAAAACGTACAAGATCAACATTCTCTTTTCTGATATCTTCAAGGCTCGCCATGGTTGATTCTACAATAAGTTAGTGAGCAAAGTTATTCTATCAAACAGATCATATATATAACAGGGTTGGCCTATTCATCAGTGTTGTATTCTCTCTCTCTGTCTAAAATCTCTCGTTTCCATTCACTATCCTTTTTTATCTCAATCACACAGTTGTTGTTACTATTTTTTTACATTAGTTTCTACATAAAAATGGTGTCAATGACTTGTTCTCATCTGTGATTTTGGACGATCTTGATATCTTTCAAATCTGTAACTACCTGTGTTTGTTTCACTACTCTAACGACGCAACAGTTTAAATTTGAATTATATGTATGTATGTTAATTTGTTAAATATATGCAAGACACAAATTTTAAGGCCTTTACAGAGATTTAGTTTTTTTCTTTTAAATACAATTTTCATTTATGTGATAAAATTTTTTAACATTGACATTTTACCTCGGAGTCCTTTCTCTAACTTTTATCATACCCATGATTATGAACTTGATTTTTTTAAGAAAATAAATATCATCACAGAAATTAACATGAACTTGATTTTTTTAAGAAAATAAATATCATCACAGTATGAAATTATGCTTTTTCATACTTTTTCGAAAAAGTGATAAACTGTAACCCCACCCAATTTTCCCTCTTGAACACTATGAAATCATCAAATTTATGAAAATTCAGCTCCTTCCCCTCTGAACTCCTCTTGGCTGAAACATGTTAAGGGAAAAGGGAAAAATGTAATTTTGTGTTTTAACCTCTAACGCTTACTCCTTTCCACATTTAATCTCTTATTAAGCCATTTAAACACATACTAACCATGATTTAAAGAAATTTGGGTAGCATAACCCCTTAGAGTTAGCACTTTCTAAATTTACAAACTTAACCAATAATCACCAAATCTAACCATAAACATCAACAACAACTACATACTAGTATGGATTTGAGATTTTTGAAATTACCTCTTGAGTTCTTATACTTTCTAGGAGTCCTCCTCTCTTTCTCTCTCCTTGAGCTTAAGATGAGCTTGCTAAATAATGAATTTCATAGAAAATAAGAGATTAGAGAAGAAGCTTATGCAAGTATGGAAACAAATCTTAAGAAACCGCAAACTTACCTTGAACTTTCTCTTCCTCCTTTTCTCTAAAGCTTGAGTTTCCTTAAGCTTTTCTCTCTCTCTCTCTCTCCTTTTCTTGACATAGGACGAAATTGAGGCAAGGAAAGAGGAAGCAAGCCTTCATAAAAATCTTACTCATTTTTCCTTCATTTAATAAATGGTAGTAAATTGGATTAATGACTTTGTCTTTGTACTTAGGCTTATCTTCTTCTAACTTGTGTTAATAAGTCCAATTGAGTTTAAACTAATTTTCCTTCTCTTCCCTTCTAGCCCAACACGTCCTCTAGGTCCTTAAGAAACCAAATTAGCTTTTATTCAATTGTCTTAAGCTTCTTGTTTCAAGAAACATTATTTTAAGGTAATTACACATGTGCTCATATTCAACAATTGTTGTTTATTCCTCTTGGCTTAGATTAAAGACACTTGGCATGTTTACATGCCAAATAATTATTTTTCTTCCTATTTTCTTTATTCCACAATTTACACAATTCCCAACACATTTTATTTCCCAATCTTCAGAATAGTGCTAATTCTGGTAAATTTTCTATCCAAAGTTTGAAAAATCATAACTAAATTTATAGATATCGTTTTGAAGTGATTTTAAAGGTTATAAAACCCTTATTGACTTCAGTTTCAAGAAAAATATAGACTTTAGCCAGTTGGAAGCCCATAATTCCCAGATTTAATTTGTTTGGGTGCTGCTCCAAAACTTTCCAGATTTTCTGGACTAACTTCAAAAATTCATATCTTTTTGCATATTGCTTCAAATGATCATTTGACATATCAAATTAAAACTTAGGATGTTTACTTTCATCCTGTAAAATTTCATAATTTTTTCTTCTCATTTGGTCTTTCAAAACCACATGACAATCTCACTGTCTCGTAGATGATTTCATTGAAAACACTGTTCACTGTTCACTTTTCAATTTCCAATATTTAATTCTTTTGGCCGTAAATATTCACCAGTTTATTGAATATATACAATAATTACAATATATTCTTAATGAATAAATTTTGGGATGTTACAGCAACAGTTCTTAATTCAAGCACAATTAATTCTCACTCTCTCTTGAATGACATGACAAGAAGAATTCAAATGAAGTAGATTAGTATTAGGGAAAAGCAGAGAAAATGAATCCATTATGTTATGTAACTTCAGAGATTATAAATTCAGAATAATAGATTGATGCATGTGTTAGATATGATTATGATATTTTTAATTAAAACAAATAGGCTAAAATTTAAATGGGTTCTCCATAACTCGTTTTAACCCGCTCACTTATGTCTCAACCCATTTAACAGGGGTTAAATGGGTTGAGGCATGGGAATAGGCTAGCCCATACCCGTGTCGCGTTAAATGGGTGGACTATGGGAATAGTAAAATTGTTTTTTATTTTACTTGGAGTTTGATGAGGAAGTGGCTAAGATTCTTTAACTTAAGTGGCTGCCAGGGTCCTTTGCCTTATAAGCTTTGAGGGAAAAATTTATTGATCAAATAAAAAAAAAAAAGGCTGCTACGGTTGTAGGATCAAACTCCAAGTATATAGTAAATTTAAAAATAAAAAAATAAAAAACAAGAGTGATTTATTCGTATGAGAACTACTCTTATGTTTGAATTGAATTTTCCACCCCCGATTGATTGATGAGGAAGCTTATAATAGCACGTTTGGATTCATGGCTCTTATTTATCTCTTTTTAGTAAGAGACCATTTCAACTATTTAAAACAATCATAATTTTATTTTTCTCTTAGAATCCCTATTGTATGTACCAAAAGAAAAAAGAATCCCTATTTTTTCTATTTTATGGGTCTGAATTTCATCTCAAAAAATGATCTAAGCTACCTGGATCACGGGGTATTATTGGACTCGGCTGACAATTAACAAGTGTAAACCATAAAAATACCATTTATCAGGAGATCTCATTTTAAAATTTAAAAAGTAAATCAAGATACAAATTGAGAAAATCATTTTTAAAAGATAGTTGAATTATTTAAATTTTAACTTGTATTGTTAAATTCAACAAATTCTAAATCGTGTCATATGACTTAACATAGAATTTTAGAATTTGATATTTTTACCTTACTACCCTTTATTTGAACTGAATATCCATCTCTATTATTTTCATTTTGTTAACAAAAATATGGACTCATTAATTACACTATCTTGTCTGCAATAATTTTTTCCTCCCAAAAGGGTTAAAGTGCATCCAACACTCTAAAATATTTTTTGAGGACCATCTACCGTCCTAAAATATTTTAGGATGCAATTTTATCCTCAAAATATTAAAAACAAAGCAATTTCACCCCAAATTTAACTGTCCCAATGTCCGTTAATCTTAAGAAAAAATCTTCCAAATCTGAACAATAATGGCTGAGGATCAGATTCACGACCAGTAGGGGACACTTGTGGAGTTCACTGTCTTGTAGATATTTCTGCATCATTACCTCACCACCTACATGATCGTGATTTTGTTCCTCTACCATTTTGGTTCAGATTGGAAGCTTTTTTTCTTTTAACATTAACAGACGTTTGTGATCAGTTAAATTTGGATATTCAACTCAAACAATGGGTAGTAAAGTAAAATTATCGAATTCTAAAATCTTATTCTAAATCATACGATTTAATTTAAAATTTGTTGAATTTAACGATGTAAGTTAAAATTTGAATAATTTAGTTGTCTTTGATGAGGATTTCCTCATACAAATTTAATTAGAAAAGTGAAATAAACAGTAAAGTTTGAATAAAAAATTATTAACCTAAAAAACATAAGTTTAATGTAATTTTAACAAAATGAATCAAAGCTATATATTCATAAAATTTACGAGGTTAAGAATATATTTTTGAAAGAAAACTGATTCTGTATTACGTACTAACGCATAGCTAGCCTCAAAAAAAAAAAAAAAAAATCCTGCATGATTAAATTAAAGAACATGGATATTTCTCTTATACATAACTTGCTTGTCCCGAAAATAGGGGTGGGTGTGTCTGAGGGATGGGTGTGTAGGTCCCTTCCCCTATGGAGGGGTTGTTATTTGTTAAATTGTCCAAATAAAAATAATTAATTTATTTTTTAAACATTAAATATATTTATTCTAATCTGATTGATAAAGCATATCTTAAAACTACAATTTAAATTATATATGCAACTATGTTTTCAGTATTCGTCTTTCATATAGTCGATAGTCATCTTTCATATTTTTACTAATAATTTTCTTATAATTTTTTAGTCTTTCATACTATGGTCCTTGGCGGAGATTAAATGTTTCATGATTTCAGGGCTAAAAAGGACCAAAGATAAGCGTTGAAAACATGAAAGATGAGCATTGAAAATATCTAGACTTATGACTATTTAAAAATTAAGTATTGAAAATATAGAATATGGGTACTGAAAATGTTCACTTTGAAAAATTTTAATCTCCGCCAAGGACCATAGTATTTTTTAAAAATTTCAAAATTTCAGGATCCTTAATTATAATTAATGTTATTATCAGATCCTTAAATGTTATTTTCCTTAAAATAAATAATTAAGCAAGCTCCGCCCCTCCAAAAAAAAATTGGCATGGGCCTTGGACCAGAGGATACCGGCCATTCGGTTTCATGTTAAACCATATTTCAAGGGCCCAAGTTGACCCGTTTTAAAGTTGTCAAAGGATATATATGGATGGGCCTAGATAAAGGAGCTTTAAAAATTTATAACCATATCAATATAAATTTTTATGATAAATTCAATCACAAGTGTACTTATTTTATTCTATGCAGAAGCCCACATAGTTGCCACTGATATTATTAATCTGGTATATCACTGATGAGTATTCTAGAATTTCAAAGTTATGGTCTCACAAATCCTATAAAAATTTGACTAATTAATCACTATCATATGTGAGAAACATAAAAAGGAGAGATATTGTATTTTGTTGAGTATATAAAATGGAAAGGAAGTTCTTTTTTTTTTAAATGATTATTAATACTAATTACAAAGGTGATCTATAAAACCATATTTTCTTAAGCATTTATCAAAGGTGAACCAAACTTGATGAAATTCCTTGGTTAATTTGATTATTGTTGGCACTTAGCCCTTGTGACAGAAACCATCGTTGAGATTCTAGTTTGAAAACAACACTAACAAGTTTTATTGCATAAGATAGAGTTGGTTAGCTATATGAATTATACGATGTCATTGTGTTTTATTAACAACTCAATCTTTAAATATATTGTTAACGAAAATGCTTTGTTTAATGTCTTCATTAAGTGTTTGTTTTTGTCTTCCTCTACCCTTTTTCTTTTGTCTTTCGAACCACCACGAATAATTTTCTATTATTTTCTCTTTAATAGATGTCATGTCAACTCTTCCTCATTCATTATAAATCTATCTTTTTTCTGTATGACCTCATGTATATTTCAATATCTTCATTTCTACTATCCATACCTTTATGCTCTTATTGTTTCTTTAAAATCTAATATTTACTATCATATAGTATCACAAGTCTTATAGTAGTTTGATAAAACTTTTCTTTAATATATTAGATACTTTCTAATCACAAATAACTTCAGTAATCTCTTTCCATTTGAACCAACCAACATGTATTTTATATGTAACATCTCCATCAATTTCAATGTTATTTTGTATGATTGATCCTTAATTTTTGAACTTTATCAATTGTGAAATGATTTGATCTTCCAACCTCCCGATCACTTCTAACTTGTTATTTTAAAAAAATTGCAGTGCATGTACTTTGTCTTACTCCTATTTAGGCAGAAATTCTTGGACTCCAAAGTCCTTCTTCATAATTTAAGTTTAGAGCTAATTTTCTCTTGATTCAGCCATGTTAACTGTGTATATCATCAGCAAAAATTATACACTTAGTGTAATAAAAAAATACTATGCACTTAAGGATATCTTCTTGTATAAGCTCAATTAAAACTCTTAAAACCAACTAACACAGAGTTAGTCTGACTGTATAAAGCCCTAGTAAATTTCTTCGGGTCTTGAATTTGAGTCACAGATGAGACACCTATATTGAGGGGGAAAGCCATAAACCTCAAAACCAAAGTAATCTTTTACTCGAATACCTGGGAATATGATCCAAATAAGGTATCAAATACCGGTTGACAGTATAAAAAAACTCTTCAAACCAAGTTAAATAGGTAAGTCTCGCCTTCCAAGTGAGCTAATTATAAAAATATTGTATGACCTTTGTTTTTGGATTTCGAGACTTAGAACGCAAATAGTTTTTGTTTCTCCCAATAAGTACGCGTCCTGAAATTCAAATTTATGTTCTTCTCCTTACAAGTGTGAGATTGTTTATCATTTCAACCAACAACTTATTGGTATATATTGTATGACTTTGATATTCACAATCCCATATATTTCTAGTTTTGAAAACAATTACTATTTTTTTTAAACAATGAGGACAGAATTAGGTGAATTAAGTTCTAACTAAGGCCTTATTAATGTCAGAGTTGATCTTATGATTTTGAACGTTTATAGAAGTAGTTATGCCCTTATATATTTAGTCATATATATATACACACACACAATATTTTTTGTGCATGATAAATTTTGCATAATATCATTGCCAATGTATTGAAGTGTGATGTTGCCATATACGAATTATTAGCTTAGGGGTATTTATAAACCACAGGTCCCACAAAGTCAAAGATGCCTTTGAGGTTCATTGTACTTGGGTATATCATATCAAATTTTCACATGCAAATATAGTTACATTTAATTAATACATAAAAACAAAATGACTATGAAGAAACTGTTGGGGAGGCATGTAGCTCAAATGTTTATCAACCAACCCAATTTGTTTTGTTTATTTGGATTTTTTGGCCAAGTAACCTATCCATATGTGGAATTGACAAGATTGACGTATTCAAGCCTTAAAGAAAATCAAGCTTCATTGACTAATGAATACTTTCTTTGGCTGAGGCCACGTGAACTTGAGGCCCCTCCTATGTGGTCACCCATGTGAATTTGAATTGGTTATGTCTTTATTTTCACAATTTAATAAATTTACACATTCGTCCCCCCCCTTTTTTTTTAATTTTTAGTTTGATCATATCGCATCGTATTTTAAACTACTGAATTATCTATTTTAACTGGATTATTTGGGAGAAAAGTTTTGTTTCTTGGACTATATTGTTCAAAGGTTGTTAATTTTTTATATTATTATCTAAGTTTTTAATCTCCCCAAAACCGTGTAACTATATTTGTTTTCAATATTCTGGTATAATTAGATCTTAACAATTATGAATTATTTGACTACGAAGTTGACATTTTTTATCTGCAAAAAAGTTTGAGGTTTCCTAATAGTAGGTAACAACACGAACCAATATTGTCAGACATCATGAAGACTTTAATTTATATAACAAATTTTAATTGTCCAGAATAATAATGTCATTTATTATTATCACGTGATGACCCTAAGAGCTGAAAAAAGAAATAAATAAAAGAAAGTTCAGTATGATCGGCCTCTCTGACAAATCTCCCACACATGAAGCATTCGTATATCAGGATAGAAACATGTTTCCTTGCTATAAATTTGAAGACCAAACTATACAGAAAGAATCAGGGTTAATTAATTATATATTGTTGGAACTTGGAATTGTGGAATTCTTATATAAGCATAAACAAACCAGGAGCCCCCGGAGGAAGGAAAAAAAAAATCCTGCCCTGGCCTTGGTGAACCCTTAAAATCTAACTTACCTAAATTTAATTTTAATGTAAAAAAACAAACACTCTCTCTAATTCTTTTTTATTTGATGTAGCTATCTAATAGGGTCATATTTAAGGATTATCAAGTCTAATTAATGTTACCTCTCCTAAATATATTTTTGTATTCACATGGATTTAAACTCGAAATCTCATACTTAAGTAATCAAAATCCCATTCCATTAGAACTATGCTTGTTGGTACTTTCTTTCGATCTAAATATATGAGATAGATAACTAGTTTATATATAGATATTAAAAAAATTAGTTAAATTAGTTATTTGTAGCAAATATGCGTTGATTTCTATAATTAATAAATCAATTGTTGGAATTTTGAATGTAAATCTACCACAAAAACTTATCGTCAAGAGCTTTGATTTATTGTCCTTATTCTGTTTACAAACTGTAAATTTATCATGATCATCCTTTATCTATCAAATTCATTAAGACGTTAATTAAGAAACCTGTAATTGCATTATCATCATGAAATTCATCCATATTTAGGAATAGAAGTAAGAATGACATAGATCACCTTCAATAATGAGCGTAGAACATTGACTGTAAGTGGCTCCCATATGTTTGAAGTGAAGGACTAAACGAAAGCAACACTTTTTGAGATTCAATGTATTTGGATACACAAACACATGGATTCCTTTGATATATCAATTTTTCCAATAGCAAGAATTGAAGCAAACTAAACAAGCTTGGGACGTTTAATTTATTCTTTCTTGAAGGCAGGGTACACTGTATATTATAATTCTTGTCCATTATATCTCATGACAAAGCAACATGAACATATGTATATATGAAAGGGACCGAGAATATTACATCAGATGATCGATCTATACAACATCTGAAGCCATGTGAAGTTGAGGTCTTTTCCTGTTTGGGTAACGTGGTTTCCCATGTGTATCTGACACTGCTTGTCTCATGACACACTTTCATTTCAGCACTAGAGTAGAGACAAAAAATTTTTTGTCTTTATAAACAAACGTGAACTTGTATTGCCTTGTTTGATCCAATATATGCATGCATGTGTTTGCGCTCTTAAAAAAATGACAAGCCTCTCTCAAATCTCAATATTTAGATATATTGGGTCAATCCCATGTGGATACTATAATTAATTAGTTCTTTTGACTACTATATCTTTAATTAAAACCCTCCGTTAACCCAGATTATTGTCATTTTCCCAAAGTATACTACCGAACTTGTTTGAATTGGTTCCTCTCTTGTAACATCTTATTAGCTCATTAGATAGACTCTAAGGGCTTGTTTGGTATGGTGGAATTCAGGATGATGGAAATGGAATTAAATCTCAATTCCATCAACAGGTTTGTTTGGTTTGATGGAATTGGATCCCAATTCCAATTCCATGTGGAAGTAAAATGGATCAATTCCACTAAAATGAATTCTATGTCTAAACCTCAGTTTTGTAATTCCATGACCTTCACACCCATTTTTATCCCTGTTGCCCCTCGATCTTCATCCCACCATGTACCTCCTCCTTCACTTTGCCACTGACAACTGCGCATGCCACTGCCGGCGACCTTCCCTTCCACCGGTGATGACAGCGAAGGTGGCCTCCTCTAACAACTTCCTCCTACTTGTGCAACGGCAACGGCGAGGAAGTCACAGGCTTCAATTGACCACGACGGCGGAGGTGACCTCTAACAAATCCAGTTTCAGATCTGGCCCTGCTTTTTCACGATTTGCAAGACGTCGGCGATCTTCGACTTAAAATTGATGATGGCCAGATTTCGATTTTTCCAACTCCGTTGACGTCAAAGCTCGCAAGTTCAATGGCCTGAAATTCATCTTCTTCCCCATTTTCAGATCTGAAAGAATATTGAACCAACATATTTCTATATTGATGTCTAGAAAAAAATCACAAATCAACAAATAGAAAAGAAAAGATGAAGAACCATGGTGGTTTATGATTTGTTTCAGGTCACCACCGATGAATATTTTCTGTCATGGACATTTGAGAAGAACCATGGTGGTTCTCGCTAGTGATGCGCAAAGGGAGATGATTTTTTTTTTTAAAAAAAATTTGGAGGGCACTTTGGTACCTACACATTTTAAATATATGTTATAATTAAAAACTAAATTAGATTTCCATACCCATACGAAACATATTTTTAAAAGTCATTTCCATATCCATTTCCATCTCCATATCCATATCCATTTTCATTTTCATTTTCATATCCATCAAAATTAATTCCAGTGTACCAAACGGACCCTAAGGCGTACGTGTGGTTGCTTTGTTATTACGGTACTTCTCTTTAAAATGAGATAATTTGTTGCGTTCATAAGTCTCTATTATATCTTGGTTATGAGTTATGATGAATACGAGTCCCACACTAAGGAGCCTCATAAGAGAAGTGAAGCTTATATAAGTTTAAGGGACTTTCCCACCGAATACGAATTAATCTTAATTTTTGGATGAATTTTCCTTTTGAACTTGTACTTATAACATTAGTGCTTTCATTAGAGAATGTATTGTTATGAGTCCTAGATTGAAGAACCTTACTAAATAAGTGAGGTTTATAATTTTAATTAAAGGGTGACTCTTCCACACTTGATACACTAGACTTTTAGGATGTGTTCTCCATTTGTAACAATCTTTTGACAATGCATCCACATAGTGATTTTAAGAATTAGAAACAAATTAAACTAAACTAGAGGTCATTTTTTTCATGCAAATTGATGGGGGATGGTTTAGGCAAAAACATGCCATCAAAGAGAGTATTCAACTACTCTGAATATATGCTTCTAATGGTCATGTCATTAGGCTTATCAAATTTGTTCTTTTATTGGTTGTGGGGGACAAAATCAATTCTCATACATAGCTAAACAATCATTAAGCATGAGCCCATAATAGTGCAACTTATTGTCCCGCCCACCCTTTTCTGCTCAGAAAGAAAAAACATTAAAACCAACAGAGTAACACAAAATCATTGAGGCCAAAAACAAAAAAAGAAAGTACAATGATAACACTCATTGTTATCACCACTTGAAAACAAATTCTTATTCATTCTCACATATACCAAATTACAGACCACTCCCAATAACTTTATGACCTAGTAGGTTTGATCTCGCTAATAATATAGATCGCTCGTTCTTCTATATATATGTAAAGAAGAATTACATACAACTACATTTGACAATATTTGTGCCTTTTTTTTGTTCATAGCCTTACTGGAAGCCCAGTATAAAGTACAAAAGCACTTATTTTAAGTGCCCCTAGCTAGCTAGCAAGCACTAAGTATCAATAAAACTTGGTTAATTTGTGAGAGTGACTGCCCTTTGTGTGTGTGTGTACGCGTATACTGCGAGCAAATGATAATATAAGACTTAGGAATGATTTTGTAATCCAAAGAGACAGATGGGGTCCACTGTGTTGGAAACAAACAATAAGGTGTTGATTCTAATTTCTAAGCATGCACGACAACCTCCATGCACATCATTAAAGTTGTCACTTATTTGTTACCTCTTAAACTATTACATTTTCCAAAAGCCACACCCCACAACCATTTCGCCCATTCTTTATTCTTCTTTCTTAGTTTTGAAAATAACTGATCACAGAAGAATCAAAAAGAGATCTAAGACATAATAGACACAGCATTTTCATTCTCTACCATGTGAACTGTATCCAAGTTTAGCCAGTTACTTCAATATCACTGAAACAAACTTGTTCTCTCTCTGGTACATCGTTTTTTCAAAAGAAGTTGAAATTTAGTTACTTTAGTGCCGTCGTTGTGTAAAAGAGGAAAATGACAGAGATAAGAGAAATACCATGCAACACATGATGAAATCTCCACAGAAAAAGGCGAGTGGTACGTGGATTGTGAATGGGATTTGTCTTGTGGTTAGTGAGCAAAAAAGAGTAATGTGGGTCAAAAGTTCCGATCCCCATAAAAAAAAAAAATAGAGAGAGAGAGACTGAGGATATATATAATCTCCGATCATAAATATAAGATCCAATTGATTTTTTGGAAAGATTGAAGAAGTTAAATAAATTACTTCAAACTATTTATAATTATTATTTTTCTTCAAATTAATTTTTCAGATTTATAAACTGATATATAATATAATAATACGCAAATATATACTATGATTAAAACGATTTATTTAACTTTTTTAATTTCTTCTAAAAAATTAATTGGATCTTATATTTAGAACAGAAGGTAATATATATATATATATGGAAGAAGAATAATTCTAAAGATAACTTGATAAAAAGAAAAGGTCGACTGGTCTGTTATCAACTAGGAAAATTGGAAAAAAAGGTAGTGAGAAAGCAATTAGAATGTTTATTTGCTGAAGAAGCAATGCTTGATTTATCATCATGATCGATCATCAGCTCCAAAATATTGTTTCCACTTTTGTCATATTTAAATGGGCACCTTCCTTCCTTGTCTCATAGTATAAACAGTGTTTTGTATCTTTAATTCCATATATCAATCCCTTCTCACACTACACTACCTACTACTGCCAAAAATGTTCCCTCAATAATTCATTCTTTTTCAACCTTTAGCAGTAGGGCATTAGCAAAATGGTCAAAGTTTTTGAGAGGCCCAAGCGTCCAGTTTCCTCTTCTTTTTCTACTCTCTTAATCAAGTAATTGACAAGACACATTTTATAGAATGAAAACAAACAAGAATGGAAGCTTAACAAAATATATAATCTTTAATTATTATATATATGCCGATACTTATATTACAACTCATCATCATCTTCATAATAATGCATGACTTGGGTTTTCTAAATGATTGACCACTACATTCTGGTTTCCTCATGCATCTCTACTAAATACTAGATTTATGAAGTGACTTAAGCAGTAAAAAAAATAGAGACTCATGTCTTATTAGATATATATATGTATATATGGTGAAGAGAGGTAACATATGGCTAATGAGCTTTGAGACTAACAAAATTTAGGTATGGTTTGAAGTGGTTGTAATCAGTTTCTCCAATGCAAGATCATATTATTAGATTTATAAATAATTTTGTTTATACATAACATTTTTTTTTTTGGGAAAAATTGCTGAAAAATCATCCATTGCAAAATTTATTGCCCACAGTATATTAATTATTAAATTTATTCAAGGACACATGCATAACCTATCTTTAGCATATATAATTCTTTTTTAGTTATGTGCAATTTATCTTCAATTATATGTAAAATAAAAGATATTTATACATAATTAAAGATATATTACACGTAACTAAAAAATAATTACCCCAATCTCATGTTGAGCTGCTCCACTCAAGTGCTCAGATCCTTAAATACTTTTAGGTAATAAATTCTGCGGTGAGTAATTTTTCAGCAATTTTTTTTTTTTTTTTGGGAGAACTGACAGCAACCGCTCAAATGATTATACCCAAATTTAGTGCCTTGATAAAGAAAAAAAGAAAAGGCATAATTTTGGAGCCTAGGCTGAGCCAAGAGAACAGAGCTCAACAGAGCCATAATGAAGCAATTCCTGAATCATTTGCTCAATGTGATCATCTTCAAGTACAGGCCCAACTTCTTCACCGGGGCCTTCTACCACCCATTCAGATTCCTCAGGTCTCATCTCCGGCCATCGGAATGCCCCGTCGGAACTCGTTCCGGCACCGGCATTCCCGGAGGCAAATGGGTTGTTGTTGTTATTGTCACTATAGGTAATCCTCTGAGGTTGTTGTTCTTGTACTTGTTGTGGCTGTTTCTGCTTATTAGCCATCTGAAGTGAGAGCGACGCCATGTGACACTTGTGAAGCTTCGCCGTCAAAGTTGCGGAGAGATACTTTGAAGAAGACGATTGTGGCTCATTGGGATTAAACGGAAAATTGGTTCTTACCTTTGTTCCACACATCAGCCTCGCCGCTTCGTCGTAAGCTCTAGCCGCATCCTCCGCCGTTTCGAACGTCCCCAGCCATATTCTCGTCTTCCTGTGTCCCAAAAGAAACGTTTCATAAGTTACAGAGTAATGAGAGAGAAAGTAAATAACTTTTTAGGAGAAAGAGGGAAATTACAGAAGAGGGTGGCGGATTTCCGAGACCCATGAGCCCCAGTGCCTCTGGCGCACACCTCGATAGCGTTGTTGGGGTCTGGCCATGGTTGAATGAATTTGTGGGGGTCAAGGAAGAAGAAACGTTTCGGAGTCAAGGTGAAGACGAAACGTGAAAGTGAAGCGAAGCAGGGGAAGCTAACGTTTATATAGGCCCATTATTTGCGGCCTTCTCCGATATTTAATTTATTCTGGGCCCACATATGTTTTTCATTAATACTATGAAGTATTTATTTAATTAATTTATTGATTTAAACTTTAGGAAAATGATAGAAAAATACTATTTAAATTTTAAAATCTCAAATTAGTTCTTTGATAAAGATTTGTATTTTCAATCTCATTATTATTCTTATCAATCATATTACAATTTTTGTCAGTAAAATTTTAAAGTTCAAATAGTATTTTTCTGTTATTCTCTCTTAAACTTTTATGTATTATAAAGAAAATTATTATCATGAGAGGGTGGAAAGGAGAGAAGAATGTTTTCACTAACTGTTCTCTCTACTTAATATAACAACTATTGGATCATGTTTTAATGTGTGAGATTTAATGTTATATAACAATATTATAATTGTAGATTTTTATTATATGTAATAATAATAATAATAATAATATTTCTCACATAACATTAAATTTTATTTATTAAAATATGATTTAATAGTTGAGACATTAAGGGCGTGTTTGAGTTAGAATTGGAAAAGTACGTTTGCACAAATTGAGGCAAAACTTCTCTAACATATTTACCACGTATGTCATAAATCATATCAGAAAAGTAGCTTCCATCACCAACCAAAACAAACACTAAGTGGAGAGGAAGCGATGAGAGAAGTTAGTGGGAACATTTTTTTTTTTTGTAGAAAGTGATGGGGAATGTTTATGAAATTTTTAAATTTTATATATTATTTTTTGAATGCAACGTATCTTACTTGTCAAAATATATATATATATATATATATATGTGTGTATGTGTGGTTATAATAATCCGAGTTATTTCAAGTGGGTAATATTAGTCACTTATGTAGTTCAATTACACTCATTCTTTAAGGTTGAGTCCTAGTTTTTTTATCATAATAGATGCGTAAATTATGATTAAAAATATGTGAGTGATTTTGAGATTTCATAAAGGAAAAACCGGTAAATAAAACTCCCCCATCTAAACATTTTTGTTGGCTCAAAACACTTAGGGTCTATTTGATTGGAGAAGAGAACAATGAAAAATGAGCCCCTCTCCTTATTTAATTTAAAATTTTGGATGGAAGCAGAGCCAAAATCTTGTCCTCTCTTCCCTCCCCTCCCTTTATTTTGGTTCCCTCTAACTTGAGGGGTTTTGGAGGGAAGCCAAAAATTTTGCCTAACTTACCCCCATAAATTTTGTTATACTCCCATCACCGCCCCTATTGAAAAAGCAAAAGAGACCAGTCATCAAGCATAAATAATTTATATTTTTAAATGCTATGCCTACGGCATCTTGTCAGAAATTGACCATGGCCATTGCCAGAGAAATCATATACAAACTGAACCATAAAGCAATCTCAACAATGTAGAGTATAAATCCAAAAAAGTTCTAGAAGGAGTGAGAGGACACTGCATGATCAAGAAGGAGCAAGAGGATCAAAAATGGAGATCTAAAAGTGAGGATCAAAATTCCACTAGGCTTGTTATAGAGTGAGCGAGGTCTATTGCCGTCATCATTGCCCTCACGTCATCCATTGTCCTACCTCACCATCGCTGTGAGAGCGGGATATGAATGGGTGTAGACGATGATGGCGTTGGGTGCCGATGACAATGGCTGCGTTTATAAAAAATTGACCACAGCCGGCATCTCCTGTTCTTAGATGAACAAGACCAAAGAAAAATCAAAATAGAAGGAAAAACAATAGGAAGGAGGAAGGTTGAACTCGTTGTCATCGGATAGTTGTTGCAAATATGGGAGACAAAGGTTCAAATGACTTGGCGTTGCAGATCTGCACCGTAATGACGGACGGCTTACCATTGATGATCTACACGCACAAGCTATGGCCGGAGGAAGAAGATCAACAAAGTTTGAAGTAACTAGAGATCGATGGTGCCTCATAGTCCTATGCCATTGCTGGTGGGTTGCCGTCCTACGCCGTTGTTAGTGCCTATTCATCATCGTAAGAGATGGAGAGGGAGACCACGGGGTGGGAGTAAAGAGAGACAAATGCGGGGTGAGAGTGGAGAGGGATAAAGGTGAAGGGTATAATAGTTTGAAAATGTCACTTCCAATGGAACTCATCCACTTCTATGGGTTAGAGTATGGAAGTGAGTTCCACCATTTTTTATGGAATTGACTTCCAAAGAGAAGTGGATTCCAACTCACCAAACAAACAAAATGGTATATTCTACTTTCACTTTCAATTCTCTGGCTCCAATTCCTTTATACCAAATGGGGCATAAGCACCAAATGGAAGGTATATTTGTGCATTGTACTCAATAGTTGGACTTAATAGTAAAATAAAAGGAATTTTTTATTTAATTTAACATGATAATAGCTGGAATATTCAAATAACAAGAAATCAAGTTGGGGGGAAATGAAGCCAATATGAGAAGGGATTTCATCAACAACCATGAAAAGAAAACTATTTCCATTTTATATCTTCATCTTGTTTTTTTATAAATTATATAATTTATATTGAGGTATAAAATAATTTAAATAATTTATATAATTAAAAATATTTAAACTAACGTTAAGGATAAAATGGTAAATTAAACATTATCTCCCCTCTCATCCTTTCTTAAATCAAACAAAGGATTATTAAAAACCTTCTTTTTCCTTCCCCTCAAACTAAACCAAACAAAGTAACCTTCTATCTTTCCTTTCATCTCCTCCCCTTCCATGCCCTCCCTATGAACCAAACAGACCCTTAAGGGGCTGTTTGGTTTAATAGGAGGGGAGGGGAGAGATTATAATATTACGTCATTTGGATAGATCGAAAGGGAGGGGAGGGAAGAGATTTTAATTTTATCTTATTTGGTTTAGAAAAAGAGGAGAGGGAAAATATTTTTATATAGACAATTTTACCCTTATTTTACTAATTAATTCAAATCACTCATGGATTAGAATAATTAAGAGCTTGTTTGATTCTATTACCTATTTTCATTTTAAAAACAATTTTGTAGAATAATTTTTTTACAACAAGCTTTGAAAACCAAAAAAATAAAAAATATATTTGAACCATTATTTTAAAAAATATATCTAAAATAATGTGGAGGGTGAAAAAATAGTTTGCTTCATTGGCATGATTGTTTTTAATAAAAACACAACTTTTTTTTACCTCTTCTCTAATTTTGTAGACAAAAAATTAACAAAACATGAAAAAGATGTTCTGATTTTTTTTAGAACACATAAATGAAAAAAAAAATTTTAAACATGTTTTTTTTGAAAAATTGGAGGAGAGTCCCCCAGTAAAAATTTCATCAATGAGAAGGAGCTGATAAATTTTTACACACAATAAAGTACCAATATTCTATAAATTTTGTATGCACAGAGTAGTGATACTCTGATTTAGATTCTTCTAACAAATAAAATTTTTAATGATGGACTTTTCCCTAATATTTTCTTTTTATTTTTTATTTTTCATAATTTAAAACTATTTTAAAAAAAGAAATAAAAAAATTCTTAATTCAACTTGATAATACTAATTTTTTTGGGTAAAAAACTTGATAATACTAATTATTAAGACACACACTATAAATCATCAATATAATCATCCCCAAAGAAATTGAAATGAGCTTTAGAGGTAAAAAAATCTCAAATTTCAATGATCACCCGCACATGTTCACATGATAATACATGTATACGAATTTAGGTACTTGAGTAACAATCATATATATAACAATATATATATATATATATATATATATATATATGTTTTTTAAATGTACAATGATACAAAAATAAATAGGAATACAATAATATATACATATGAATGTAATCCAAGTGCGAATATTGGAAAAGATCATCTTTGTGTCCCAAACACACAAAAATCAGTATTCAAGATTAGCATTTGGTAGGTAGGACAGGGCAATCACGATAATCTAAATATATAAATATATAGGGCAGCCACCTATTTTAATAATACTACTACTAATTAATAATAATAACCTTAATTCATAATCATAGTTGTCTTTCATAATAATCCAATATGCTTCATTTTGAAGGAGATGGCATATGGCGACACGTCTTTAATTAGCTTCTCATAATAACTCTGTTTTGTGGACATAAGACATGTCAAATTACATATACAAACATACATACATATATATTTGGATTTTGTTAATTTGTCCCATTCAAAAAGAAAACTTAAATATATATAAATTTTGTATTTTTTCTATCAAACTATTTAATAATGGTTAGCATGAAATTTTGTAAATATATATATATAATTAATTTTTATGTTTTCATAAATATAATTTTTATACTTGTTTTGTTACAAACTACAATTTATTGTAGGGAAGTTACAATTATCTTCAATTTACTTGGGTCAAATCAAGTACGACTACAAAGACTACAAAATTCTTCCATTAAGTATATGATTTTTTAAGCTTCAACATAGTATAGTTGAATTTTTTGAAATAATATAAATAAAGTGATTTCATTAATTAATAAATCATAATACAATATTACAATTTATATTGTGATACAATTTTATATTCATTCTTTCTTTTATACATTCAATTCAATATCGATTTTTTTTTCCTTTGGTGAACTTCTGTTCAAACTTCAAATCGGTATTTTTTTTAAAAAAAAAATTTTGTTAAATTTTTATCTATTTTGTACATCAAGTTAAAAAAACAAAAGATCTACTTACATTTACACTATAAAAAATAACTTATTACTGTGCATGACTAATTTTTTCTGTGGCTATTTGCTTTACTGGCATATTACCAACAGAATTTTTATCACAAATCATCGATAGAATATATTTCCATCACAAATTTTGGAATAGCGTAGTCCAATTTAGTGTTAGAATATTTATCACAAATTTTCACTACTAGAAGTACCAGAAACAATATTATGGTCCTAAATGCTACTGGGAAATAAACATAACATATGTTTATTTCCCAAATCCTCAAGATAATTATCAATTGAATGTGTTTAATTAAACCACTGATGAACAAGCTTCATATCTCTGTTAATGGTTTTAAGGTTTTTTTAAGCATATAGTTGAGTAATGAGTATGATCCTCATATCCATCCTTTTTGACACATTATAAAAAATGTAATTAATATATATATTTTTTAAATTCCGAGTAAATCACTCTTGTTGCGTCTCACATATATGGATGGGGTCTCTATGCACTATGAAAGGACATTATTACAAGCTACCTATGTTTTATTATTATAATAATAATTATTTTGCATCGTTGACCTGGTAAAAGCAACTCCATGCAGTCATTACCCTCTAGCAAATTCTTATAATATTATATAAATAAATATATATATATATATATATATATTAATTTCTCGTAAATTTTTTAATGTAATTTTTGTAAATTCTCTTTAATATATATATATATATATATATATAACACGCCGGCAGCTGGAGTATGCATTCACACATAATCTCCCAAATGTTCTTGAATCATAATTTTAGTATACACATTTTTTTGGGAAAGGATCAAATGTGGATTAATATGGGAAGAAGTGTATAAGTCCCACATAAATTAAATAGGGTCTAGACGAAAAAGATATATACTCATAAAATTAATACCTTAAAATTTTAAATTAATATATAGTATGAAATTTATTTATATGCTTCATTTCTAAACTCTAAGTCCATGTGGATCTTTCTTTTTGGATACTTTATTAGCCCTACATTTTTTTTAATACTGCGCACACATCTATATATTTATCTAAAATTGGAGGCTTTAATTAAGTTGGTTCATTAGTAAGCATAACTTATAAACCCATTGTTGCTTTGATCTCTTGTTCTCGAACCTGTTTTAAACAAACCAGCTGACAAATTTTATAAGAATTAAAATTTTAAAACCGTAGAATTAGGAGACTACATATGTTAGGGTGAATTGATGGATGCATTATTCTTTATATTATTAGACTGATGAAGGACAACAACGTAAAAATGAGATATATTCATAATTAATTAATTGCCTTCTATAGTTCTTTCATATGTGTGTATGTATATATATGGTATAAGTAATAAAACAATTAACTATTGCGCACAGAATTAATATATATATATATATATATATGGGGTATAAGCAGTAACAAATTTATTTAAAATATTTTTCCACATTTATTTATTAACAGAAGACAAAAATTTAGCACAAGCTAAATTAAAAAATCTCATATTAAAAAAAAAGGAAACACAATAAAAAATTTAATATAGAGACTATTTTTAAAAAAAGAAAATTCGGGATTGGGATCCCGAAGATTTCCCGATTTTCTGAATTGGGAATGAAATTCCTTCCCGAACATTTTTCGGGATCGGGATCGGGATCAGAAATGGTATTTCTCGATCCCGTCCCGATCCCGAATAACCCTAGACGCTATACATAAATTAATATTGATGCCCTTCATCCTAACTTAAAAGCCGAGACACATGATATTTCGTAGGATTGAAATAAAGATTAATTAGTGAGATACGTAAAACATAATGGTTAATATAGAAGCCAAGAATTGTAGGATGGTACATATAAAATTTTCTAATCAAGCAATGATGATGATAAAAAATTATTTACGATAGTTACATGTATATTTTGTCGATCTTGTCCTCATCATCTAGGTGATAATAACATATAATGTTTTTTTGTTGTTGTTGAGGCCATCATATAAAGTTTTATTATTGTATTTTTACATTCGCATGATTTTGGTTATCTTAACTATCGGCTATTGACTGAATACACAACACGTGTAGTATACATTCAAATCTCTATCATGTATTTTATCGTGTAGAGGATGCCACATCTTAACTCCAAAACTTAATATTTGAGTTTACGGATCTTTCTATTTTATTAAATATTACTTATTAAGCCTAATTATATCTAATTTGTGACATTTCATGTCAACTCAATTTCCACGTATGCTTAAATTAAAACATTCTAATATATCATGAGTATCATAATTCATAACATCGGCAAACAATTAATTCTTGAGCAGTGAGACTAATTAATGCATTATATTTTAATTCAATTAAATCACCACAAGGATCAATTATGCCAACAATGATCTTGCATAAGAGATACAATCATAACAAATTAAAAGAAGAATAATCACCAACCTTCCTTAAGGAAAGAAAACTATAGACAATTAGAAGACATTACCCATCGACGTGAAAGGTGTTAGTCCTTTTTTCGGTGAGTTAAGACAAAGTTTCTCTTATTAATTACCTCCAGCCCTGTAAAGACACTTCTAAAAAGCTAAAATAGACAGGCATGTAGCAAACCAAGATTTAAATTCTAGAAGGGAGAAGTGCCCACATTCAAGACTTGACAGTGTATCGAATATGCTTCCAAAAGAAGAATACCTATACTTATTTTAAGAAAAAAATAAAGAAGACACACACACACACACACAACACAGGATCATATCTACCACTCTGATCCTATTTATAAGTACATTTTGCCCAAAAAATTGGATCCTTATTATAAGTCTAGTTTTAAAGTAATAAATGCGTTTTTTTACTTTTTTGCCCCTATTAATTGCAATAAACAAAAAGAATATATTCATGTTGATTTTTGGAATTAATCATAGATAAGGGCAAAATTAAAAATTTAGCCCATAATTAATATATTAGTTAAATCTCATTGGTAATTGAGAGTTAGTTAATTAATTAATTTGAACTTATAAATAGGACCAGAGTGATATTATTATTCCACATAAATTAGTAAAGTCATAATTGTGGAAGAAACAATAGTTAATTTTGATGCGGGGCTAATTTCAAGGCTCATTCTTTGACATTTGTTTTACTTACAGCCTCATAATTGTCCCTTTCAGTCTCTAATTTCTAGGCTATATAATTCTTATTTCTTACTAATATTATTAATAGTATTATATATACTATGTTTATTGACTATGGAGGGCTCTGCATGTGCATGATTGATTGACAATTCTGAATTGAATATCAATACAATAAAATATAATATTTTACTTACTTTTTTTCAACTTCCTTGAACAAATTAATATAATGGAAAAACTATATGAAAAATTAAACATCTAGTGAATTTTTCATGTTTATGTTTTTAGAGTTAATTAATGATGAGTAAAGTATTCCACAACCAAGCAAATCAATATTATCATAAAACTTTGTATAAAGTTAAAGGAGAGGATATGCACTTTTGCATATAATTAATTAGTTTTAGTTGTTAAGGGATTAAATGCATTGTTATCAAATTTGGGAGTTGACTTTTTGAATTTGTCAATTTTATATTTCTAACTTACAAAATCTAGTCAGTTTGTGTTTAAACTGGTGCTAGCCATAAACACGGTTAAACTCATGAGTTCATATATTGAGTTTACCGTTTTTACGTTTTCACTTTATAAAATTATGTCAATTCGTTCTTAAACTCATGTTAATTTGTTCGTTTTCATCATATTAGATAACTTCATATATGGACTTGACAGAAATATCTTTTTAGGATATGATAAATTATAAATGTTGATGAATTTAATTTCAATGATTCATATTTAAAATATATTTAAATTTAATTATTGTCATTTTTATTTTTTTATTATATACTTTTAACATATATTTATTAATAAAAATAAACTCTTGCAAGTTCATAATCTGAGTTTACATTATTGTCACAAGTTTACTTAAACTCCTGAATTTGACAACCTTAATTAATTTTGCATGGCTTCCGTTTCTTAATAGAGTACTATTTTCATCGTTTTAGTAGTTTTTAACCAAATGACTATATTAACATGAATTGTTTGGTGCTTTTGAGGTTAATATTGGGAAGCGAACCGGGACTTATATATATATATATATAGTCTCTCAGTAACAAATATAATCCTAATAACCGTTGCAGTTTGCCTAACTCAACATTGGTGTCCAAAGGCATGTCACTGTTTCAAAATGCTTAAACAACTCTGTTTCTTGTAACTTCAGATCAAATTAGATATCCAACAACTTGAATGAAATTAAAGCATCTCTCTCACTCAAGCATAGTACATTTAGAAGTTGGAGGAGGAATTGACACGTGCAGGGCACAGGATGATGGGAAGATAGACCTACCTATATATATATATATATAGGGACATCATAGGGTGTGTATATATGTATGCTCTAATATGGAACCCTAAAAAGTGACTTCCCATCTCTTGGTAATTTTTGTTTGTGTTGATTAGGAAAAAGATTGGAAGTTAAAGCAAATATATCTACAAACATTCAAAACCATATATATCTGTGTGTAGTTGAATAATTGTTTCGGGCACATAATAAAGTTCTGGAACTTTCTTTCCATATAGGCAGTCATGCATTGATTATAATTCGCCTTTATTAGATGGCTAGGAAGAAAGGAAAGAATTAAGATAAGATTAGGGTTTTGAAGATGAACTGGATTGATTTGGCCAAATTTACCAATTATATATTTTTTTCAATTACAATGATATATATTCATAGAAACCTTAATTATTATAGTTATTCATTATCAATTCTTGTCTTTCTTCTTGAGAGGCCATCCAATAATATTGTACGTAAGTAGTGTCATGAATTAATATATATTGATTAATCATGCAACAAATTAAATGTATATCTAGAAAATTTTTGTATTATTATTTCTGATAATAATAACAACACTAATAAAAGGTGGGGTTTTGGATTATGAGTGGAGGGAAAAAGAGGGGGAAAGTAAAGATTACGCGTGGGTTCTTAGAGTGATAAGTAAAATCCTCCGAAGCAGTGATGATTTAAAATGTGGATTAACTTTCTATTCCATCAATTATGAGTTGCTTTGTTTTTCTTTTCTTAGCTTCACATTCACTCAAAATCAATTACTCTTTCAAAAGTAATCTTCATCTTCCCTTAATATCTAATTAAGTATATATACATAGGGGTTTACTTTAGTCTTGACAATATATAAATATTAAAATCCACTTTATTTTTCTAATTTATAATTTTTCTCAAATTATTCTTATTATTTGTGCATATTAATTTAGAAGATTTCTACTCCAAAGCAGATGATTAATATTAAAGAGAATATTTTAGGAAAACTAACGTGCACATCTATTATAAATAAACAACTTAATTAATTTTTTTAATATCAGTAAATTAGCGATCTTGTTCTTACATTAAGGACTAAGAGAGCAATTAAATAGATGCCGGTCTCATACATTACATGATTTTTTTTAAAGAAAATAAAGGAGTCATATCATTTACTTGCATTACATGTGCCAATTTTTGACTAAAATACGAATTAATAGTATTAATTAAGTGTCTTGTTGGCCCTTAAGATTTGTTAATTATGTCTCTATCTTTAATAGGAGTATTGGGTTGGCTGGCCTGCTTGGATCTCTTTTAATTCCCTTGTTTGAGCAAACTATTCGTGCATTCATGCATTATTCTGATTCTACGGTTTTGTTTGGACCTTCTATTTTAAACAATCCGAAAGTGATGTGGGTGTGAGAGAGTAAGATTTTCTAATCAATTGAAAGGCATTGACCTTCACACACATACATGTGTTGCACACTTTTGTTTGTCGTTTTTTGTTTACTCTATCCACTTCCGTTTTTCTCACAACATTCCCATTTCATTACCTATATATTATTTTTTTTTGTAAAATTATTTTGGGGGAAAATTTCAGATAAGGACCAATGTAGCAAATTAATTCCCATTAAAGATCAAAGAAATCTGAAATTTCATTGCAGTAAAGTGACCCTGCAGTGAAATTAATTTATGAAGTAAAACAAAAAAAAAATAATCATTTTAAAATCAAAGGAAAAACAATATAATTTACAAGTGGTGGACACATCATGAACAAGTGTAATAATAAATAAATATATATATATAAATTTTAGTTTTAGCTTTATTGAGAAGGAAAAGAAAAGTGAATAGAAAACAATGGGACTGTTTGTTTTTGTTTTTTGTTTCCAAAACAATTTTATAAATTTTTTTTTTATATGATTAAGGGTTTCCCCTTTTAAGACTTAGAGTGCAAAAGATTTTTTCACCCCCTCTACAAGTGCGTTTCTTGAATTTAAACTTGTATTCTCCTTCTTTCGAAGATGAGGTCGCTTACTATTTTAACTAACAGCTTGTTGATTATAAAATTATTTTTTAAAAAAAATTTTAAAAACAAAAAATAAAAATATATGTTTGAACAATTTTTTTAAAATATATTTTTCAAATGATGTGGCAACGGTCAACAATAGTGATTGATATTGATAGTCAACATGTAGCTATCTCAAAAAATAAAAAATAGAAATAAGAAAACATCTAAAAATTGTTTTGATCTTTTAGTTTTTTAAAAAAATTATGTTTTTTTTAACAACAACTTGTTAAATACAGTTTTCCAAATTAGTTTTATTATTTTAATTTTTAAAAACAAAAAAACATTTAAAAATAGAAACAAACAAGCCCAATGTTTGCGCTCCAATAAGAAAATAGAGGAAGTAAAATTAACTAATTTCACAAGGGCAATAAAATTCATTCCTATGGTGTAATTAAAAAATCTATTCACTTTCGAAGTTTTTTTTGGGGGGGGGGATATGTCGGCCTTATGTTGTTTTTACTTGTCAATTTTTTTTTTCTCACGCGTATCCTCCCTTCTAATATAATCCTATTTGAGTCACAATCACATGTTAAATATAAGTATGACTTTCAATAAACATTCAAACATCAGTTCATCTTGTTGTGAGGGATTAACCCTTCTACAGGACCAAACTCCCATTAATTGCTTGTGGATTAATATAATCATTGATTCATCAAGTTTATTTTTATCTTGGTTTTGATTTATCAAATTTTATTTTATTTAAAACATTGTTCTCTATAATTTAATAAAAACATGAACAATTTTGCTCTTTAAAAGATCAAAACCTGTAATTTGAAATTTGAGGGATCACAACTAAAATATGGGCAACATTGAGGGACCAATAATTGTATCAACCCATTTCTAATAGAGTTGTAAGTTGTTCTCTGGTCATTTTCAAATCACAAATCAAGAAAGTTGAATAACGGTCCAAAACATAAACATGGATATCAATTATCACAATGAACTAATGGACAAGCATAGTATTAATGAATGGATGAAATTTCGTACCTTGAAAACCTAACTTTGAATTCTTTACTACGTACCATGTGATTCACGCGCAGCAAACCTAACCTCCTTGTGTTGTTATTATCTATCAAAATGCTACTTAAGACTCTTATATCATTTTACCAAAATCTAGGAGGCGACGCATCGTCTTTCACTCACCAGACAAATAATACTTAGTGAATACAATAAGAAATTGTCTAATCTGGCTTAATTTGATACATGATCAACTCCAAAGAGAGCTAAAAAATAAAGAGACGCGTCTAAATCTCTAATTTGTGAAGCTTTTTTTTTTTTTATCTATTCGGTGCAGAAAATTAAGCTTTGGTGATCTGGGGCCCATGTGCTCATGCCTGGACATGTTTTAAGGCTCAAGAACACTTAGAGAATATATCTCCCACCAGCAAGCTCAATTTGTAAAGTTTCTGTCATATTCTAAGTGATTTCTAATATGTTTGGTGTGGGTTCCATTCCTGCGCCGATAAAGCCTAAAATTTGAAACTCATTAGTGTCTCACCAACTAAAGTGGAGAGAGGTCAAATTAGAGTGAGAGTGAGAGTCTGAGAGATTAAGGAGCCATGTTATGTACGTGGAAAAGTATTTCCTAAAAAGTAAATCGGAAAGTGCATTACCTTATTATAATTGCCTAATAAATTTCTATCGATAATTCCCACAAGCATTAAATTATGATAACTATGTATTGAATATTATATAGCATAGTGATCAGATAGTTGCTAATAGTATGCATTATATATATATATATATATATATTTGATTCCTGTGATCCATGGCGTAATAGTAGAAAGTGGGTAAAGCATCAAACATGGGAGAATTACAAACATGGAGCATGTAATGAAACTAATTATTCATAAGGTCTGCCCACACACACATATTGTTATAAAAATATATCAGTTTATATCAAAATTAGTTGTTTTCAACAAGTTTTTGTACTAGAAACATTGAATGAGCTTCTCGTTGTTTAATATTACTGAAAAAAATTATTATGAAGTCATAAGGAAGTAATGTACACAAAGTTTCTATGACCGGTGAGTAGCATAAACCTAATGTTAATTTATACATTGAGAACTTGTTTTTATATATTGCTTAGTTGTTATGAAACTTTTTAGTTATTGCATTCATTTCTTGAAATCTCACAGTATCCTTTCAAAGAATTTTTTAATATATTGGCCGATAAGACTTGAATCTAACGTAGTTGTATCAAATACTATACTAATTTTAGGAGGGGACAAAAAGAAAATCTCTGTATATATATATATGCATATAATTAATCAAACAAGTATTTAATTAGCCATTCGTCTTTTAGAGGATTTCGTATTTGATTTTTTTTTAGTGATATTCGTAGTTAAAAAACAATCTTTCAACTATGGTTGTTAGTTGTTACCAGTGGTAGTATCAAAACTATGAATTTAAATTTATAGAACAAAAAAATCGGAGAAATATCACAAAGAATATAAATGAAGCTTGAGAAGAAGGTTAGGGAGGTGAAATATAAATAAGAAAATTTTCTAAAAATGTTTTAGTTTTAGGAAAAATCTCATATAAAGACAGTTGAAATAAGAAAAATCTTATATAAGGTTGGTAAAATTCACAAATCTTAAATTGGGTCAATGACCCAATTTAGGATATGTAAATGTTGGTTGATTTTCGATAATACCCCTAACCCATGGTCCAAAGAAGAAAGAACAGAGGAAAAGAAAAGCCACTGATTATCATCGTCGCTCTCTCTCTCTTTCGTGTGCCTTGAGCAGTGTGAACGACGCCATGAGAGTTCGGTCTTCTCTCCGTCGGCTTCTCTCTTCTGCAACAAATCCTTCGTCGTCATCTCTTCCTTGCCACCTTAAGCCTTTTGCCTCTGCTTCATCTTCCTCGCCTTCCTCGCCTTCCCTCCTCCGCCTCCTCCTCCCACCACCCTTTCCAATTCCGCCTCCGCCTCGGCTCCTTCCTCCTTCTCCACCTCCCCTAACGATGCGTCCTGCTTCATCTTCTATCCTCTACGTCCTACTTTTTTAAAATTTTCAATTTGATAAAGATACTGAGTTTCATCGGCATCGGGCTGATTTTTTCTGGGAGATCAAGAAAATCAAATTTGAAATATCAGAATATATTATGTATATAATAAAAATACTTGATATGTATATGTATATGTATATGTATATGTATATGTATATGGAATATGTAGAAATATTCGGTCAAACATAACGTGGCACTTGAAGTAATATTGTACAGATTTTAAAAAGAAAACAAAGCGATAATATTACACAAGTAATACTCCCTACAGTCTTTAATATAAAACATATTTATCGAATTTAATTAGATTAAAGAGGTTAATTAATACGACATGTTTTATATTAAGGACTAGAAGGAGTATAATTTTTCGTATATGTGTGTTTAAACAACCAAAAGTGGGGGTAATTTTCCCACAAACATAAACTTACATCCGTTTCTCCAATTTTCTGAAATTATATTTAAGAGATTTTGTCTTTTTATGAAATTATGTTGAGAACTTTTAAAAATGGGTGCTAAATTTAGAAGTAATTGTTGTAAATTTCATTTGCATGAATATCAAACTATTAGACTAAATGTGAAATTATATTGAGAAATTGAATGTTAAATGTGAGAGTGGTGCTTAGGGATGGAAATAGGTCAGGCCCCTAACAGGGGCCTACGGCTTAGCCTACATAAAGCCTAGCCTAGCCTATTTAGTAAATAGGCCAGGCTCAGGTTCAGGCATATTGCTAGGCCTATTTAGATAAACAGGCCAGGCCTATTTTTATAAGGCCTAGCCTACAAGCCTACAGGCCTAGCCTATTTAATTTTTTAAAAAAAATTATACTATTATATAAGTATATATAATATCATCTAAATAATTTTATAAATTTACCAACTTAATCTTAATTCTAAGTTTCATATTTTATCTTTATTATACTCAACCCTTGTTTTCGCATAAATCATTCACCTCTACATCTCTTCTCTTTGATTGCTTGAGATGACAATACTAACTCACTTTCTCTCCCCTAATTTGTGCCCCCTCCACTAAAGCATAAAAATTGTTATGAGTTTATTTTAGTGTCAAATGAAATATTATAATCTTAACAAGGGGAGTTTGTCCCAATTTACGTGCAAAGAGTAAAATAGGTAAAAGTCTAGTTTTACATGTTATTTGTTATGCTTAGTCGATTTTAAAAAATATATCTCATTAGTCAACAGACGATTAGTTTTTCTTATTCCTATTTGCTCGGACAAGTGTTATCACTAGACATTATTTTCTTTTCCTTACTAAGCCTTAATATTACGATAAGAATAGATGTTAGGCTTTTAAGACATAATGTAGGATTATATATAAGCATGAAGGGTTAGATATGAATTTAGCGGCATAGGTTTTAAAGGCTATTTAAAGTCTTATATTTTAAGTAGGCTTTTAAACAGGCTTCAGGCCTTCTGAAGGCCCAGGCTCAGGCCTAAAAAATAGCCTACATACAGGCTCAGGCCCAAGCTCAGGCTTTGAATCTTTTTTACAGGCTTAGGCCTATTTAGGCAAAGTCTAGCCTAGCCTAGCCTATTGGTGCTTCTAAATATTCTGTGTGTAACTATGTTTGTGTTTGCTTTGGCGATTTTGGGGTTAAATCGCACAAATCAAGGCGAATTCATACGATTGTGGAGGGATAACGTTTTTTGAGTGTTTGGTTGGACCTAAGTGCAATTTGCACTTTTGCTTGATTCGTGAGATATGGAAAAAGCTGGCAAGGGGGAGCTATTTGCTTTTTGTTATTGTTTCTTGTGATATGTATTAAAATATTTTTTTAGTTATATGTGTTATTAGATTGATTGTAATTTTATCTTTAATGTATTTTTTCAGCTCCAAAAATTACTTTAACATATTTTTTGGTGCTTTTAACCCTTTAAAATATTTTTCCAGCTGTATCAAGTGTGTTATCAGACTGATTGCAATTTTACCCTTAATATACTTTTTCATCTCCAAAAATTACTTTAAAATATTTTTTGTGCTTTTAACCCCTTAAAATATTTTTCTATCTGTACCAAGTATGTTATCAGATTGATTGCAATTTTACCTTTAATATACTTTTTCATCTCCAAAAATTACTTTAAAATATTTTTTGATGCTTTTAACCCCTTAAAATAGTTTTCCAGCTGTACCCAGTGTGTTATCATACTGATTGTAATTTTACCCTTAATGTACTTTTTCAGCTTCAAAAATTACTTTAAATATTTTTTTTGTGTTTTTAACCCTTACCTAGTCTTAGGAGACTAACTCAATTTTACCTTTAATGTATTTTTTTTAAGTAGTAAAGAGCACCCAAAACTTATAATACTAATTTATTGTTTTCCACCCACTCCAAATTATTTTTTCAGTAGCACCTAATATTTTAAAATAATTTTTAAATATTTACTTGATTTTTTAAATATTTTTCCACCCACTCTCTCATACCATTATTACAAAATACACTTATGCTTAGGCCAATCCAAACAAGTTTACTTTTATAAAAGTCATTTATACAACCGTCAATTCAAACATAAATTACATTACACAATTTAACTTTTACCTAAAATAAGATTACAAAAATTCAAATTTAAAAAAACCATTTTTACAATCACTATTCTAAATATACACTATCCTAACATTGCAAAGCAAGTCGGGTTCAATCCCCTCCGTTTCTTTGATATCAAAAAACATTTAAAAGCATTTTGGTGATGATACATTTTTTTTATTTGAGAAGTCCAGGATCCTTAGGAATAATTTAAGAAATTGGAGGTCCTTATAAACAATTAATTTTATTATGAGTCCTTGCAATTCTCCCGTGAAACACAACACAAATAAACATGAATGCCGAACAATTATTTGAGATAAAGTGAGGAAAGTGACATCACAAAATGATAGATCTTCTCGTGGCCCTAAATATTTAGTGGGCTAAACTAGAATTAAGCCGAATTATTTATTACGTGAAGCTCGAATGATTTTAACAAGGCCCATTAGACAGCTAGGCTTTGAAATCTAATTATACTGCTCAAGTCCTTGGCATAAAAGCTAATTAGATAATTTAGATAGATTTAAAAACTTAGATCGTTAAGACTCAGCCCAAAACTCTGTTTGGGCCTAACTCTAGTGAGCCCAATAGCTGCAGTCCCAATCTGTTGAAGCAGTCTTAGAGCAGTTTTAGGTTTGACCGATTATCTCTAGCATTTGTTAATATGATCCTATTATTGTGGATCACTTAGGCATAACTTTAGCATCTGTAAACAGGGTTCACCCTTTATAAATATATCAATAATACACAGAAGGTATCACGCCATTGCAATATCCTTTTTCTATTGTTCCCTATATTCTTAAGTTGGTATTAGAGCCATTCCAAGGCAAACCGCCATGACAACTTCAAATGACGAACAAAGCTCTGCTACAAGCCATCACACATCATCGTCACTATTAAATAAAGTCTTCAAAGAAAAATAATTTTCCCACTTTAGTTTGTTCTGTCAAGCTGGACAGAACCAACTACTCAGTTTGGCTTACCCATGTCCTACCCATTATTAAAGGATACAAACTTGAAGGATTTTTAAATGACACCACGCCTTGTCCTTCTCAATTTATCACAGAAAAAGACCAAACCAAAATCAATCCAAAATTCGAAGACTGGGAAGCTGCTGATTAACTTCTTTTTGGATGGCTCCTTAACAAAATGACATTGGATGTCTCCTCCGAAATGACAACTGTGTCCACCGCCGCTAGACTATGGGCAACCGCCAAGAACCTAGCAGGCGCACATAATAGGTTGCGCTTATTAATGCTGCGATCAGAACTCCAACGCACCAGGAAGGGTACACTGAAGATGAGTGACTTTAGCAAAAATCAAAAGTGTAACAGAACAACTTACCCTTGTAGGAAGCCTGATTCCTCTCCCAGATCTTATAATCCAAGCACTTGTCGGTCTTGATGGTGAATACAACCTAGTGGTCATTCAACTCTCACACCAAGCGAGTTCTCTCACCTGGATTGACCTCCAAATTGCCCTGTTTACTTTTGAAGTGAGGCTGGAACAATTGAGCTAGTTCAACCAATTATCCATTACCAACAACGTTGTCAATGTTGCACGGTCAAAAAGCAACTTAAATTCAAGAGCCACTTGGAGAGGCAGCCGAACAAATAGAGGTAGGCGTGGTCGTGGAAACTAGTCTCGTGGAGGCCGAACCTACAACAATTACAGCGAAGATGAGGAGCGCCTAAAATGCCAACTATGCAAAAGGTAGGGTGTAATATCCTGAATTTTGGGATTGGAAGCTTGGGAATAAGCCTAAATTAAGTGGACGCTAAGCCCCAGTTTAGTAGGTGTCCCAAATCTATTCTCTAATGTTTCTTATATCTTTGGGGCATTAAAGAAATAAAATGGTGAATTTTGAAGAAAGTGATTATGCTTTCAGTGAAATTTCCTTCGAGGTAGTGAGCTTGTCATGAGGTTTTGGAAGATTAAATGATGAGCAAAAATTATGAAATTTTATAAAGTGAAAGTAGACATCTTAAGCTTTAGTTTGATAGGTTATATGACTTAATTGAAGCTATATACAAAGAATTATGAATTTTTGAAGTTTGCCAAGTGAAATTGATTATTTTCTGGAATAGCATGCAAAGATTAAAAATCTGGGAATTCCGTGGTTCTAACTAGAAAAAGGCTATGTTTTTTCTTAAAATTAGACTTAATAAGGATTCTATAGCCTTTGAAATTGCTATGAAATGATGTTTACAAATTTAATTATGATTTTTCAAAGTTAGGGCAGAAAATCTACCAAGAAGGCCAACTATTCCGAAAATTAGAAAATAAAATGTGTTGGCAAGTGTCAATATCTTAAGGCAAAGGATTAATTTATAATTGTTAAAGTTGAGCACATGCTTAATTAAACATAAAATAATATTTCTTGTACATAAGGATTAGACTAATGGAATGAAGCCCAAATTGATTTGGGAAGGGACTCTTGGACGTCATTTTATGGGCTAAAGGAAGAGAAGGAGTTAGTTCAATTTCAAGTGGAGTTTATGACACTAATTATAAGAGGATAAAGTCAAGTACAAAGTGTGTCATAAAAATCCTATTTTTGGCATAATAATAATTAAGGAAAATGAGAGGGATATTATCAAGCCTCATCATCTCATTCCTCTTTCTCATATTTACGTTGGGCATCATGGAAAAAGGGGAAAGAGAAAGTGTCATAAGAAGATAAGCCCAAGTACATATGCTTAAGTCATAAACCCAATAAATTAACATTTATTAATTAAAGAATATGAAGATATTTTAAAGGCTTGGTCTTCATATTTTCTTCTCCCATTTCACGCATAAGCAAGAGAAGAGAGAGCAAGAGAAAATGAAGAACAAAGAGGGAGGAGGAAGAACCAAGAAGCAAGAATTTGGTAAGTAGTAGTGGTAATTGCTTGTTTTTGCCTTCAATCTCTTGTAGACTCTTTCTAATCTTCATAGCCTTCTTGAAGTCATGTAAAGCAAGAAGAAAACTCAAAAGAAAGAGGGAAAGAAGATGGCAAAATTTTGAGAGAAAGTTGAAAATCAAGAGGTAATCTCAAGAACTTAGATCCTTTTGGTTAATATGATATTGTGATGGTGGTTATTGTTGTTGTTGGCTTTAATTTGTGGTTGTTTTTGTAGATTTTGTAAAAGTTGGGAAGCTCAAACCCTAGCTATTATGCTACCTAAATTTAGTCTAATCATATTTAGAATGTAATTAAGTGGTTAAACAAGTGATTAAAGGTGATAAGGTGTTTTATGGGTTGAAATCATAAAACACCATTTTCTCCAATTTTTAGGGAATTTTGTCCAGATCTGTTATGGAAAGTGTTTGGACTAGATTTTGGTGTTTTTGATTATTCCATTATGCTTAGAATGGAAAATTGTGTAGGGTTCATGTTAGGTGCTAAGTGAGAAAAACCCTAAAAAGTGAAATAACAAAATTAGTCTTAAAATCCTCACATAGGGTTGCCAGGGGTAAATTCATAATTGGGGCTGAAATTTGAGAAAACTGAGGTAAAAAATGGATTCCTTTGGTGAAAATATGTCAGAATAGCCCGGGTCAAAATTTCAGAAAAAGTACGATCAAACTGGGTATGACGGGGCCTGGGGCATTGTGGTCGTTTTTTAATATAGATTCATATAACCCCCAAAAACACCATAGAAGTGTCTAAATAGTATATTTGATATTTTAGGACTGAGTTGAGAGCTAGTCGGTGGCACGCATTACAAGGTACATTATTTGTGGATCAGGGAAGGCAATTAAGGTAGGGAACTTACTTCTCCTGCATGTATTTGATATTTGTGCTGGTGTATTGATGCATTTTATTGCTTTGCATGATTATGTGAAACATATATGAATGATTGAAGCTCTTTTTCTATTTTTGTTGTGGCCATAGTTTTGTTATTTGAAACATTGAGCACGCAAATATGTCATTGTGTGAGCATGAGTTATGTAATGCAAATATGTCATGTATTAAGAACTTATCTTACATGTATATTGGTACTATTTTCCTACTGAGATTCTCTCGAATCTCACCCTCCCCAACCAACAAATTAGGCAAGTAAAAACAAGAGGTGTACTGAAAGCAGAGAAGAGAACTACACGGGAGGAATGCAGTGGCAAAACAAAGAAGGGAAGATGTCTCTGTTTCACTGGGACGGTTTTAGACATTCAAGTAGCCCTGTGCAGCTACATTGATGACAATTATTATGTACGAACCCCTATGAGGAATTTCTGTAATCATGCACATATTATCAATATAATTATGGTATTCCTGTGTTGCCTACCTAATCGCATATTATTTTTTGTAAATACTCTGAAAATAAGATAAGGGTGTCATATTTTGGTATCAGAGCCTGATTTTGATCTAGGGACCTGTGGGTTATGGGCCCACTATGCTTCCGCTGCACTATAGCACACTTGGCTACTAAGGATCACATAATGTTTGTACTTGACCCTCAAGTCAGGCCTTCGATCCTTGGGGAGGCGACTCTTAAGGAAATTAGGAGTACCTAAGAGAAAAATCCCTAAGCTGTCAGGCAGAGGGGAGGACAAATCCTGCCAGGTGCTATGTGTGGTCCCGAACTGTTACATATGGACACACGGCACAAGCCTGTTTTTATCAATATGACCGGACCTTTGTGCCTTCATCCAGGAAGCAATACTCAAGTGGTAAGAAAAATCCAGAATCCAACAACTTTGAGCTGGACAGCGCCTATTGGGCTACACCTGAAACAATTTCTAGTAACGCATGGTAACTAGACACCGGAGTAACCAGCCATGTCACAAATGATGCAAGCAAACTTGAAAATCCAATGGATATAAATGGAAAGTTTAACATTACTGTTGGTGATGGACATAAGATAAGTGTTCTAAAAACAGGTTCCTCTACACTTGCAAATATACCAAATAAACAAATTAAACTCAAGGAAATTCTATTTACTCCTAAAATCAAGAAAAATCTGTTAAGTGTTTATAAGGTCGCTCGTGATAACAAGGTGGATGTGATTTTTAATACTAATGGTGTTTCTATTAAGTCTCAGGAAACAGGGGAGATGTTACTCACGGGAAATCCAAGTAGTGGTGGCATGTTCCGAGTTTGTGAGCAATCTTCAAGTGGTGATGCTATTCTTCTTTGTGTTGTTGATAAAGCTGATAGAAAAGAAAATAAAAGTGTTTTTAGTAAAATTTCATGGCATTGTAGGCTCGGTCACCCAAATGATCGAGTACTCAATCAAATAATAAGCAGATGTAATTTGAAAGTTTCCAATGACAATAATAAAGCTTTGTTTTGTGAGTCATGCAAATTTGGCAAATCTCACTCTTTACCTTTTAAAATCTCAAGCTCACATGCCTCTAAACCTCTTGAATTAATACATACTAACTTGTGGGGGCTCTCATCACTCTCTTCTTTAAATGGATTTCGTTACTATGTCTTGTTTTTAGATGATTACAACCACTACTCTTAGATATGCCCCTTGAAAACTAAGGATGAAGCACTACCTACCTTCCTAAATTTCAAAAGGCTTGTTGAGAATCAATTTGACAGGAAGATTAAGACAGTTCAAAGTGATTGGGGAGGTGAATACAGGAGTTTCTCTAAGACCTTGGTGACTCCGGAATACAATTCAGACATTCATGTCCTCACACCTCAGCATAAAACGGTAGAGCTGAAAGGAAACATAGGCATATTGTAGAGACAAGGCTCACAATGCTCGCTCAAGCTAAAATGCCACTCTTCTATTAGTGGGAGGCCTTTCACACCGCTATAGAGTTAATTAACAGGTTACCTACGAGTGTGCTTGGTGGCGTATCTCCCTATTTCAAACTATTGGGAAAACGACTAAATTACAATGCTTTAAGGATCTTTGGGACAGCTTACTTCCCGTGCCTTCGACCTTACAATGACAATAAGTTGTAATTCAGGACTACCAAGTGTGTCGTCATAAACTACAACAATGTTCACAAGGGTTACAAGTTCCTAAACTCTACAGGCAAAATATATATCTCTAGACATGTGGTTTTTAATGAATCAGACTTTCCATGGTCCACAGGATTCTTAAATAAGAGAAACGTACCTGAAGATAGTGTTCAACCAACTACATTTTTCAAGCCTCTACGGCATGTCCAGACTCACCAAATCTGCACTAAAACCATCCAGACTGAACCCACATCTTCAGCTGCCCTTAATTCTCATGAACCAGTAAGTGCAAACACTGACCCTGTACAATCCAGTACCACCTCAGAAACCACTCCACCAAGCTCACCAAATACCATTCAACAAACACATTCCAATACAAATGACTCTCCTACACATGTCACTCTCTCCCAAATCACCCCAAGATCTACCACATATTTTCCCAACCACATATTAGCCAACTGATACACCTAATGGTCACCTGTAGCAAATTCGGCATCTATAAACCCAAATTACCTTTCATTAGAACTGTCTCCAATACACCAATACCACTAAAAGAACCCCTGTCGATGAAGGAAGCACTACAAAATCCTGCATGGATAGAAGCTATGCTTAATGAGTACAAAGCACTAATAAAAAACAAGACATGGAAATTAGTTCCGAATTCTGGGCAACGAAAAATAGTTGATTGCAAATGGATTTTTAAGCTTAAACCCATAGCAGATGGCACTAACTTCAAACCAAAGGTGAGACTAGTGGCAAAGGGTTTTAAACATATTGGCGGAGTTGACTTTTACGAGACTTATAGTCTTGTTCTAAATGCTGCTACACTATGTTTTATGCTCACTCTGGCTGTTATATTTGGGTGGCAACTTAGATAGGTTGACATTAACAACGGTTTCCTCAATGGTGATTTCCAGGAATATGTCCTTATAAGACAACCAGAAGGTTTTGCTTCCACTAAATTTCCCAACCATGTATGTCTCTTAAGAAGGAGCTCTATAGGTTACGACAGGCTCCCCGGGCATGGTTTGGTAAGCTAAGAGCAACTCTCCTAAGTTGGGGCTTTGTTAACTCATAATGTGACACAACACTCTTCTTTATAAAGAACAAAGTGCTTGTTATATTTGTGTTAATATATGTGGATGACATTATCATAACAGGAAGCTCAAGTAAAGCATTAGAGATATTCATACGGCAGTTGAACTCCCATTTTGCACTAAAAGACCTTGGCCAACTATGTCAATTTTGAGGTGTCGAAGCCTACCGAGATGCAACAGGACTGTATTTAAAGCAGAGCAATAAATCTAGAACCTACTTCGACATTTCGAAATGCACAAATCCTCACCGGCACCTACTCCAATGGTTGTCAACAAACACTACTCTAAAGAAGATAGAGAACCTATGAAAATTCTTACAATATTTAGACAAGCATTAGGGGTTTACAATACCTCGTTAATACAAGACCCGGTATCATGTTCGCCGTTAACAAATTGAGTCAATTCCTCGGATCTCTGACAATATTCATTGGAAGGCTATGAAGAGGATATTAAGATACTTTAGAGGAACCACAACTTTGGTACTTCACGTCAAGTCGACAACTCACTTGGCCCTCCATATCTTCTTGGATGTGGACTAGGCAGTTTTCCCTGACGATCACCAGTCAATCGGAGGGTATTGTGTATACTTCGGTGACTCACTCATCTCTTGGTCAAACAAGAAGCAACCTGTAATGGCTCTGTCTAGTGTTGAGTCGGGGTATTGAGCGTTGGCCAACCTCACAACGGAAGTCTCTCCTTGATCCAGTCTCTCATCGGTGAGCTTGGGCTTCACCTTCGTCAGTCACCCGTCGCTTGGTGTGACAACCTTAGCGCCGCAGCACTAGCATCAAACCCTGTCTTCCATGCTCGATTGAAACATATCGAGCTTGACGCTCACTTTGTACGAGACTGCGTCTTCAGGCGAAAGCTACTGGTGAAGTACTTAACATCATCGAAGTAGGTGGCTGATTTATTCACCAAGGCTCTCTCTCATTCCAAGTTTTAGGCCTTTGTTCATAAACTTGGCCTTGTAAGCCCACCATACTCAAGTTTGAGGGGGAAACTTAAGACTTAGCCTAAAACTCTATTTAGGCCTAACTCTAGTAAGCCCAATAGCTGCAGTCTCAATTTGTTGAAGCATTCTTAAAGCAGTTTTAGGTTTGACCGATTATCTCTAACATTTGTTAATATGATCCTATTATTGTGGAACACTTAGGTGCATCATTAGTATCTGTAAACAAGGTTCACCCTTTATAAATATATCAATAATATACAGAAGGCATCACGTATAATATACCAAATTTTAATACTGAAAATGTGCAAATATGGAAATAGTGGAATAAAATAAATACTGGTATTTACAAATTAAAGGTACAGTTACTTTCGAAATTCTCAAATGTCCATTGTGTCATTCATGGAAATCAAAAAGTTAAGATTGTAAAAATACAAGTGCAAGAAGTCGGAGGAAAATTCGTCGGTGGCTGTAAGGCACAGAGGTGTCAGTTGAGAGATCGGAGGAACTCGGTCATTGCGGGCGTGCCTCGATATGTATGACATGGTCCCACATGGAATTCTGGGTAATGCAACGATGGAGCAACTTTATTAAAAGAACTGCAGTAAAGTATGTAATGAGAGCTCATTATGACTTTTGAAGACATATCTTTCATGTTGGCCAAATAAAAAATGACAAGTGTCCCAAAATCATTACAAAGTAAAAACATGTTTTTGTGTTGGCAAAATGAGGAGGTGACATGTGTCCATCATCATTACACATCATTACACCCACTTTAAGCCTTTCGTGTTGTCATCTCCGGAGTACGCCACCTAGTGTCTGAGTCCAGGGAATTCACCGGTCTCCGGCCGGGTCGCTTACTTTACGAGTTGACCACTGAACCTAGGAATCTGGGGAAATTGTCAGGCCTCCCCTTCCCCTGACCATTTATGCCCCACAGAAGAAAGAGAAAATGGAAGACCAATGGTTGCACAACATGTGGCATTCTTAAGCCTTAAACTTGTGACACTTAGCAAGATGAGATGAGATCATTTTATGTGATTAAATCACAACCATCCATACCTAATTAAATGGCAAAATTTTGTGCAAGCATGGAAAGAGAAAGAGAAATCATATTTCTTAAGCTTAAAAACACAAGAAGAGAGAAGCAAAAGTGAATAGTGAGTTCTCCTTACTATCGGAGCCAATTTTGACCTCGAATCGTCGTTATCGTCCAGTAAGTCCTTCAGAAAACTTCCTCTACTCACTATAAGCTTCAATTCTATGATCTTAGATTTCTCATCTGAGGTGTTTGTGCCAATTAGTCTATCGGAGTGCCGCCAGAATACCAAATCACCTGTAGAAACGTGAAGAGGTAAGCGTAGGCTTCGTTTTTAACCGATTACTTGTGTTTTTGTTAAGCATTTCTTGACTCTTGTGCCACCTTTGATTTTTGACCAAGGGGATTTTTTAAAGCTAGATAATGTTTTTTAATCATGTTTAAGGTGAGATATGATGTTTGTGGAAGTATTAGACTTGTTGGTAGTTAAAAACACAAAAGTTGGATTTTGTTGTTTTGGGAGGCAGATTTTGGTTAGGGGCTAAATCTATAGAAATAATTTGATTTTGGTATTTTTGAGCTTTCCATTGGATTCTACATGAAAAATTGTATGGAATAGGCTCTGGTTATACTTTATGACAGACTGGATTAAAGATTCAAAGACTGGAAATTTAGTCAGCTAGTGTAATAAACCTACCAGTGTGTGTATTTGTCCGGCAGTTTTGTTGCGGAAAATATTTCACTACATAAACTGCATCTAATGATGATGAGATTTTCCAGAATTAAAGTATACTTAAAGACCTTTAATTTGATGGGTATTATGAAGGATTTCGATAAGAATACTAAGAGTTATGAGTGTTTGAAATAGACCATTAACACTGGTTAGATTTTCTGGCAGCAAGGAAAAAGAAAAACTAGGAAGCGTGTGAGGTCAGATGGCCACTGAAAGTATTTTTCCCTTAAAATAGACTTAATAAGGGTCATAAAGAATTTTGAATCACCCCAATTCAATTTTTCTAGAATTAGTTATGATTTTTCAAAGTTCAGTGAAAAATATGCCAGCTTTTGGTAATTGTGCAAAAATTCAAAGTAAAGTGTTTTTGTAATAGAATTGGACATTTAAGAGTTAAGTTAAGCATTTGGAGTAGCTTGAGCTCATTAGCTTCATATGGGGCCTAATGTAGTGACCATATTGATAACCAACATAAGAGAATGATTTATGAAGGAATTGGATTAAGTAACCACTCATTGCCCGTAAATTATAATTTATAGGATTTGACACTTGCTGAGGACAACCAAAGTACGTCAATTAAGATCAAGATTTGGAAAAATTTTCAAGTAGTAACTTATCCCTCACATATTATGTGATATGTTATATACATGTTTGTTCAATTGTGAATGTAAAACATTCAGATGAGAAGGGCTAAGGCCCAGTAGAATTTCTCAATGCTGTGGCAAAGGACGGTTGTCCTTGAATTGGTAACTTTATGCTTTTGCATATTATGAATTTATCTTTGAATGTTGAATATGTTGATTGTATTATAACTTTGGTTGACATTGCATGATATATGTGCATTTTATATGAGTGATATCTATTACTACTAAGATTCATTGAATCTCACCCTATTTTTCCAAAACAAATTTTCAGCTCGGGCTAGTAGTTCCTCAGGCAAGAAGGTAAATAGGGGCAGATAAAGCAAAAGACTTAGAATTTAATTTTCTATTCGTTATCTATTTTGATATTGTACTTTATTTGTATTTAAGTGTAGCCAGTTTCATACAGACATGTATGTAAGGCCTGTATATAAGCGAATGCACAACGACATTTGAACCAGTAGTAGACAGTCTTCCACCTAAGGCTGTTAATTAAACAAAGCAATTTGGGTTTCAGCAGAGAACTTATTAGTAAAAACTCTTATATGAAGAAATGAACCGAAAATGGATGGTTTAAAATGAATCGTAAAATAATATGAGACCAAATCTGAAAATGATTTTTGAAAATATTTTTTGAAAACCCACTCAAGTGCAGCTCTATACTTGCTTGAAGTTGGGACTTCCGCTGTTTACAAAAGATTACCGATCTCCTTTTTAAGGATATTACTACACTTATGCCATCTATATGATTTCAAAACATGGGTGTTACATCACCCTATTGCAATATCCTTTCTCTACTGTTCCCTATATTCTTGACTTAGATAAATTAGTTAATTGTAAAAAATGTAGCATGATCTCCTTAAAATAACCTTATGTAACAAATGTTTTATAACTATTTGAATTTGATTGCTAATATGGTTGATGGAGTATGAATATGGGTAGTTTGAGGGGGGAAATGATAAATATAGGAATGAAAGCTTTGTTTGAGTTAGCGGTAGGGGAGGGTAAATGCACGGTGAGGAGAAAAAATGCATGGCGACACAAATCGTAAATAAAAAAGTAGCTCCTATTTACTTCTGCAGTACATCACGGTGAAAAAAGGTTATCCCAATTAAAATTTTCCGTAATGGTCTTTCTTCCTCACACTTAATTCTCTCCACTCTTCTCTCCCTTTTAAGCTAGGGTTGAAATTTTCATTCTTCTGCCTAATTCTTGCATGCAACAGGAGACGAAAGGTTAGCAGCTATTATGAGTGTAGATGATTAATTAAATAATGTAAGTGTACATTGTCGTAATCAAGTAATATAAAAGTGAGTAGAGTATCGTTTCCACGATGATTGATCACTAAGTACCAAAATAGGTAATTTTAATTCTATTTAGTCGATTAATTCGTTGGTGATTGAGAGTACAAATAAAAGAAAAATAATTAAATATGAGTGCAGATGATATGAAAACAAATATGAGATAAAGGCCTAAGGATTAGATTTCACTTAACAAATTTCGGATTGAATCACTTATCTATTCTAGCCTATTTTGTTCCACATGATTGATAGTCGAGTTTCCCTAATTTAATTACTAGCCTTTTCCAAGGTCAAGCAATTCTATAATTAATTACTAATCCAAATATTCCTATATGAGTTTAAGCAATTAATTATGCATTAAAATTTATGAAACTCAGTAAAACTACACAACTCATTTGAATATATTCCTATTTCATATGCAAGTCATGGTTTTAATTATAGGATCTATACACATGCATCTCCTTCCGATCTCAACATGCATATTGAAATCATTCAAAAGGTGGCCAATCAAATGAAAGCATTAAGAACAATAATTAAAACTCAATCATGAAGGAGAAATTAAAATTAAATTTAATAAGTTAAGATTCAATTCGTCATTAGTAAGCTACGTCATCACCCTAGGAAAATGAAAATTTAGCTCATGATAAAATTTAAAACAAAACCAAAATAAATTGACATTATATAAAGCTATAATGAAATCCTCATAAATACTGCATAAACTTGAATATTAAATTCTCAAACATAAATATACAACCAAAAGATGCATGAAAAATGTAAAAATCTAGCCGTCCCTTTAAGAGGTAAAACCTTCCATATAGGTGGTGTACAAAAAGTAATACAATCCTAAGCCTTCCAAGATGGAGGCATGCAAAAAGTAATACAATGCATAAAATTAATTCTAAGATGATGTATTAAGTGGAGAAGAGATGAGAGTAATGAAATGGTGTATAAGTAGAGAAGAGAGGAGAGTAATGGAAATGCAATGGTATGTGTGGAGAAGAGATGAGAGTAATGGATATGAATTGGTGTAAGTGAAATGTGAAGGAGAGGGTGGCTATATATAGGGAAGAATGGAATAGGGTAGATGTAGTGATACATGAAGTGTGGTAGGTGAAGTAGTAGATAGAATGTGGTAGATGAAGTAGTAGGTGAAAAAAAAGATGAAGAGGTAGATGAAATGGTTGGTAGAATGGTAGATGATTCTCGCTTTGAACTTCCAAACAAAATTCGAAACCCTTGGAGATAGAATTGGATTTTGGTCTCAACATCAAAGTTGTAGAGCTCTTTCTTAGCTTTTTATCCATATAAAGAATGTCCCAATCTGACATCTAAAGCTCTAGATATTGTCTAAAAACTAAAAGAGGGTCTAATTTAGTATTTTCCAAGAAATTCTATTTTATGCCAAAATCATTATTTATTTATTAATTACACCCAAATTTATTAAATTGAGCTCAAATATCATCCATAAAATCATCATATAAGGAAAAATAAATATGCAAATATTTTACTTATCAGCAACCTATTCCAGTAATGATAAAGACGATTCTGATTTCTGCACCGCAGACGACCAAGGTTTGATTGCGAACTAGGTTGGCAAAAGAGGATTGTTACTCTTTGAATTTCAAATACAGCCAGTAAAATGGGCTTAACCCGTAGCCAGCGATTTTAGGCAGGTTTGGGGATTTTTCAACCCCCACAGGCCCATGAGTTGGCGGGTTAGCCCGCACAATTTTTTTTGAATGTGCCAATATCACAAAACCCATAAAAGTCCTACATTCCCACCTTGGTATATCCCAATTCCAAAGAGAAAAAAATCTCAACTTCCTCCCTCCTTTAAACCAAATTATTATATTTTGATTGCTTGAGGATGATTTGACGTTTTTTTTGTAAACTTTTGCAAATTTGGTAATTTTATATCTTGAATTATGGTTTATGCTTTTGAATTTTTATAAGTGAAGTAGTTGATGCTAGGAGGGCAAATTTTATAAATCATATATATATATATATATATATATATTTTTCAGACTTTCGGTCATCTTAAGAAAATGAGGAATTATTTTTTAAAAAAAGGGCCCTCGGGCTAGCCTACCAACCCACCACTGCAAGTTAGGGTTGGCATTTTGACATTCCATGTAACACCCCAAATTTTATTCACCAAATATACATTGTAATTATTTGAGAAATTTAATAAAATGGTAAATATTTGTGAATTCGAATCTTGTGAATTTTAAAATATTCATATTCATAAGGAAATGGGCAAATTAATCCAAGAATTTAATTAAATTGCAAAGGTGATCGAAAAATCAAAATTTTGCCAATTTAACCCAAGATTAATTATTTTTCTAATTAATTGAAGTTAGTTTCAATAAATCAAGGAAAATAAATAAGAATGTACATATGGATTATTCTTGATGGAATAAATCAAGAATTATGAAATTAGGGGGGATTATACATAATACAACTATATGAATTATGGAATTTATGAAAAACATTTTCTCTTCTCCTCCCTAAAATTTCGGCCAAACACATGGAAGTGAGAGGGAGAAATTTAATTCCAAGAAGCACAAGTCAAATGCTACATGAACCTCTCAATGATGATGAAAATGGAGTGTACACCAAGTGAAGACATGGGCATGGTGGTCATGATGAGAGATTATGGCATAAAGTAAGAGGGTATGGTTGGAGGTATGGGAAAAGGAATGGTGCATGATAGGTGGTAAAATCTCAACCCTTGATGAGATCAACGGCTAGGAAGAAAGAAGAGGCAAAATGATAAACACATTCTCTTCCCTTTCTTATGCACTTTTCAGCCAAAGTAAGAGAAAAAGAGACAGAGTGTGAACTTGGAGAAACTTCAAGAGTTAGAGAGAAGGAAGAAGAAGAGGTTAAGGTAAGTATGGTTCCTTTGGTTTTTTCTTATAGCATTTCCTTAGAATCCTTCTCTAAACTCTTGTTTCTCATGAATCCATGGTGATGAAGTCACACTTTGAGATCAAGAAGAGAAGGAGGAGGTGCCTAGAGTAAGAGCATCCAAGAAGTTTAGGAGATAATTATACCAATCTCAACTTTATGTTAAGTATGAAGTTGTTGTTGATAATTGTTGTTTGGTTTATGTGATTTTTGGTTGAGTTATGAAATTTGAAAAGCTATAACCCTAAGGGGTTATGCTGCCCAAAATCATGATTAAGAAGTTTTTAAGTGAGTTAATCAAGGATTAGAAGTGGAAGAGTACAAGTTTTGGAAGATAAAACACAAAACTATTTTTTTCCATTTTCTTCAATATTTCAGCCATCACTGTTCCAAGGGGTAGGAGTTGGATTTTCATGAAATAAATGGTTCCATTGGACTCAGTGGGCAAAAATAGGTGAGGTTACAGTTGGGCATTTTTTCGGTAGAGGCCAAAAAAGCATAATTACGAAAATGCCACTGAAATCCCTAAATAGGGGCTGTCAAGGGTATTTTCGTAATTTAACAATGAATTTGGTGATTTTGAGCCCGTAAATGGATTCCTTGGGCGAAAATACGTCAGAATAGCCTTATTCAAAATTTTAGAAAAACGTCCCATCGGGCCGGGTACGGCGGGGTCGGGTCGGATCCTGGGGGCATTTTGGTATAATTTTACCATAAACTAATATAACCACAAGAAACACTATAGAAGAGTCTAAAATGATACTTGGATATGTTATGACTTGTTTCTGGTATATTTAATATTTTTGGATCAAGTCGGACGCCGGAAACAACACATTTTACGAGGCACACTAAAAAAGGGGTTTAACAAACTTTGAGGTAGAGACTACCATCTTTCATACACTTTGTGAATAATTATATATATTTGTTACTGTATTTCGTGATATGATTGTATGCTAGAGGCACAATACCTAGTTGTGGTTCGCTACCTAACAACGGTATATCGGAAAATCCTAGTTGTGGTCAATGACTCAGTTGAGGTATATTATCGGAAATCCTAGTTGTAGTCGGTGACTCGGCTGAGGTAAATCTATATGAATCGAATTGAACTTTCATTTTTGCCTAATATAGTGCATTGCATATTTAATTTTCACATTTTATATGTCGATCGTATGTCTCTAAGGGAATTCCTTGGAATCTCACTCTTTTTTAAAAAAACAAATATCTCAGCTGGTGCCAGTGAATCGAAGGGCAAAGGCGTGGACGCCGAGAAGTAATTAGCTCGTGTCTTAAAGCGAGGGCAATATAGTGATTATAATTAGTTTATGCCTTATATATTTTTGGGTTATCATGTAAATATTAAGTTTCCGCGGTATTTTTTGTATTTCTTTGATGAACGATATCGGTATTGTAAATAAATATTTTTATAAGTATAATTATACCTTTCTGTATACCCATTAAATTTCGTCTTTATTATTCTTTGATTATAGAAATGGAAACGGATGTTGACAGCCCACAAAATTGTGTGCAGCATATGCCAGCAGATTGATACAGGCCCGCCCACAACCCAGGTTGTCGCGCCTTTCCAGCACTAACTGCAAATATCTCTTAGCACAGAAGCATAGAGCCTGATGCTGTTCCTCCATTTTCTTCGATTGTCGTGTGGGTCCATTCTGGATGAGAGATCTAGTGTTCTGCAAAGAGGTTAAATGGTGTTTTTTTTTTTTGGATAAAAGGTTAAAAAGTGTGATAATAGGGAAAAGTTGAAAAAAAAAAAACCCTATTGATATTGATAATATTAAATTGTTAACAAAATTCAAATTACTTTATTTGAGAAAAAACTTGGAAAACACAAAATGACATTAATTAAGATATGTGGTAAAGGGGTTTAGTGGTTTTATAATTTTGAATTATGATAACTCATTGATTTATGGAGGTAAAATAGAATTCAGATTTGGTGATTTTTTTTTTTTTGAGAAATAATAGGGAAAACACAAATTGGCTAGATTAAACTGTGTTACAATTTTATGGAGAAAAAACAAGATTCAGATTCAGATTTGGCAAATTTGTTTGAGAAATAATAGGAAAAATATGGAACAAAATCCTATTGACAATATTAAATTCTTAACAAAATTTAGATTTGAGGATTTGTTGCAGAAATAATAGGAAAAACACAAATAACATTAATTAGGAGAGGATGTAGCTACTATTTAATAAGATTCATGTATTTTTCAATCATTTTTTATTTAAACGTATTTTTTAAATAATCATCCAAACAAGTTTCAGTTTGGAAAAAAGTCACTTCTACTATCACTAATCTAAACATAAATCATAATATACAATCTAACTTTTACTCTAACTTCAGTTTCCAAAAGTCAAATTGAAAAAAAAAAAAAAACATCTGCGGCAGCTAATCCAAACAAGCACAAAATAGATTAGATCTTATGTTTAGAACTAAAACCAACCCCTCAAGTAGCACCTACATCTAGGATCAGAGAAGTAGTTGGCAAGCATTCACTTTTAGCCCTTTAACTTTATACAAGATTTTAGTTTGATCTCTTAATTTTATAAAGTATTTCTTCAATCCTCTAACTCTAACTCTAACAACATTAGTCTAAAATGATATTTTTGTAACAATAACTATTATTTAAAAAATTAAACTTAATATGTCAGTATCTGAGAATGCTCCATCAACATTTAAAATTTCAAAATTAGTAATTTTTGTTAGTAAAATTAGGATGAAACGATTGAAAAGACACGTTATGAAACTATAAAACCAAAATAAAATTTTGTATGGAATTAAAGAACAAAAAATGCATTTGGGGGAGTAGTTTGTGTTTCGGAAATTAAGAATGACAATTGGGAGATAATGACTATGTGAAACTTAAGAGATGAGTATGGAGGAAAAAAAGGGAAGTGTGATCAGCGATGTACTCTTCTTCTTCGTCTTGTTTTTTTTTTGGTAACGAAGAGACATATTTATTCAAATTTCAAAAGAATCAAAGTTAAAACAAGAAGTAAAACTATACATAAGATTGATTGAGTTCACTTACACACATGGGAATATAAAGGTACAGAGTACAAGCCGTTCTAGATGCCACTAAAGGCTAAGGTATCTCTCATAGGATACCATAAAGCTCTATTCTTTTTTCTTTTTTTTTGCCAACACATAAAGCTCTATTCATTATTTCATTACTACAAACTCTACTACTTAGTACAGTACAACATACTGCCACCCATCTGCACAATATAAATTATTTCTGGAATAAAGTTTAGGTCTATAATATAAATCATTTGAAGGATAATCAATATTCCCTCCGGTCTTAATTATAAGACAGAGTTGACTTTTTTAGAAAAATTAAGGAAGCCAATTAGATTACTTTAGAATGTTTATATTTTTAGTATCTTTAGTTTATATATTAATTTATTAGTCAAATTAATTAGTTTGGAGAAAAAAATAAAAATAAAAATACTCTAAAGTAATTTAATTGGCTTCCTTAATTTCTCCAAAAAAGTTAACTTTGTCTTATAATTGGGACCGGAGGGAGTATTTATTTGTGAATTTTATCCATATAGTTAATGCTTATTAAATATAAATTTTTATATGTTCTCTCTTATTTGAAACTTAATTTAATATGAGTAAAGTTAGAAAAATATTTTTCTATTTGCAGCATATTATGAATCGGAGGAGTATGATAATTACCTACTCTCTCTAATCCGTAATATAAGGCACTTTAACTATATCACAAAAAACAAAAAATGACAATTAAATAATTTCATATGTATTAAAATGTAAATTTTTCCCACTTTTACCCTTTTTTAAAAATGTGTTTAATTTTATTAAAAATGTGTTATTCTAGAGAGGGAGGAACATATTATGGACTGAAGGGAGTATATGTTTAATTGAGGTAGCATGTTTGATTTTAGGGCTTGTTTGGTTTGAGGGGAGGAGAGGGAAAATTTCTTTGAGTTGAATTTAAAAAAATTATAGAAGTGGGGTTAAAAATTTTTAATTAATTTTTCTTACTCTTTTATCTTATATATTCTCTTTATTAAGATTTTATTACCCCACTTCTTCAATCTTTTAAAATTCAACTCATAAAAATTTTTCCTCCCCTCCAAAACCCTCACACCAAACAGACCCTTAAAGTTCAAGATGTGTTGACAAAAAAAAAAAGCTCAAAATGTAGAAATTAATAAATTAAATATCATCCCCGTTAGGTCTTTCTCTTTAATTTTTCCTAATTTTTATATTTTTATGATTTTTAATATAAATTTATAAATTTTTATCCCTAAAATGATTGATAAATTATAATTATTTACCTCTTTTTATATAAATTTTAGAGTAAAATACTCTAATATCCCCTCTATTTTGCTTTAATTACATAGGCATCCCCTCTATTTTGGAAACCCATATAAACCTCCCTTAAAACTAAAATATATAATACACAAACCTCCCTTATATTTTGAGATCTATTTCCATCCACCCAAATCGTTAATTGACCATTAAGTTTTGTTTTTGAACTTTTTTTGACCAAAATGCCCCTCTTCAGTATCAGAATTATATATATATATATACACACACACACATATATAGCGGCTAATAAAAATTTATACAATCATAAATTTATTCTATTAGATTCTCTAACTTTCTAATTTGTTAAAAAATTTATTAATTTTGATATTATAAATTAATTTTGACTTAAAATATATATTAAACACATATTTTTATCAAATATAATAAACTATATAAGTATGAGATTGTATGTGTAATTTAAATTTATAATTTAATATTTCTTTTTCACAAATATTTATAAATATATTTGATCAATCATATTTTTATTTAAAATATTGCTTGAATATTCAACGTTTGTGATATTTACATTAACCAATGCTAAAATCATCAAATAGATAACTACTTGTAAAGATAAAAATAGAAATTAAGGAACAGATAAAAAAACTCTTAAATTCTTTAAAACAACTTTAGTAAAAATGTGCAAGACAAAATAAATTTAATTAAAAATATATATTTTTGGAATCTTTTTAAAATATTTTTAATGGAGTTAATTGTTTGGACTTAAGTGTATATTTTCAAAATGAATGGGAGGTCTGTGTAATTAAGGCAAAACTGGATTATGGTCAGAGTATTTTACTCTAAATTTTATATTTTAGGCATAATATTCATGTCATGATATCGATCATTATTATTGATGATTACATTAATTCTATTTTTACATTCCTACCTTTTCCCCGTTGTGCCTAAGGAGACAAGATCATTAAACCACCCATCAAATAATGCTCCCCCTTTTAATTCCACGGTTAAATGATAAATAAACATTCATAACTCTTCAAATAATTTCCTTCTCTAATGATCTTATTTACAAGCCACTCCCAATATATTTCATCCCAAGAATTTTTTTTTATTTGGTTAAGGGTTTTCTTTTTTGTGGCTTACAGCAAAAAGATTTTTTATCTCTACCAATAAATACGCTTCTTAAAATTCATACTTATGTTTTCTCCTTTCAAGGGTGCACTGTTTACTACCTTAATTAAAAGCTTGTTGTTCAACCCAAGAAAAATTTTACTCCCTCCCGTATTTTTTATAAGCAATTTTTTTGGCTAAAGTATACTTTTAGTCCTCTAAGTTTAACCTGAGATATACTTTTGATCCTATTTTTCTAATACTGTTAATGTTATTAAAGGAAAATATTGATACAGCAAACTCAAGTAATAACCGTGTGATTGACAAATTACATTTAAATTTTAATTTTTAATATAATATATTTAAAATATTAAACTAATATAAAGCAACTAATTACTATCAATGAAATTGAGGTTTTAATATTTAGATTATTAAGCTAATTTTTTTTAAAATGTAATCGAGGTTTTCATATTGACTGCTTCATTAGGTCTCTAGATATTTTTCAATTTACACATATTTTAAATTTAATATTAATAATATTTAATTACACAATCATCAATTAAGTTTACACAGTCATCACTTAAGTTTGTTGCATGAGCATTTTCTGTCAGCAGCATTAACGATGTTAGAATTATTGGATCAAAAGTATACTTTTTAAAGTTAAGGAACCAAAAGTATTCCTTATGTAAACTTAAAAGATTAAAAGTGTACTTTAGTCTAATTTTTTTTATTGTACAAAACGAATTGGAAATTAAGATTAGTTAAAAACAATAAACGTATAAAAAATGTCGTATTTCTTCCAAATATGATTCAATTTATAAAATGAGTGTGAGTAAAAAATATGAGAGCGAATGAGTGATACATGATTAAATAAAAGAAAATTAGTAGTGAATGGAGAATAATTAATATAAAAATATGTATTTAATAGGGGTATGAAAGAAAAAAGGCAGTTTAAATTTTGAGACACAAGAAAAAAAATTGCTTATATTAAGGATCAGCTACAAGAGAAGGAAAGTTACTTATAAAAAGGACTGAAGGTTGTAAACCTCATTAACTTTACCTTAAAATTCAACAACTTTTCAGTTTTACCCCTATTTAATACTACTTATAGTCTTTAATATAAAAACTAATTGAGAATTGAATTTGTTTCAAAATATAATACCCCAATTCTATTGATTACACATATTAAGAAGTTCTTATATAAAGGTAGTTACGATAAAATATGATATTTTAAGAAAATCAATATATATTTATTATGAATAACTAATATAAGTTAAAACTAATTTTCTTAATTTATTTAAATTAATTAATTAATTCTTATATTAAAGATCCAGTAGGATATATCATCGCTGAGAAGAAAAGCAAGAATGGTAAAATTGTATATTAAATATTAATATGAAAAATTTAATGACAATACTTTTAAACAGAAAACAAAATCATTAAGGGGCAAAATATCCTTAGAGAAGGAGACTTATGGGAATTAGAGAGGACTCAGTACTCTATTAATTAAATATAAGTATTTGACTTTATTTTCACCGCTTGCCTTAAACCCCGTCCCAAGTCAATTTAGTATTCTTATCAATCTCGTCATCAACCTCTGTGCCCTGAAACATAACGTACAATCTCGGAGATTCACACATACGCCTTTCTTTCTTTCCCCTGTTGTAATTGGCTCACCCTGAAGAAATTTCGATTTTTGAGCGACGGAGATTCTTCTCTCCTTCGCTTCTTCACTTTTAATCCGTCTCTCTCAGTTTTTCCCTCTGGATTTCTTATTGAAGATGCGTCGTTCCTCTACATCCAAGAAAGTGGGTCAATCCAATTCTAATTCCTCCCCCTCCGATCTCTTCCGTTCTGGTAATTCATTTCTCTTTCACTTCTTTTCGCAAAATTATCTCTCTCTTTTTTCTGGGCGACTATGGTCAGACGAACTAAGCAAGCGTTGATGAAGTGTATTGTTTTTACTTCGTTTTCAATTTCATGTACTACGTTTTTTTTTTGAAGTTATTTTTTTCAAATTTTCCCCTGTGGAATTGATTTTTTATTGATGCCTGTGAAAGTTCTGTTGGTCATTCTTCTTTTGTTTTGGTTTCCCTTCTTTTGAAAGTTTAATCTTTTCAGTTGATTATTTGAACAGAAAATGTAAATTAGCAAGCTTTTCTTCTACTAGCAAATGATCCCGCCCTTTTAGTTTCTTCTGACAAAAACTTGTAACTTTGGCTTGAATTGAATGATTTTTTATATTAATTTCTCAACTCTATAAGTTGGGTTTTTGTGCAAGAGATCGGTTCTTCTAGTTGGGTTTTTGTGCAAGTGATCGGTTCTTCTATGTGAAGTGCATGATGTCCTTGAATTTCTTTTAATCACTTTTCTGAAATGAACTTATGATCTGTTCTTCCTTCCTATTTCTATATTTCAATAGATATCCTATCATTTTGTCTACAAGACTATGTTGTTTACAAAGTCAGCCGTCAGCATTTTTTGATTATTATTATTATTTAGAAAGCAGTATTGAGTGAGGCGTTATTTGTTTTTTTTCAATCTTTATAATTAAGCAAGCATTTTTTTCCCTCAGCTTCAAGTAAAGCAAGTTCCAAAGAATCAGAACGGATTGATCATCTATTTTATTCATATGCCAATGCTTCTTCTGGTTTGATTGAGTAAGTATGCTTCATCCGAGAATATGCTGTTTTTCTGTTGATATCTATGAGTTATCATTATATATCTCAAATTATTCTATTCAATAATTATTTCGTAGTTCAATTATAAGACATGGATATCTAGGCGAAAGTAATGCTTATGGAACTGTTTTGGAACATCTAATGTGGTTAGGGGAGTTTCAACAGTGTACCGCTTAGCTGATCATCTAAGCTTAGGCTATGTATGAAAAACATAATAGGTGTACTATTGATGAGTTATTTGGTATGAGGAAGTTCTAAATCACATTTTATAGTAGATCTACTGAAATTCGGGATATTCTTGTGTCAATCCCTGGAGAAAGAGAGAATCTCCCCTTATGTTCAAGACATTTATCACCTACTTTACCAGAAAATAGAAGATTTCCCCTTTTTAATTTGAAAGGGAAATCCATATTGTAGTTGATTAATTTTCTTTTGGATACAGCCCAGAAGGAATTGAAGCACTTTGTGCTGATTTGGAAGTGGATCATACTGATGTGAGGATATTGATACTTGCATGGTAAACTATTCTTACAGTCCGTCAATTCCTTGTTACCATGGCTTTTTCTTTAGTCAGTGTTTGGAGTTTATGGAAACTAATGTGTGCAGGAAAATGAAAGCTGAGAAGCAAGGGTATTTTAACTTGGTAAGGAGCAATTTTTATGTGCATATCAAAATCTGTTGTCCATGCTTACATAACTCTTTTTTTTTTTGGTGAGTCACATAACACTTCTTGAGGCATTCTCTTCATTTACATTGAAAGTTAGGTGCATATCCCCTAATCAGATTGTTGGTTCAACCCTTCTCTTTCTATTGGTTATTATATTTAAAATCAATTTACTTACCTCTAACTATTTATAGGATGAGTGGAGGAGAGGCCTTAAAGCATTAAGGGCTGATACAATAAGTAAATTGAAGAAGTCACTTCCTGATCTAGAAAAGGAGGTATACTGATCAGAATTTTTATGCCTTTCTGATTATATTCTGGAAAATTACTAACTGTATTTGTTGATGCGCGATTATGGTATTAAACTGATGAATATTGTTCTTTGACATTTAAAGGTCTTGCGGCCGTCAAATCTTTCTGATTTCTATTCTTATGCATTCCGATATTGTTTGACAGGTACAGTAGATGTGTTATGTAAAAATAAATTTTGGGGAAGTTCTTTCCCTTTCCTTGTTCTTTTTTCACCAATGTCTTTTCTCTAATCTCTAGTCCCCCCCCCCCCCCCCCAATTTTGGCAGAAGAGAAGCAAAAAAGCATCGATATAGAGAGTGTTTGTGAATTACTTACTCTTGTATTGGGTTCCCAATTTCCGTCCCAAGTCAACCTATTTGTGGAATATTTAAAGGTGAGTGCTATTTTTACAATGTTATTGTCTTTGTTCATGATGGTTACTGAAAATATTTGGATTTTTTTTAGGGACTTGATTTATACTCTCCGGTTTCTCACGCACTATTGATTGAAGGAGCTTAATCAAATTCAGTTACTTTTCTCTGTTTTCCTAGTTCAGTTCTGCTTTATCTGTCTCTATACAGTTCTCTCAATTTCCCCCCATAACTAAGTTTCATTGAATCTGGTTTGATGTTTAAAATATTTTGCCATTTCAATTAAAATACAGCTGATGTTCCAAGAACTTTTGAATACTACTCCCTCCGATCCTAAATATAAGACATAGTTGATTTTTTTTTTTTTGAGATTAAAAAAACTAAATAAGTTACTTAATCATATCATATGTTGTATATCCTTGTATTATATATAAATTTATTAGTCAAACTAATTAGTTTTGAGGAGAAAATAAAAATAAAAATATTCTAAAATTATTTAATTAGCTTCCTTAATTTTTCTAAAAAAGTCAACTTTGTCTTACATTTAGGACCGGAGGGAGTATTGAATAACAGAAAGAAAATAGAGGAGTTCTCCCATACACTAACAGTAGCAAATAGAATTCTCAACACTAGCTGTAACAAGTAACATCTTTAGAAGCAAAACTTAAACCAACAGTGACGCAACACATAATAATAATACTCCCTCTGATCTTTATATAAGATATATTTGGAGAGTTGATCTTGGTCCTAAATATAAGATAAAATTTTCATATTTATCAATCTTATCCTAATTTACCTCTATCGATGCTCCTTCAACAATAATTAAGAAGGAGAGTGAATAAGGGAATCAAGGAAGACGAGTCAGGTGTTTTAGAAAATACATGTTACGTTAACTAACTCCACTAACTTTCTTAATTTAATAAAATTAGGTAAATATGTCTTATATTAAGGACCGGATGGAGTAACAAAAACAACAGCTATGAAAGAACTTGGAACATCCCCTTCCTTTCATGAGGCTGTGCCTCACCCAGCCCATGTGGCTTGTGAAGGCTTTTAATTTCTGCCGAAAACATTACTAGGGCCAGCCACAAACATTACTAGGTCTTGGCCCAACATATTTGGGTTCATCTATATCTGCTCAAACAAGTTTTACCTTGTCTTGAAGGTGGAAACAAGAAGTTTGGACTAGTTGCTTCTTTCCAATAGAACCTTGTGCTTGTTTCACAAAAGAACCAAAACCAGCATGTTCCAACCTATCATGAGAAGTGAGAACCAGTAACAATAGCACAGACATTTCAGTGTCTCAATTCTTTATGCAAAACCACAAATCACTATATCATTGTCATCATCCATTGACACTCACCCAATGCAACCACTGAGCCTCCTGTATGTCCCCAAAGTTTTGATGCAAACTGAACCCAATTTGCTTAGTAATTGGGCCACCCTTCTGCTGTAGTTAAGCCCATGGTTGCCGTACCAATTCAGTTTTAGGCTTCTTGCCAGTCTGACCTCTATGACTGAATCCAAGATGGGAAGATCCATTTACTCTTCTCTTTGCTCATATTGTCTTCTTCCTCTTCTGCCTTATTGACAACAGAGGTAGTTGCTGGCTCCTGCCTTTGCATTTCTCTCCAGACTCCACATCATGATGGCAAAAGCCCAGCTTTTATCTTTTGTCTGTTTTGATGTTCGGCAGGAGATGAGTTTTCTTCATTTTAATTGATTTCTCTGCAGCAAACAGCTTCATCTTCTTAATATCCACACAATTGTTGCTGAAATTAAAGACTTGGGTAATTCATCTGGGTTCAAATGCTTCACCAATCTCTGGTTTCTTCCCTTTTGCACTTTTCTTGATGATAGAAATATCAATGGATGCTTCTCTGATAGGCACCTTCTTCAACTCTGATCTATCTTCTTTGATTGCAATCTCAAGTTTACTTCCACTTCATCCACCTCTGTGCTAGAATGCAATACAGAAAAACAAAACAAGAGCTAAGGACTCAAAACAGCCCCTAGCTTTCACGGGGCTAGAGACTTTCATTCCCGATCGAAATCTTACCTGTCCTATCTATTCAGCTACCAGCACATATATATCATGCTGTTTTCTCAGTATTTCCTTCACTCCTCACTCACCCTGTGTAGCATGTGAGAGTTACTTAGACTTGGGACACCGTGTTGCTGGTTTCCCTTCACTGGTTTCTTTTTATTCTTTTTACCATAAGTAATACTGGGTTGTGGCCCAAATGATTCGTGTCCACTAGACAAGCAAACCAGGAGACCTTTATGTTTTTTTGCATCAGCAAGGTTGTTACTTTTTGGTCCTTTTTGCTTTTCCATATATTTTCCTTTTAAAATGAGATATTAAACCAGAGGAATAAGTAAGTTGCACAAACTCTTAATTTATTCTTGATGGACGCCTCCTTTATTTGCTTCTAATGTTGTAGCCTGTTAGACTGGTTACAAATGAAAAGGAAAAGGATAAATATGTTAAAGGTTCTTACGTGTATTGTTGCAGACTCAGAGTGATTACAAGGTCATAAACATGGATCAATGGATGGGATTTTTCCGGTTTTGCAATGAGGTACTCTCTCCCTTTGCCTTGCAAGATTTTAGTTGATAATTATCCTGTGCAGAGATTACTTTTTACCTTTTGCTATGACACAAATATCGAATTTTCATCTTACTACCTACTTTTGCACTCGTTGATGCACCACTAAGAAACACACAAGATTTGCGTAAATCAAACTTATGATAAAATGGCCACTAATTACCTTTCACCATAACAATTTACAAAGACATAATCATGTTCAATGTTTTTTTTTGTATTGCGATGTTGAGTGGAAAGTACTTTGTCTAGGTATAATAACTGGAGGTCAGAAAATTCAATGTTGGGAGTTGATGAATGTAGTGATGGATAAGCTATTTGTTTTGGTTTTAATTATTAAAGTGTGATTAGGTCTCCTTTCAATGTCTGTCCATTTACCGTAATTGTATTTGCTTTGTTGTGGGCATGTAAAAATTTACATATGTAATATGCGCTTATTGGTAAATATTTGTGACATAAAAGACTTTTGAAACGAAGATGAGAACTCAACAAGTTGTACTATGTAAATATTGGTAATTAATGACTGAATGATGATAATCTCTGTATTGAAAAAATAGGAGGGAAAAAAAATCATTCTGTTTCTGCTTGCAAGGATAAGGCCTAATTTTCTACCTAAACTTGTAGCAAAAAAATTGCTTCCACCGAGCTGCTTAAAGCAATCTTTTTTTCCTCAATTCTATTTGCATGAGCTTGTCCAAACCCTTCATTTCCTCAAATTGACCATTTTTTTTATGAAAATAAGCAACATTTCCCCCTACAAAAGTTAGGCAAAACAGAGAGAAGATTAAGAGAAGTAGTGGGTTGGATTTTGAAAGAGGACAGTGGGGAAAATAAATCTGTTAGTTGGCAGAGCAGAAACCTGGAATAGAAACTCTAGGCCTTATGTTTTTTTCCCCCATGGTATTTTTTTTTTTTTTGCTTTTTATTGCTATTATTAATGAAGCAATGTCCTGGATGTGTTGTTTCTTGTTTGTTTTTATTTGAAAGTCTGTCTCTGACAGATTCCTTTTTCCCACAGATAAGCTTTCCAGACCTGAGCAACTATAATCCAGAACATGCTTGGCCTTTGGTTCTGGACAATTTTGTTGAGTCGGTGAGAGAAAAGCAAATGTAACATGATTCTCTGTGGTCTGCTTCTGAGAAATGCTATAATTGATGATGATGATAGGGTTAATGAATCTGTCTTTTTTTAACCCTTTGAAGAAGACATCATCAGTTCATCACTTTTTTATTACAGCTGCTCCCATGAAAATGCAACCTCCAAGATTGTTCCTTCTACATCGGACTGCCAACTTTATATTCTCATTGTCATTGTTTTGTTGGCACTACTTCCACATAAACAAAGAGAAACTGTCAGATCACCTAAAAACAGATATACATGAGTATGCCCATGTGGCTCATTCTGTTCCTCTTTTTATTTTTTCCTTTTCCTTCTGTTTGGCTCATCTTCCTGTTGGCCTTTTTTTTTTTCCGTTTTAAGAAACATAAATTATTGTTTGTTTAATCCCTTTCAAACTCCCTTTTTCATAGCATATATATGTTGTTGGGATTGGATCCTCTGATTATTTATACATGCTTTTACTTGTTGCTTATATACAGTTAATACCGTCAGTCTTGAAAAGTTGATGCATTACATGTTATCGCATCATTCATTCTGTTATTGGTACTACCCCTTATTGAACTGGAGTAACGGTAAAGTTGTTCCTATGTGACCTGAAGGTCATAATTTCAAAATCTTGGAAACAACCTCTTTACTTGTGGGGGTAACCGGCTAAGGCTGCATACACTTGTCTCTTTTCAAACTTCACCCAGTGAAAGACTTGTTCAATTAACCACCTTTATAAATTGCCTGTTGAACTGAAAATTTTTAACTGTTCAACTAGAGAAAGTTATTTAACTAAGAAAGGTTAAATTTCTTCATCACGAAGAATAGTCAAATGATCTGAATATTTATTTATATACGGTAGATGAGGCAGAAAAGATGAAGCAATCTTTGTACAGTGCGTAGTGGAGATTAAGGCACAATGAGGTTGAAGTAAGTTGTAAGTTGACTAGCTTGCAAGGTAACAACTACGTATTAGGGAGTTTTGAAAGGCTTTTAGAAGGTGGAGGTTTAAGCCTAATGATTGTAGCAATGATATATATATATATATATATTTAACGCCGCGGCTATAGGATGAGCAAAGGAGAAAACTAATATCTAAGCCTACCAACCAACACAGTAATGCACCCAAAAGGAAGAATAAGTGTGTGTTTGGTATCACTTATTTTTGGATAATAAATCCTTATTACTTAAGTCGAGATAAAATTCCTCTCATATACTTACTTCGTATATCATAAATCACGATTTAGAAGCACTTATAAGTCAAAAATAAGTTATCTCAAATGAGCACTAAATAATGTTTGAAATCCCACATTCTAGTCATGAGTGGGTAAGAAAGCTAGTTGGCATTATCAGAGGGTTAGATAAGTGGAAAGATTAATCCGTCACAATATAGCAAACAACGGTTCAAATCTCCCAGTGAGTGTGATGCTCAGGGATGCTTGGTGTGAGGGATTTGGAGAGAGGAGAAGAGAAAATTTTTATGATTTGGATTTAAAACACAATATTATGCTCCAAACTACGTAAATGACATTGTTTTGGCTTTTTTTTTTAAAAAAAAATTATTTCCCTAAAGTTTTTTTATTTGTAAGGAGTTTTAGTGGGTGTTTGGGTAACACCAAAACCACGGTTTCAGAAGCTTTTTTCTGTAAATCGAGATAAAATTCCTCTCATATACTTACCTCGTAAATCATAAAAGCTATTCTTTAAAAGCTAATTCAAACATACATTTAAAAGGATTGTGGAATATTTTTAGCATTGGTTAGAGAAAAATCCTTATGTACTTAATGATATTTTTGTGAGTATTAGGTTCAAAAGGTTATATTAGACTATTGGTTGGAAAAAAAAAACTCTTATGTAATTTTTTGAATGATATGCATGAACATTTATATTATATATATATATATATATATTTTTTTTTTAATTGACCTCGGTTCTGACCCCCAGGTTGACCCCAATTTGAACCACTGACCCTTAATCTAATATCTTGACTGGTTCAATATCCGATTCGATTTTCAATACCTTGTTTATTTCTTGTGTCCTTTTCTCTCTGCATAGGATTCATCATTCAGGCAAAAATACTAGGAAAAAAAAAAGAAAGATAATAAAAAGTTAAAAACGAATTTGTGCTGATGGCTTTTGCAGCATAGTAGCATAAAAGCTCGGTTATAAGTGGAAGCTTGGGAGGTTACGCTCGAAATCTTAAAATATTAGTGAATGCCCCTTTAATTAGAAAAAACAAAATCATATATAATCTATGTTTGGATTAGTTTTTAGAAAATAATTTTTATAATTTATAAGATAAATATGAGAGAAAAGTCTTATTTTAATTTACAAAAAAGAATTTCTAAAATCAATGTTTTTCGTGCTTTCCAAATTCACATGTATGAAAAGGTGTTAATCACCAGTTAGTTACAGGTACTGTTGTTATCTTCATTGTTCTTGTTTTAGCAGAGGATGGTCACAAGTAGTTGAACTCGGTCTGCAGGTACTGTTGTAAAGTTACAGGCTTAGTTGCTGTGACACTGTGACAGTATCCATGGAGGGGAAAAAAAGGTACTCGTCCTATCTTTTTACCTTTTTTAAAACATTCATTTAATTAATTATAGGCTTGTTTGGTTTAGCGTTTTCTTAAAAAATAAGTCCTTATTACGCAAGCCGAGATAAAAATCCTCTCACATACTTATCTCGTACACCGTAAATTACGATTTATAAACACTTATTACATAAAAATAAACTATTCCAAACGAACAGTATAACGGCTTACTTTTAAATGGAACAAATGAGTTGATCGATCTTCTGAAGCCTTGCCCAGAAAAGATAAATGGGTCAAGTTTTTTGGAGTCCTTATCATCCATATTTTTTTTTCTATTCCCTCCTATCCGAGACTCTGTTAACAAATTTTATGAGCTAAAAAACTTAGCTAAAAGTAGTTAAATATAAAATAAAATCTCAAAAACTTTTCTAAAACAATCCTTTGGTTGATATAGTTAATGAGAGTGTGATGAGGGTGGAAAAGCTAAGAATTATAGCAATATGAATATGCTTGAATATGAACATTTTATAAAACTTTATGAAGACTCTTGTACTCTTTTTTTGGCATCATTTCATTTTTGAATTAGCAACTATAAATATATATTAACCGGGTCTCAAAATTTAAACTATTTTTTCTTGTTCTATCTCTATTAAATACATATATTTATATTAATTACCCTAACTTATCTAATTTTCTTTTATTTACTCATTTGTTACACATTTTCTCTTATATTTTATATTTATACTCTTTTATGTTTGTTACTTATTCTCTCTTCCCTACTTTTTTCATAAATAAGGGTATATTTAGAAAAAATATGATATTTTTGACATATTTATTATTTTTAACTAATCTTAATAATTAATTCTTATTATGCAATAAGGATAAAAATTATTTATAAAAAGAATACGCTTAATCTCGTGGGAATAAGAGGATAGATCAAGCGTATCATTTAACTATGCTGATGTTAAACAATTTTGCATTTTAAAATTAGTTTATCAGTATATATTATTTGAATCCTGTATTATTATGCCTAATTTATATTATCGACGAAGTGACCATGTTAATGGCTATTTCGAGGGAAGCTCAGAAGATCCTTCATCGTGAAGGTCATATGATCATTTCATTGAAGAACACCTCAGATTGGCTCTTCGTGTGTATTCATGTCAACTACGAAATACGAGGATCTATAGGGATTGGGATTTAGAGATTTTTCACAGTCACCGAGAAGCTATTATGTGTGCTGACAGTTTGGCGAGGAGGGCCCTCGATACGAACAATGATCTGTCACTTTTGGAACACCCACCAGATTTTTGTTCGATCCAAATGTTAGCGGATCTCAACTAAGATTTGGATCTCGTTAGTATTTTTTTGTACTTAGAACTACTGTAATGACCCGTCGTGGCCCCAAGAGTCTTCTCTCTTGTCATTGCAATTCAAAAAAAAAAAAGAAATATGAGGATCTAATATTTTTTTAAAAAAAAAAAATTGATTGAGCCTAAACGAGTTACAATTTACAAGTAAAAAAATTTGAATCTTCAAAATCAAAAACAAAAAAAATGATACTGACAAAGTATTATGATCCTAACATATATTTTCTAAATTAATAGAAATTTTATAATTTTTCTTACAATTTTATTTGATTTCACGCAATATACAGTGAATTTTTATTTTTAAAATTCGAAAAAGAAATAAAAAAGCCATACATTCTACAAATTTATAAAATATACAAGTATCTTTCAAAATTAATACTATCAATATAGAATACGAAATTAACAAAGGCATAATATTAATATTCGTAACTCGCTAACATTACATCTTATTTTCAAAATTCATGTAATACATGTAAAACATGTCTACTTCCACAAATAATGATCTTACAATTCTAATGGTGTATAAAATAATGATGTGATCCTCAATAATTCTTCTAATAATAATTAATAAAATATATTCATATAGGGCATAATACCTTTTTTTTTTTTTGCCTGCGCTCTAATATCTTTCCATGGGAGGCAATTAAGTAAGAGGCAAGACTGGCTACTAAATATGAACAAAAGGACGAGCTCTTTCCAGTTTCCACTAAAATCATTTGGCGCTTAGTTAAAAAAAATTAATAGATTGATTTTCTTTTCAAAAAGCCTTTAGCTGTTGTGACAGGGTTCACCCAATATTGTGTTCATCGTTGGATTTGGCAATGGCAACTGTATTGGAGCTCGATCAGAGTACTCCTACTGATGTAATGTAGGCTGATTTTTTGAGAAATCTCTCCTTATTTGTATCAAAAAAAATTTTAATATATTGATTTAACATAAAGTAATTTAATCTTTTTTTGGCCGGTGACATAAAGTGACTTAAATTATAACAATATAATTACAAGTTGTTAATGCTATAAAAAAATATAAATTAAGATCTGTAAACTCAAAAAGTAAAATTTAGCATCTTAACAACGGGCCTTTATCGTAGTTATGGCAATTAAATTAAATTTTCAAGGGGCCTTTTAATAAATTGGATGGGAGAAAATTATGGTTAGTCAATTACCATGAGCTAATGACAACAGCCAACAAGAACTAGAGTTCTCTACAAAATTTGAAAATCCTAAGGGGAAAAAAAACAAACGGCAATATATATATATATATGAATCATGATCTCCGGGATTCCTGCCAGTTTTTCTGACATGGTATAAGCCTTATAAGCTGCTAATTGGATGATAAAGAATGAACAAGATTCACAAAATTCAGATTGAGAAGGAAAAAAAAGACCTATTAAATAAGATGTTCCTTCTTTCGTTGTGAATTTGAAAATAAAAAAGCACAAAAGAAGAAACAAAAGGAGAAATAAATAACTTAAAAAAGAGTTTCAGAACTGGCTTAACAGATCAAGAAGATGCAGAAGAACCAATAATCAATGGTGAAGAAGGAGGAAGAGGGCGTCTGGTTCTACTCCTTCCCCTCCGCAATCTGGAGCCAGAATTCGCCGGCGATGATGTCGCCGACGATGTTGAATTCGAAGCAGTCACTTTATTATTATTATCATTATTATTATTGGACTCACTCGTTAATGCTTGCTTCTCTCCTTCACAACACTGCTTATCTTCGATTCTGTGATGCCTCACCTTCGTCGAATTCAATGTCACCGGAAGCACACAATTGCACAAAAAACCTGCATCTCAATTAATCACTAATCATCAATTCCACACCTACAAATCACTTGTACTTGAAGAAATCGGAATCTGAGATAGAACAATACCGATTCTGGCGAGACGATTCACCCAATTAGGGATAGGATTTCCGGTGAGTCTGATACAAGCATCGTTACAGAAATGGTTGCAGTTCTTGGTGATGAGATTATAGGCATTTCCTTTGTACTTGCCGGCGAGCTCTTCCATCACGCGCCTAACCTCACCGGCTCCCATATCCGTCTTTCCCATTAGTATAGTCTTCCTGAACGTGAATCCATCGGACCGTCTAGGCTCGCCTTCGAAAATTCCCGTCGTTGAGTAGTCGTGAGCTCCGAAAGCGTACTCTACTCCGTGAACTACAACAGCCATATAGCAATTCCGAAACCCTATTAGTATCCTCAGAAATTACAGATCTGAGAATTCAAATTCGAACTGAGAGATTTGTGCTCCAAGACTAACCTTGAACGCCGGAATGGTACACGCCGAGGCCGAACCAGTATGCGTAACCGTTAATGGGAGTCAGATCGTACACATTCAGGTACACCGGCACCGATCCTGAACTTCGCCTCCGGGAACCTTTCCTGCACAGCATTTTACGGCGTCGTTTTTTCCTGGCCTACCTCGACTTCATTTCAAAAAGAAGCTTCACTAATCGATCACAGAACTTTTGGAAAAGAGAGATGTTGAGCAAGTTTCTTTGGCTAAAAGGAAATTAAAATTCAATAATTATTTTTGCTCAAATTAGAGACTGAATTTTGAAATCTAAGGAAGAGAATAAGAAGCTTCTGATAATGAGTTCCCCCGGCAGCAGGTGGTGCCGCACCGTCTCTGTAATTTTCAGAGCGTGATGGGCTTATATAAAATCCGTGCTTGTACTTTGCACATAGATGGCCTCGTATGGTCTGGGCAAATTACCAAAATGCCCCGGTCGGAGCTGGTCTCTTTCTCAAGCTAAATTATGAGCCTCGTGCACTAGAGATAGAGTTATCAATAATATGTATATATTTATACATATTTATATTGGGGCCCTTGTACATTGGTAATGATAATTAAGGATTATTTACAAATAAGGTCCTACAATTTTCAAATTTCAAGTGACTTTTTATTATATTGGAGTCGTTTTTTTAGTAGTCATTATTTTTTGAAGGCCCTAAAATGTCATTTGGCCTATTAATTTTTTATTTTATATTATATAGTACTATTATATACATGTACTCTAAGATCCAATTTTTTTAAAGAAAAAAGTTGTCTTGGGACAAAGGAAGTAACGCTTGCTATAATGATGGCGTAGTGTGGGGTTTCTTTCTTATAATAAATAAAATAAGGAGTGAGGTGTGATCAGGGGAGAAATATAATTTAAAAAAAGAGGAAAAAATATGAAAGGTAAAGATGATTGAGATGGAAAGTGGGGGTGGGGTCCATAGTGAATTTAGGGGAGATAATTAATACTATAATTTTAGCTTTTGGAGATTAGAGAATAAGGATTGTGTGATATGAGAGTGATGTGTGTGATAAATATGGCAAAAAAAAAAAAAAAGATGTGTGTGATAATAGGAGTTGTAAATTTGGAGTGCATGATTGAGTCTTCCACGCAAAGTCAAGTGAGAGGATAGAAAACTTAGAAAGTGACTGACTTTGACTCCAAAGGAAAAAATAAAGCAATCGTTAAAGGGAAACAAATTAAGACCTACCGGTCCCTCTCTTCTGTTTGTGTGATGGTGTGCTTTGTGTGTGTTTAGTGACCAACTCACGTGGGGGCTCAGAAATATTCGGGAAAAAAACACTCCATAGGAGCTAGATTTGATAATAAATATAAATCCTTAATTTATACATATTAAGGGGTTTTAGTTTTTATAATGTTCGTTTCCAATACAAATAATTTAAAGAAGTATTTTAGAAAATTTATAAATTACTTAATTTACTAATTATTTAATTTTTTCACATGAATATGCAATTTTATGATTTATGTATTATTTATTATGCTTACTTTGTACTTTTAAGGTATAATGTATAATTAATTAAGTATAGATAAAGTTGGAAAGTTATTAAGTTTTAATATAAAATTAATGAGATTAAGGGTGTTTCTTAGTTCCGGTAAAAGATGTTGAAAATAATTTATAAATATAACCAAAAGAGTAGTTATAAATATAATCATAAGAGTAGCTCCTACGTTTAAGATTGGAGAGAATATTATTCCTTCCTAATTTTGTATGGTTGTTTACATGTTTTGTCAAAATTTTCATGAGAACACTGAAAATATTACTTTAATGATAATAAGATCCTACAAAAGTTATTTGGTTGAAAAATGAGTTGCAAATATGAAAATCATTATTATAAATTATTATAAGTGACCGAGGTGGTTTAAATGGTTAATTTACAACTAATACTCTAATGGTTATAACAGTTTAAGACTATATTTGGAACTTATTTTTTGAGATCTAATTGTTATTAAATTAATTTTTTAATAATTCAATGTCATTCTTCTGTTTTCATGTGGCTGAAGGATATGACGTTTATTTTTCTAAAATCACAGGGGGATGCTTTCGTTGCCCACCTGCCCCTGGTCTTGGGTAAAGTTTTAATCACGTTAACGTGGTCAAGGGTCTATAAAGGGATTTATTTATTTATTTATTTATTTATTTATTTATTTATTTGTATTAAAGGGAGTTCAAAACAGTTGAGAGATGGCAGGTGGGTTATTTGTCATTTCAGTCTTATTTATTAAAGTTATATAAGGAAAATTTGAGTTTTAATTACTTCTATTCCAGTGTTGTTCTACTTTACTTATATTTTTATCGCTTAATTCGAGTCTTCTATAAAGAATTGTTATACTTTTCTTTTCTTTTTATAAAAAAAAAAATTAGGTAAATTAAAAATCGGAACTCACCACTATCCGAGGGGTACAGAGAAAGTTACAAATTGCTTCTTTTTTTTTTTTTTTTGACCAACAGATAGTTACAAATTGCTCACTTAACAGGATTGCCAAATTTTTCAATAAATTAATGTTTATAACCATGTATTGAATGCATGCAGCACCGCAGTATGACCCTAAAAACATATTGTTGATAATTTAATGCAACCTGTTATAAATTTATAATTTATAAATATATAGATGTAAAAATAAATTAAGCAGTAATTACAATATAAAAAAAAATTATATTTTTTTAATGGTTTTTAAGATCATGAATGTTACCGATAAAAAAATCAGTTACTTGGATAAAAAGGGATAAGTAATAATTAAAGTTATGTAACCTGGACCGGACCGGCCCGGAAACCGGCGAACCGGTCCGATATGGGTTCAAAAGTTTTTTTATATTTTTCTTTTAGAATTTCATACTATAAACTTAAAATTTTTAATTTCTTATCATTTTGGTCCCGATTTAGCCCCGATTTAATCTACTAACTCTTAACCTAATACCCCAACCGATTTAATACCCAATCCAAATTTTAATAGCTTGATTGTAATAGCCTGGTTATGATCCTTTTTTGTGGAGTAGTTTCCTATTCCCTTTTTGCTAGTCAGAGGAGTACCCGGTTTTCCAAGTCACTCAACTTGTAGTGGGGTTGATTATGAATTTTGAAAAGTCAAAAATAATTTTATAATTTATTCTTACTCACCCGTTATTTGAATATGTTAGGCTGTCAGGGTATTTTTTTTTTGAAAAAATATTTTAAAAGCAAGAAAGTCAAGTTTGAAAAATTAACTAACTAGCTTTTATAGAATGAACTTCGTAAATGTATTTTAAATTTTTATGCTGGGAAACAAAACATATCTATATAAAAAAGTTGGTGATTGAGTCTCGAAATTCTATTTCTTGGAGTCTTCTAAGATTGACACAACAGTAACATTATTGAGTTTTACTAGGTATGAATCTAATCAAACCCTCCATACATTATATAATATTTATGAGTTTTTTTTATATAAATATGTTATTGAGGGAAAAAGATAGAAAAAAACTTTAAAATTATAAAATTTCAAATCAGGTGTTTTTAAAAAAAAAATGAGTTGTGAATTGCTTATCAAGTTTTATCATTCCCTTATCAACTCTCAGTAACAAACTGAATTTAAGATTTTGCAATTCTAAAATTATTTTTCTGTTTTTTTTCCTTATTATTTATAAGTTGCCAATACGATTTATCAAATGGAGTTTAGTCTAACACAAAAAGGATTGATTCCTCACAAGTGACAAATTAAAGTTCGAATAGGTACTGAGGGATATATCTATATTTAATATATGACTTTAACTTGAACACGGTGACCTAAAATAGAAGGATCCATGTTTGTGAGTTATAAAAAATATAATAATACAAGAGTAGATTTTTACATTGAAATTTATTATTGCATGATATTAACTTGTTGTGAGATTTTCTTATGATTAAATTTTTTTTTTAATCTCAGGGTGATTTTCCTTAGAGATTATAAAAGACTGCTTTCATTTAAATATAATTTTAATGATATTTAATGGAAAACGAAACATTATATTCTCAAACACATATAAAAGAATCAATTTTGCTGGTTATTCACGTGTGTGTGTCTATATTAGTAATTAATTTCTTAGATAGATAATAAGTGTTTCTATAAATTCTGGAGAGGTCCTCACTGGATGGACGTCACATCACATTCTATCCGAAATAGCAGTTGCAACATATATTTTAATAAAACAACAATATGCAGACAAGCAGAAGCGATAAGGGAGCAGATTTATGGCTATCAACAACACGACACTACCTCCTTTATCCTAATTTCTTATAATTTTTAGAGAAAATCATTTTGCAGTATCTAAAATTTCTAACTTGATACCTATACTTTTTTTTAATTGAATTATGTAACTTTACTTTGTTAGCACTCTTGGTCTGTGTAACTTTACACTATTAACACTATCAAGCCTCGTATGGGGATTAACAATGCTAATATAGTAAATTAAAGAAGTTAATAAAGAGAGAAAAAATTTAGGTCCTAAATTAACAATTGAGAAAAATATAGGTACCAATAAAGTGGTTTTCCCTAATTGTAACCTCTCAAGTTAGTTAAGTTTTCGTTACCCAACAGTCCCAATCAAATATCCTTTTTATTAATTTAAGAATTAAATTTCTTTTTTTTTAATGTATGTACTAGTATAAAGTTTTCTTTTTCTCCCCCGGCCAAAAAAAAAAAAAAACCACGAGAGCAAAACTATATCTAGGGTCATCAAAACATTGTAAAACTTAAACGTTGGTTCAATAATTGAACAAAAATTTTTTTTTTCTTGCTTTGCATGAGAATTATATTCTACCTAAAAGTTTAGGTACTTTTATTTCATCCCTTGGATGCATACATTTAAAGAGGGGAAAAATTCTATTTTTCGTATTTGAAGAAAAGTGTTCCTTTTAAGATTTAGGGTCTATTTGGAAAAGCGTTGGGAGGCAAAAAAAAGCCAAAAAAAGCTCAATTGATAGACAAAAGATGGGTAAATATGTTCATGGTCCATTTGGGAAGATATTTTTGGTAGATGGGCTTTTCCAAAAAAAAAAAACTACTTCTGCCAGCAACTATTTTTAGAAAAAAAGTCACTTCTGCTACCGTAAATCTAAATACAAATCACGTTTACAATCTAACTTTTATCCTATCTTAAATTTACAAAAATTAGATTGAAAAGAAACCACTTCTGACATCGCTAATCTAAACAGGCTCTTAGAGAGTAAAAGATTTTCAGCTCTTACAATTAAGGATATTCAAGATTTTTCCGTCGCAATCATTCCATTCCAAACCCGAATAAATCAGGATTCCAGGATAGGAAATTTCAAAATTCACGCGTTTACCAGTTACCATTGTTTACTCTCCAGCTTGATCATGCAGCCTTTTGTTTTGAATATATACCTCATGCGTGTACGGTGTATTGGTTTTATTTTTCCTGTTTCCTTCTTTCTCTTCTTTATATGATAGTTATTCTCCTCCTCTGCTCTTCGATGCTCTGGTTCAAAAGCTAAGATTGTGGAGCTTCTTGGGAGATATGAAATTTTGAGGGTATGGTGAGGGGATTCTTGAGATATGTAAGAGTAGAAATTTGGTGGATTTGAGTCTTTGCAAGGGAGATCTAGTGAGTAGTTGTCGGGTAGATCGTTTGCATCTCGCAACTCTCATTCATCATTCTTATCTCTCTTACCTTCATTTATTTTTTTTGAAAATATTCACACACAAAAATTGGGCGGAGTCCTGATCTCCTCCCGATGCTGTCTCATCCCATCCCTTTCGAGACCTCGACCGCCTCAGGAGTAAGACGGGATTCGGGACAAAAAACTTGTCCTGTTATTGTTCATCGGGAGAGGATCGAGACGGGTTTTTCCCAGCATTGTCCCATCATATGAGCACCTCTATTTATAACAAGTGTGCTTTTATGATTCAAATTTGCGTTTTCCTTCTTATAGAGACAATGCTGCTTACCGTCTTGGCTAACAATTTATTGATAAATATAGAAATCTTCAATTGTTGAGCTTAGCAATGTTCAAATATGATTAGTAGCAATGCATATCAAATAATTATATTAAGAAAAGAAAAAACAATAAACCCAACATGTTGGATCATGACCAAAATATGTTGGATTTTGACTGCAATTCATTTAGTATTTAATACCTCCACTTCTTCCATATGTAAGAGCTAGTAAAGGGATATATTTTGGTCCTAAATATAATAATATCTTAATTTATTTTATCTACTAAATTTATAATTTTTTTCCCTAAACTTTCCCTATCAATTGCATATATTAATAGTGTTTCCCATAAAAAAGTAATTTCCAATGAATATGATTAAAATAATTATTTTAGGAAAACCAATACACATTTAAAAAAAATAATTTATCTAAAATTTTTAATACATACAAATTAGTTACCTAATCTATATACGTACTAGATGCCACTTCAATATACTCTTTTGCTAAACACATGATTTTAATTGAGGCATTGTAGACACTAGATGAGGACCAAAATAATTTTGAAGAGAGATAATTATTTTTTTACCAATGTGGGTTGGGTCTAGTGGAAGTGGCTAGTTTTTTTTTTGGACTGAGGAAGGGGCTAGTTTTTAACTATGTGGTAAACTAATATTCGAATTTTCACTGAAAGGGTACCTACATTTAGGGTGTGTTTGGTTTGAGGGGAGGGTAGGGAGGGGAGAGGAGAGGAGAAGAGGGTGGAGAAATTATAATTTTGGATAAAAGAAACTCAAAATTTACCCTTTCATTTTTTTAAATTTTGAGTTCTTGCCCAAAATTTACTTTCTCATTCTTTTTAAATTTTGAATTTCCGCCCAAAATTTAAATTCCTTCAACTCAAAAAAGTAATTTACCCACTCTCCCATTCCCTCCCATCCCTCCCCTTCCCTCAAACCAAACACACCCTTAATGCCCGATAATACCTCGAACAAATTTTTTTTAACTGAGTTAAAAAAATTTTGTTCGGGGGCTATTATGAAGAAACACCATTTCAAGACAAGCCCAACAAGCACCAAGAACAAAGCCCAAAGCCTTCACACATCTAAAGGGTGGCAAACTCTCTCCACACCCCTTGCCTAAACAAAGCTTATCATTGTGTCAGTCCAAAAAAAAAAAAAAAGCTTATCATTGTGGGTGGTTCTGAGGAACCAAGCAAACTTTTGGAGTAACATTTTTAGTTTTTTTTTTAATTTAATCTAAAGTTCCTACCGGGTGTATCACAAAAATTTAAATTCGAGACCTCATATTAAGCAATCAAAGCTTTTTTCATTAAGATTAACACTTAGTACCAATTTAATAAGTTTTGAAACTAAACTAAAATTTCTCGGGGTTTAGCACAAAAAATAAAAGGAATTCCGTCATTTTTGGTTTACATTGCCCAAGAGTGCAAATATATTTTGAGGATAATTATTTAAAAATTTAAAGATTAAATATGTGAAATATACAACCATATATTACAGTCATTCAATATTTTTTATATTATAGATTAATTTCTTTTTGTTTTTGGCCATCCATATTATGTTTGAGACTTGAGAGAAATGAATGAAATGATTGATATTTGATCCCAGAACTACCGAAAGATATGATCATGTGAAATGTGCGGATTAAAACCAAAAAAGAAAAAGAAAAAAAAAAGTCTTTTCCTGTTATGAATATTGTGGTAGTGGATGTTCATAGTCTCTTAGTATTCCATAACCTTCCAAGATAAGTCTTTTGGAATTCTACACTTAAAGCCATATAACTCATGAATGGTTTAGTGGGAGTTTTCTATTATTAATGTAAATAACTTACAAAGACTTTATATTATACCATTATGTAGATTTACTCTTTTGTTGTAACTCTTGTAATGGAAGTTAAGGATTTGTGGCCTATAAATAGTAGGCATGTATCAAAGGTTGTAAGCTTGAAATGAAATAAGAATCACTCCCTCCTTGCTCTCTATATTTCTCTCTTGTATTTCTTCATTTCCTTCATCTCAATCTCTTATACTTTCTTGATTTCATAACACGTTATCAGCACGAATTTGCTCAGAAGATCTATGGTCTAGTTTTCTATCTCTTCTACTCTCTAACTTTCTCATTTACATACTTTGTTTTATATTGTTTATTCTCTATGTTATTTTATCTTTCTAGTCTACATTATCAATCTATTGTTCTTTATTATTTTTATTAATTTTCTTTTACGCTATCTATTTTTATCCATCCTGTTGTTATCTTTTACATATATTTGGGATAATCTAAGCCATTACATGGAATTAAATAGACTCTTTTACCGATTGTTTTATACATCGGGTTCCATGGCTAAGATTTGAGATTATATTATCCTTCGCAAATTTTCTTTCCTGTCACTTTTATTTATCATTTTCTATTAATCTCTTATTATGCAAAATTTATATTTATTTTTTTTATATTCTAGTATTCTTTACATTTTATGTTATTATATTATGTTATTTCATTTTATTACACTTATTTAACATTTATATTTCTTTATTTTATTTACATTTTATGTGATATGTTATTGTTTGTTTCTTTATTTTATGTCATTTATTTCATCTTGTTTTATTGTTATTTTATTTACATTTCATTTATTTATATTAATACATTATTGTTATATCATTATGTGAATCTTTTATTTTCATTTGTTTATTATATTAAATTAATATATAATAGTATTATATATGAGCATGTAATGTGGTCTATATGATCATGGGCTTATCTATTATTTATTTTTGATTATGAACTTGAATTTTTTTAAATTTATTTTCTAGTATTTTGATTTTATCGAGAGGCCAGAAGCCATTTAGTGATTAGATGACCAGAAGTCACATCACTTTTGTACTAGCTCTTATGAGAAAGAACGCTATTGGTTTCATTAAATTGCAAGATTGACAAGAAAAATTTTGGCACTTTGATGATTTAATTGTTACAAATATCAAAGCCCTGATGGTTAAAGGTTTAAATATCAAACTAAACAAAAAAAAATAGCTTTGCAAGACTTTTGCTGTGGTCCTGAAGACCAATATTTAGAGAAATTGATGATGCTATTGAAAGTAAAGAAAATATGTAACAGTGCAAATGAATATGATTACATTGCATTTGTAGAATTGCTAATTGAAAGTTGAGAATCCTTGTCTTAGCTATTGAACTACAATCATGGAAATAATAACATTTCTATGATGATCAAAATTATGAGCAAATATCATACTATGACTAGAAGTCATATGGATAGAAAAAAATGGTATAATATGACCAGAAGTCATATAGACTAATATGTACTAATTTATTGAAAATAAATATCAAAATGGCTGTGAAGCCAAAAAGACCATGAAATATTGTGAAAAATATCAAAAATAGTTATGATGCTTAAAACAATAAGTTACAGAGAAAGATGATCAGCTTGTATAGCCAAAAGAAATAATTGTAAGCCCTGAATGCCATATGATTTTGATTCTTTATGTTTAAATTTAAATTGATTGTGATTAATTTGTGAGAGAGAAATTATTATTTAACATTGTGATATCAACATGAGTGATATATGAAATCAAATAGATAAAAAGGTAATGATTGGTCATTTTAAAATTTCAGTATAGTGCCAATTTATTTACAAATTTAAACATTATTGGTAATTATTGATATATTTTGATTTCATGGCCTTTTAGGATTCTAACTACCTCATGGTTAATCCTTATAACTCCCATATCAAATGATTTTCAGTATTTATTCATATAACCTTAAATTATAAAGTTAAGTTGTTTAATTACCTTCTTTATGTATAATTGTACAATTTATTTGTAATTTTAAGTATATTGTGTATGTGAATACTATTCATACATCAATGGAGTTTACCACCTCAATTTTCTTCTTGGGACTTGTATTTCTCTGTTACACGAAAGATTTCCCAGCAAACATTCAACTTATATACCTCAACATCAAGGTACTTTCTTTCATTATTAGTCATATTTTTCATTTTAGCCTTGTCTTCCATCTCTTTTCTCTTCTTGAGCACTATTATGTTGCCTTACATATATATGCAATTTTTCTTAGTTCCAAACTTTCATTATTGAAAGGCATACAAATACTCTTCAATTTGTATTTTATTTTTGCATTAATAATTTATTGCCTCATTTCCCAATTCATTGTATTAACATTTCTTCTACTCCTTAGTATATTTATATGATATTTGCAAGTTTCATACATTAATCATGATATAATATATAATATGATATATATTGGAATCAAATTAGTTTTATGTGACATTTGTGAAGAAAAAAAATCATATGTCATGTTTGAATTAAGAAAGTGAGAATTTATTTAATTTTATGAGAAAATTCATAATGAATAGTTTATGATTTGTTAGACAAAATCATTTTCGTAATGTGCACGAATTATATAGTGCAAGTCAAATTTATAGATGATCAAACAGTAAGGAATATTTGAAAGAAGACTATATATATCATAAGTATTTGTTATTTTATATTATAATGCATTTATCTTTACATTTCTCTCAAATTAATTTTAGCCCCTAAACATTAGAGTTCATTGCAATAAGATCTTTATGTATTTTGATTATGGATCTCCTCATATTTCTTTATGTAGTGGAAAATTCTAAACATTTCATATTTTGAACATGCATCAAAAGAGGCAAATTGAAGCATATTATTATTAATAAGTAGCAAAATTATATAAATATGCAAGAATATATGTTAGTTCCTGAAGAACATAAATGTAACAAAGTCGATATAGTTCCTGAAGAACTAATATAGTTTTTCTTAAATTCTATGGGCAGAAGAAGAATTGATTAAGGAAAGTTATAACTCATAGATTTACATTAGAGTTTTACTCTATTACAGGGTTTAAATGATAGCCTAATTGACTGAAATCCATGATTAGTTGTGAGTTATGAAGTACTTAAGTTTTGAAATGAAAGATATATTATTAGTTTTCTATATACAAATTTGTCTTTGAAATAGAGAAATAAAGAAAGTATATTTATATGACTCACACTTGAGGGGGAGATTGTTAGAATATAAGTGTGAGTTAATATTGAAAAGTTTTACTCATATACTTCCTCACAAAACCTATTGATCTCCGAAAAATGGATGTCATATTGACATTTTATATCAATACTTATAAAAATTGAAAAGTTTGTTGTTGGTTAAACAACATGTTACAATAAACTAGTAGTTTACTGATCCAAATACATTTATGTTGGCATGACTTGTTTGATTCATCCGAGTCATATATAAAAGATTACATTTAACATTCATTGAAGAACTAGAAGATTTTTCATGAATAGCCAACATATTATATAATTCAAGAATTATCATATGCTATTTGTTCTCAAAGAAATTTGATTGAGAGTATCACAAGTTATGATTTGGAATAAATCTCTATATTTCTGGAAATATATCAAGCTGATATATGGGCCCATTCAAATAACATGTAAACCATACAAGTATTCAATGAATTTGATAGATGCATCTATAAGATGGTTACATGTAATATTAATATTAGTTTGCAACCTGAAGTTTGCAAGAATATTTGAATAAATTATTCTATAAGATGGTTACATGTAATATTAATATTAGTTTGCAACCTGAAGTTTGCAAGAATATTTGAATAAATTATTATGTTACGCGCAATTTCTAGATTATACGATTCATTCATTGAAGCCTCCATAAATAGTTAGATTAATACTTATGAGAACAAAATTTATGTTTCAGTGTTGGCATATTTGATTTTACAAATTGCTGCACTTATACTAGCCAACCAAATTCTCCCGATAAAATTGGCTTTTGGTCAGGAGTCAAGTATATTCCATCTTAAAAAGTTTGAATGTGCATTCCTATTGATTCACCACAATGCACATAGATGGATATTTAAAGGAAATTGAGATAAATGTTGGGTAAGAACCTCCTTCTTCTTGTTTGTCTCTAAATGAAACAAAAGGATGTTTCTAATGGAAACAAATGGATTTAGGAGACTTATACTGCATGATTAGTCGATTGTCATTTGATAAAGTTTTCCTAATATGAGGGGGAGAAATTAAATAGCTGGAAAAGAAAACAAAAGGAATGCATTATTACTAATAAATATAGATCCTCGAATATAACAATATGAACCAGAAGTTCATTGGGTTTGTTAATGCATTATTACTAATAAATATAGATCCTCGAATATAACAATATGAACCAGAAGTTCATTTGGTTTGCATTCATGAAATATTACATAAAATCTGCCAGATGCAATTACTGACCTAAATGGGAATTACTAAATCTCATATTCCAGCTATAAGTGATCTAATCAGCATAAATGAAAGTGAGACATACCCGAAGTATGAGAGAATAATCAGTTCCAAAAGAAAAAAAAACAAGCAAATAATAAAGATAATCATATTAAGGAGGCAGACACTCCAGAAGAGGTCAATACATAACTACTTGCAGAACCCTCAAAAGAGGTTCAGGTACCTGAAAATAATAAAGAGATCTCAATGAATTATGTTACAACAAGAAAAATGGAACTGAAAAGATAAAGTTGTCGACAACAGTTTTAGTAATAATATCATGTGATCAAATGAGGATCTTATACATGAATATGTCGGTAAAAAAAAAAAGGTGATTGGCCAACTGAAGAAGGGGACAAGACGCAATGAAAAATGTTCTTTTAGCATGTGAAATTTATGGACCTGTAGTCCAAAACATTTGAAATATAAAATTATTTGTGATATATGAATATTCATGTGAAAATAAAGATTTTTACAAGGTTTAATGATGATTATGTTGAGGTACAACATTTGGTAGTGGATACAATAATTGTTGCATATATTATTAGTCTGTCAGTATATGCAAACAAAATAATGCGTCTATTAGATATCATTATATATAGCATATACATATGGATAGTTAATATTACATAAGAGTCTTTGAATGATCTAAAATGCCAGAAGCATATACAAGAAAATTATTCTATATATAAAATGTTATGCGAGTTTGAAAATAATTCAAGCATATATAATTAATTGAAAAATATATTGAAAAATGAGTAATTTTACATTTTACTTGACTTGTAGATCAAGTTATTAAATGCATCAATGATTTCAAAATCACATATTTTTACCGTGGTGAATTTTCTTATAAAGATACATTGAATTTAATGGTCCAGAAGTACCTTATACTTTATGAGAATATTTTTGTATTATGCTAATATTGTATCTATTATGATTTTATTGATAAAAAATTAGTTCTTGCAAGTGCACAGTGGATAACAAAAATGAGATTTGGTATGATAGTCCTATTAACATATTATATAATATTATTTTGTTCAAAACAAACTGAATATGTGGATGTAAGATATATTTTGATGATTTTTAGAATAATTTTTCTTTATTGTTTTCACGATGAATAAGATAAGGGCATAATATACTGATATTTTAGCATATCCAGAAGATATGTAAGAGGAATACATCTAGCAGAATATTTGGTGACAATGTATCATTCATAGTTTGGTGGCTAAAAGAATGATATGCTCAACAATATATTAGAAGTGATGTTCTTATCAGGGGGAGTAAATACGATATTATCATCGTATGAAATAGAGACCATGCTGTACTCTTTTCCTTAACCAAGGTTTTGTCCCACGGGGTTTTCCTAGTAAGGTTTTTAATGAGGCAGTTTCGATTTGTATTGTGTACTCTTTTTCCTTCACTAGGTTTTTGTCCCATTGGGTTTTTCCTAGTAAGGTTTTAATGAGGCACAATATTTGTTTATGAACATCCAAGGGGGAGTGTTATGAATATTGTGGTAGTGGATGTTCATAGTCTCTTAGGGCCTGTTTGGTTTAAAGGGAGGGGATGGGATGGGAGGGGATGGATGGGAGGGGATGGAATGGGAGGAGGGAGAATCACCTTGTTTGGTTTGGTTGGAGGGGGAGGAAGGGAAAGGTTTTTTAATGATCCTTTGTTTGGTTTAAGAGGGGAGGGGAGGGAAGATAATATTTAATTTACCATTTTATCCTTAAACATTAGTTTATATATTTTTCCTTATATAAATTATTTAAATTAATTTACACCTCAATATGAATTATATAATTTATAAAAAAAAGATGAAGATATAAAATAGAAATAGTTTTCAATTTTCCTCAACTTAATTTCTTATTATATGAATATTCCAGTAATTATCATATTAAATTAAATGAAAAATTCCTTCTATTGAAAAACAATGCAGAGGAGTTGCAAAAAAAAAAAAAAAAAAGATGTCATGCGCTCACACTTGTATTATAGATTTATGGATAACTCTGGTAAAAAAAAACAAAGATTTATGGATAGCATTTTACAGTCGAATTCACCTGCGAAAATATCATCACCAAAATTATATTTTAATCACCATTCATTCCGCTGGAGATATTTATACTCATGATTTGGTTGAACTACAAGGTTGGAAAAAAACACACACAAGCGTGAAACACTGGAGATGATAAAAGAAGTTATATTTTTATTAAAGACTCATAGAGTATAATTAGGAATATGAAAAGATTATGGGGGTAAAATAGTCTCAAATTTTTGGCTCCCTCCAAAACCCCCCAATTTGGAGGGAGCCAATATGAGGGAGTGGGAGGGATTTGGAGCCCCTTTTTTGGGGCCCCTCCCCTCTTACTTTTCATACCAAACAAGGGGAGAGGCTCATTTTTCATCCCCTCCCCTCCCCTCCCCTCCAACCAAACAGACCCTTAGTATTCCATAACCTTCCAAGATAAGTCTTTTGGAATTCTACACTTAAAGCCATATAACTCATGAATGGCTTAGTGGGAGTTTTCTATTATTAATGTAAATAACTTACAAAGACTTTATATTATACCATTATGTAGATTTACTCTTTTGTTGTAACTCTTGTAATGGAAGTTAAGGATTTGTGGCCTATAAATAGTAGGCATGTATCAAAGATTGTAAGCTTGAAATGAAATAAGAATCACTCCCTCCTTGCTCTCTATATTTCTCTCTTGTATTTCTTCATTTCCTTCATCTCAATCTCTTATACTTTCTTGATTTCATAACCAATATTATTTTTTGTTTTTTCACGACCAAAATAAACTTCTTGTCAAGTTTCTTTCTTATGTGAATTTCAATTTCTGGGGTTTTGGTTTTGGGTCCTGGGTTCAGACCATAAACCCTCGCCCCTGGATAACCCCAAAAGACTTTGCAATTTGCATTCTACACTGTGAGAAACCTCAATGGATCGTCTTTCCCGTTCCCTCAGAAAAACCCTCACCCAGTTACTTCACCATCAACGACATGGTTTACCATTCTCTGCTTCCGCAGCTAGAAATAACATCGCCATTCACAACCCCATGTTTTATTTTCGAAGGACTTACTCTTACGTCTCCGAAATGCGCAAATCAGCTTTCGAGGGAAACATCCTCAGATACCTCCGAAATGAGATTCAGTACGAGCTCGAACACTCTCCTCCAAAGCAGGTTTATTCCCTTGCCGTTTTACTTTTTTTTTGTAATAATTACCATTACATTACAGTCCATCATTGTCTACGATTGACTGTTATTCATTCTTAATCCGTTCTTTTCTTTTATGTTCGTTTCGGTGTGTAATAGACTTTGATTTAAGACTAAATGGTCATTCAATTTGATTCCCAATTGAGAGAAAGCTGAATAAGAAAAGAACTTGAAACAAGTTGATTCTGGAAGGGCTGCTTTGACTTTCGAGTTTGGGAGATGAGATCATAATATCTATTGTTGCTTTAAGCACTGGATTGTTGTTATTGGAATTAACAAACACTATTCGATTTCTTCATGCAAGGGATGGCGAGTTCTAACCTACTAAATTTCTGCTTTTATTTTGTCTTTGTTCCGTGCCTTCATTTCTTAGCCATTGAACTTGCTTTCGACAAATTTTTTTAAATTTCTTCATTTATATTTTGGCAAGTTACACAAAACACATTTCCTCCTTTCATCATGTGTTTGCCCAAAAAGGTTTGATCTTCTGTTTTCTTTGTATGTCCGATGGATTTTAGTTTAGAGGAAAAGGTTATTTTATTTAGAGAATGTTGGAGAAGGAAAGAAATCATATGCACGAACGCTGAAAAGCTTCTTTGATATTGGAATTCAGTGGATGAAAGTATTTTCTATTTAGTTGTTCCTAATGCGCTGAATGTCACCATGGAAATGATAAATGTTGGTTTCTAAATTAATGAAAGGGGCAACGAGTTACCAACTTAATTAGGTTTCATGCTTTCTATTTCTTGCATTATATTAGCAATTATGTATGGTTTTTGGTAATTTATTACCTTTCTTCTATCGGATTGGAGTCTTAAAAGAAATATATCACTTCCGTTCATGACTTTGGTTCCTAGCAATATCTAATCTTTGTCCATTTGTATGGGGTGTCACTCGGGCTGTTAATGTTTTGTAGCCTGTTACAAAGTTTGGCTCATTTATGGTTGATGATCGACCTGGCGAACAATGGATTAGATTGAAGAGCAAATTTGGGGATGAAGAGATTAAAGTTGAAGCCAGCTCATTTGATGGAGCCGTTCCTATTCCAAATTCAGGTGATACTGCCAAAGAGGAAGATATGCAGCTTCACATTACGTTCATTGTCAACATATCTAAGGGAGAAGGCGGTGGCAGTGTCTTGGAAATCATGTGTTCTGCTTGGCCAGATACTATAGAGATCAAAAGGCTGTTCGTACGTGCAAGCGATAATTCTAAGCTAACTCAGCCTTATGCTGGTCCTCAATTCAAGTGGGTTTATTTACTCTGTTCCTCTTCTACCTTTATCACTTAAGATTTTAGATAATAGCTGAGTTAGAATTCTATTAATTCGCATTTTCCTGTTGGTTCTTGACAGGGAATTGGATGATGCATTGCAAGATAGCCTGTATGAGTTCTTGGAAGCTAGGGGTATAAATGATGAACTTGCTGTTTTCTTGCATGAGTACATGAAAAACAAGAATAAAATGGAGCTCATAAGATGGATGGGGTCAGTTAAGTTTTTCATTGAAAAGAAATAAAAGGTTCAAGGGATTGGATTTTTTTCCCTCTCTTAGATGAAATAGACCATTAGATCTTTTTTTTTTTTTTTGCCAAATGATATAGACCGTTAGATTATATGTAACAGAGCCTGGTCTGGCATGCACTTCCTTTTTTTTTAATTTGACTGTAATTTTTCTCAATAATTTTTTGTGGGTGTAATTTCTTACAACAGAGAAAGGCCTTATTGTAATTGGTGTTTTTGCTGCATCCTTTCACTTTCCTCCCACCCTTCTTTCCAAAAACACAGGGATTACAAAAGCATTGAACAACCATATCTTTCTTCGAGAGTTATTTTCCTATTTTCAGAAATGTTGCTATTTACCAATAGAGAGAAATAATGCATGCTCATTCATTTTTATTATTTTGATATTTAGCCCTTTCAATTTTTCTCCAAGCTGCAATGTCACTTTGTTTGAGATGGAAAAGAAGAATGTTAAATCTCTCGATGAAGTAAAACTTGTTACTCAAATAGGCTTTACGCATGTTTGTTTTTAGGGAAAATTTCCTATTGAAAATTTTATTGGCGAGAATAACCTAAATCAGAGCATTGTACTCGGTGTACACAAAATTTGCAGAGTACCGATATACTCTCTCCAATTTTCCTGTGTTTATTTATTTGTTTATTTTTCCTGGAAGTGGCACTCTCATTTTCAAAGAGAAATTGAGAGGGATGAATTGTCTAGAATAAATTATGACCATTGATTGTTGATGAGTAGTAGTAGGGGTGGTAGAATAATATTCAATAGCTAAATTATGAAGGCAGTTTTATGTGTGGTGGGCAGAATAATGTAGTTAGATATACGATATATCTTCTTAAAGGTGTATGAGTGGTTTGAGTTTGTTCTGAGAATTGACTTTAGCCGATATTACTTGTATTTATTCAACTGTCATTTTCCCCTTCATGTGCTGCACCAAACGATGCTCTGTTTTGCTGTATGAATCCTTATTTACATGTTCTCAGTACTCACATTTGTTCTGTACCCCCTTTCTGACACTCGTGATAAACACTATTTTGTACTCGTTGGATTATGTCTCTTATTATTTATGGGTTTTAGGCCTGAATTGGTCCTATAGGCACACTCGTGAACTTGTTAATTAGAAGAATGATTTGCCTTGTTTTGGGGATAATGACATTAGTTTAGTTTAATGTTGGCAAGGTCACTATTGAACTCTTGAATCTGATTTTCTGCTGACGTATCTAATGATCCACAGCTTTCAATAATTTCATTCACCCATAATTCTGCACAACTTTCGTTCTCATGTAAATTTCTATACAAAGTTATATAATCCCGGGTAACACAGCATATGCTGTGGAATTTTCCTTTTGGTAAAAAAAGTTCTGAAAGTAGTGATAAAAAGGGCTCTTCTAATATATATATATATATATATGATATTATTTATAAGGACATGTACTAATAGCTTGAGATTATAAGCCGAATTGAATATACAACTTCCTTTTTTACTTTTTTTGAGAAAGTATTCATGTCATTATATCACAAGATTGTTGGCACAGACTTTTAATTATAATAGTTAGGTGTGTGAGAATTCATTTTTCAACTCTATAAATGTTAATAATAGTTGTATCTCATAGTGGGTGTATAACTACTGTACAATTTTCTTGTGGGTAAAAAAAAAAAAGGTACTGTAGTAATAAATAAACAAATGTTATTGTAATAGTATTAGTTAGGTGTGAATGGCATGTGTGAATTCCTCTTTCAACTCTATCCACACATGTCAAACTCATAAAATTGAAGTGTCAGGCAAGGCTTACTCAGAAGATTACATGTTAAGAAATCATCTTGAAATGGATTAACTGTTAGTAAAAGTTCATGACACCTAAAGAATTTGAACCTAGACAATACAAGTCACTGTAATTATCTTATCCAATTATTATTAACATATGTTCAGCTCATGTTGCCCTTTTTAGCTGAGCATATAGGAATGCAAACTTCTGATTGGCTCCTTGGTTGAGTTTCAAGCTAATAGGGGTAAAATGTTTTATTATTTTTTTTTATAAAATGATCAATTCTATTAATAGGGAAAAAATATAAGCCAATAAAACAAGAACATGCATGCATCAGACACTGATTTATAAGAAAGTACACTAGACAGAATATATAGAAAAAAGATACAAAGATTATAGGGATAAAGTCTAATTTTGTCCTGAAAGTTTTTGTATAGGATCTATGGGCATTTGAAAATTTTTGTTGGATTAATTTCACCCTGAAAATATTAAAAACTAAAAAGGAAGCAAACTCACAATAATTATTAAAAAACTAACGTTGGCAGTTAAAGAATTAATATTAATCACCAACATTTTTTTAACAGCCAAACTTGGTTTTGCTCATTTTTTTAATATTTCCGGAACAAAATTAATCCAACAAAAACTTTCAGATATCCACTGCTCTTATGTGAAAACTTTTAGGATAAAATTAGACCTTAATCCAAGATTATAACACCCTTGTTGACTAAAACACTGAACCACAACACAAAGTTGAAACTCCATCAGCAGAACGTGAGCAAATGGTACACCAAATAAAGGGCCAAGAAACTGTGGCGCCAAAGAAAAAACAAGTGAAGAAAATAGGAAACAGTGTAAATATACAGTGTCAGTAGCCTAACTGAGAAGTTGATGTCATTTCAATTTTTTCACATCCTATCCTTTTGTTTAAGACAGATGACAGACAATCTCTTCCTTTTGATTATCATAAGATCTTTAAAGAGGAAGATTCACTTGCTTGCTTCAAAATTTTGCCCAATCCCAGCAAAAATGATGGCTCCACATGCTCTGATTGGTTCATTTAAAGGCTTTTTTTCTTCTTTCTTTGTTAAGAGGCAAAAGACAAAAGCTTTGCCCCTCACAATATTTTAAAGTAAGAATGGTGAGGAGGACTGAGAAGTGCCACCACAAGTAAAATAGACAACCCAACCGAAGTGCTACAATTTGGAAACAACAAAATCTAAATACTCAAAAACGTTTTTATGTGTTTAGCAAACATCAGAGATTAGATCCCACATTGTCTCTTCAGCTAATTTTAGTGTGAGATTACTATGATTATTAGCTGTCATAATAACTAGATTTTCAGTTAACTTTCCCTCCTTAATTTCCTGTCACAGTATTTATGTTTCATGATTAGGATGAGATTATCAGCTTGTAAACATCAGGCAGATATGGACCTACCAATTTGTGGGGCTCTTTCTAAGATATTTTGCAGGTAAGACATCAAGGTAATCAAGATTAAAGACTCAAAAAGATTTAAGCTTTAGTTTTATATATATATGTATATATATATATATATCTCTTTTAAGCTGATGTGACAACAGAGCTGAGGGTCATTGTGTGGCTTTCTTTCACATGGCTTGTTTGCTTCACCAACTTCTTTTTGATCCCAATAGAGATGGTCTATTTCTCCAACTGCAGGTGGGTCAAAGTAAGGAGCCACTGTGACAATCACAACCATTTAATATTTTTTTGTACATTTGGTGGACCAACCTTTGCATAAGAAGAAGAAGAAGAATAAATTTAATAAAAAATAGAGAAATGATAAATCACTAGCATCCAAAATTCTGAACAGTGGGAACCTCTGTCACCCAAAATGTGAGACAGATATAACTTGATCAAAACACAGTCTTAGGTTGACATCAAGAGCACTGTCATATATTTCTGGAATCAAAACAAACGCATAAAACCTCTTGGGAAGTTGGGATATCTTTCTTTTTCTCCTGGAGAGAGAGAGAGAGAGAGAGAGAGAGAGGAGAAACGGCAAAAGCTATTATTACAGTTCTCATTTTCTTTTTTGTGAGTGGATGCTAGCTTTGATCCACGGCTAAAAAACAAAGTGGAGTGGGATAAAGCTCCAGCCTCCACAATCGCATTTTAAACTTCAGGTAATTATTGTAAAAATCCAAACTTTTAACCGCTAAAAGACGTGAAGAATTTCTCTGATTTTTTTTTTTATCAGGTGAGAATTGAGAAAGCTTGGCTGCAGATAATTTTTTAGGTTCAATTGGTTATGATAATCAAAAGCTATCAAACTTTCAAATAAATCCACGAGTAATGCCAAGTAAACAATTCTGATATGAGTAGCCAAAATGCATTTACAGCAGCTGAAACTAAAGATACATATGGCAAAAGAAGATAAAAGGAATAAAGGTAGAAATTAAGCTCATGGTCAATAGAGGGAAAAGGACACAATTGAACTGGGTATTAGGGGACTACTACTACTACTACTAATACTACTTAGAGTTTGAGGGACAAGTCAAGCTTCTGCAACTCTTCTTGTTTAGATTTGACATGAGTAACACTTCCCAACCAGTAAGCTCCAATTCCTTCTTTGACCACCATATTTGGAGAAAACTTCGCTGACCTCGAAACTCCACCAGAAAAGGAAGCTTCAGTTTCATCTCCAATATGAACTTTTCCTCCAGAAGGAAGCTTCCCAATTGTAGTTTGTGAATCTAGAGTCTTCCTCCACCAGGCATTTTGAGCATGGAATCGCGGTAAGCCAAGAGTATTGGGAGCTTGATAAGAGGGCTTGTGAATCATAGAATGTGTTTGAATCCCAAGTGATCTGTTATATGAGCCATGCAAAGGCAAAGAAGCCATGCTGGTGTACCTTTGTCCAAATTCTACTGAAATTGCAGCTCCAACTTTATGTCCTCTTTTCGCCAAAGTCCTCTCACGCTTGTGTGCATTCTGGTGACCTCCAAGAGCCTGTGAACTATAAAACTTTCTCTGGCAATAGTTGCATGAGAAAATCCGGGGTTCCAAGTCATGAGAAGATTCTGAGGAGTTTAAGGATGACTTGGAATCAAAACAATTGATGAGGTTGAGTTCTGGCTTTGATCCATCCACTGAATCCTCATTAGAGAGGTTTAGATTCAGAAGAAGAGGAGCTGAGTCATGTGGGTGTTGTTGTGTTTGATCATCATTTTGTGTGTCTCTCTTCTCAGTTTGGCAATCCATTGAGGGTTTTTCAGATGAACATGGCTCTCATCTTTGAAGGTCCATATGGGGAAGAAATATATATGCCAAGATCGCCTTTTTATGGGGGAGATTTAAGTTTGGTTTAACAGCAAGAAAGATGGGATTTGTATATGATGTAACAACAATAAGTGCTCTGTGCTGCTATAGTGTGAAAGTAGCTATCACTATTTTACAGTTACAAGGTCTTAATATAGCAAGACCTAAAAAATAAGACATTCTTTTGTGAGTATATAATGTATGTGTGTGCTTGTGAGTGAGAGAGAGAGAGAGAGAGAGAGAGAGAGAGTTGGGTCAGAAACCAATTTGATTGGAACTTATGAGGAACACCCATGTACAACTTTTGCTTGAGCATACCCCATTAAATGTTCTTTCTAACTTTTATTTTGTCTTCCCACTTGTCTCTTTACATTACTTTGTCCTGGAGTCAGCTTTTTTTTTTTTTTCCTTTCGGTATATTCACGTCTATATAGTTCTATATGACAGGGGGGACTACAAAAAAAAAAAAAATCCAAGATAAGATATAGCTTACTTTTGAATTTTAGAATAATATTAGTTTTGTTTGAATGGACTTGTCTTATAAAAAGGTGTGGTACTCTTAATTTCTTAAGCCAGTTGGTGGATTTTCAGTATCTTCACAGAAACTCTTCTGTCCTTTTCCTGAATAATGGTTTGTGCATCCCATCATACAATAGATAGACTCATACTTCTCGTATTCTCTCATTAAATTAATTTTGCTTATCATTGTTATTATCAGAGTTCTATATTATAACCATAAAATGTTGGTCCAGTTGGTAAGGAATTACCTCATAACCCACAAGATTATGAGTTCAAATCTCACTCTTAATGTCAATTGGTGGATGATCTGTAAATATCTTTATGAGCATTCTTTGAGCCATGAGGTATATTACTTTGACCTTGGTGAGCCCTCGGGACCAGCTTTTTGTGTATAAAAAAAAGTTGGTTCATAACCCACAATGTTCTAAGTTCAAATCCCATTGCTCATGCGGCTCGTAACCCAAAGGGTACGCCTCAAGGCTCTTTGGATTTTGAGGTCTGTCTTGACCCTAATAAGTCTCTAAGAGTCAACTCATCTGAACATTTTATGTATTGAAAAAAGAGAAGAATTCTATACCATGAGGTACTCAACTAAAAAGCTACAGCACCTTGAAATTTTAGGTACCTCCCCCACCATTATAGGCTTGAGGCATCAACTAGTTTCCTCTTGTTTCTGTCTGAATAATTATTAAGAGGCGTGATCCATTCACTTAGTCTCTATATAACATGACAAACATAAATATTATTATTATGATTACCAAAGCAATAATGACAGCTTGGATATACCTGATCTTTCATACTTATTACACATGATTTCATACACACTATTATTATTTAATATATATGCACTAAAAAAACAGTCTCACAATAACAATTTAGCAAAAGAAAGTACTTAAAATCACGCACAGTTCATGACAATCTTGTCAAGTTGTACCCAGAAAAGGTCTTTGTCAGCTTTGTTTATCTCACAGATTGGAGTTCAAAAGATTACTCAAGCTAAGTACTACTATCCAAATACTTGACATCTCAGAGTTAAACTTAAGTTTATATAAGTCACTGTTCTTGATGATATATATATATATATATAGTTTCTTTGATATTTGGAATAAAGTATGCTTTTTTTTTTGTTTGCTTCAACTGTTCTATGTTATGACCATGATTTTGTACTGGAGACTTCCTGGTTGATATGACATCATGAACTAGGTAAGGTCACTACTCAAAAATACTATCAGAAACTGTAGCTTACCTTTTTCATTGTTTGGAATTTGTTTCTTCTTTCCCGATTCTCAAAAATGTTTCTCATTCATGATAATCCAAACCTGTTCTAGGAATTTCAGAAGGCAATTTGATGTCCTTTGTTACACTTGAAAGAAAAAAGGAAAACTAAAAAGCATGATGAAATAATGGACAATTTTCATTAGCCAAGCTCTTTAACTTTCTCCCCCTGAGGGCTCCACTTGTCATTCATATTCTTTTATTATATCCGCATTATGGTTCTTCCTGGCCCCACACAATATGTGGGAATGACTTCATGTAGAAGTTGAATGTCCAAAAATACCCACATATGGTAAACGTCTTCGCTATCTCCCCCAAGTTGAATTACTAAGAAAATATATATTGAAAGATATTTATTTCAACTATTTGATCTTTAAACCTCAACTTTACCCAATTTAGTGTGTGAATAATTTTTTACTTATTTCTTATTACGTTTTAGTGTAACGATAATGTTGTTGCTATGTGATTTGAAAGTCACAAGTTCAACTCCTAAAAACAGCCTCTCCACATGTAGGAGTAAGGTTGTGTACATCTATTTCTCCTCAGATCTCATCTTATGGAAGTCTTGTAATTGGACCTCCTTTTGTACGCCCTCCAATCCTAAATATAGGAGATAGATAATTAATTTATAGATATTAATAAGGAAATTAGTGAAGTTAGTTATTCATAACAAATATGTGTCAGTTTTCCTAAAATATCACATTTAATCCTTACCCCATTGATGAAAACTCTCTTTAATATACATGATCAACATGGATAGTTTAAAGAAAAAATTATAAATTTGCAAGACAAAATGAATTGATGTCTTACATCTAAATCTAAAGCCAACCCTCCAACTAACTCCTACATTTTGGCCTGGAGGTAGTAATTCCTAAAGCATCCACTTTGTCTGGTTTAGACTGATAGGGGACCAACAAGTAAGGAGTAAAGAGACTTTAGGAGCTGAATTGCGCAGAAGGAAGAATTAAAAGCTAAAGTGGGTTGGTATATATATATCAAAGGGGGACCAAATTAAGACTATATGTGTCCTTTGCTATTAATTGTTTCATTCTATCAGAGTTAGCTATAGATTAGGCAAGAGAGTTGAATTTTTCATGGCAATAAACAAAATGTTAGGTAAGCTTCCACAATTATAAATCCTAAACTGTTTTTATCTTTTGTCCCCTACCATATCTTGGTCTCAAGTTTAGCCACAAATCAGGCAACAGTCAATTATTAATATTCCTAATCATCTCTCTCTCCAAACAAAATTATAAGGGAAAATTAATTTTTTTGTCCTTGTAATTTTAACTTGATTATAACTTAGTTCTTAAATTTTTTCTTGATCGGTACAGCATAGTCCTTATATCCAAACTTTAAGAACTGAGTTTGGGTGAATTAAAGTTCAGGATCACATAGGGACTGGCATTGCGCCAATTCAAAGTTTAAGAATAATATTATAACGAAGTCAAAACTATAAAACCAAAAGATTAATTATTCGAAATTCTAATCATACCATAATACTAATGGGCAAATGGTGCGTCGTCCAATTTCCAAGCTTTCACTTTCCACTGAGGTTGGAGCCTTTTTTGCTTGCAACCTCAATTTTTCCCCCCCTTAATGTCACAACAACCACACAATGTGTTGGACACAAGCGACTGAACAATGGTTCTGTGATACCAAGCAAAAGAAGAATTCTGTGACCACATTTGATGGATAAGTGATAACTTTAAAAAATTTTCTTTTTTCCTTGAGTGCTTTAATGTTAATATTTCCTCTATCTCTATCTCTATCTCTATCTCTCTCTATTTGGCTTAGGCTTAAAACCTTGACAAGAAAAGAAAGTGACAAGAACATGGCATCTTGTGTTTGCCTCAAATAGGAAAAGGCATCATCGAGAGTTTCACGCAGTTACAATCATTCATTCACTGTACCATGAACAGAAAGAAGAAGAAGAATATGAGGAAAACCCACATAGTACTGTGTTTTTTCCCCTCAAGCACAGAAATCTTCCCCTGATATTAAGAGACATTATTATTGTGTACCACTTGTGCTGTACCTTCATATTGTTTTCTATGTTCAATGAATCAGAGAATTAGGTGGTGTAAGGCATCATCTTTCAATTCCATTCATAGTATTGAGATTCAATAAAACTGCCATTTTATTTTGCTGTGTTTTCTTTTCTTCTTCTTTTTAAAAGCCTATGTATAGTGCAGTAACCTGTAAAGGGTCAACCGCTATTTTTTCTGTACAAAAGAATATTGACATCATTGGGTTAACCAGACAAGTTAAAAGGTTTAAACTTGGGAGAATTTCAGTTCACCGCGCTACCAAAGGACCAAAGTGAACTTATATTTTGATGGTAAATGTCCAAAATGTCCTTTCTTCATATGGACACTTATTATTTTCCTATTATAAGCTGTTAAAATATTTATATGCACTTGTAAATTCATAAATTTTGCTATTGTTAGTTATTAAGATGCATATGTGCACTTGTAAAAAAAAAATGAATGAATCAAAGGGCATTTTGGTCGTTTACCATTAAAACATAAGCTCACTTTGGTCCCTCCTTTGTATTGCAATGTAATTTCATAATCTTTTGATATTTATTTGAAATGAAATCACATAAGTGGGAGTTAATTAATTGAAATTCTCTCTAAATATTTTATTTGATACAGAAGGCTACTATTATAGATGATGCTATGCTAGTTCAGCTTTGCACTCATGCATGAGTCAGCTGCTTTTATCTCAATTTCCTGCGCATATCAAGCCACAACAGATTCGGATTTCTTTATATATTGAATTCAGATAAGTTCTAAAGTTCAGTCTTATTATTAATGGTGTACTCCTTTTATTATTATTCCCCTTAAATATGAGTGACACTTGGATTTTTGATAGTGTTATATTTTGTGGGTTGTGGTGGTATGAATATGTGCTATATCGATCTTGATTTGAATGAATAAGATTCATTTGCAAGCATCAGACTCCATCTTTATTGGGTTTTTTTTTTCCTTTTGGTTTTGTTTTTTAGGTACAAAGAGTTACACCAATGACCAGCACTAATTAGTGGCAAAAAGCAAGCCCTTTTAGTTATTCTTTGGACCAAACTTTCAAATTCTACAGTTTGTGTGACGTCTGTAATGCATGCAGATTAGATTTGACAAGGCTTCTTTTGGTGAAAAGATTGGATTATGTTTTTGGTTTTTTTTTTTTAAAACATTGATGCGTGTTTTATGAAATGAATATAAAACTTAAAGCATATATATTAGTCGTTAAGCAACTTTGCTTAGTGGGATCTTGTCTGTTTGCCATATTATCTATATATTATCCCTTGCAGGTGTCTTATCATTGTGTGGCAACCATAAACAAAAGGATTAAGAAATTAAAATAATTATTTTATTTTAATTTTTTGGGCCATTTGGACGTGTATTATAAATTGTATGCATACTGATTAAAGGAAACAATCAATCTTAAAGCATATAAAATATTAAAAAAGATCAATCAATCTATCAGGATAATGGTAGGTTGAGAGCTCCATTAATATTCAAAGGCATATAGAACATGAAGCTTTTTGAATTTGTTAAAAACACTTTCTGATTTTAGACGTATTCTTTAAAGTTTATAGATAAAGATAAAGGCTTTTTGTACACAAAAAGTGAATAAAAACCAATGCTAAATGAACGTGGCAAGCATTTTCTCGGGGAAAAAGAGAATAGAGAAAAAGATATATTTGAACAATTTGAGAATGCAACATATCTCTATCAAATTTTGCATCCTGCATGTGTGGAAGTGCGCGTTTAATTTAATGAAAAAGATTGATTCGTGTATAAAACAAAAAACTGTTCAGAAAAAGGTAATGATTTTTTTTATATGGTAAAAAAAAGGTAATGATTTTATTATTAAACGCTCGTGATGCAATTAACAAAATGAACATGATAAACTCAAGTTCACCTTTGACTTCATGTCCAACTTTATATCTGCAATATCATGCAAGATTTTGGTCTTGTGATTTTTTATTTCAGTCAATTATTTGATGCTGTTTAAGCTTTTCTTTTAAGAGATTTTATCAATTATTAATATCAATTGGAATCTCAATCTCTTAGCCGGTGACTGTACCTGTTCTAAGATTCAACATGAACAAACTGAAAAATATATGCATATTGTTGGGTGTGGGCTCCATTACAATGCAAAGAAAGACCCAATATTTGAAGCTCATTTGTGTCTCACTAACTAAATTGGAGAGATAATTACAACAAGACTTGGATAACGAACCAAGGTTTGAATTCTTACTGAGAGAGATTTATATATTTAGTGTCCAACAATACCTCAAATAGGATTACCTCCCATATGAAAAATACGTGTGCCTAGTAAAAAAACTAAAGTCATATAAGGGTCAGTGTGTGTGGTCTTATTCAGGGTGGAAGAGTAGCCACTTTAAGAGAGAAGATAGAAAGCCATTTTCGCACATACAACTGGCAAATTTGAGTGTTGGCGCATTTGTTAAAAGTTGGACAGCCTCAACTGCAAGTTTGTTGTTTTGGCTTGTTGTTAGCAGTTGTTTTTGTGCACCCAATTGAGATTCTTTTAAACCTTAATTTGATCATAGTGGGTTGATTTTCATTAGTCTCTACAACCCGTGGTTTTTATTTACTTTTGCTCTTAGGAGTTTTCCACGTTAATAATTTTAGTGTCTCTAGTTGCTAATATGCTATTTAATCTCTATCCATGTATTTGTTTCAATTGTTCTCCATAGATTCTTGCAAGTAATGAAAATTTATTTCCATTGCATATAAGTCATTGACTTGAGTTGTGTTTTTCTCAGACCAACATATACATATATACAGATACACACACACACGGTTTTGAAAGGAAGTAATTAATATTATGATGCAGGGTGGAGCGTGATAAGGACAGTTTGCACTAGTTCACTGACATTGATGTTAGACATCCCACATGTGCATATGAGAAGCCAACGAGACATTCCCACATGTTGGAGGGACTACTCGTGGGGACGCTGACCTGTGGCCGACAACTAGAGAGAGAGAGAGAGAGAGAGAATAATTGCAATTGCAAAGCTTCATCCATTAGAGCTGTGCTGTGCTTGATAACTCTCATTCTTTCCAAATTACATCATTCATTCCCTTCCCAAACTCCATCATTGGGGCGGACACACAAACACACACTCACACCCCTCTTTTTACAAGTCATTCATTCTTGGTCACAGATTAAAAGTCCAAAGAAGATAGATATACCATTAAAGCACCTGCTTTTGGACTTATTATCTGCTCCTCAGTACGTAGTGAGTTCCGGTTGGCCGGCTCTTAATGAAAGTACCTATGTAATGAACACAAAACCTTATGAGAACCATACACCAGAAGCTAGCAGTTAGAGTTGGAGAGTCCAATACCCTATAACGCGGCTTGCTTTATAGTAACCTTCTTAATCTTCTTTCTGATGTGAGACTCATAACACTATCATTTTTTGGAATCCATAAACATTCACTCATTCCCTCGTGTACTATTTTGCTTTCTTGCTTTTTCAAATTTGACCCAACATCCCCTTTCATACCATCTACCTCCTTGCTTGTCTATTTTTCTGAGAGTTTTGTGTCACAAATTAAAAGTCATGAGAAGCAAGTCCATGCGCTTCTCCATCACCAACCAGCCCCACCACCACCGACGACGACAACAACCACATCACAATTCAATTCCAACCACATCAAACCTGACCACTTATCTCCCCTACTACTCAAGCTAATTGTCATATGCAACTTTAGCCTCCAAGAGCCATAATATTGATAAATAGGTGCGCATCACCACAGCTGTATCTGTGTGTGAAAGAGAGAAGAGAGAGCATCTGAGTGAGATCTAGAACATTGCTTTGTAGTTCCATTTTGGACAATTCAAGTGGCATATATATGTAAATGAATCATGTGATTTTCGGTTGTCATATACAGTGGAATTAATGGTTCAAAACTCAGAGACTTGGGAATTTTGAGGTGATGTGTCTAAGGAAAAGGACACAAGTTGAGTTTTGCACAAGACATTTAAGAAGGGCACTTATGTATTCGTTGGTTGGTTGGATTCCTGAAAGATTTCAGAGTTATATTACTCTTAGGAGCCTCTATTAGTCAGAGATTATGCTATTCATCAAGTTGTGTACTTGGTTGGTGTGGAACAAGACTTTTCTTGTTTACGTAACTATTTGCTTCTGGTAAAAAAATTAATGTCACTTGAACTACTGTTGAACATGGATGAAACTATTGAGCATTAACCCTACCAGAAGATGAAAATGAGGAATTTACTTGATTTTTGCTACATGGCTTCATTCCCTACAGTATTAACCCTACTGTAGGTACCTTTATTGCCGACACAAAAGTTATTTAGAATTTACCTGCGGGAATATAAAACGAGGTAAACTTTAACAAATGGCTTCATTCCAAGTAAACAGAAACTTTGATGGATCGGATATATAGAAATTACATAAAACTCTTTCTTTGCTAAGAGCCTAGGACTAGATTTTCCTTTTTCTACCCATTAAAAAAAGATCCGTCGTTTATCTATGAAATAATAAAAATTTTAACATTCACCATTACTTGTAGGAACATAATTTGGATCCCCTCCATATATAATGTCATGGGATCATCTCTGTTCAGTGTCAATCTTCGGATATAATCGTTTGTCTTTATTATAAGTTTAAATGAATGTTCAAAGTGCATTTTGTGCTTTTGAAGTAACATTATCCATTTTAAGCACAAGAATAAACAATATATAACGTTAAACAAATACATGAGAATGAAATAATTAGACTTTTTTTTTTGTATATATCATATAGAGTATTGGCAAATTAAACAAACGTTCATGACTCAAGAATAATATTTCATATAATATTTATAAAATTTCAAAATTATCCTTAGCAAAAATTATTAGTTTAAAGAGTTTTGTTTAGTTAGTTAGAATGTTACATGGTTAGTTAGGGATACTAAGTGGGAAAAAAATAGTGCTTTAAACAGAGGATATTTTATGAAGAAACAAGTAGAAAGGTTTTGTAATAAGTACAGGATGGAGTATATATAACATAATATAAATTTTAAATTATACACACACAACCAAAGTTGAACAAGAGAAATGAAATTTGGACGGGTAAAATAAATGCATGTTGGGATTCAAGGTCTTGCTTGACCTTTAGATGTGGTGTGGCCCAACTAACATGTTGAGTAGCAATGTAGCATAGTAGACAAAGAAGATAATATCATACCACCATATCTTATTTGCAAGTTTGGAGCAATAATGTTGAAACAAAATGGATTCATATGTGACAACTTAACGAGGACTTTTCTGTAGCTTCTCTTTAGGGAAGACTCCTCACAAATTCAGAAAGATGTAAAAGGGGAATGACATTTAACCAGTGATGTGCTCTTTGTCACGGGCAATAAAATATAATACTCTCTCCGGCAAGGTTGTCAAACTCGCGAGTTTAAGTAAACTTGTGATAGTGATGTAAATTCGTATCGTGAACTCGGATCGTAAACTCGTAAGAATTTAGTTTTACCATTAAATAGATATTATTAGTATATAATTAAATAATTAAAATATAAAAAATTGATAACAATTTGATTTAAATATATTTTAAATCCAAATAATTGAAATTAAATCTATCAACATTCATAATTTATCATATTTAATAAAGAAATTTCTATAAAATTCATATATAAAGCCGTTGAGTATAATCAAATTGACAAAGTTAACACGAGTTTAAGGGTGTGTTAACACAGTTTTGTAAGCTAAAAACGTAAAAACGGTAAATTCGGTGTATAAACTCATGAATTTAACCGAGTTTACAAAGGTCACGAGTTTACCAATGACTCGACTCGATTTTATAAGTTAGAAACGTAAAAACGGTAAACTCGGAGAGTCAACTCGCGAGTTTGACAACAATGCTCTCCGGTCCTAATTATAAGACAAAGTTGATTTTTTTTGGAGAAATTAAGAAAGTCAATTAAATTACTTTAGAGTATTTATATTTTTATTTTTTTCTCCAAACTAATTAATTTAACTAATAAATTAATATATAATCTAAGGATATTAAAAATATAAACACTCTAAAGTAATTTAATTGGCTTCTTTAATTTCTCCAAAAAAGTTAACTTTGTCTTATAATTAGAACCGGAGGGAGTAGTAATGATGTACTACCTCCGGTCCTAAATATAGGACGAAGTTTGTAGTGCAAATTGCACTACAAACTTCATCCTATATTTAGGACCGGAGGGAGTAATATTTTTAAGGATTGCACTGTAATTTTATCATTATGAGCGAAAAACCTTTCATCTTATATGTGTATTCACTTTTTGAAGGTAGTTGGGACTGGTCTTCTTGTATGATGGAGAGGCATCTAGTATGAGGGCTTTGCAAAATCAGCATGTTTTCACTAAGATTATAGGCATCATCAGCAAGGTAGTCTACACACCTAATTGTCTAGCGTTGTGCATATCATAGCTCAATATCCCAATTAGAGAAGAGAAAATCTCTAATCTCATTGATTTCTGCTGTGTTTGGAAACACGTTTTGGAGGTAAATAAGTTCTTATTACGCAAGCCGAGATAAAACTCCTCTCACATATTTACCTCGTATACCGTGAATCACGATTTATAAACATTTATTGCTCAAAAATAAGTTATTCCAAACAAACACTTTTTCCTTAACGGATAATGGTGACCACCGTCTTTCAGGATCACTAATCCAATTTCCATTGGAATTTCTAACTACTCCATCACATGTCTCTTTTTTTTTTTTGTTATTGTTGGTGGATCCATCAGTATCCAATCCAACATATTCTTCCAAAGGTGGTTTCCAGCCATGTTCTTCTTCTCCATAGAGCTTGAAGACTTGGTGTGTGAGGTTGTCACCCGTCGTGGCTTACTACCACATTTTTTTAAAGTATGCTGCCACCCCCTTCTCTCAACTGAATTTTGGTGTTGGTTAAAAAAAAAATATAGAGTGAATATTGTCTCGAACTCTTGATATCGGTCTTGTCCCAGTCCGCGGGACAACCAAGGTGTCCCATGCCCTTTTCGAGGACAAGATGTGTAACAAGCATGTTTTATTCTCATCTTGTCTCGTGAATAGGTTTGGTTTATAATTAATAAAAAGGTTTATATAATCTTTAATCTCTTAAATTTATCCTATTTTAAACTTTCAAAATTTTAAATAACAAGATTTTGGTTCTTCAAAACTAAAGTGATCTATATCTTTATTTAATAAAGTGATCGATGTTAAACAAAAAAAAGAAAGAAAATTGAGGACCAAAGCCTCTAGAAAGTTAAAACTTTAGGATGAAAACAAAAAATGAGATTACAATATCTCTTGTATTAAATATAAGATAAAATTGATTTTATTTTGAGAGATCAAGGAAACTAAATAAGTTATTTAATTATATCATATGTTATGTATCTTTAGATTATATATTAATTTATTAGTCAAACTAGTTAGTTTAAAGAAAAAAATAAAATTATAAATATTCTAAAATAATTTAATTAACTGCCTTAATTTTTTTAAAAAAATTAATTTTATCTTATAATTAATTTGATAAAATGTCAATTTGTATTACCCGTTAATGTTCTGGGGTAACAGCGTGTTCCGATTTCGTAGCTAGCTTGAAGAAGAAGAAGAAGAAGCAGATGCTTCCAACGGAATGGAGGAGAAAGACCCGTGGTTGGCCCCAGATAAGGTCTACCACGTCCTCTTCTGCTTCACCCTCTCTATTGTTTTCACCACCCTCGCGACCTTCACCAGATACCCCTTCCTCCGCCGCCACGCTATTTCGATCGGATCAATCGCTTCCTTCCTCGCAGGCGCCGCCAAAGAGGCCGCCGATGAGCTTGGCTACTTTCGATCTGCAGGAGCTTCCGCTAGAGATGCGGTTGCCGACGTAGTTGGTGTGTTGCTTGCTTCCTTCGTTCTCTCTGTGTTCCGATGCTCAACACGACCCGACTCTGAAATGAGTCAGGTCCGAGGGATATCGCTGGTTTGATGGCGTGGATCTGAATTTATTTTTGATGCGAGAAAGAACTCGCATTCTTTTTGTTGAATTTTGGGAGGTGGGTTTTGTTTTAAACTTGCTGATGAATTTAGAAAACAGAAGTGTAAAGGCAGAATGTTGTTGTCCAATTCTGCATTTGTAGGCATTCCGACGAACGGATTTTCAAAGTGAACGATAAAGTTTCAAAATTCAATTAGGATAAGTTTTGTAGCATAGGATAGGTGATACATTTATTTGTATGGTTCTGAACTAATGATGTTGCATGGGAAAAAACGATCAACTCGGCTCTGTATTTGGAATTGAGATGATAGAACCTTAACTGGATTTCTTCACAGTTGTTGAATTCTGCCTATTTATATTGGTCTTGAAGGGGGATTCTGCCATTGATGGTCCCGATTTTCATTTGGGTGAACTAGGCTGGGCTATAAATTTCATTCTACAGTTGGTGATATATATCTGAATGCGAGAATGACAAGTTATTAAATTTCCTTGACATCACTGCCTCTGTTCATTGTGGTCTTGAACTTTTTATATACTCGGCCAAAGTCAATGCTTTGGTCTTTACTATGAGAGTAACATCGCACTTGTCCTTGAATAGAACAGTATTACTAATATGCCTCCGTGCTCTAGTTTGAAAGGCTATTCTACTTTTTTCCCCCCTCTGCTGAACTGGATCCAAACTTCGAAAATCCTTAGTTCTCTGGTTGCTTGAGCTAATGCAAGGGCAAGGCTCTCTAAATTCATATACAAATGTTTCCAACATGATTAGTTCCATGAATAATGATTATCTAAGTTTCTTAGAGTTTCCCTTTCAAAGAAGAGTAAATATCAAACCCTTGCAAATTTATATTCTTGATCTGAGAATGAGATCATTGAGTATCAAACCTCTTTTTGATATAAAAAAGGCACTTATTTAATAGCAGTTTCATTGTATTTACTGTTGTAGAACTTCTATAAGTGTAAGATAGTTACAACTCTAGCATTTGGAGGCTCTGTTGACATTTATATAATAGAAACGAAGTTGAAATGAGAACAATATTTAGACTATCAATAAATAATGCTGTACTCTATAAGCCAGGGGATGAGGCTTTACTGATAACTCCAAGATCAGCTTGAAGTTCTGCAGATGAAGATGATGAACTTTGTTGGGGAAAAAAAAGCTTCACGTTTATCTCTGTACTCTCTAGGTTCTATCTGATTTCCAAAGGGCCTAATTGCACTGGAAATACATGACCCCATAAATATCATGTTGAAGCAAATGTATTGGAGTAGTAACAACCACATTATTTGGTTGAAAGTAGTGCGGGAAAAAGTACTTTTGATTTTTTGAATATCTTCACATGAATATCTGATTTCACAATGACGATGACTATGGTGTTATCTGCATCATGCCAGTTCCCTGCCCTAGCTGTGATCTGCTTTTTGTAGCCAGATTTACTACAAACTTCTGAGTTGGTTACTACATATTTGACACTGCATAAGCTCATCATCTTGTTAGCTATGTTGCATTGATACAAACATAAATATCTGGGATACGGGAAAGGCTAGGTATTGTAGAAAATTTGCATATTCTGAAAGATTTTTCTGTATATTTGATAACTTGCCTAAATCCCTGCGCATTAATATGTTTTTACTTAAATTTGTTCCACTCAATGTGTTTTCTTGGATAGAGATGACTTACTGCTATCTTACCATTGCTGTGAAAATGTTGTACTTGTTTTCATACGGTGCATGTGGTTGGGGATACTCACAGGCTCTTTCAATAGAGGTTTTCACTTATGTCACTTCCTGTGGATAAAAGTTGTGTTTATGTTTCCTTTTATGGTAATCAGCTGAAGATTTAATACAGTGGGATAAGCCAAATGTGCACTGTGCTTTGCATGCATGATAGATCAACTGATACATATTGACTTAGATATATATTGCGTATCCAATAAGTGGATGTACTGAGCAGCATTTATTCTTTGCTTGCTTCACACAATTTTATGTTATGAAGCACAAACATCTTGTGGCTGAGTGTCTAATAAGAACATGAAACGTAATTTTATGACCATGCAGATGTGTCACTTTCTGGAGCTCCGGGGCGTTGAATCCTTTCCTTGTGTTTCACCGTCCGCTTCTGGATGCTTGACTGCAGTGTAGATTCCTGCCCCACCAAGAGCTCCTAGAGTAGGAGCAATGAGGTAGACCCATATGTCTTTGTAGTTACTTGTAGCAATAGCTGGACCTAGTGTTCTCACTGGGTTCATTGATCCTCCTGTTACTGGCCTGTGATACATGATGAAGCAAACATTTGAATTATCAATCAATATGTATTATATAGAATCAATTTGAAACTCCACTATTCATAAACCATGATCAATGTGGTTTACTTAAGACTCTGTGTAACATATGAAAAAAAAAACATGTCTAGTTAGTTTTTATTGTGTGGTCATTTGTTGAAAACTATTTCATGCACTATGAAGCAAGGATATTGGCATGTGCATGGGACGTTGCAAAATGGTAAGTTTTGAGGTGCCTTTATGTATTTAAAATATCATTTCTTGTCTACAACTCAAAAAAAAAAAAAAAACATTTCTTGCCTATACTAATATTTGACATTTCTTGAACACAATTTTTTTTGGACTGTCATCCTTTATGGGCATCAACTTTGATCTGTCAGTGAATAATTTATCTAAATAATTGGTTGTTGATAAAACACAATAACCCTGTGCAATCTATATAACCGATCTCACTTAATGAGATAAGATTTGTTGTTGCTGTTGTTGATGATGATGATGATGTCATACTGAATGGAGTCTAAAAACAATTAAAAACCCTACCATCATGTAAACCAATCGAAAGGAAATCTAAGGTGGTTTCTACCGGGGAAAGGACAGATCTTTGTTATATTTAAAAGAATGAAGTTAGTATACAAAGTGATATATGATTGGACTTCTCGTTACTCGAACACTATAGCAACACCAACCAATTTCAAATTCACTGACAAAAAGATGGTGGTGGATGACAAAGCAATAACTGTCGTTAAATTTGAGCAGCAAGGTGGGACATACCCAGCTATAAGTATGTTGACCGTGACAGTCGCTCCCACTGCAATTGCAGCAAGCTCCCTCGCCTGCATAAAAATGCATAATCAACCATATTATTATCCTCATTATGATACTCGATATATGTAGCTTTGTTATATACTCGTATTAGATAAGGATGCTTGCTCTTAACCTAAAAAGATTGAGTTATCTGGTGCAACTTGGGTTGGTGTGCGGCAAGTGATTACATTTTTACTGCAACTTGTGTTCATATTGACTAATATTTCCAGTAGAATTACTAGGGACAAAAACTGAAGAGTGACTCTGTTCTTACTCCCCCAGCTAGGTTGACGCCTTTGAGTAATAATGACAAGGGAAGAAAACAGACAATTCTTTGGCAATTATATGGCTCAAGCACTATTCATGATAGTCTTGTTATATGTTGTCAAGGATAGAGAAGATATCTTATTTATACATGCGACTGTTCGATTTCAATGGAAGAAAGGTACAAGGGAAGGAAAACTCAGAGAGATGATCTTGATCTTAAATGAATTTACATAATTTAATATGGTAAGGGAATAAGAATTCAACCAAACCAAAAAAAAAGTTAGCTCAGGATCTGATTTCACACTGAGAAGATCAATTACTTCAACTACTGTATCTATAATTTTAACTACTGTGGCCATGATCCTTGAATCTTAGTGGGGATGCAACAAGAAATTGTTGTAGTTTAAACAAAGAACATCCCCAAAAGTTATTATTTCTTCTCTTTCTCTATTTCATGTAGACAGCTTTGCTCTATCATAATATCCTCTTTTTTAAGTAAACTAGAGTTCATGGATAAAATAATACTCACAGCTCTTGTGTCGGTGGCCACTGCTGTGACAACAAACATGAGAATAAAGCTGATAATGAACTCTAAAACAAAAGCTTGAGCATATCCTTCTGAAGGAACTGTGACTCCTCCACTCATGAAGGGGTGGAACATCCCCTTTAAAGCAAATGCTGCACAAATGGACGCCATAAGTTGTGCGCCAATATACACAGGAACCTACAATGTAGAATTAAAATTTAGCTTTGGTAAGCACTAGGCAGCTCAAACAAAATAGAATATAAGGTTAAAATAGAGAAGAGGGAAAAGGGGGAAAACGTTTTTTACATGTTTCCATGGGAATTGCTTCAAAGCAGCAAAGGAAATTGTGACTGCAGGGTTGAGATGAGCACCGGAGATGTGACCAGTGGTGAGGACGACCACCATAGCAGCAAGACCAGTAGAGGCAGCACACCCAACTAGAGTCTCAGAACCTGGTGTCCTTTGGTTCATAATAGCAGTGGAAATACCAGAAAACATGAGAATTAAGGTTCCTACAAACTCAGCTCCTACCTGTTTTAACACGCAAACTGTTAATATTAACACATCAAAGAAACAGAGATCAGTGTTAGTTTCCAATTTTCCCATGCCAAAGGAAAAAATGAGCTTAGAATATAAATATGGTGCAGTTTTTATCATATATCTCTGTTTGATGTACCTTTCTTCCAAGAGGGACAGGAGGGGGAGGCAATGAGCCAGAGACTTTGGGTAAGCCTCCTTCTTCTAAGGTCCATTCTTCAGCACTGAGACGTTTGCTCATCTGAATTGATTTTTTTTTTTTTTGCCAGACAGTGAAGCACCAGAAGTTACTTTGTGAAGAGAATGTTCAAACTATGGTTTCAAATGTTTGTCTCTTTGTGAAGAGAATGTTCAAACTATGTGGCATATATATAGCTGCTGTTTACATTACTTGCAGAATCCAAATAGAAGAGAGAGAAAGGATAGTTAGTGGCTGAAAGTGCTGGTAAAAGAGAAAAGAACCTAACTATGGCTTTAGAAGTGGACCATGTGACACTGCTAGGAGTCTTGGATATGCCACTGTCAAATGCCTATAATGAAATTTTCCCTTCTCTATCATGTAACTGCAACTTCGTTCTCCTTTTTCCTTTTTTTTCTTTAAAAATTTTACTATCCTTCTTAACCATCCGTTTTGTTTATTTGGTCAAGGGTATAACCCATTTTGAAGTTTAGAGCACAAAAAGTTTTCGACTCCCCCAATAAGTGTGTTTCCCAGTATTCGAATCTGTGTTTTCCTCCTTATTGGGGTGAGGCCGGTTATCACTTCAATCAATAGCTTGTTGGTTCTTGACTATCCGTTTTATATGTGTTGTCATCCTACACTAGTTAAGTAGATCAATCCATCAACTAATGTAAGTTCTTGTCTTAGCAATCAATCATGTGATTTCCCGAACACATTCTTTTGTCTGTTATAGTTTATATAATTGGAGCATCATGGGTTTATGTGTACTGCAATTTGCAATACTAGGAAGTTCCACATGGACAACAGGTCAATACATTTTTTTGTGTTTACTCAAATTCAGGTCTCTGGCTGTCAGTGTTAAACTTGTAGTTTAAAGTTTAACCTTTATTAGGTAGTGCACGTATATGGCATTTTCAATACTAATTGCCTAATATCCCACTCAACTTCAGTCATTATTTTGGTTATCAGCAAGATAGATCAGTTTATGGCCACACATGTTACCAACTTAACTGGTTAATGCTTGTGCAAAGAATCTCAGTGATGAACATTGGCATCTCATATTTATAGGCAAAAGATTTTTAATGATGCCATTCCTATATTATTATTTTGGTCCATCTATTTTTTTTTGGTGCTTTTTTCTCTACCATTCATTCCTTCACTTAGAGGTTGTTGAGAAGATGGTGATGAGACATGAGGACCAGTACCAGTCCACATCAATCATAAACAGAGCATAAATTGTAGCCCTGTCTTATTGGGAAATGGCTTCGGTTCTTTTCTCATATGAAAAGGACGCTCTTTTTTGTTGTTGTGAGTTGTCGGATTGAGATATCAATGATTCAGATTTAATATATTTTTATAATAATATTTTTAATATATTAATATAATAATAATATTTTTATAATATATTAAATTTAGACTATTGAGATCTCAATTTGACAATTTACAAAAAGAAAAGGACCGAAGCCGGTCCGGTTTTTTTTGACTCTGTCGAAGAAGGTATGCAATTCAGAATTATGAAAATGCAACTAGTAGACAAGATAAACTTGAAACAACTTGAAAGGAGGAGAAAAAGGGTGATGAGGAGAGATTCTTTCCGTCACTTTTGTAAGAGAACGTGTGAGTTGTGGTCCAAAAATTTATTAAGATCAAAGTAAACCTCAACTCAAAATGTATTGATAAATAACTTATAATTTATAATCGAGGTTCTCACAAAGTAGCAAAATTCAAATCCACAGATATGTTTGGTATGAGGGGAAGGGGGGAAAGATAAAATTTTAATGAGTTTGATTTCCAACAAAAAAAGAATCGAAGAACTAGGTTTAAAAGCTTTTAATTAATTTTTTATACTCTTTAATTTTATATATTCTCTTTATTAAAATTTTACAACTCACTTCTCCATTTCTTTTAAAGTGAAGTATTGAACTCATTAAAAACTCCCCTCCCCTCCATTTCCCTCCTACCAAACAGATCTGGATATTGGTCACATCCTTACCAACTTTTAAAATAGGAAAAATTACATTTAGGTCCCAAGGAAGAAAAAAAATGAAGAAATGGTCCCTGTAGATTGTAAAAAAATGGTCCCATTAACAACTTCAGGAGCCTGTATTGACAACTCATTAACAACTCTAGGAGCCTGTATTGACAATTCCTTGGGACCATTTTTTCATTTTGCAATCTATAGGGACCATTTCTTCATTTCTCTTTTTCCTTGGGACCTAAGTGTAATTCTCCTTTTAAAATATTTATTGGCAAAAACTTTTTGTTACTGCTTAGTATGTGCTTGAATTATGAAATACTTTTTTTTGGCAGAATGGGGTTTTAGCACCAACATAGGAGGAGGCATTTAGCATGTGTAATCATATCCTAGTTCATGAGTAGTGTTTTTGTCAAAATTTTCTTGACTATTTAGTCAAAAGCTTTCTATTCTTATGGAGAATCAGCTGACCAATTTGGGCTTTTATATTATTAGTGAACAAGGAAGAGCTAACGCGAATCTTCAAAGACAAGGTTTCTTCAATCACAAGGAATCAAGAATTTTGGACTGCTCTAAATATTGCTTGAAGAACTATTCAAAACATGTAAAAAAAATCCAATGGCTCAAAATGAACACAAGCATTGCTACATCAGTCCACCATCATTGTTTGTTAGTGTGAATTGTTTACTAAATGATGTGATTCTATGTGGCCAAACGGCCAAACCTTAGTGTAGTGGTAAGGTTGCCTCATTTGATTTCTTGTTCTATAGATAAGTTTTTGTTTTTAAATTTTTTTAAAAAAACTTGTTTGATGGTTATTTTTAATTAAGTGTTTTGTAAAAAAAAAAGAATATTAATACTTTTTTTAAAATAAAAAACTCAAAAATTTTTTTTACATGTTTTCTATTTTTTGTTTTGTTTTATTATTTTTCCAACTTTTCCTTTTCACTCATGGCTGCCCTTTCCACTTTGTCCCTTGCGCTCACCTTTTTGTGTGCTCGCCTTTGTCTTCATTGTCTCTTAGAGCCTGTTTGGTACATGAAAACTATGGGAAGGGAAAGGAAAATAAGCAAATTTCCTTTACAAAACACGTTAGGCTGCCAAATGTTCCTGGAACTTAATTTCCCCCTTGCTCCAAAATTCTCTTAAACATGGGAAGATCAGTTCCCACCAAAATTAGTGGTAACCCATCTTCTCTCACAAGAGGGAAAATGCCAAATACAAATTTACCCCTAAAAATTTAAATTAAAGTGCTAAAACTGAACCACAATTCTAATCAAATCTTAGAGATGATTAATGGAAGCATATGAAGGAGAGAATTCAATTTGGTCACGAAACGTGGCATCGACAATGTAACCACAAAAAAGAAGAAGCTTGATGAGCCACGAAGCATTGTAACCAGAAGTACCAGTGACGCACACCACCGTTTCGTTTTGGGCGTTGCTGCTCATTGTCTTTACTTTTTCTTCTTCCTCTTCAATTTGATCACTGCTTTGTCTTTGCTCTATACCAAAGCTCGTTTAATGCTTTTAAATTATGCGAGTGATTCTGTTGGAAATTGTGCCCTAGGGGCCAATCATTGTACTTTGAATATTATTAATTTAATGAATTTTCTTCATTATGTTATCATATTATTCGCACATTCACTGTGATGACTGTATACTTTTAAACTAGCATATAATTAAATCTCAATAAATATTGTTAAAAAATGATTCATAAATATCAAATCAAATAACAATTAATTTGCGAATTTAAATTAGAAATCGTTAGAAAGATAACTTTTGGTGTGTTTGATTTGAGGGGGGTTAAATTACCTTTTTGAGTAGAATGAATCCAAAATTTACCTTTTCACCTCCTTTTAATGAAAGGATAAATTTTGGGTTCCCCTCACCCAAAAAGGTAATTTACCTTCCCTCCCCTCAAACCAAACACACCCTTAAAATTTAAGTGTCTAATTAGTAACTGAAATTTTCATATTTATAATTGTTTTTTAATCAATATTTACAATTCATCTTTTAGTAATTTTTTGGAAACCTAATTATCATTAAATTAATCTTTAAACATCTAAATGTCACTGAGCTTTGTAAAAAAAAAAAAAAAAAATCATTTTGAATATATAAAATTCGTTTTAAAAAAATTCTATAAGCTAACATTAAACATATAAAAGGTCATTCATTATGTAGACTTGGAGAAATTTAGTTTTAAACAAGGGTATTTTAGAAAAAATATATCATATTTATTATAATTAAGTAATTTAATTATCTTTTTTAATTTAACCAGATTAATTAAATATTTTTCATGTAAAATATATTTATAAAATTTGGTGAGATTAAGAAAGCTAAATAAATTATTTAATAATAACATATGTTATATGATTTCTATAAAATACTTTTGTGTAACATCATATTATGTATCAGTTTATAATTCAGATAAATTAGTTGGAAGAAAACTAAAAAATTTAAAAAACAAAATAGAAAAAAGAGTCTTGAACTGTTGACCCAAAATCCATATCTAGGTTCAACTTTTTGGACTGAGAATAGCATTTAAAACGCATTCTGACAAACGCTTTAAAATGTAGTGATGCGTAAGAAAGAGCATAAGGATGAACTACGCTCACCAGTCATTTATAGATTCCAGTTAGAGGATTTTCCTAAAATAGGTGACAAGTGATGTGTTGTTTTGCATTTATAGTTTCTCTGGTCAAGACACTGAAAGTACTGTCCCAACGAACAAGAAGGGCTATCAATTTTTGAGCAATAGGATTTCGTGTGTGTTTGGATTAGCTTTTTTTAATAGCTTTTACGATTTACGAGGTAAGTGTGTGAGAGGAGTTTTGTCTCGGGTTGCGCAAACCATGGTTTGAAACCATGGTTTGGGATCTCCCCAAACACTCACTATTATTTAAAACCATGGTTTGTTCAATCAGTATTTATCTTTATCATATAAAAAAAGTATTACTATTATTTTTCTGATGTTAAGTCTCATGGTCTCTGAGAGAGGGGTCAATTTTATAAATTAGGTAAAAAGCAGAGAAAAATCAAACTCATCGGAGTTTCATTTTTTTTCTGTTTAAAACTTGTTTTGAAAAACTTTATAAAACTATTCTAAGAATATAAAAAGAGATGATAAAATGGAACAACCGAACAAGCCTTAAATATCACCGGAGGAAGACGGGAGGGAACAATTAGAATCTTCATTAGGTACTTGTGTGAGTAATAAGATTGAGAAGGGTTAATATAATCTTTGATCTTTTAAGTTTGTTATCATTTTGATTTTGATTCTTTAAATTTTAAAGGATGGTTTTAGTCTCTCAAAAGACAAAATTGTTCAAATTTTTATTAAATCATATGGACTAATATTTTAAATAGAATGAAATTTAAAAAAAAGAATAAGGATCAAAATTACAAAGAGGGTAAGCTTAAAAGGATTAAAGGTTATATTAAATGATTGATTGAGAAACAAACTACCCCAGACATGCAAGCAATTGCTTCAACTAATGTCTAATTATAGTAGTAGGCAGCAGCCATGCCTAGAGCTGGGAATTCGGGCCAAGTCCGTTTAGGCTCGAGCCCGTTAAGGATTGGGCCTATGATTTAGAAGCTGAAAATGGAAGCGGGCCTAAAAGGGCCAGTCTTGTAGGGCTAGCCCTTTTAGGCCCGTTTAAGTTTTTTTTTTTTTTGTAAAATGGGCACAAGGCAATGAGCAGCAAGCATTAATCAAAGGGTAGAGTTAACCTAACCTAACCCTTAGATTAGAAATGCTCTCACACTGACTCAAATCTCATTTGAAACTTCTCTACTTTGATTTTATTTTTTCTTTTTTTGCATGTGTACGCCAAAATCCAAATCAAGTGTTCTATTATTACTGACATTTGAAGCTTGTAGGCTTGTTTGATTGTGGCTGTGAACTTATTTGATTGGTTATGAACATTAATTATGGTTTGGATTTAAGTCTTAGTGTTTGTGTTCTATTAAACTTGGATAATATTTAAGTTTTAAATTAGTGTTGATGATATTTATGTTTTAAATTAGATATTTTAGTCTTTAGAATAATAAGAAAAAAAAAAGGCATGAAAAAAAAAAAACTTAAACGGGCCTAAAGCCCGCGAGCCTACCTTAAACGGGTCGGGCCACTATAAAAGGGTACGATTTTGGACTCGTGCCTAAACGGGTCGGCCCGTTTAGGCCCGAGCCAGTCACGAGCTGGCCCGTTTTTCCAACTGTAGCCATGTCCAATCAATGCTATTATTATTGATGTTCTGACCCGCTCTGAACAGACCTACATTTATGTTTTAGTCATCTTTTTTGCAATTAAATATAGGAAAAATCACTGTAAGGTTTCAAAACCCATAAAAAATAACAAAAAAAGTCCAAAACCAAATTTCCATATCAAAAAACTTTTTAGGGATGGCATTGTGATTGATTTGGAATCTAAAATTACTTTGTTGCCCCCATTGAATAACAAAGAAAAGAAATAGCATATGTCTTTTTTGACAAGTGCTTATACCTATTTTGACAACTGCATGAGCTATTTTGACCTGTTTATTTTCCTTCCTGGAGAAGTTTTGAAATTCAAAGGCGGATAACTTTGAATTTCAAACAATTTTCATTACTTATTTTCCCTAATTATAGATGATATGATTCTTCGAAACTCCTCATAAGTTATGCCTTCCTTTATGCATCTTATTCTTACCAAGGAGGAAAATGAACTTGTCAAAATAGCTCATGTAATTGTTAAATTAGGCATAAACATTTGTCAAAAAAACATATGCACTTGTCAAAATTGGCGCATTTAGTTTTGAAATTTCAAAATTTATCCAGGAAAGAAAATGAATTTGTCAAAATAGCTCATGCAATTGTCAAAAAAGATATAAGCACTTGTTAAAAAAGGCATATGCATTTCTTAAGGTAGGGACATTAAGTTTTGAAATTTCAAAACTTCTCCAAGGAAGAAAATATACTTGTCAAAATAGATTATGCGGTTGTTAAAATAGGTATAAGCACTTGTTAAAAAAGATATATGCATTTGTCAAAATTAGCACATTTAGTTCTGAAATTTCAAAAATTGTCAATGGAGGAAAATGACCTTATCAAAATAGCTTATCCAGTTGTCAAAACAGGCAGAAACGATTGTCAAAAAGGCATATACACTTGTCAAAGTAGGGACATTAAGTTCTGAATTTCAAAACTTCTCCAGGGAGGAAAATAAACTTATCAAAATAGGTATAAACACTTGTCAAAAAAAGCATATATTGTTCCTTTCCTTATTTATTCAATAAGGGCAACAAAATAATTTCACATTTTGAATTAATCACAATGCAGTCCTTAGGGACTTTTTTGATAAGGTAATTTGAATTGAGACTTTTTTATAATTTTTTATGGTTCTTTGGACCTTACAATGATTTTCCCTTAAATCTATTATTACTTTCTCAATGTTGTCTCGTAATGAAAAGTGGGGTTGATCATGGATTAGACTAGATCGGGTTAGGCCTTAACCCAACGTCTGATCTGCATAGTATCTTGGGCTAAATAAGACAGCCTAATGTTTGATCCAATCTGGTCCAGCACCAGCCCGAGCTCAAGCTAGACCAGACCAGGTCCAGTGGATTCCCTAGACCAGTCCAGGACCTTTTAAGCATTTTTCCCCTAGTTTTGCCTTCTTTGAGAGGCAATGTTTGAGTGGTTGAGCTTGTTAATACCATAACTGCATAACAATGTTTTACAATCATAAACACATTAAACATAACAATCAATTAAACACATTAAACATAACAAGTAATCACAAGTCTATTGTCACGCCCTTATTTTAATTTCACCTTTACCAGAGTATTCGTGAAAAACAATATGCAGTTTGGTGGGCAACACAGGAATAACGTAAATATACTGGTAATATGTGCATGATTACGGAAATTCCCCTCAAGGATTCGTATTTGATAATTACAATTAATGTAGCTACACAGGGCTACTTGGGTGTATAAACTCGTCCCAGTGAAACGGAGACATCTTTTCGTCTTCGTTCTACCACTGCAATCCCTCATACAATTCTCTTCTTTGTTCTTAGAATATCTTCTATCTTCTCCTGTCTAAATTGTTGGTAGGGGAGGATAAGATTTGAGAGAATTTTAGTAAGAAACAAATACCATAATGCATGCATGATAGATGCTATGTGTTTGACATGTTAGCTTTAACTAGATGTATGCCGATAATGACATTTTTGCATGCTCAATGTTTCATGCAACAAGACTATGGCTACAGCGAAAACAGAAACAGAGCTTCATTTATTCAAATATGTTCTACACAATCAAGTAAAACAATCACATACATTACTACACAAGCAGAGCTATCAAATATATGCAAATAAGGTAAGTTCCTTACCTTAACCCTTTTCCTCCTCGAAACGTGTGTCTAGTAGAGCGTGCCAATAGCTCGAACTCTATATACGATCCTACAATTCCAAATATACCATTTAGACACTTCCATAATGTTTCTGGGGGTATATGAGGCTATATTGAAAAAATTACTAAAATGCCCCTGGAGACCCGGCCCAGCCATACCCGGTCCGACTGTACTTTTCCAGAAATTCTAACATGGGCTTTTCTGACATATTTTCACCCAAGAAATCCATTTCCGGACTCAGAATTACAAAATTCAGTTCCAAAAGACAAAATTTCCCTTGGTAGCCCTTATTTCAGTGTTTTAGGGGTGTTTTCGTAATTATACTTTCTCAGCCTTTTCCGAAAAAATGCCCAACGTAACCCTACCTAATTTTCCCTTATGAACCCAATGAAATCATCAAATCATTGAAAATCCGACTCTAAGGCCCGTTTACAGCCCTGACCGAAATTCTCAAGTACTCTAGGAAAAATTGGGGTTTTTCGATTTCAGCTTCGCAGATATGTTCCTTTCTACTCTTAACCATTTTATTAACTATTTAATTATGTTAAAACCACCATTTAGACTCAATTTTGGCAACATCACGTCTATGACACACCTTTTTCCAAACTTTACAATCAGAGCAAATACAACAGAAATCCACCGATTAAACTACCACAGCATTCAGAACATTCAATATTCGAAGGTTTGGAAGTTCCCTTTTGCTTCCTTTGGAACTTCCATTTGATAACCAAACCCTAGCCCCTTTTAAATAGCAAAATTGAGCTTCAACTACATTAAAACCATGTAGAAGAGAAGCTTAGAGGAAGGATCACGCAGGTTATGAGCTAAGTCATCGGAGAAATCAAGCTTACTTGTGAGTTCTTGCTCCTTCTCCCTCTAGAATCTCAAAACACCCTCTCCCTCTCTATAACCTGATATGGTGTTGGAAATAAGGAGGATGAAGGAGAAAAAACGTTTTATAACATATCCCATGTTTATGTCATCAATGAAATATGCTCATGTCATAATTCTCAATTTTCGGATTTTTGGCAGATTTTCTGCCCAAACTTTGAAATATCATAACTAATTCTAGAAAAATTAAATTGAAGTGATTTCAAAGGCTATGAAACCCTTATTGAGTCTAATTTCAAGGAAAAATATATAATTTTGCTAGTTGGAAGCACAAAATTCCCATAATTTTAATCTTTACCTGCTATTCCAGAAATTTTCTAGTTTTTCTAGGCTAACCTCAAAAATTCAAAACTTTTTGAATATAGATATGATTAAGTCATATGACCTATCAAATTAAAGCTTAGGATGTTTACTTTCACCCTGTAAAATTTCATAATATATGGATATCATCTGATCATCCAAAATCACATGAAAATCTCACTACCTCACAAAATATTTTACCAGAAGCATAATCACTTTCTCCAAAATTCATCATTTTACTTTCTTTAATACCCCAAAGATATAAGACTCATTAGGGAATAAATTTGGGGCTCCTACTAAACCAGGGCTTATCAGTCCACTTATTTTAGGCTTATTTTAGGCTTATCAGCCCAATTTAGTAGATGTCCCAAATCTATCTAATGATTTATATATCTTTGGGGTATTAAGAAAGTAAAATGGTGAATTTTGGAGAATATAATTATGTTTTCGGTGAAATCACCTATGAGGTAGTGAGCTTGTCATGTGATTTTGAATGATCAAATGATGAGAAAAATTATGAAATTTTACAGGATGAAAGTAGACATCCTAAGCTTTAATTTGATAGGTCATATGAATCAATTAGAGTTATAAACAAAAAGATATGAATTTTTTGAATTCAGTCCAGAAAAACTGTGAAGTTTCTGGAACAGCATGCAAAGATTAAAATTCTGGGAATTTTGCGATTCCATTCAGCAAACGTCTATATTTTTCCTTGAAACTAGACTCAATAAGGGTTCTATAGGCTTTGGAATCACTCTAATTCAAGTTTTCTATAATTAGTTATGATTTTTCAAAGTTTGGGTAGAAATCTGTCAGAATTTTGTAAAATCCGAATTTTGGAAAAATGGTGTAATAAAGTAAATATCATATAATAAATATCATTCTTCTCCTTCCTTCAGCCAAAACCATGCAGCACAGGTCTAAAATAGAGAGAGAAGAGTTAAGATTTTTAGAGAGAGAAGGAGAGGAAAAAACTTGTAAAGGTAAGTGATTTCTTCGGTAAATCGGTTCTTAATGCGTATAACCCCGTTCCTAAGCTATTCTCCTATGTGATTCAAGGGTTGGAAGCTCAAATTTGCTTGTTGAAGTGACCTAGGGTTCAGCCATATCAAGGGAGAGCCAGTGGGAGCTTGAGGTAACTTCCAAACTCTTGTATATTGACTATTCTGGTTGTTGTGGACAATTTAATCGGTGAAATTTCGCCGGATTGTCTTTGGTTCTAAAAATGGAAAATGGGTTTATAGAGCTGTTATGCTGCCAAAATTGATACTACATGGTAGTTGTAACATAAAGGAATAGTCAATAAAGTGGTTAGGAGTAGAAAAAAACACGTTTACGGAGCCGAAACCGAAAAACCCCAATTTTTCCCGGAAAACCCATATAATTCGGTCAGGGCTGTAAATGGGTCTTAGAGTTGGATTTTCAATGATTTGATGATTCCATTGAGTTTAGGATGGAAAATTAGGTGGGGTTACAGTTGGGCACTTTTTCAGAAAAGGCCGAGAAAGCATAATTACGGAAACGCCCCTAAAACCCTAAAAGTAGGGCTGTCAAGGGCAATTTCATAATTTGACATTGAATTTGGTAATTACGAGTCTGGAAATGGATTCCTTGGGTGAAAATATGTCAGGATAGCCCAGGTTAGAATTTCAAGAAAAGTACAGCCGGACCGGGTACGATCAGGCCGGGTCCCCAGGGGTATTTTAGTAATTTTTCAATATAGACTCATATAACCCCCAAAAACACTATAGAAGTGTCTAAATAGTATATTTGACATTGTAGACTCATAATTTTTCAATATGTTTGCACGGAGACGACAGAAGATATGCAAATAACAATGCAGAGTACCGTACGAGAGGATTGCAGTAGTGGAACGAAGACGGAAAGAAGTCTCCGTTTCACTGGGATGAGTTTAGACACCCTAGTAGCCTTGTGCGGCTACCTTAATCGTAAGTATCATGTACAAACCCCTATGGGGAATTTATGTAATCATGCACATATTATCAGTATTTTCATGCTATTCTTATGTTACCTACCGAACCACATATCATTTTCCGCAAATACTCTGAAAAAGGTTGAAATTGAGATAAGGGCGTGACACACAGCAAATTACCTTGCCATCAACCTATCATCCAAAACACTTGATTTCCATACTCCCACTCATACTCTCTCCAAGACATACCCAAACACATATCTCTTCTCTTCTATTTCTCAATAAGTGTTCAGATGCCTAGCCTATGTCCATAACTACCATGGCGGAAAACTTGACCCTAGATCTCATAAATGTATATTTCTCAGGTATTCATCATAGGAAAAGGGCTATAAGTGCTACTGCCCTACCCTCAAGAAGATGTTTATCTCTATGGATGTTACTTTTGTTGAAGACAGTCCATACTACCAGGAAAATTCAATTCAGGGGAATAGTAATCTACAGGAGTTAGAATTGAATTTTCTCCTTTCACATCAACACAAACCACCACTAGCACCCTCACCTACTATCTCAATCCAGCCAGCACCAAATCCAAACCTTCCAGAAGCTAAAACTGAGCCTGACTCTACACTTGTACAACCAGATCTAGATGCACACGGGTACGAAACCGAGCCTGAATCTAAACATACACAACCAGAAATGCACACAAACCTCACTGAACCAGAAACGAGGCAATCAAACCAGCAAGATGGAGAGGCAAGTATAACCTCAAGTGTTCCAAGGCTGACCCAAGAATCTGCATCCAACTCAGTTCCTAATGATCTAGGCTAGCCCATTGCACTCCGAAAAGGGGTACACACATGCACTCAACACCCAATTCAAAGGTTTGTGTCATACAACAATTTATCTACAACTTATAAAGCCTTTGTTGCTAATCTAGACAGCAAAGAAATACCCAGTACATACCGAGAAGCCATGGTACATCCTGATTGGAAAGCAGCAATAGATGATGAACTCAGGGCTCTTGAGAAAAATGGAACTTGGAGATTGATGGAACTGCCAGAAGGGAAGACAATTGTAAGCTTAAAATGGGTATTTACTAAGAAGTACAACCCAGACGGAAGTTTAAATAAGTATAAAGCAAGACTAGTAGCTCGAGGATTCACTCAAACGGAGGGCATTGATTATGAAGAAACCTTCTCACTGTAGCCAAACTAAATACTATCAAGGTACTATTATCTATTGCAGTTAACCTAGACTGGCCATTACATCAGCTAGATGTCAAAAACGCATTCCTCAATGGGGATCTCAAGGAGGAAGTATATATGGTTGTTCCTGAGGGAGTAAAACAACCTAATGTTCCAAATGTCTCATGTAGGCTCTACAAGTCTCTATATAGCTTGAAACAATCACCTCGGGCATGGTTTGAGCGGTTTACTAGCTATGTAAAGAAGCTTGGACTTGTTCAATGTCAAACTGACCATACCTTATTTGTAAAACATATCAAAAATAAGATGACGGTATTGATTGTATATGTAGATGATATAATTGTAACAGGTAATGACTAAGAAGGCATAGCAGGACTAAAGAAATCTCTTACACAAGAATTTGAAGTTAAAGACTTGGGAAAGTTGTGGTATTTCCTTGGAATGGAGGTGGCCAAGTCTAAGGAAGGAATAGTGGTATCACAGAGAAAGTATACATTGGATCTCCTGAAGGAAACAGGTATGCTTGGGGCAAGTCCATCAGGCACCCCTATGAATACTAATACTAATCTAGAGTTTAAGGAGGATGGTGTGCCTGTGAACAAGAAAAGGTACCAACAGTTGGTGGGAAAATTGATCTATCTCACTAAAACAAGACCATATATTGCATATCCTGTGAGTGTAGTAAGTCAATTCTCAAGCAACCCACAAGAAGAACATATGGAAGCTGTGTATGAAATACTAAGGTACCTAAAAACGAACCCTGGTAAGGGGATCTTCTTCAAGAAACATATCTCACGAGGAGCTGAACTCTATACAGATGCTGATTCGGCATGATCAGTGCATGATCAGTGCATGACAGAAGATCCCAAATTGGTTACTTCACCTTTGTATGGGGTAACTTAGTGATATGGAAGAGCAGAAAACAACCAGTGTCATCACAAAGTAGTGTTGATGCAGAATATAGAGCATTGGCTCTAAGTATTTGTGAGGGAATATGGCTAATACTTTTGTTCAAGGAACTGAAATTAAGGCTACAGGCCCTAATCCAAACTTGGTGTGATAGCAAAGCAGCAATTAAACTGGCAACTAATCCAATCCAACATGACAGGACAAAGCATATTGAAATCGACAAGCATTTTATAAGGGAAAAAATTGATGCGAGAATTGTCAACTTAACTCATATAAGGTCACATGAATAAACAGCTGATCTTCTTACCAAGCCTTTGATGAGTTAGTAGGCAAGATGTGAATGATTGATATCTACTCACCAGTTTGAGGGGGAGTGTCGGTCAGCAACTTGGGCCTTAGCCCATTAGGCTAACTATGGATATCTTATCATATCCACAATAAATTAGATCAGAATCTAGATTCAAATGTTTGTTATATTTTTTATTTTATTCCCCTTATTTTTCGGCCAGATATTAGGGTTTCTAGTGGAGCAAGTATTCCTATATATCTCTCTATTATACTCAAGTTATTATCATTAATAATAGATTCTGAATTACTCACAGGCAGTCTCCTCTCCAAGCATTTACATAGAGATCATAATTGACACTTGAAGGGGTAATTATATAATTTAGAAATAATGATATTAATCTTGAGAGCTAATTTCCTCATCAATTTCACTCAATTTATGAAAACAATCAAATAATAAAACATATTGTTACTTTATATTCCCGTTATCATTCCTGTCGTATTCTCTTCAACAACTCCAAATTAGACAAAGGCTAAAACTTTAAACAAGACATATTCGATTAATTTCAAAAATCAATTGAAAAACAATTCGAACATCAATAAATTGAACCAAATAATCAAAATTCAAACTTATGATGGTCCAAAAGCATGAAATAAACAAATAAAAGCATAAAATGCATAGCCCAATCATCTAATCGGGATTTGAAGACCGAGATTCCAGAAAAACAAATTACTTTTAGAGAAGGACTTACAAGCGTAAACGATGGGGCAAAAGATGTGAAAATACAAAGATCCATAAAGCGAGAGATTATAAATGATAGGAGCTTCAAGAACCCTTGTGGTTTCGAAGTCGACGGTAGCAAGAAATTCCTAAAAAAGTTCTCCAAGTGAAGCCAAATTCACACCAAAAAATGGGATCTGGATGTTTATGGCAACTGTGGGGTTAAGAAATTCATAAATAAGTTGATTTTGATTTGGTCACAATTGAAAGGAGTGATTTACCTGGACACCGAGACCAGAGACACTGAGACCGGAGTGTCGAGAGTGAGACGGGATCTGAAGATTGAGATAGGACCTAGGCGGCTAGGCTTTTGCAAGTTGCCAACATTGAAGTTTGAAGAGTCTAGAGTGAAGGTTCACAAGTGAAACTATGACCCTTGATCCTTGTTAGGGGTGTTCATGAGGCCCAAATGCCCGTAATGCCAGCCCAAGCCCGACAAAAAAATGCCCAGCTCGAACTTGAAAAATATGCCCATAAATCATTTGGGCATCTTCGGGCCAAGCCAAATACCGGGCATGGTTGGGCACCGGGCAAGGTGTGCTAGCCTGCCCAATATGTATGTATAATTGTATTTAATATATATATATATATATATTGTATATATAATTGAACAAGTATTTACTTACCATTCAATTAGAATTCAATGAATAAACATATTTGGTATTTACTAGGCATATAGGCATATTTTTTCATGCATATATTTAATTAAGAAGTAGGTAAATTGAGTTTTTGAAAAGCACTACCTCCGGTCCTAAATATAGGACAAAGTTTGTAGTGCAAATTGCATTACAAGCTTTGTCCTATATTTAGGACCGGAGGGAGTAAATTATTTTCAATAATAAGAAAATAATCTCTATTGAATTAATTTGTTTTATTGGCGCATGAATCGAATCTAAGTAATAAAATCTTAAAGGATTATGGCATAAATTATGTTTTTGAAATAACAAACTTTATATTTTTTCTGTATTATTATTATTTAATACTTCATTATTTTTCAATTTTTGAGAGATTTTTGGCACATAAACCCGCCTTACCCAGCCCGAAATTACTAGGGCTTTCATTGGGTAGGGCTGGGCAACGGGCCGCAAGATGCCACCTGTTCTTTTTCGGTCTGGGCATCGGGCATGGCCCATGCCTTGCCCATCTATGCCCATGTACACCCCTAATCTGTGTGTTCGATAGAGATAAAGTAAAGTAAAGTAAAGTGTAGGTAGACAGTGCCACAATGGTAGATTTAAAAAAACTACTCAGGCTAGACTGAACCAGATCAAGGGGTCTAAGGCCTTGGTCCGAAGTGCAGTCCAGCTCGAAAAGATTAGTCTGATCTGGTTCGCTAGAAGATGCTCGAGCCAATTTTTTTCTACCATATCGGGTTACTGAGACCACCGGATTTTTTGCTCATCCCTAATGAAAAGGAAGATTTGCCAATAGCCCTTAGGCTATACTGCTATAGCCTAGTGACACCAAACTTTCCTGCTTGCCTTCAAGTTGTTTTAGCTTGCCCTTTATACTTAGAAAACCAAAAGGGAAAAAAGGTTTTTAAAAAAATAAGAAACCACCTTGTCCAAAAGGTGTGCATACCAATTCCTTTTAGAAGCTAAAAAAGTTCTTGCATATTTTTTAATATTCATATTACTACAGAGGTGTGAGTGTCTTAGTTGCCCTTTTTCAGATTAAATGGAAATTACAGAAATGTCCTTAGGTGAGTTTTAAAATAAGAGAAGATGGCGCAATTTTTAGCTCACTTCACAAACACTGCTTGCCATTTTCTCAGTGACTTTCTCTAGTTATTGTGGTCGAAAATTTTCGTCGTGAGGGGTGAGGAAGCTCATGGTGAGAGAGAAGATTGGGTTGGAACTTGTTATTATGTAACTAAGGAGGAGGGAAGATGTTGGCAAAAGGATTTGGTTCGTGACTTTGCCCTAGCGTGCTTGTCTGTGGAGGGTTTGTCAAGTTCATATTTAAAAATGACAAGTTCACTTTAGGAAATAACTACTTGTTAAAATATAACCTCCTTCACGATCAAGGCCGAGCTTAAGTTTAGAAAAATGTAATTAAGGTAGAATTAGATACCTTAAACGATTAGGGACTTAAACAAAATTAAACTTCCCTAAAATCAAGGTTTACAAAAAAATTTTCAAAACATGTTCCCAATGGTCTCATATTCACATTTCAATACATAAATGGCTTATACAGGTTGATTTCATTCATATATATCAGAGTACAACATAAATTCCCAACGCACTCAGGTTCCATTAATTAAATAAGGGTCTACAAGGCATAATTGCCTATAAATTTTTCCATATTAAGGGGATTACATAATTGCTATCCAACATATACATGTAATTCCTAACGAAATATCCAAATAATTTACATAATAACCAAATAGTCAAAACACTCCCAATCCGGAGCTCCACTCACTCTTCGTCACCCACTTTCCGTTTGATCCTTTGACCCTGTCTAAAAATTTTTTTGAGAGAGTGATTCTAAAGAATCCCCATAGTAACAAATCACTCATAGCATGCACAATAATAAGGCATGAAAGCAAATCATCACACACACATAACAACTACAACGACAGTTACAACGGCAAGGGCAGGTATGACTCATGTCGCCCTTACGTTTGTTCATGCTGTATTGCATCACAACAGTTCACACAATATGTTTCACCACAACTGGGATTCATATAAAGCATTTCATACGCAAGCCATACAGATAAGATACATAACACACAGCCCACGGCTGGATTCACAACACACCGCCCCACGGGTTGAATTCACAAATATCCATGTCGATTACAACGGTACTACAACAGCCAAGCTAGAGATGACCAGTGGCAACCCTAAACGGCTCACGCTGCATTGCTCACGCTATAATGGACCATGGCACATACAGTTCACAAAACTTAATGACAAGTCATGCATACCAAAACATCATACACAACATGAGAAAAGAGTCACTACCTTGATTCTTCCGTGCGTGTCCTAGTGCCGGTCTATCCCGAGTAGGGAAAATGTTAAATTCTATATTCATTATTGCTTCTTAACACTTAATTTGGTTATCATTATTGCTTCTTTAGTACCCATGCATAACTCTATCAATAGCTCTAAAGGGTTGGAAGACTATCCCCAAAGATCCCCCTTTTGAAAGCTCAAACTTGATATTTTTCACTGAGACCCTCGAGTGAAGATGACCTCACTCAATTGATGATACACTTTTCACCCGAGCACAAGGGTTGACACTCGAGTGACAGCCAAATACTCACTCAAGTTCTATGAAGTGAGGTGCAGAAAGTACTCACCCGAGAGCAGAAAAGAATAACAGTAACCAAAATTGCTCGTTGTACTCAAGCATAACCCAACTCACTCGAGTGGAAGCCAGATGCTCACCCGAGTTCCCAAAAATGAAGTTCAAGAAGTGCTCATCCGATAGAACAAGAAACTTTCAGAAAAGGACATCACTCGAGCAGGAATAAAAGCACTCGAGTGATGGCTTAGCACTAGTGAGTTCTAAGACACACTTTTGAAGAACGGACGCGAGTGACAACCTGAGACGCAAGTTCACAATGTCTCATACACCTGCACTCGAGTGAGAGGAGGCTCACTCGAGTGGGAACCCACAACACCCGCAAGTGAGGTAACACTTGCCTTCGACCACGGAAGTGCGATAAGAACACAGAGAGCAGAAAGGAAGAACACACTAACGCACTCAAGTGAACTCACCCTCACCTAAGTGATATTCATCCCTCACTCGAGTGAACTCACTCTCACTCGAGTGATTTTATCAGAAACCAGAAAATGCAGCAAAACTGACCACATTTCCTAACATTTGCCCAATTGATCCAAAGGGACCCAAAACTTCTACCAAAACTATTCCCACACAAAAACATCCAATGAACTCAATGGAATAATTAGAATTATCCAAATCCTATTCCATTATCATGCTTTGGTTTTGGGCAACATAATCATCCAAATTCCAAAATCATCCAAACATACCATTCCAATCCCAAATCAATCTATCTATCTAAAACTCATACCAAAACACCCATTGCTATACCAATAACATGCCAAACTACCAATGACCCTATCCCAACGAAAATGAGCCAAAAATTCCAGAAATTTAAATCTTAATCATTTGGCATAAAACATAGATAGAAATATTGATTTCACTTACCTTAATAACTTTGCCAAAGACACTTCTTGATTCTCCAAACTCCAAAATCTCTTAGGAGCTCAAACAACACCAATTGAGAAATTAAAACCATCAAAATAAAGCTCGCAAGCCAAGGAACAACATTAATGAAATGAGTTTTGGCATTAGAGGACATTTGCTTACCTTAATCACAAGCTTTTCTTCTTCCCTTTGCTCTCAATAATGGCGCAAGAGAGAGAAAGAAGAGAGAGAGATGAAGAGTGTTGGAGAGGATAAAAAAATGATGATAATTCTCCCTCCCCCATGCTGCAGCCGAAAAAGAGGAGAGAAGGAGAGAGAGAAAAAATATTTAAAATATCCCCCATTTAACTTTTCTCCCTTCACACAAGATCTTGCCACATGTCACAACCTCATTGGTTCTCTTCAAATAAGTAACTAATTAGTTACTTTAACCATTCTATTAGCCATTTAATTACACATCTCATTTTTCTCTTAGTTAGTGACTAATTTTCCCCTTAATTACTAACGTATGGCCAATAATTCCATTCTTTCAATTTTCCACCACTTATGGCATATTAATTAAAAATTTCCACAAAATACATAATAATTCCAATTAATCCACAATTATCCATAATAATTGTCATTAGCCCTTAATCAAAATTTGAAGCATTACATAAAATGAGCATGCAAACTTAGAAGAATTCCCATACTAGACATAGGTTTATCAAGTTCATATTTAAACATTGACAAGTTTTGATATGAAAATGACAAATTCACTTTATGAAATGATCACTTGAGAAAATGAGAATGCATGCTTGGAAGAGTTCCCACACTAGATACGAGTTTACCAAGTTCATATTTGAATATGACAAGTTTTGATACAAAAATGACAACTTCACTTTAGAAAATACCTAAACACCAGCAAGGCGATGGCATAGGATTTGACAGTTTCTCCTTAGGGTTTCACTCTTCTCAAAACCCATCCCTTTCTTGCTTTATACCCTCGGACTTACCACTCACAACACCAACAAATGCCTTCTTCGATTTCCCCTCCAACACTCGGCCCTTTGTCAATTTCGATCACCCTCCCAGTCACACAATAACATATCGTTATCAATACAGTTAATACCTTGAGGCCACAACGTTCAACTTCACAATCGGCATTCCAACTCCAATCTCCTAACTCCTTCACCCATCAGCGTTCACCATCCTCCAAGTTAAAAACCCAGCCCCCACCAAGCACATCCATCAAAATAAGACAAAGAACCCCATCGTCAGGCTCACGTGATAAAGAGAAGAAGATTGTGGTGTCAAAATTTACTTACCTAAATTCCTTTCCACACCTCCAATACTAATTCGCTCCTCTCTTGCTCTCTAACACGTGCCACTTGTTATCTCTCTAATTCAATCTTTTCTTTGCATAAGGTTATTTCCGTAATTTTCTTTCAATTTGAAAAAGGATAAGTAAAATACTTTATGAATATTCAAATCACCTCTCTCGACGTTTAACATTTGTAATGGCCTTAATGTGAGATTCTTTTTTTTTCCTTGCTCCCTTATACAATGATAAAGAATCCATGTCCAAGATACTTGCCTCCAAAAGTACATCAAACTTGCAGCAATGTGACAGGTGAATAGTAGCGGCAGTCAGATGCCTCCATGTCACATCTGAACCGTTTAAGGGTGCCTCTTCACTTCAATAAATGCCCACACAGATACTCACCTTTACACAGTTGGAAAATCAGATCACGCGTAATGCTTTCACCACATGCAAGGCACCTACCAACTTTCTTTGTTACTCAGAATGCATAAGGTACATAATCAAGTCAATTGTCCCATGAGACTGCCAATTAAAATGTACTAACTCTTTTTAATCCAATCATTTAAATTGAAAATGTGTACAATCAGTTTGAGGGGAAAATGTAGGAGATGAAGGGGGAATCTTACCTTGCTTTTATATTTACATCAGAAAGAAGTACTTGGTCGAGAAGAATACTTGAACTGAAACGCCAAACTAATAATGTCTTTACCCCCACTTCAACAAGTAACCGAAGCTTTATAACCTGTAAAATATTAATCATGTGTGTTTTAGTGTTGAGATTGCTTCTAAGCTGTTCTTCACATAAATCAAAACAATTTCTCTCATATACTTACCTAATATACCGTAAATCACGATTGAAAGTCGATTTTAAATATTCCAATCACTGTTCCAAACAAACACAATAACAGATAGATTTAACATCTGCAGGAATAACAAAATAACTCCCTGCCGGCATTGGTAAAACAGATTATTAGTTGTAACAAATTTAAACGAGATCTCTGCAGAGAAAAAAGAACGACCGGATCAGAGAATAAAAAAATAAAACTCCATCGTCAAAGTGGCAATTATACATCCTTTAGGTTGAATTCTCTAGAAGCAAATTCATAATCATTCCTACATTGCCCATAGATTATATTTTCTTTCTAAAGCAACGCAGACAGGTCAATAAAAAACAGTTCAGAGTATTAATAAAATCAAGACTTCTCCACCTTCTCACCCAGAAAAGTTATCTGTTTAAGCATCTTAGGAATAGATGACAGTACTGAGAATACAATACATTGACAGAACCAAATTACTTGTTCTATAATTTTTAACCCACCAACCAACCTGCAGAAGTGTCATGAATCATGACTATGGCAATCACTTGGGTGATGCAACCACCAAGACCAATACCAGGGAGAACAGAAAGATCAAAAAAGTAAACATTCTAGTAAAATGGACACAGTTTACTAGGTAGCTTATGCTACAAAGCAAGATGTTTAATGGCGATTTGAGGTGAATATTAATGCTTTGTAAATTATACAGTTCTCCAATTTTCTACCCACAGACAGGCTTAAAGTTTTGTGAAGAACACTTGTCTGCATTTTGTAGTTTTTTGTACCCTCCTAGAGACACCATCAACAACAACTGCTCCCTTCTGTCACCTAGATACCCTCCATATCGTCTGAGAAAGTTTAAATATAAAGATTCAATTACAAACCAAAAACTTGAACAGCAAACCTTAATGCAAGCCATTGTTTAGAATGATTGAAGAAGCCGTGTACCATTGCCAACATGGATCAATTTAAAACTAGAAGCATTAGCCATATAAAAACCAGAAAATAAGCTAAAATAGCACTCAGGAGAAGTAATAATAAAAGTTTTCATAATTTTAGACACTCAATGCCATAGGTTTACAGAGGATAAGGGTAATCCCCAATCCATTTCCAACAACTTTTTAACAACAAACTTTTTTTCTGTTTTTTATAAAACTAATTTCATTTCTCAATGAGAATTCAGTCCATTCTCAACACCTAAGCCGTACAAAACACCAGCATATTTCTCCAAAGATCCACTAAAGAAATTTTCTTTCAATTTCCTGAATGTACAAGAAGTAAGCAAGCTATCCGAACCAGCCTGATGGCAAATCCCAACCCTTTCCACCTCTAACAACTCTGCAAGCTTGTTCAATCCTCCATGAAGGCTGTCGCAAAATTTCATCAAATGCTTGATATCATATATGGTTGGGAAGTACATGTTGATTAAGTTAAAGAATCCAACTTGAGAATCCGGCAAATTTTGGCAGGTCAAGAGCTTCAGCAAATAGCCAAAGTCATAACCACTATGAAAAGTGACCCAGTAAACGCTATCATTCAACACAATTCCAGAAGACATCAAGAGCTCGCCAAAACGGCAGGCATCAATTCCATGCTCGTTGTTCTTCTTAAAGTCAATACCACTCTGGCGCAAAAGCTCAATTGAGTCATTAGCAAAAACATCCTCGTTCACATCAAACTCGCGGAAATTAAATTGCCAGATGCAATACTTCTCAGTATTACATGTAGGCAAGTTTCCGTGCTCATCCGAAAAGGTGAGGCCCAACTGAATCAATTTGAGCATATCAACATTATCCTTTAAAGTCTGGTAATGGTAATCATAGCTATTCTTAAAATTGCCGACCGGGCGAAGAGCAATTCCGGGAAACTCTGTATCCATGGCAACATACGGATAGTCATCGACAATTTCCCGTATCAAAGCAAATTCTTCTTCAAGATTATCGTTCCACACCTCGCGAATATGGATCGAGTCACTCTTCGGCAGAAGCGGCATTCCTTGGAAGTAAAATCGAACGAAAAAGCTGCCAAATTTTTCCTACCCGATCACCAAACAAACCATACAGGAAATCACCGAATCGTTCGCGGTCCAAATCAAATTCCCAGATCTGTTCAAATCGCAAAAAGATTAGGCCGATAAATTGCAAAACATAACAAACCCCTCAAATTCAAAACATCACCAGGAGAACCAAAGAATTATTCCAATAAGAGAAATCAGATCAAACCTTGAATACGACAGGGGCCAAGGGGACGATAAACGAAGAATATACAGAGAGGCGGAAGAGATTGGGTGGGTGGGTATCTCTCCCGTTTCTAGGGTTTTGAATGTACGGTTAACGAGGAAGAACGGAGGCGTCAGAAAGCAAGATTTTTAAGTCAAAATAGGTGGATTTGTTTTTGCTTCGTGTTGGTTTTCTCCAACATGTGACTTTTTTTTTTCAATCTGTTTTTTTCTGAGAAAACGAAATTTTTTGGTGATATACTGCGGTAATAAATTTTAAAGAGAGGGAGAAGAACGGGGAGGCATGGCCCTGATATGATCCCAGATTCCCAGATGCAATTTTTCTCGCGTACTGCAATTAAAAATTTCTGTAAAATTAAAAATAAAAGAAGAAAAAAAGATAGATAAATATTAGAGACAATTGCTATAAAATACCTCATTAACATAATATTTGCTGAAAGGGACCTAGAGAACCTAAACTGTCATTATTTTTTTAATTATAAAAGACTTAAATACCCTTAAGGTGTGTTTGGTTTGAGGGGAGGGTGGAGAAATTATAATTTTAGATAAAAGAAACTTAAAATTTACCTTATCATTTTTTTTAAATTTTGGGTTCCCGTCCAAAATTTACTTTCTCATTCTTTTTAAATTTTGGATTCCTGTCCAAAATTTAAATTCCTTCAACCCAAAAAGGTAATTTACCCACTCTCTCATTCCCTTCCACCCCTCCCCTCCCCTCAAACCAAACACACCCTTAATGGATTAATGAAGAAAGAAGGGAAAGAAGGTTTGAAATTTTGATTCTAAAGGCATGCGAAGTTGAAGAGTGAAGGGCGAACTTAGTGGAGAGAAGTGGACAAGGTTGAGAGAAGCAGATGAGGGTGTGGGAGTTGGCGGTAGGGGCGGAGTGTGGGGTTTTTCAGGGGTGGCGGAGTGTGGGTCTTGGCGGCGGCAGTGTAGACTTGGTCTTTGTGGTGGTGGCGAGGCGAGGTCTCTGGGTTTGTGTGGTGGCGGGGAGATGTGTTGGTCTTTGCGGCGTCGAGGAGGTGTTAGTTGCGGCGGCGACGGTGGCGGCCTCCATGTAGTAGCACGGATAGAAGGTGGTCAAGAACACCCAACATCTGAGGTTTGGCATACTTGAGCTTTCATTAAATGACTATTTTAATTTTTGAAATTATTCTGACGTCTACGAAGGAACGCACTAGAAGAAGGTGGAACATTATGGAGTTGAGACAAGCTTCTAATGGCATTTTCATTTCGATGTCTAGGAGGGCTGAATTGAAGCATGACTTATTTAATTTCCCTTTGTTGTAATCATTTGGCATCCTTAAGATGCTTTGCTGTCAAGGTTTTCAAGGAAATCACACAACAGAGATGGCAGGGATTTACTTATTGTGTGCTTTTGTTATGATACATGTAGCTTGTACCTTTTTGTCCATGTTATTTTTAATAAAATATCGCCCCCAGGGTGGGGATCTGTACCTCTTCCCATTTGTTTTAATGGTTTCTTCTTTCTTTCATATACAAAATAATGGTGGAGTGAATTGTGTAGGCACCTGTACTTATAGTTTGTAAGCTGTAGCATTTACGCAATGGACTACTGTTTATAAAGTCTTTAAGAGGCATTTTCTTGTTAGTGACTATTTCTTTATTTTTTTGCAAACACTCTTCCTCTACGTGCAAAAACTTTTTCCTATATGCAAAAACACTTCCATGTGTGCAAGATTCTTCCCCGTGTGCAACGATCTACCACTACATGCAAAACGTCTTCTATGGTTGCAAAATATCTTCCACTTGGGTTCATTAGTCTTCGCAAATGCCATATAACCAAGTGCGAAAACTCTTCCCTTACGTACAAAAACTCTTCCCCATGTGCAAGAACTCTTCTCTATGTGCAAAAACTCTTCCATGTGTGCAAGATTCTTCCTCATGTGCAATGATCTACCACTACGTGCAAGATATCTTCCGTGGTTGCAAAATGTCTTCCACTTGGGTTCATTTAGTGTTCACAAGTGCCACATAACCGTATGCGAAAGATCTTCCCCCACGTTCAACACATCTTTCCTTGTGAAAGAACTATTCCCTATGTGCAAAAACTCTTCCATGTGTGTAAGATGTCTTCCCCGTGTGCAACAATCTACCACTACGTGCAAAATGTCTTCCGTTGTTGCAAACTATCTTTCACTTAGGTTCATCTAGTGTTCACAAGTGCCATATAACCGTGTGCGAAAGATCTTTCCCCACGTTCAACATATCTTCCCTATGTGCAAGAACTCTTCCGAGTGTGCAAGATACCTTCCCTGTGTGCAATTATCTTCCCCGACGTGCAAAACATCTTCCGTGGGTTCAACGTGTCTTCCACTTGGGTTCATTTAATGTTCACAAGTGCCACATAACCATGTGCGAAAGATCTTTTCCCATGTTCAACACATCTTCCCTATGTGCAAAAACTCTTCCATATATGCAAGATGTCTTCCCAGTGAGCAATTATCTACCCCAACCTGCAAAACATCTCTCGTGGGTTCAACATGTTTTCCACTTGGGTTCATTTTAAGTCTTCATAAGAGCCACATAACCATGTGCGAACGATCTTCCCAAAGTTCAAGATGTCTTCCTTATGTGCAAAACTCTTCCTTATGTCCAAAAGCTCTTCCCCGTATGCAAGATGTCTTCCATGTGTTCAACTTTCTTCCCTGTGTGCAAATTATCTACTCAATGTGCAGAATTTCATCCATGGTGTTGGAAGCATTATTTACATCCTATGTAAATAGACCATGGTAACAAGTGAAAGCATAAATGATCAAAAGACGTTGAGAATTAACAAGTTGATAACATCAAACTTCAACATTTACAAATACAACAATATTTAACCACAATTTGGAGAAAATCAGAAAACCTAATGAAGCCACAATTTTATTTATTTACTACTTCCTTACTCAATAAAACAACAATGAAAAAACCTAGCTTTGGAGGGAAAATGCAAATCATCAGCCGTACCAAATAATGAACTATGAATAAGGTTTTCACACAACTCACCTCCCTAGCCTTTATTGATATGTCGAACCTCAAGCAACATCCACGGTGAACGACGGCCATAAGGGAGGACGTTCAAGGAGAAGAAGGCTTCACTAATTCCGTCAGTTGCTTGCTCTGTTCTTTTATCAATTCGCTGGTTTTGTTCTCTGTCATCTGTGGTCCCTTTTCTCATAAGGGTATTTACATCTTTTATTCTTACAAAAATAATGACAATTCAGCACCTTCATATCTTAGATCCCTTTAAGTAAATATTATACTAATGAGATATTTTATGACAATTTTCCCTAAATACTATTAAAATTTGAAAAGCCCAAAATATCTGTTAACATGTAGAAATAACAGAAAGGTTATGTGGAATGAATCGGTAATTTTGAAGTTTGGTTCTTTTTATCAAAATGCTCATCCCCTTCTTTTAAAAAAGGGGGTCCATGGTGTATACTTCTTTTTCGTTCTTCCTCTCCCAGATTTCCTTTTCTTCTCCCAAATCTCCACCAGATCTTCAAAATTGAAGCTATGGAGTCCGTTGATGATGGTGGCCGCGGTCTCTTCTCCTCTTCGGTCTGTCTTCATTCGCCTCCTCTACTCCTTCGCATCTCTTGGCTCAATGGTGAAGTTGAAGCCGTCGGAGATGGTAGCAGGCAAAGACGAAGGTGGTGAAGGCTATTTGGTGAAGTCGATGGTAGCTCTCTCCTCTTTTTCGTTTTCCAAATCGACCTCCCAGGTGAGTGAAGGTCCTTGGTTCCCAACAGTGAGAGCGAGGTTCGGCCACATCGGAAGAACTGAACGGCCGTACGGCGATGATGTTCACAACTTTCTGAACCAGATTTAGAATCCCCCTCTTCTTCTTCTTCATTTTAATCGCTGCTTGTGGTCGGAGGAGATTTTTCTAAGGGTGAAGATCTCGCTCAAAGACCCTAACTCTCCTTGTTCTTCTTCTTGTGCCCACCATGGAAATCGCACTCCTCAAGTAATCTTAATGATTTGGATAGCCTCTCATAACTCGTCATTCTCACGCATTCAGGAGTAAGATTTGTTGCGGAGAACTAAGAGGTGGAAGTGGAGAACAAAGAGGTGAAGGTGGAGAAAAACTTTGAAGTTTGATTGTTTGTATAGCAATTAACAACTTTGTTTAGATATTTACCTATCTTGTTAAGGGTTTGACATCTGGTTGCCTTATGCGAATAAACGTGCTCAAAGTCAGAGGTGCCTAAAAAACAGTCATCGTCGATCGCCATTGCAGCAACATCTGCTCACCTCTCTATTGCAGGAAAATGGGACTTTGGACAACCTCACCCACTTCAGACCCACTCACCTTCTCAATGCAACCAACAACCCACTGATCCCCGCCACTCTTTTCCTCCTCAAAAACCACCCAGTAACAGCCAATGACCCACACCCGATAAAACGCCTCTCTTTCTTCCTCTTTTCTTTTTAAATTTGCATCCCGGTCATTTGATGTCTAATTTCAGAAGCACCTCCACAGGATTTTTGAATTTTATAACGCCTCTTTATCTTTTTACATTTTTGAGATTCCTTTTCAGGGATTTTCTTGAAGAAAAAAATTATAAATTGGGAGATAAAATAAATTGGATTATTACATTTAAGACTAAAACAAACTTTATAACCGGTTCCTGCATTTTACACCAGAAACTTTTTCAACACATAATTGGCACAAAGAGTAGCAATATTCATACATCACAACTACCCAAATCCAGAAGAAAAAAAAAACATCAAATGCTTATTCACACCAAACATTGAATCACCACAAAATCCATTCAATTCATACAAATTAAAATGTTCATATATTGAGTCATTAAAAAACCAAATTATGAAAACTATATACAAACCAATAATAATATGCGATTGAACTCCAGTAGCGCCCAATAAAATCAAAGGTGGGGCTCCGAAATATCCATATCCGTCATCACCTGTTACATATTTGACAAAAGTTAACACAAACGATTATGTAAAAAAATAATGATATAATATTAGAATCATAAAAGGGCGTATTATAAGAACCTGTTGGACATTTGACAAAAACTAATATAAACGATTGGAAAATTTAGTGTCTTATCTTCATAAATCCAACTTAAATGAATTGGCGAACAAGTCAAATATGTATCATATTCTGGTAACACCCCCTTTTCTGTTTCGGCTTTTTAATTACAAGAATAATTATTTTTTATGTTTTTTACCGCCCTATCTAGCCTTTTACCCAAGGGAAGGGGTCTCATAGACACAAACTTACCTATGCCCACATGTTCCATAGAAACCACTCCATTAATGTGGGCATGCCATCTGATCTACAAGCTATTGGAATACAAGATTTTTTTTTTATCCAAACTAAACATTGGAATTTCATTATAAAACCAGAATAAAAACACTGAATCTGATTCCATGTTCTTAAGTTCAATTCTATAATTCAAAGTCTTATTTCAAAAAGTAGAGCAATACACAAGTTAACCTACATGAAAAGTCAATCTTAAAATGTCCAAAAATATAGTTCCAGGAAAATGACAAAATATTTACGTGCCACTTGTTTTTGGTACATGTTTGATAGTTTATCTCGAACGAAAGCTTTAAGCCCAACTAAAGTTTTAAATTTTTGATGCTAGTGACAATAAAAAGCCCATAAACAAGGGGATAATTCCTTCACCCAAACATTTAACAATAAAAATAGTAGAAGCATAAAACTAAAATAATAAGAGTGGGCGAATTATAACTAGAGGTTCAGGTTGAAAAGCTCTCACAAAAAAAAAAACTTAAGAAAGACAATTAAATTTCAAATTAAACTAAAGTTAAGAAAATGCATGAGTGAATCAATATATATATATATATATATATATATATATATATATGAAAATATTAAAAGCAAAGAACGATATAATATATCAAACCAAATGAGATGAAAAGAACACCTAAATAAAAGTGAGGGATATAGTAACAAAAACTAGACTATTTAAAGTGACCATGAAAACTAAGCCCATCCCACATATAATATATCTTCTGTAAATAAATCTGCAGCGATAGACAGGTAAGTAAAATGTAAGTTATAATTAAATAGGAGTAAAAAGACTAATATTAATAATACTAGAATTAAAGTACCTTTACCTCTCAGAGAAAGTAATGTTCAAGAAAATCAACCCTGTTGAAATTTTGAGTGGAAAGTGGCTTTAGTGGAAGGGCCATTCCACTCCAAGTTGTCCCACCACTCTTGATCTCCCCTGATAAGCCTCAACTTATCCTTGGCTGAATTGGAATCAAATGGTAACTTCTTCAGATTCTTACAGTGATGCACATAGATGGATCTTAGGGAAGGGAAAGACAAGACTCTCTCATGTATGCTCCTCAGATTTGGCAATGTGAACAATTCTAGCACTTCAAGAGAAGGGAATATAGAATCTTTCTCATCTTCTAATATTATTTCTCCCTTTATCACTTCTTCAATTGAGGAGCAAAAGTTAACAAAAAGTCCTCTAAGGAGTGGAGCATACTTCAACCATGTCAAATGACGTATTGTGCACCCAATAATGAATACAGTTTGAAGCGTGGATAGACGACATGTGTCACAAACAGAGAGATCTATCACATTTTTCAAATGACGCAAGTCAAGACGCTGCAGGTGCTTCATTTTTGACATGGTTGCCAATAGTAATGGCCCATTAACTTGGCCCTTAACACCATGAAGAAAAAGGCCATATATGCAGCTTTCCAACTTGGCCGATTTAAGTAATTTGTTGAGGCCACTCTCAGTTGATATTTCCACCCACAATTCCTCTAACCTTGATGAGCACTCCAGCTCCTCTACAAATACTTCCTCTTCTCTCTCATCTCGAACTTGATCAAGAAGAAATCTAAACACTTTTAATTGATGAACATTTGATATTAGTCTTAAAGGAATAATACCACCATCAACATGAACAATCAAGTGAAAAAACTTAAGGTTTTTCAAATTCTTCAACTCCCTCCAAAAGTCTGATGCATTCGTTAACTCGACTCTCCACAATGATAGATATTGCAAAAGATTTAGGCCACCTATTCCTTCGAAAGATGTAATTTTCCCACCGCTTACTTCCAAGACTTTTAATTGGCTCGCGTATTGGATATTTTGTAATCCATTTATTTCATGCCGAAATTCGACATGCAATAATAATGTTCCGAGATTTGGCCAAAATTTGCTTGTTATCCATGATTCAGCACCATTCAGGAGTGAAATCCTTTCAACCATTTCCCAATTTTCAACATTAGCTTGAGATATTGCCTGCGCATCTTCTTGTACTATAACCTTCTTTTTATTTCTATCTTGATCACATGTTATCCATAGTGCCATGTCACGGATAACATCATGCATCTTAACACAAGACGCAAAAGAGAAATTATTTTCAACATTCTCCAACAAGCATGAATGCTTCAAGTAGTCAATTATGGACTCACCATGGCCATGCATACTATGTACACTTGTCATCCCATCATTATCAACAAACCCCTCCCCTATCCATTTATCAATGAGATATTGCACTTCAATCTCATAATCCTCTGGATATAATGCACAATATAGGAAACATTTTTTGTGGGTTTCATCAGGTAGTTGATCATAGCTAAACTTGAGGACATGAAACACCTTTGTCTCCCAATCTGAAGCTGTCCGTGGAGCAATTGTCAAGTTATTCCTTGAGTATTCCCACACTTCCACACTCTTCACACCAGCCATGGCGCTTCCTACCACAGTTAATGCAAGTGGTAACCCTTTACATTCTTTAGCCATCTCCTCTGCAATCTTTGGGATGCTACTATTAGACCTTAGAGTTTCCTCACCGACTTTCATACGAAATAACTTTAGCGCTTCTTCCTCCGTTAGAATTTCGACTTTGAATTTTTTTAGAGCTTCCGCTCCATCCCACATATCCTCATGTCGTGTTGTGAATAACACTTTGGATTGAAATTTAGTTTCCTTTGGATGTGGCACTCCCACCTTTTCCAAGTCAAATCCCTCCCATATGTCATCCAATAACAAAACAAATTTCTTTTTCTTTAGGACATTGAAAATCTTTACAACCTTTCCATCTTGGCTACCACATTGATTCCAAATGTCATCTCCAATGCCCACGGATTTTCTGATGCACTCCATAATACTATCTAAGTTGGGACTTTTGGATACCACCACCCATATAATGTAAAAATCTGATCTCTTCCCAAGTTCATTGTTAATTTTCTTTAGCAAGGTAGTCTTTCCCGCCCCGCCCATCCCATATAAGCCAATGAGACCAGCATTTGTTTCTTCAATACTTCTCATTACCTTATCAAACATTAAATCTAAGCCCACCGTCTCACCACAAGGCATCTCATTTGGCTTATGCAGACGCTTGACGGCAATTTTAATACCCTCAAGAAATGGTTCTCCTTCAGTTTGTAGTTGATCTAGATTCCTTAGGATCTTTGCAACATGCTTTCCTAACTTGTAAATTGACATGAAATTTTTTGGACCATATTTACTCAGGCATTTGTTTTGAATTTGTTTATGCCCACGAACTTGAACATCTTTTATTTCCTGTGAATATAATATTCTTAATTAGCTTCACAATGTCATCATTCTAAATCAAATTTGGACGTACAGGAGGTAAGATCATGAACACAAACATGTATGTATATCAAATAAAGACCATGGTTAAAATAATACAAACTATAGGTTGAATTAAATAATTACATACAGGCCCTAAATAAGGAAATTAATTATCCACGGATTCTAACCACTTGCAAATACAAAAGCTTGATATATAAAAAATGAAATTTGACATGTAAATAAGATTGGGGATATAATTAAGTTTCTTATTTAGGATCGATTTATAATTTTCCCTTCAATTTTTGAAGAAGCTTACATTTGTATACAAAGGTCAAAATGAACCACGCTATGTACACCATGTATTTGTTCATAACAATAAAATATAACATATTAGAATAAAGTAGTTTATTTATTAACTATAGTTCCCATTATATCTCAATGAAGAAAATAAACTATATACAAAAAATAAGGATAAGATCTATGTTATGAAAGTTGTTTCTTGCAACTAATGGACTCCGAAATTAATTTAAAAGTTAAATAATAAAAGTTCAAGAAAGTTACTTACTCAGGAGCATAACCAAAAAGATGAGTAGCAAAAATTGAAAGTATGAAAGACAATAGAGGGAGTAATAATTAATTCATGTAGTTAAATGAGTATGAAATTAGTTTAAAATTTCAATAATGAATATAATGATGAGTAGCATAGTACCTCCTGAACGCTCTCCATTCTCTTCAGCCAACCACTCACTTGATGGGTTCTTTGTATATCTCCAGTATTTTCTTCTTCTTCAAGGTATGCTTCCACATCTTTCTTCTTCTCTTGAAGCTTTTCCCATTTTGTTTGAAGCAACCTCAGATTCTCTTCCAAGTCGTAAACATAAGAAGCTTTGTTGTTGAGGAAACAACAGAAGCTCTTGGTGGCATCCCAAATGGCGGAAGATGGATCCATAATAATAATTATGGATCTGATGATCGGACCCTCCCTCCGGAAGAGATTGAAGCTCACTTCGTCTTTCGTCTTCGTTGTCTGTTTTCTCCAGATCTGCACTTGAAAAATCTCCTTCCTTCGGCCAATGCTGAATAAGAGCCGCCGTCGTATGAGAAAATGGAAGCAATAAAATATCTAGGGGCAATATGGTATTTTCGTTATACGATGGGGGCCCCATTACCAGCTGGAATGGCAGACTTTTCTTCACCGTGTTGTACCACATAAATTTAAAAGATTGTGTTGGTCGATTTAGGTTAGATGTAAGATTTTGTGCTCGTTTGGAAGAGCTTATTTTTATCTAAAATGTGCTTATAATTCGTGATTCACAGTATACGAGGTAAGTATGTGAGAGGAGTTTTTTCTTGACTTGCGTAATAAGTGCGTTTTGACTATTCAAAACGCTATCACAAACACCCTGACAATTGAGCGTTTGAGCTCAAACGCTCAATACACAAAATGGAAAAAAAAATATAGTATTTGGTTTTTTTTTTTTGCCTTCAAAGTATTTGGTTTTATTGGTGAGCAATCGAACTTAATTTTATCTTAATAGTTTTTGTTATAAGTTTCATTTCTTAGCTTTTATAATTTAGTTTTTGGGGAGAGTGAGAATGGTTAAAATATTTTTTTAGTTGTGTCCAGTGTACTATCAGAATTATTACAATTTTACCCATAATGTACTTTTTTTGCTACAAAATTAATTTCAACTATTATTTGGTGCTTTTTGTAACATCCTCATTTTTTTTATTTTTATAATATAATTATAAATTAGAATTAATATATAATATATATATATATATATAAAAGGGGGAAGGGGGACAAACCACCGAAAGCATTCGGTGGAAAAGGTTGTCTTTAAAAAAAAAGAAAAGGTAATGATTGTGTTTTTAAAAAATTAATTAATTAATTAATTAATAAAATAAATGTGGCGCCAGGTTTGGCGCCACATGAATGAGGAGGGGTATGATAAATACCCCCCTCAATCACCACTTCACGCCTGGCGTGAAGTCTTCAGGAAGGCGGAGAGTGAGGTTCTGGTATGAGTAATTTTAGTTCTTCGGAGATCAATAAAGTACTCAAATTCTCTTTTGATCACAAAACCCTTTTTATAAAATATGTTCTAAATAATTTTATCTTTCTTATGATAGTGATTTTTTACTGATTAGAGAATAATCTAGAATTAGAATTTTGGGCAAACGATGCATAAAATGAGCAAAAAGACTCTCAATGCCTTTATTTTAAATTGTGATATGTAATCTTCATCAAATCCCATACAAGATGCCGAACAATCCCTCCAAGATCATATTTAGATTTTCCCCCCATTTTATATCAGCAATTCAGCAGCTAGGAAATTAGCTTCAGTGCAGGGGATGGTGATTTTCGGATTTTTAGACTAAACTGTCATTTTAAAACTTCAGGGTAATTTTCCGTAATTTCGGCTGATATTTTCCTCAGGGAAGGACGGTGATTTTCGGATTTTTAGACTAAACTGTCATTTTAAAACTTCAGGGTCATTTTCCGTAATTTATGCTGATATATTCCATAGTGAATGACGGTAGTTTCGGATTTTTGGATCAAACTGGAGTTTTGGAAATTCGGGGTATTTTTCTGTAATTGCTGCTGATATGGTTTCACTGAAAGTAGGGGATAATATTACAGAAAGAGGCCCCAAATTTCTGTCACAATTACCATTACCCACATGCAGAATTTCATTTTCTTCTTTAGTCCTTATGCTTCTTTACTTTTTGGTCCTTTATATCCAATTTTCCATATAATTCAAATAAATGTTTTGTAATGTATTTATTCAAAAATTCAACTTTTAAAGAGCAAGACTATAGGAATGTAAAGGATGATTAATAGTGAATTTTAATCGGTTTAGATTTTTTTTTAGATGAAGATTTATAATTTAGTATTTTAGATCTTAAACTTAAAATTTGGGGATTTTCATGTATTGGAATGAAATTAACAATAATCAATTACTTGAATAGGTTATTTGAATTAATAAAAATATTTAAATTTTATAATTAGAATTTTAGGGGTAATTAATTCAAAATTTAGAAATTTTAGAATTTAGTTAAATAATTTAATTTTTCCAATAACTCAAGGAGTTATTAATGTATAATAAATTAATTGTTGTAGATTGATTTTTGGCGTGTATTTGAGCTCTTGGATTAGGAGCTTGTGGTTATAATTTTGCTTTGGCGAGAGGTAACCACTTTCCTCTTGTTGTGCATATTTGTATGATGTTTGTGAGTGATTTTAATTACATAGAATTATAAATTTGGCTATTGATATATGATGTGGACTTTGAAAATATGTTGTTAATGAAATAGTCTTGTGGGACTTATTTTCGCTGAGAAAATGAGTAGTGATATTTATTATATGAATTGATATGTATTTATGAGATTGAAAATATCCTTTTGATAATTGAGAATTGATAATGATTTGTTATAATCACACATATTGATATGAGAGGGGATGGTGGATGTTGATTTGACGGGTTGTTACTTAAAGAGGAAATAAGGGGGGTGAACTTTTGTACAAAAAGAGGTAATAAGGTGGTGGACTTCCAGGTGTACACTGGTTAGGCCTTTGGCCTAATTGTGTTCAGTAGGGCCTTGACACCCCACTAATATAATTAGAGGGGGAACCCATGGTCCGGTCTCGTGCTCTGTGGATTTTGGCCGGTCCATATCACTTGATTGGTGAGCTTGTTAAGTTAAACTACCAGTTATATGGGTCAGTGCTAGCCCATGGGTTCAGTCAGAGGAAATAAGGCAGGAGAGGAAATAAGGGAGGACAAAGAATAAATTATTGTATATTGATTCTTATATACTTGTGATAAATATGAGAACGAGATTATGATATGGTAAATTAATGTGTATATATACATGTGGACATGTGACATTTTAATAATGATATGATTTTAATAACTATCCCACTTGGCGCCTCATGGGCACTTACTCTTATGCCCAATGAGATGGATTGTTGGTTGCTGAGGCTTTTGTCTCACCCCGTTGATTTAACATTTTTCCAGGTGATGGTTGTTGTGCGGGTCCATCAAGGAAGACTCCGGAAGCTTAAACTACTTCTGCTAAAAGTAGTGCTTCTATCTTTATAATATATGTTGGATTATTGTATATTGCCACGTTAGGGCTTATTTTGCATACTCTGATTTATTTTGGAGATTTGATATTTTAACTATATGTTTTTAATTACTCTTGATGAGGTTGGATGGCTTGCGGGCCTTATGATGTGTTTTAAATTGCTGGAACCATAATTTGGTCTTATATGAATATTTTAATATATGATGAGATATTATTTAGTTAAAGAGTTTTCAAATAGTTAGTTGAACTCTTTTCTACCATGGTAATCTTTTGCAAGATGAGTTGAAATCTTTTTATTACCATGGTAGAGATCGTAATTGATTATAATAATGTATATAAAAAAATGGTTTTATCAAGTCCATAGTTAATTATTGTGTATAAGGAATGGATTTTACAATTTGGTATCAGAGCAAATGATTCTGTAAACTGTCTTGCATGCACTGCATTTAGTGGCTATATATAATATTCACATATAACTTCCCTGTTTAGTTGTATTTGTGGTGTCTTGTTTGACAACTCACTTGTTATAGTGGGTTGCATCCTTAGGTGGGGAGAAGATGGTACTGACTTGTCGAATTGCCTTATAATTTGGAAGTGTCCACTCCTGCTGGAGCTTCTGTTATGACTGGTATTGCTTGTTTAAACCTTACTCTTAAGTACAATATATATAATTCAAAGATAGATTTGATTTGTTTACCACTTAGGGGTATTGATGTAATCATTGGCATGGATTGGTTGTCTATCAATAATGCTTATCTTGATTGTAAAGGAAAGAAAGTAGATTTTCCATTAGGTCTCGCATCTGTTAAGGTGATTTCTGGCCCTTTGTTGTTGTCGGCCACTAAAGTGGAAAAGTACATTCGACGAGGTTGTGAAGCCTACATGGTTTTCTTTTCGATTAGTGTTGATAAGGACATTGGGATCAATCAAATCGAAGTGGTGAAGGAATTTCCAGAAGTGTTTCCAGAAGAGATATTAGGGCTGCCTCCAGAACGGGAAGTTGAGTTCTCCATTGAGTTGATACCAGGTACAACCCCAATTTCTAAAGCCCCTTATCGGATGTCACCATCAAAGTTGGCAGAGTTGAAGAAACAGCTAAAAGAGTTGCTCGAGAAAGGCTTCATCCGACCGAGTGTCTCTCCTTAGGGTTCGCCAGTGTTGTTTGTCAAAAAGAAGGATGGAAGTATGCGGTTGTGTATCAACTACAGACAGTTGAATAATGTCACCATTAAGAATAAATATCCATTGCCTAGAATTGATGATTTACTAGATCAGCTCATGGGAGCCGCAGTGTTCTCTAAAATTGACTTGAGATTGGGATACCATCAGCTCAGAGTTAAGGCTGAGGATATCTCAAAGACTGCTTTCTGAACTCGCTATGGGCATTATGAGTTTTTGGTTATGCCTTTTGGGTTGACCAATGCTCCAGCCGTTTTCATGGATTATATGAACCGGATTTTTATGTCGTATTTAGATCGATTTATTGTTGTCTTCATTGACGACATTCTCATTTACTCTAAAAATGAGGAAGAGCACCGAGAGCATCTACACATTGCATTATGTATACTGAGGGATCATCAATTGTATGCCAAGTTGAGTAAGTGCGAGTTTTGGCTCAAGGAAGTGAATTTTCTTGGCCATATGGTGTCTGCTGAGGGGGTAGCTGTTGATCCTAGTAAAGTGGATGCCGTGTTGAAATGGGAATCCCCAAAGTCAGTGACTGAAGTAAGAAGCTTTGTGGGATTGGCTGGTTACTATAGGAGATTCATTAAAGGGTTCTCTCAAATTGCTATGCCTCTAACCAAGTTGACCAAGAAAGATCAACCGTTTATATGGACTGACAAGTGTGAAGCTGCTTTTCAGGAGTTGAAGGTAAAGTTGACTACAGCGCCTGTGCTTACCCTTCCCGATCCCTGTCGTCCATACACAGTATATACAGACGCATCCCTCAAGGGTTTGGGTTGTGTGTTAATGCAAGAAGGTAAGATTGTTGCATATGCTTCAAGACAGTTGAGGCCTCATGAGGAGAATTATCCTACTCATGACCTAGAGTTGGCAGCTGTGGTTTTTGCTTTAAAGATTTGGAGGCACTATCTGTATGGATCTCAGTTTGAAGTATTTAGTGACCATAAGAGTTTGAAGTATTTAGTAGACCAAATGTAACATTTCAACTTTTTAAATCAAATTTAACACATTGATTAAGTAACCTACCATGGAAATAAAAAGTTAAAACTCAAACAATAAAAATTTCGATGGTAGAAAGTTCTAAACAATAGTTAAAAAAAAAGCCAATCAAGGTAGAAAATGGGAAAACTTAACAGTAGAATGTCAACCCCGATTAATAGAACGTAATCAAAACAATTTGATAAATCATTTTCTAAACACAGCGAAAGTAAGTACTAGGGATCCCTGAGAAACAATTGGACCTCGGACATTCGAAACCCAACTATACAACAGTCCTTCCACAAGCCCAGATAACAACTTATTAAATCTCTTAATCCAAATCCATTATCACAAAATCACAGCAATAGGGGGCTCCGCTCAATAATACGAATATTTATCGAATATCTCAATCAAACACCAAAACCAATCATTTCCAAAACCAGAGTTCACAATACTCAATTTATATAGAATTCTCAAATCACGATTTAAATAGTTCCTAGGTCATGGCATTACATACGTAAATAGGAATGACAAATGATGACATGTGCAAGTAAGAGGAACCTTAATGAGAGCCTGCAACTAGACTCACCCTCTTACCAACTTCCCTGTAGCCCTACTCATATCTCACCTAAAAAAAATGTAAATATAGCAACCATGAGATCCAAAGATCTCAGTAAACATTGGTTATTCAGAAATATACATGCAAACCGAGATCGAGAACATACAGCTCGAAAATCAAGTTTAGCTTACAATAATTAATTTATACTACTCTTTACATAAAACATTTAACAAACTAGTTCTCGATTCGGTTATCAAAACCCCCTTCCAAATAGGTTCCAAAACGCTTGAAAATCACAATTCCTTTTTCCAAATATTGTTCACAAGACATTTCACAAAAAAAACATGTGTCAACCTTGTTGCAAAAAAATAATTATACAAAGACTTTATTATATTCAAATCATAAATCACATATATAACATGCCAAGCAAGTGATTGATGCATAGATCATCCTTATTACCCCGGACCAACCTTATAACCGCTGACTGGAGCCATAGGCTAACACATAGTCCAACAGAAACTTATCCATTTAACTGGATTGTCCCAAGCTCACCAGTTCTTAAGATGTACCTGGCCAAAGGTGCAGAGCTCAAGTCTGGACTATGGCTCCCCTCCTTAAAAGAATAAAACTAAGGAGGTGTCACATGTCCCACAGCTCCAATGCAATCCCGGCCAAAGGAAAACATGGAAGAAGGGGCCCTGACAAGTGCCATCCACTGTGCACCGAGTGATGGCATACCACGTGGTATTAACTTACACAAAATCTCCCATCACAACTCCACAACCATCCACTTGCATCAAGGCAATCAATCACAATCATGGCATGTATATTCGAATTCCAAATCATCGGTATGGCTCCAAACAATATTGATAAAAAAAACATTATCTCAATAATCATGAAGATAATAATACTATTTCAACTTAAGGAACCATAACAAGTGTGTTCATCATCTAAAACATAACATCATTTCCAAATTTTTCCATTATCACACACAAGCATGCTTAAACAATTTCCAATATACAAATCCATGAGTTCTAATACACACAAGCATGCTTGAATAGTTTCTAAGTATAATATTAGTTTCTATTAAATATACAATTTCAAATCAAGCCCTCCATAGGCACATCAAATCCCAAAACAATTTAGTGTATATATATATAGTTGACAAGTATATAAAAGAATAACCAAAGTTACCTCTATTCCAAGCTTATTATTACCAACACTTGAATGCTTCCAATTTGCCAACATCAAACAATCTAACTTTAATCTACATAATTATTATACAATTTCTCATTACTCAAATTGTCAAATAAATATTCAAGATAATTACATAGACTTAAAGTCTCTAACTCTACCTCTAACTTTTAAATCTCACTTATAATGTCTAATTCTTCATTCTAATGCCAATCCTATCATTTCTAAATTCCAATAATTCATTTGAACTAACAACTAACTCAAAATAATTCAAATTGATTAAAATCCCTAATTTCTCCAACTTAGGGTTCCAACCAAAATACCCATTTCCATTTTACAAGCTTAAACAACATTATAAACCGATTAAATATCAATTCTACCTCCAATAAACTTAACTCAACCATTAAACTCAAGCTTAATATGTAAAACTATCATCTTCAATCATAACATTTCTCTAACAATCAAACCCTAACTCTAAATCTCTCAATTAATGTAATATAAAAATTCTAAACCGATTAAATGTCAATATTTACTCACCTCTACAAGCTTATGGTTCCCATTTGTTGAAACCCTATATTTGCTTCAAACCCTAATCTTCAAACTTGCTTTTCTCCCATCACAATATATACTTTTAGAAAGCTCTCAACGAACAGAAAAAATATTTGGGAAATAAGTGTGGTGATTGGGGGATTTTATGGGGAAGAAATTAAGTTCAAAAGCATCTCAACTTCTCCATTAATGGAGTAATGGAGCTACTGAACGAATAACGAAACAGACGAGGGCACAGTGAGGCGCACGATGAAGGAATGAACAAGATGGATTATAAAATAGTGATGTGGGTCCCACATTTTTTTTTATTTCATTCTCCTTTAGTCCTTTTCTTTTTTTTTTCCTCTTGTTTTATTATTTCACTTTCTCCTCCTCTTTTTTTTTTCTTTTCCACTTCTACGTTTTTTTTTTTCATAACATAAAAAATTATTCATAACCCATTGAATCTTTAAGAATGGTACCAATGATTAAGTTATATTTATATATTTTTCTCAAATAAAATCTTCATAACATATAAAATCATAATCATTTTGGTATTAAGATATTTTAAATACCTTTATTTAATCACTCCACATCTTATTAAGTTATCTCTCTCTTTTTTTTCTAAATTTACAGTATGGGATTATTATCATAAAATTTAATCCATTTGTGATAAACTTTTTATACTCAAATAATTATATGGAAATTTCCCATTCACATAAACTAATCTCATTAAATTCAACTTATTATTAATAAATATACTACTCAAAATTTCCAATCATATTTTATTATTCCTATATTTTTTTTTATCTCAAATAACGTATTAGTTTACTCTACACCTCAAATGACTTAATAAATTGCTTCCTAATAATGCTTAAATAATATGAGTAAAAATTAGGATGTTACACCAAAAGGAGTTAAATAACCGACAACGCCGGTGGATGGAATTTCTGAAGGATTATGACTTTGAGTTAAAGTATCATCCTGGCAAGGCTAACGTGGTTGCAGACACTTTGAGTCGAAAGTCAATACACTTGTTTCGCATGAGCTTGGAAGAGCAGAATTGGCTAAATGGATTAAGAGATATCCATGCAGTCCCAGATCAAAGAAGGGCTACTTTAAATGCAGTCGTTGGTGAATATAGGTTTTATCAGGACCTAAGAGACGCCCAGATGAAAGATGATCAGTTAAGTAGAATTCGAGAGGAACTAGAAAATGGTGAAGTTCTGGATTGTGACATCAACAATGCGGATATTTTGAGATACAAGAAGAGAATTTGTGTTCCTGACAATGACGAGATCAAGAAAACCGTTCTAGAAGAAGCGACAGTATTGGTGGCTGAAGATGAAGAGAGACGTGACCGATTTTGTATTGAAGTGTTTGACATGCCAAAAGGTGAAGATCAAGCACCAGAAACTACCAGGACTACTTCAGAATCTGGATATCCCTAAATGGAAATGGGATAGCATTTCTATGGATTTTATCATGGGTTGACCACTAATCCAGGCCACTTATGATGCTATTTGGGTGATCGTAGACCGATTAACCAAGTCAGCACACTTTTTACCGATTAAAAAGGACTACTCTTTAGAGAAATTGGCCGAGTTATACATTAAAGAGATTGTTCGTATGCATGGAGTACCTGAGAGTATCATATCGGATCGTGATCCAAGGTTCACTTCGAACTTTTGGAAGTCCTTACAAGAGGCTATGGGTACAAAGTTAAAGTACAGTACCGCTTATCATCCTCAGACAGACGGTCAAACCGAGAGGACTATTCAGACACTTAAGGACATGTTGAGATCCTACGCCATCGAGCTCCCAGGTAATTGGGACAAACACTTGCCATTAGCAGAATTTGCGTACAATAATAGCTACCATTCAAGTATTCAGATGGCACCTTTTGAGGCCTTATACGGTCGAAAGTGCAGATCACCGTTGTGTTGGACCGAATTAAGTGAAAGAACCATTATTGGACCAGATCTGGTAGACCAAACATCAAGGAAGATAGAAATGATACAACAGAAATTGTTGATAGCTCAGAGCCGACAGAAGAGTTATGCAGATCGTCGGAGGAGATAATTGGAATTTAGTGTAGGAGATCATGTTTTCCTGAAGGTTTCGCCTGTTACAGGCATTGGGAGGTCTATTAAAGCAAGGAAGTTAACTCCCCGATTCATTGGGCCATACGAGATTTTGGAACGGATTGGGCCGGTTGCCTATCGGATCGCCTTGCCTCTGCACTTATCTAATGTACACAACGTGTTCCATGTATCACAATTGAAGAAGTATCATCCAAATCCGTTTCATGTTATTCAGCCGGAGGAAGTTGAATTGAGAGAAAACTTGACTTATATAGCAGAACCAGAGAAAATTTTGGATGTCAAGGACAAGCAATTACGGAAAAAGATCATTCGACTGGTGAAAGTTTTCTGGAAGGGTATGACACCTAGAGATGCGACTTGGGAGACTGAGGAAAGGATGCGTCGTGATTTTCCTCACTTGTTTGCTTAAATTTGCGGTTGTGATTGTCTTGATTGAATTTTTCTAATTGTATTTTTGTTTTTCACTAGAATCGAATTTTGGGGACAAAATTCTAATTAGGTGGGGAGAATTGTAACATCCTCATTTTTTTTATTTTTATAATATAATTATAAATTAGAATTAATATATATAATATATATATATATATAAAAGGGGGAAGGGGGACAAACCACCGAAAGCATTCGGTGGAAAAGGTTGTCTTTAAAAAAAAAGAAAAGGTAATGATTGTGTTTTTAAAAAATTAATTAATTAATTAATTAATAAAATAAATGTGGCGCCAGGTTTGGCGCCACATGAATGAGGAGGGGTATGATAAATACCCCCCTCAATCACCACTTCACGCCTGGCGTGAAGTCTTCAGGAAGGCGGAGAGTGAGGTTCTGGCATGAGTAATTTTAGTTCTTCGGAGATCAATAAAGTACTCAAATTCTCTTTTGATCACAAAACCCTTTTTATAAAATATGTTCTAAATAATTTTATCTTTCTTATGATAGTGATTTTTTACTGATTAGAGAATAATCTAGAATTAGAATTTTGGGCAAACGATGCATAAAATGAGCAAAAAGACTCTCAATGCCTTTATTTTAAATTGTGATATGTAATCTTCATCAAATCCCATACAAGATGCCGAACAATCCCTCCAAGATCATATTTAGATTTTCTCCCCATTTTATATCAGCAATTCAGCAGCTAGGAAATTAGCTTCAGTGCAGGGGATGGTGATTTTCGGATTTTTAGACTAAACTGTCATTTTAAAACTTCAGGGTAATTTTCCGTAATTTCGGCTGATATTTTCCTCAGGGAAGGACGGTGATTTTCGGATTTTTAGACTAAACTGTCATTTTAAAACTTCAGGGTCATTTTCCGTAATTTATGCTGATATATTCCATAGTGAATGACGGTAGTTTCGGATTTTTGGATCAAACTGGAGTTTTGGAAATTCGGGGTATTTTTCTGTAATTGCTGCTGATATGGTTTCACTGAAAGTAGGGGATAATATTACAGAAAGAGGCCCCAAATTTCTGTCACAATTACCATTACCCACATGCAGAATTTCATTTTCTTCTTTAGTCCTTATGCTTCTTTACTTTTTGGTCCTTTATATCCAATTTTCCATATAATTCAAATAAATGTTTTGTAATGTATTTATTCAAAAATTCAACTTTTAAAGAGCAAGACTATAGGAATGTAAAGGATGATTAATAGTGAATTTTAATCGGTTTAGATTTTTTTTTAGATGAAGATTTATAATTTAGTATTTTAGATCTTAAACTTAAAATTTGGGGATTTTCATGTATTGGAATGAAATTAACAATAATCAATTACTTGAATAGGTTATTTGAATTAATAAAAATATTTAAATTTTATAATTAGAATTTTAGGGGTAATTAATTCAAAATTTAGAAATTTTAGAATTTAGTTAAATAATTTAATTTTTCCAATAACTCAAGGAGTTATTAATGTATAATAAATTAATTGTTGTAGATTGATTTTTGGCGTGTATTTGAGCTCTTGGATTAGGAGCTTGTGGTTATAATTTTGCTTTGGCGAGAGGTAACCACTTTCCTCTTGTTGTGCATATTTGTATGATGTTTGTGAGTGATTTTAATTACATAGAATTATAAATTTGGCTATTGATATATGATGTGGACTTTGAAAATATGTTGTTAATGAAATAGTCTTGTGGGACTTATTTTCGCTGAGAAAATGAGTAGTGATATTTATTATATGAATTGATATGTATTTATGAGATTGAAAATATCCTTTTGATAATTGAGAATTGATAATGATTTGTTATAATCACACATATTGATATGAGAGGGGATGGTGGATGTTGATTTGACGGGTTGTTACTTAAAGAGGAAATAAGGGGGGTGAACTTTTGTACAAAAAGAGGTAATAAGGTGGTGGACTTCCAGGTGTACACTGGTTAGGCCTTTGGCCTAATTGTGTTCAGTAGGGCCTTGACACCCCACTAATATAATTAGAGGGGGAACCCATGGTCCGGTGTCATGCTCTGTGGATTTTGGCCGGTCCATATCACTTGATTGGTGAGCTTGTTAAGTTAAACTACCAGTTATATGGGTCAGTGCTAGCCTATGGGTTCAGTCAGAGGAAATAAGGCAGGAGAGGAAATAAGGGAGGACAAAGAATAAATTATTGTATATTGATTCTTATATACTTGTGAAAAATATGAGAACGAGATTATGATATGGTAAATTAATGTGTATATATACATGTGGACATGTGACATTTTAATAATGATATGATTTTAATAACTATCCCACTTGGCGTCTCATGGGCACTTACTCTTATGCCCAATGAGATGGATTGTTGGTTGCTGAGGCTTTTGTCTCACCCCGTTGATTTAACATTTTTCCAGGTGATGGTTGTTGTGCGGTCCATCAAGGAAGACTCCGGAAGCTTAAACTACTTCTGCTAAAAGTAGTGCTTTTATCTTTATAATATATGTTGGATTATTGTATATTGCCACGTTAGGGCTTATTTTGCATACTCTGATTTATTTTGGAGATTTGATATTTTAACTATATGTTTTTAATTACTCTTGATGAGGTTGGATGGCTTGCGGGCCTTATGATGTGTTTTATATTGCTGGAACCATAATTTGGTCTTATATGGATATTTTAATATATGATGAGATATTATTTAGTTAAAGAGTTTTCAAATAGTTAGTTGAACTCTTTTCTACCATGGTAATCTTTTGCAAGATGAGTTGAAATCTTTTTATTACCATGGTAGAGATCGTAATTGATTATAATAATGTATATAAAAAAAATGGTTTTATCAAGTCCATAGTTAATTGTTGTGTATAAGGAATGGATTTTACACTTTTAACCCTTAAAATATTTTTTCAACTATACCCAATGTGTTATCAGATTGATTGCAATTTTATCTTTAATGTACTTTTTCAGTTCCAAAAATTATTTTAAACTATTTTTTGATGTTTTTAACCCTTTAAAATATTTTTCAACCCACTCTCTCTTACTATTATCACAAAAATCACTTATGCTTAAGTCAATCCAAACAAGTTTTATTTTTACAAAAATCATTTTTCTTATCACTATTCCAAACATAAATCACATTACACAATCGAGCTTTAACCAAAACTAAAATTACCAAACGCTAAATTGAGAAACTCAATTTTCCCATCGCTCTTCCAAACACTACATTTGTGTTTGGGGACGCCTTAAGCCCGTTTGGGCATATAAAAGCTTAATTGACAGCAATCTTTTTTCTCTAAAAGTGTTTGGGGAGGTTATCATATAATTGAGCTTTTTGTTAAATTCAGATGGGTAAAAGTTTGATGGGGAGAAACTAGAAAATGGAGTTTTTATTAAAAACTAATAGTATTTTATATTAGATTGGGTTATTTGGAAATTAGTTATATAATATTGACTTTTCTTATAAAATATTTTTTAAATAGCATGTAGTATCAAAAAATATTTTTTTAATGCTTTTAACCCCCTAAAATATTTTTTCAGTTCTACCATTATCTAGTGTGCTATAAAACTAATTGCAATTTTACCCTTAATATACTTTTTCAGCTCTAAAAATTATTTTAAAATATTTTTTTAGTGTTCTTAACTCTTTAAAATATTTTTTCAGCTATACCTAGTATATTATTAGACTGATAGCAATTTTACCATTAATATAATTTTTCAACTCCAAAAATTACTTTAAAATATTTTTTTGGTGTTTTTAAGCCCTCAAAATATTTTTCCAATTGTATCCAGTGTGTTATCAGACTTATTGCAATTTTACTCTTAATGTACCTTTTTTAGCTCCAAAAATTATTTTAAAATATTTTTTTCTGCTTTTAACATTTTAAAATATTTTTTCAGTTGTACCCAGTCTTAGAAGACTGACTATAATTTTACCTTTAATGTACTTTTTTTTTAGTAGTAAAGAGCACTCAAAACTTAGAATACTGATTTATTAATTTTCACCCACTCTAAAATAGTTTTCTAGTAGCACCTAATATTTTAAAGTAATTTTTAAATATTTACTTGATTTTTTAAATATTTTTCCACCCACTCTCTTTTACTATTATCATAAAAGTCACTTGTATTTAAACCAATCCAAACAAGTTTCACTTTTACAAAAGTCATTTATACAACCGTCAATCCAAACATAAATTACAATAGACAATCTAACTTTTATCAAAAATAATATTACAAAAAGTCAAATTAAAACAAAATCAATTAACAATCGCTATTTCAAACACACACGTATCACTGTATTGGGCTTTTTTTTTACCAGTGTATTGGGCTTAATTGAACTAAACATAGTTTCGATGGTCTATAATCGGTTTACTTGTATTCAATAATTGTATAGAATAAAATTGGTTCTGATTCTGCTACAAGCCATATCAATTTTGCTGGTACTAACTTTAGTTTTGAAGCGTAAGGTGGTATGGAATAAGAAAATAAAAGTTATTTCTTAAAAAAACCAATGCATAATCAGTTATGATCAAAACATTATTGCAGAAAAAGCCCTTTAACATCGGTTTTCCAGCTAGTTAGAAAGTATCAACTTTCTATACCAGTTGAACTCGACCCTTGCAGAAAAACATTATTCTATACTGGTTAATGTCACCAGTGGTGTAAAAGTTTGTTATACTTCCCGGTCCTAAATATAAGACCCAATTAACTAAATTTTAAATAAATTAATAAAGCTAAATAAATTATTTAATCATATCATATCATATATTGTGCATTATTAGTTTATATATCAATTTATAAGTTAGACAAAATATTTTGAAGGAAAAACAATAAATTTAAATACTTTAAAGTAATTTAATTAAATTTTTTAATATCTCCAAAAAAAATCAAATGGGTCTTATATTTATTATCGGAGATAGTATTTTTTATCAATAATGATCATTCTTGTCAATTTTGGTGGTTACATATGCTCAAAAATCAGTTAAAACATTTTATTTGAACATGAGTGAAATAGTTTTTGGTGAAATTTACGTGGATAGCACTTTCTACATCAGTTACTTAGTTGCAATCGATTTATCGATGTTAATTTTTTGACCTGAAATTTATTGCTGGTAATTTAAAACATACTACTTCACTATTATTCAATACTCTTTACCAACAGACGTAAAAAGTCTGGCCTGAAGTAGTCGTAAAATGTGGTTCTAGATTAAGCCTGATGTAACACGAAGCTAGTCATTAGTCAATCAAAACAAGAGGTTGGCAAAAAAAAAAAAAAAAAAGTCAATCAAAACAAGAGGGTGGCATAATCAAAACAATATGCAACATTAACATTCGGTTTAATTTGGTTGAATATGTTTATAACTGAAACAGGTAAGGTCCGTCCTTTTAACACATGAAGATTTCTATAAACTCATAAACCACTATTTGATATTTTGGATTTTTACGTTTATTTTTGGGATAATATTGGTATTTTACTTTTGAAATGCTTTGTCGCCGACTCGCCGTAACATGCTTCGATTGTTCTGGGCACAATAGGAAATGGGGGAATTATAAGGAAGACAAATAGGATATTTTAAGTCAATATATTTTATATTATGGATTAGAGGAAGTATTTACATAAATGCTTGATTGACACTTTTTACATGAATCAGAAAGGGAGCATTATAACCTCTTGTATATTTGACAAAAAACTAATATAAATTGATTGGAAAATTTAGTGTCTTATCTTCATAAATCCAAGTTGAATGAATTGGTGAACAAGTCAAAAATGTATCATATTGTGGTAACAGCCCCTTTTAGGCTCCATAATTACAAGAATATTTATTTTTTTTACACTATTAGTATAAGACCCTTAAACTATCGTCTTGTCCAGCTCCAAGGGACTAGGGAGGAAATACTTTGAGCTGATATGTTTGCAAAGAAAGCTCACAAAATGCTGCTATCTTTTCTATGGAGTTCATAGAACTAGCATGTACCTAAATATATGAGTAAGCTACTTCTTCAATCTTAAGTATAGGAGTAAGTTAAGAAGTTAATTTTGATCCTAAATATTAGACTTCAGTGCACTTTATTTTTTATATTTATCATTTTTTCCTAAGCAAATTTACCTAGCTAACTTATATCATAAACAAAAAAAAAACGATAAGAGCTAACAAATATGATTTATTTCAAGTATATTGAATTTCATCATGAAAGTTTAAGTTTTTTCCTGCAACTACTCGATCCTAAAATTTATTTAAAAATTAAATTATAAAAGTTGAAGAAGAGGCTAAAAGAATAGATCAATCTATGACCAGGGGAAAAAAAAAAGTTTGTTAATATATAATGTGTAGTAACTAGCTACTGCCTCGTCCTTCCTTTGCTTAATAATGCTATTCAAAGTAAAGTATGTAGCAATGCGCACTGATCAGAGCTGTCGCAAAAGAAGATGAAATGTAAGAAATAAGATATCTAGGGACAATATGGTATTTGTGTTATATGGGGCGCAGAAGCACTGGAACTTGGGTGTATTTGGTTTGAAGGGAGGGCAGGGGTGGTAAATTATAATTTTGGACGGGAAAAACTCAAAATTTACCCTCTCATTTCTTTTAATTTTGGGCAGGAACCCAAAATTTCCCCACCCTCCTCTCCCCTCAAACCAAACACGCCCTAAGGAGGGTAGGGGAGGGGATGGTTGGTAAATTATAATTTTGGATAAGAGAAACCCAAAATTTATTCTCTCATCCTTTTAAATTTTGAGTTCCCACCCAAAATTTATCCTCTTATTCCTTTTAAATTTTGGGTTCCCGCCCAAAATTTAAATATCTTCAATTCAAAAAGGTAATTTACCCACCCTCCCACCCTTCTCCCCTCCCCTCAAACCAAACACACCCTTAGGGCCTGTTGGTTGGAAGGAAGGGGAGGAGGTGGAACAAAAAGGTACAAGTTACCTTGTTTAATTTAGTTGGTTGGGATGAGGTAAGTGGTTTTCAGTGAACTCCATTTTGGTTTAAGATGGAATAGGATGGGAGAAATGAAGCAATTTACTATTCTATCTTAATATATTTGGTTATATCTTTTATTTATATATTATATAAATTAATTTACACCTAAAATAGGAAAATCTTAAATCAGGTTAGCAAATTCAATAAATTTTTAATCGGGTGGTAGACCCAATTTAGAATTTGTAAATGTGGGTTATTTTACCAAATTGCCCCATAATATTTAATGCGGTCTTGTAAAAATCACGTGCTTTAAATTATTTTAAATTATAAAATACATTCAAACCTATCAGTTCAATAAATCACTATCTAGGGATGAGTATGGATCGGACCGGGTTTGACATCAACCCGAGGTCTGGTCTGAAGAGGACCTCAGGCTGCACAAGGTAGCCTGTAGTCTAGTCTGGTTCAGCACCCACCTGAGGTCGGGTTGGACCAGACCGAATCCAGTGGACTACTTGGATTGGCCCGATAGTCCAGGACCTACATTTAATGTTTTTTATTTTTATATTTTCCTCTTTGGAAGGCAAAATTTAAATCTATTAAATACAATTAGAACCACAAAATACTTATGATAATATAAATGCGTCACATAAAATTAAACATCATAAATCTATAAGAATATCCAACAACATTCAACAATAAAAAAATATGTTGAAAAAAAAGATTTAAACATGATAAATACAATTGAGATAATAAAAATACCTATAATCATATAAAAATCTTCATAAAAAATAAACTTAATTATAAATCCTTAAAAGAACTCCAACAACATTAAATAAAAAAACAAAAGGCAACATTTAAATTGCAAAAATATTTTTAAAAAAATTGACTTGAACCAGACTAAACTAGTCCAAGTGATTTGGTGCCCCAATCCGGAACCTCAGTCCAATCCGACCTGTCAGTCTGGTCCAGTCTGGTCCAGTCTGATCCAATTTCATTATGTTGCTTATTTAAACTGGACCAAACTAGATCAAACCAGCTTGGATTAGACCAGACTGGACCGAACCGAACCACCGGGTGAAATAACACCCTTTTAATCTATTACGAGTGTAAATGATTAATTAAATAGTGTAACACCCCAAAATTTATATTCACAAAAAATATTGTAAATATTTGGGAAATTCAATAAAATGGTGAATATTCATAAATTTGGAATTTATGAATTTTATAAATGTTCATTTTCATGAGAAAATGGGTAACATAATTATGGAATTAATTTGGGTAATTTAAAAAGCCCAATATTAAGGTTCAAAAATGAAGAAATATTAGAGAAAGTATTTGGTCCAAAAATATATGGAAATTGGCCAAAGAAAAATAAGAAAAGAAATTGGATTAAAAAGGTAATGGAAAAATCGTAATTTTACTAAAATATCACAAAATTAATTATTTTCCAATTAATTGAATTTAATTTCAATTAATTAAGGAAAATAAAGGCAAAAAATATATTTAGAATATTTTGATCAATTTAATATGAATTTATGAAAAATTTGAGCAAAAAGTGCAATTTTGATCAAAATTGAGACTATATGTGTATACGTAACCGGAACAAGTTGTGAAGCCAATTGAGACCATAGGGAGGGACCCCTAGGTGTCTCCTACATGTGGCATAAATAAGTAAATATTTGTTGGGCTTAATGAGCATGGTTACATATACATAAGGTTTATGTACATAAAACTTCATTTTTGGAATTTTGGAAAAATTGTTAAACAATTAAAGCATAATGTTATATATTATAAAACATATGTTGCATCTTCATCTTCAGCCCATTTTCACGCACAGAACAGACCTGAAAGTGAGAGAGAGATGTTCAAGTTTTAGAGAGAGAGAGAAGAAGAAATCTCACAAGGTAAGCCGATTTCTCCGACGATTTAGCTCCTAACGCGTATAACTCTGATCCTAAGCTACTTCTCTTTGTTCTTTAAGGTTTGGAAAGCTCAAATTTGGTGTTCTAAAAGTTAGGGTTTTCAGCCAAGAGCAAGAAAAGCTAGTGGGAACTTGAGGTAACTTCCAAACCTTCGTATATTAACTATTCTGGCTGATGTGGGCAATTTAATCGGTGAAATTTCGCCGGATTGCATTGGTTTTAAATTTTGGAAAAGTGTGTGCCTAAGGGTTATGCTGCCCAATTTTAGTTCAAATGGTTGTTGTAACTCAATTAGATGGTGAATAAAGTGGTTAGGAGTATAAAGGAACGCGTTTACGGAGCCGAAATCGTAAAACCCCGATTTTTTCTGAAGAACACCATTATTTCGGCCAGGGATGTTTGAGGGCCTTAGATTTGAATTTTCAATGATTTGATGATTCCATTGGATTCAGTGGGCAAAAATAGGTGGGGTTACAGTTGAGCACTTTTTCAGAAAAGGCCGAGAAAGCATAATTACGGAAACGCCCCTAAAACCCTAAAAGTAGGGCTGCCAAGGGCAATTTCGTAATTTGACATTGAATTTGGTAATTTTGAGTCCGGAAATGGATTCATTGGACAAAAATACGTCAGGATAGCCCTAGTCAAAAATTTGGGAAAACGTGCTATCGGGCCGGGTATGGCCGGGCAGGGCCGAGGTCCCGGGGGCATTTTGGTAAATTTTCACCATAGGCTAATATGACCACAAGAAACACTATGGAAGTGTCTAAAATGATACTTGGATAGGTTATGACCTATTTCTTGTATATTTAATATTTTAGGACAGAATCGGGAGTTGAAAATCGACACGTTTCACGAGGCACACAAAAAGGAGTCGATAGAACTTCAAAGTAGGAACTACTATCTCTCATATACTATGTGATTATTTGTATGATGCGTGTTACTGTATTTTGTGACTTGAACACGTGCTGATGAACATTACCTAGCTGTAGTCTAGGACCTAGCTGAGGTACACTAGTCTTACCTAGTTGTAGTCAAGGACTCAACTGAGGTACATGTAGAGGTTTCAAAGGGTTAGTTGGCCCTGAATTTTGTGTACACACACGGATGATATGAGTTTTCATTTTACTTGATACAGTGCATTGTATATTTAATTTTCGCATTTTATGTGTTGATCGTATGTTTCTATTGAGATTCCTTGGAATCTCACCCCTTTTTCTAATCCAAATGTCTCAGCAGGTGCCAATGGCTCGAAAGCCAAGGATGCAAAGAAGGGAAACTGACGGGCACGTTTCCTAAGATGAATACAGTGGTTGTATATAGTCTGTATGTGAAATAGTTTTGGAACATTCTGTACATATTTGTCATTATTATCGATTTCTGCTCTGTTAATGACTGTCTGTAAAAAAATACTTATTATCAGTATAACTGCACTTTTCTGTTTGCCTATGGAACTTGTTCATTATTGCCCTGCGCATATCAAAATGGAAACAGGTGTTGACAAATAGTGTAAGTGTACACTGTCATAATCAAGTAATACAGAAGTGAGTAGAGTATCGTTCCCACGAGGATGGATCATTGAGTACCAAAATAGGTAATTTTAATTCTATTTAGTTGATCGATAAATTAGTGATGGAAAGTATAAAATAGAAAATGATTAAATATGAGTGCAAATAATACGAAAACAACTACAAGAAAAAGTTCTAGGGTCAGATTTCACTTAACAAATTTCGAATTGAATCACTTATCTATTCTAGCCCAATTTATTTCACATGATTGATAGTCGAGTTCCCTCATTTAATTACTAACCTCTTCCAAAGTCAATCAATTCTATAATTAATTGTTAATCCAATATATTCCTATATGAATTTAAGCAATTAATTATGCATTAAGATTTATGAAACTCATTAAGACTACACAACTCATATGAATATATTCCTATTTCATATGTAGATTATGGTTTTAATTATAGGGTCTACACACATGTATCTCCTTCCGGTCTCAACATACGTATTGAAATCATTCAAAATATGACTAATCAAATGAAAGCATTAAAAACAATAATTAAAACTCAATCATGAATGAGAAATTAAAACTAGATCTAATAAGCTAAGATTCAATCTGTCATTAGTAAGCTACATCATCACTCTAGGAAAACAGAAATTTAGCTCATTATGAAATTAAAAATAAAACCAAAATAAATTGAAAACTTAATAAATATTGCATAAAGCTTGAATGAAAACCTTAAAAATACTGCATAAAATTTGAATATTAAATTTTAAAACATAAATATACAACCAAAAGATGCATGAAAAATGGATAAATCTAGCCTTCCTTGTAGGAGGTTAAACCATCCATGTAGGTGGCGACCTATACCATTCATATAGGAGGACTACCTATACCATCCATGTAGAAGGTCTACCTATACCATCCATATAGGAGGTCTACAAAAAGTAATACAATGCATGAAATTAAATATAAGATATAACACAATGTCTCCTCCTTTCAAAGGAGGACAACACACGCACACACTATCAGAGAAATATTTTCTTTCCTATCCGTCTTCTGCGTTTCTGTCTGTTTTCTGCACTTCAATTTATAGGCACAATTCATCATTTTTTTATTGCTACAATAACTCCACTACCGCATTTTTTTTTCACTGCTACAGTAACTTGTCCCCCACTACTACAGTAAAACCCTTTTTTTTTTATTCGCTGCTACAGTAACTTGCTAGTGTAAAATGTCGACAGGTGCTACAGTATCCGGCAGCTACAGTGATTTCGTATTTGTTTATTTGTTTCTAAAATATTATTTATTTATCAATTACACCAAAAATTATTATATTAAACTTAATTATTGTCCACAAAATCATCATATAAGGGAAAATAAATATGCAAATATTTTACTTATCATAGTCACATCAGGGTTATCAAGAATAAAACCAAATTAATGCAATATAGTGCACAACTCGGATCGTTTCACTTTGAGGAGCCGATTATAAAACTAATTTCTAATAAACTAAGTAATTACAATACAAAATTGATAAGGGTAAAACATGATTGATTGATTTTCAAAATTATAAATTGAATGCAATTAAAATAAATATTTTTGGGATTTTTCAAATAAGGAGGAATGGAAATGTGTGAAGAATGCAAATGATGAAGATGCTCTTGGAAATGGTTTTCAATAGCTATCCCAGCTCCATTAAGATATTTGGAGAGTTAATACACTAAGCTTCTAAGATTTCAAACCTCATTAACCAATGAGTCTAGCATCACAAGAGAGGAACCCCTTACCCTTGAAATGCTATTAAGCCCTTGATGAATCCCTATTTTATCATATTTTTCAATACTTTATTTGGGGATTTTATCATGTTATTTTGGCCAAACATGCATTTATTATGACTAAGTGGGATTAAAAGTGATTGCATGAATTAGTTGATAAAAAGAGTAAAAATGTCATTATTTTCATGATTATCCAAATACATGGTATTACAATAGTTTGAATTTCATTTCAGGGTATTTTGGTCAAGCAGACGAATTTTAGAAATTTCAATTCAGTTCCTGAATTCCAGAAATGACATTTTAGTACCCAAAGGTATTGTCAGTTTAGTACCTGAATTTTTGAAATGACATTTTAGTCCTAAAATCTGGAAATTAGCGTTTTAGGCCACTAGAATCAGATTTTTAAGGGCATTTTTTCTCATCATTCAGCAAGCCGATAAGCGAGCATACTGATAAAGCTTGTCGTTAACCCTACCAAAAAAACTAAGCTAATTATAGTAAAGTGATACCTAGCCTAGGTCATTCTTCTCTAAGGAACCTAACTATTGTTATAATTCTTAGCAAAATTATGGTCCATAATAAGTGAAGTCCAGTTATTGAAAATTGAATGAGTTATATGAACTATGAAACTAGTCCTAATTTCATTGATTTAATTCCCTGATTTGAATGTGACAACGTAGTGAAAATAGAGTGATGATGATTTAGACAATGATGAGATAACTCTCCCTAGAAGTTCCACCCAACCTTCCTTATCCAATTAATATTACAAGCTCGCTATATTAATCATTTAGCAATCTGCCCCTATGGTTAATCAACTGAAACAGCATATTAAGAGCAAATTGTTGATACTAGCTTTAAGGTAACAGATCTGGACTCTCTGTAGTAACAACTACCGTATGTTACTCATGAAAGCTCTTGAAGTAATCATACACACTGATGCAACTTGGAATTAGCATATATGATCAAATCAACTTGAATATAGAGAACACATTCCATTAACTAATTTCATGTAACAGATCATTACTGCTGTAAAACTCAAATCAAACGCAGAAGTTCATTTACACAATTATAAGATTCATAGCTCAAAATCAACTCTATCTCACAGTTGCACAACTCGCGCAATTATAGAAATCAAAATCAGTTAAGAGTACAAATCTTAAGGAGCTCCTCCCTTCAGCGCATGGATTCAGGTTTTGGTTTTGCTTCTAGAGAGAATTTCGGTGCTCAGCCACTCATGATGAAGGAACACATACTGACGCCATTCCCTTTATCTTCCATCACGGTGCGAACTGGTGCAGATTGGAGATTCAACGTGGATGATGGTTCTCGGAGGAGCAGAAACGGAACTCTCTTCACAACACGCGTCTTCCTCTTTTTCTATTCTCTTTTTTTCTCCCCCTCCGTCCACGCCCAGATCCCCTTTTTCTCTTCGTTCTGTTTTTCCGTTTCCTTTTTCGATCTCTCCGCGCCAATTCTGAATCACCAGTGGAGAATTCTGCATTTTTGGGGAAAATTGCAGTTTAGCTCCAAAGGTTTTCTATGCCCTGCACTTAAGTCCCTTCTCTCTTTGGTTACATAATTCTGAAATTTCACCAATTAGTCCTTCCTTCTTCTTTTTGCTCCTTTTCATTTTATTTTCCTTCAAGCTTCCTACAAGGCAATTCACATCAATGCAATATCATTCTTTCCCAAATCAACACTTTAAGAGAAATCATGAAATATATCAATTAAGCTACTCTTAATCACTTATTTTATAAATTCAATATTAGTCACAATTCTTCATATAAATGCATTTCAAGCACACTATTATCACTAAAACCTTCCGAAAAGCTATGAAAATATGTGGTAAAATTGGGACTTATCAATTCCCCCACACTTGGCATTTTGCACTCCTGGACAAAATCAAGCATTCCATCCTTCTTACTTATTCTAGCAATTCTATACATATGAATTTTATTCATGCCCTTGGTTATGTATCTCCCTTCACTATCTCAAGTTCAATTCCCCATGCACACAATCCTACCACCCAGCACAAATCCAGCTCTATATATATATTCAGCCATTGCAAAGAGAATTCAAGAGACTCTCGGGGTTAAGTGTTTAACTCTCTCTCCCACTATAGGGTAATGATTTCACTCCCCTCTTCTAGTCTATGCTCTACCATAGGCTTGTCAAAGCTCTATCATTTCCACCATATGCACACGAGTTTCTATGCATCAAGAGGACTTTATTAAGGTTGTAATGTTGGTAAGGCTAAAATGGGATATATGGAATGTCAATCTGTACAGCCCAAACAAGTATGCATGATGGAATTCATTAGCACATGTGTTTATTCATACATGCCATTCGTTTTTTTTTTTCCTTCTTTTATTTTTTTCTCTTTCGTTTGTTTTTTTTTTGTTTTCTTGCTCCCTTAATATTGACTTCTGACATTCTTTTGAGAGCATGTTATTTTATTTTTTTTTTCATTTTTGTTTCAGCTATCAAAGATCACTCTTTTTTTTAATTATGTGCAGCTATAAACACAGCATCATGACACAGTTCGCATACTTATTCAAAACTGTATAGAAGGAATGAGAAACGAAAATGCTGGGTTCAATTGGGTTAGCAAGGGATAAGAGGTGTAAGTGGCTTGTGTTTAGGTCATGTGGGTGTGAAATGAGTGCCTCAATCATATACATGTAACCTCATGTGCACATCGGCTTCAACTAAGAGCTAGGACAAGTTCTAGAGAGTTATAGAACTAGAGAGTATGCACACAAAATTTAATGAATCGAACAAGCTCAAATATGCTTCCATGTGGGCTAATTCTCTTGCTTTAACCCACAATGACTAAACCATATATATTACTAAATTCAGTACTGTCAGTTTCCCAAGTTCACATGGTTTGTATCCCTTGAAACAGATTCGTTCAATACATTCCCTCAAACACTCATGTACTCATATGTCTATCATTCCTAGATTTGTTAGAAGAAAACAGCATGCTTAAAACTACCCAGGCTTCCAAAATACTACTTGCAAGGTAATTAACAAGTTACAAAACATGGCATACAGAACCACATATATATCACAGCCCCACCCCCACACTTAAGGATTGCATTGTCCCTAATGCAAGCAAATAAAAGGCAAGGCAGAAACATGAAGAAGCAGAGCATAACAGAAGGGTACAACACAACACATGCAAAGTGAAACCACTTGTGTGAAAAGTGTCCAGCCAGCAAGCAAAGGGAATTTGCATCTAAATTCAATAATCGCATACAATAATAGCAAGATGAGGAAGTTGAAAACAAAGAACTACCTATAGCTACTGGTGCGGTCCCTCCCCCACACTTATGTCAAATAAGCAAAATCACAAGGAAATGAAGCAAAACAAAACAGAAAATGTAAGTGAGGGAAAGGGACTACCGGGGGCTAAGGAGGAGCAGCTGGACTAGAATAAAGCTTGAGTAGGTGACCGTTCACTTTAAAAGTGTGACCGTTGCTCGGATCAAACAACTCAACCATGCCAAAGTTGTGAACCTTGAGGATTTCATAGGGACCATCCCATCTAGTCTTAAGTTTACCAGGCCCAAATGAGTATCTTGCCTTGTATTTAAGAACTTGATCACCCACTTGAAAGTGTTTGCGCAAGATATGTTTGTCATGAATGGTCTTAGTACGCTCCTTATACAAACGAGAATTTTCATAGGCCTCCATACGCAACTCATCAAGTTCTTGGAGCTGGAGTAGACGTTCATCACCCGCTGCAACAATATCTAGATTACATGCCTTAACAGCCCAATAGGAACGATGCTCAATTTCAACCGGTAAGTGACAACCTTTACCATAGACCATCCGATAAGGAGACATGCCTAAGGGGGTCTTGAAGGCTGTACGGTAGGCCCACAAGGCATCATTCAAACGAGTGCTCCAATCCTTCCTATTAGGAGATACTATTTTTTCTAAAATCCTCTTTATTTCCCTATTGCAATTTTCAGCCTGACCGTTGGTCTGTGGGTGATAAGGTGTAGCCACCTTGTGTTGCACACCATGTTTAGAAAGCAACCCTTCAAGCAACTTGTTGCAAAAATGAGTGCCATTATCACTCACAATAGCTCTAGGGACCCCAAACCGAGAGAAGATATGAGACTTCATGAATCGAGTAACTGTGGAAGCATCATTCTTCTTGGTAGCAATAGCCTCCACCCACCGTGATAAGTAATCCACAGCAAGCAAAATAAAGATATACCCAGAAGAAGAAGGAAAGGGTCCCATAAAATCAATACCCCATACCTCAAACACTTCACAGAAAAGCATAGGATGCTGAGGCATTTCATGCTTCTTACCCAGACTCCCAAATCTTTGGCAGCGATCACAAGTGCTGCAATGTGCATGAGAATCCTTGAAGATAGTAGGCCAATAGAAGCCAGCTTCTAAAATTTTCCTAGCTGTCTTGTTAGGGCTGAAATGACCACCACAAGTAAAAGAATGGCAGCTGGTCAAAATAGCATTGATCTCAGCTTGAGGAACACATCGTCGAATCACTTGGTCACTACATATCTTCCATAGAAGTGGAGGATCCCAGATATAATGATTAGAATCAGCCTTGATTTTATTAGACAGAAATTTGGACAAAGAAGGTGGAATCAACCCCGTGGCTAAGTAATTAGCAATGTGGCAATACCAAGGAACTAAAATATCAATGCTGGAAACAGAACAGTCCCTGAAACTATCACAAGTAGTGGTAGAATCAGTAACACCAGTAGTATGCTGAGGCAAACGACTCAAGTGATCAGCAACAACATTTTCAGCTCCAACCTTATCTTTAATGTCGGTATCAAATTCCTGAATCAGCAGCATCCAGCGTAAGAGTCTTGGTTTGGTATGCACTTTGCTAGTCAAGTACTTAATAGCACTATGATCAGTGAATATCACCACTTTAGAATGCACTAAGTAAGGTCTGAATTTATCCAAAGCAAAGACAATGGCATATAATTCCTTCTCTGTTGTAGTGTAATTAACTTGTGCCTTGTCCAATGTTTTAGAGGCATAGGCAATGACACAAGCCAGCTTGTCATGCCGCTGACCCAAGACAGCACCCACTGCACCATTAGAAGCATCACAACACAATTCAAAGGGTAGATTCCAGCTAGGCGCAACTAGTATAGGTGGTGAAGTCAATCTGGCCTTAATAGCATTAAAAGAGGCTTGACATGCTGCATCAAACTTGAAATCAACATCTTTTTGTAACAACTTCGAAAGTGGCAAAGCAAGAGTGCTGAAATTTTGAATAAACCTCCTATAAAATCCAGCATGTCCTAAAAAGGATCTTAATTCTTTGACGGTAGATGGAAACGGTAGAGAAGCAATAATCTCAATTTTGGATTTGTCAACCTCAATGCCCTTATGAGAAATTAAATGACCAAGGACTATACCTTGTGCAACCATGAAGTGGCATTTTTCAAAGTTCAAGACTAATCGCTTCTCAACACATCGTGCTAAAGCATTCTCCAAATTAGTCAAACAGTCCTCAAAATTATCACCATAGAGTGTGAAGTCATCCATAAAGACTTCAATGCCATGCTCAAGCAAATCACTGAATATAGAGAGCATACAACGTTGAAAAGTGCCTGGAGCGTTGCATAACCCGAAAGGCATTCTACGGTAGGCAAATGTCCCAAATGGACAAGTAAACGTTGTCTTCTCTTGATCCTCAGGTGCTATAGGGACTTGGAAATAGCCAGAGAAGCCATCCAAAAAACAATAGTGAGATTTCCCAGCCAACCGCTCCAACATTTGATCAATGAATGGCAGTGGAAAATGATCTTTCCGAGTAGAATCATTAAGTCGGCGATAATCGATGCAAACTCGCCATGAATTCTGAATTCTTGTTGGAATGAGTTCATTCTTCTCATTGCGAATGACTGTAATACCACTCTTCTTAGGAACAACTTGTACTGGGCTAACCCATTCACTATCAGAGATGGGATAAATGATGCCAGCACTGAGTAATTTGGTGACTTCCTTTTTAACCACATCTAATATGAGAGGATTTAATCGGCGTTGAGGTTGCCGAATGGGTTTGGTATCCTCTTTAAGCAAAATTCTGTGTGTACAAACAGAGGCATTAAGACCAGGAATGTCTGCCAAAGTCCACCCAAGAGCACTCTTGTATTTTTTTAGAACATTCAGCAACTGAAATTCTTGAATTTCTGTCAATGAGTTGGAGATAATGACAGGTAGTGTGTCATCATCACCAAGAAAAGCATACTTCAAAGTAGTAGGTAAAGGTTTGAGATCCAATTTGGGTGGTTGTACGATAGAGGGAATCAAATCATGGATCTCTAACCCATTTAAAGTAGTAGCATCAGACTTTAGAACTGAGTTAGCACAAACACTGCGTATAGAGGTTGCAGAACATGGAGAAACATCAGAAAATACTGCAAAATCAGAATGCAACAACAGCGATTTGCTAAGAGGTAGAATGCAGGTATTCTGTAACAGCTCTTGTAGTGCTGAAGGTGTGGTGATCTCAAGAAAAATGGGCCTGAAAGTTCTGTGAGGCGCAGAGGAATGTAAGATTTCATAGATATTGCTGAAGAAATCTGAAAACTGATGTGATAATGAAACCTCCCCATAAGTAGGTTGAGAAATGGTTGATAAAATGGGCATATCAGCAAACAATTGTGCAGTAGGTTGAAGCTGTAGTGGTGTGGCTGAATAGGGACTGACCTCTTGATTATGATCAGTAGAAACACCAGGTAGAGCAGAATAAGTGTCATGCCTTGAATTCAACCATGCATCTATCTCAAAATCAGATAAAAGAGGAATACCATGTGGAGACCCAGAAATAGGTGTAGTGGAAATAAGTGAGTCAAACATACCAGAATCTTCAAAGAGATCATCCAGCTCAAAATCAGGAAAGGAAATACAATCAGGTTCAATTTCCAAATCTAACAAATTGACTCCTAACAGGGAGTAATCTTCATGTGGATGTCTCATCACCTCATAGATGTTAAATTGAATTTTATGCCCAGCAAATTCCATGGTAATAATACCTTCCTTCATGGAAATCATTGTTTCAGCAGTCCTCAAGAACGGTCTTCCTAGAATCAATGTACTATCACCAAGGATATTGCTGGTCATATCTAAAACATAGAAATCTGCTGGAAAAACCAAGTCCTGAACCTGAACCAAAATATCCTCTAAAATTCCTTTAGGTCTCCTCACAGATTTATCAGCTAGCTGGATTTGCATATTAGTAGGTTTAAGCATATTTATTCCCAGAGCTTCATAAACTGAAGTGGGCATAACATTGATGGCAGCACCTAGATCCAACAAGGCCTTAGCAATAGGAAGCTTACCAATAGTACAAGGAATTGAGAAAGCACCCGGATCTTGGCATTTAATTGGTAACTCTTGAGCTTTAAACAAGGCTGAAACATTAGCCCCAACTTGTACCACTTCATTAGGTTTAAATTTCCTCTTATGTGTACAACAATCTTTCAAGTATTTAGCATACTCTGGCATACGTTGCACCCATTCCAAAAGAGGAACATTTACTTCGATTTTTCTGAAAAAGTTTACTATATCCTGATTCTGGTTCTCTGCTTCTTTTTTTGGACCAAGTAAGAAGGCTTTTGGAAATGGTAAATTTCCCATATCAGCCTTAGTAAGTTCTGGACCAGCAGAGATGTCATTCTGCACTGTTGTATGAGTAATCACTTGATCTAGTGTGTCATGCTCCTCTGGAAGCTCAGCTGAAACTGTATTCTTCTCATTTAATTTCATTTCCTTTTCACTCCCAGAGTTGGAACACTCAGATTGAAGAGATGCAGAAGGTGTAGTAATCAGATCTTCAGCTGTATCGATTTTTTTCCTGCTGACTTCTACCCGTTTTCCACTCCTCAAGTGAATAGCATTAAGTGATTTGGGATTAATCACTGTGTTAGAAGGTAATTTGCCACCACTTTGAGCTTGGAGATCATTCAAGCTATCGGATAATTGAGTCACAAAACCAGAAATATTATTGCTTTTAATCTCCCATTGCTCCATCCGTTTTTCCATAGCAGCAAGCTTAGAGTTGGTGTGAGCTCGCTCCTCATCAAGCTTAGAAGTGAGTGATTGTGAGAGATTATTCATGCTCTTAATCAGCTGAGCTATATCATCCTTAGAGGCACTCGTTTCAGTAGGAACAATGGCTCTATTAGAAACACCTTGATTCCCAACAGATTGCCCCTGATTAATGCTTGGCTGGCTGACTTGAAACTGATTCTGGAACTCCTTATAATCATTATTTTTCCAACTGAAATTTGGGTGTGCTCGAGACCCTTCATTGTAGGTATTGGAATATGGGTTCCAAGGTCTAGAATTCTGCCCTTGACGTCCTTGAAACATGGCTGCAACAGTCTGATTATCATGAGGGCAGTTTGTAGTAATATGCATTGGAGATTGACATATTTCACAACTTGCAGCCACCAAAGCTTGAGATGGGGCTGACTGACCTTGCATATTAAGATTACCAAGCTGACACAATTTAGTGAGATTTGCATTCATGGCAGCAAGTTGCACAGCTACTGGATCAGCGGTTCTATTATTTCTGTTAGATGCAGAAAGTTCATGAACTTGCCGTGCATCTAATCCCTCAAATTGTTGATCATTGTTTGCAATTCTCTCAATGAGTTCCCAAGCTTCAGCAGGGGTGAGTAACTGAATTGTACCCCCAGCTGAAGAGTCCAAATATTTTCGATCTTGAGGTAATAAACCACTATGAAAGTAAAGTACCAATCTTGCTTCTGGTATTTGGTGATTTGGGCACTTAGAGAGGAGCTCCTGAAATCTGATCCAGTATTCAGAAAAAGTTTCTTGTACAGCTTGTTTTGCTCCAAAAATCTCCTTAGTCAATGAAGTGATCTTGGAGGCAGGGAAATATTTTTCTAGAAAGGCTGCTTGTAGATTAGTCCATGTAGCTAGAGCAGCAACAGAATGATAAGACAGCATCATGAACCATTCTTTAGCCCTGCCTTCCAATGTAAAATGGAAGACTTGTCGAAGCACTTCATCCATATCCACACCCACTGGTTTCATGGAAGAACAGACCAGCCTTAATTCCCTGAGATGCTTTTGAGGGTCTTCCCCTGCTAGACCAGTAAATCTGGGTAACCTGCTCAGCAAAGGACTTTTCAACTCAAAGTTAATGTTAAATTCAGGATATATACGTGACTGATCCACATTTTCAGAAGTAGAGGTAAGGTCTTTTATAGTCTTCCTTTCATCATTATTCACAGGTATATCATCATTGTGCCCCTCATTATTAGGTTGCTCAACATGATCCATTATGAAATGCCTATCTAAGTGTGTTCCACTAGTTCTATCCAAATTATTGCTTATGTGCTTATGACCTTGGGAACCACTTTCTGCAACTAGAGGTGAATGATTAAGCTCAAGGGATTTGAGTTTCTTAAGTTGCCTAACAGTTTTGTTAATATCTTCACTTGGAGGAAGTAATGGTGTTGGTTGACTCCTAGTCATACAACACACTACCCTACCCTTAAACAGAAGAACAATCTACCACCCAATGATAGAGGCAATTATGAACACAGAATCCAAATGGAAATTCACAAACAGCAGCCTCAATGGTGAAGAGTGAAATCACACAATCAAGCAACCAGCAGCTACCACATATTGAAAGAGTCAATTCAGCATAAAAAAAAAACAAAAAAATGAGAATAACAGCAGCAAAAATATCAGCAACACTCACAATAACAGAATCACAAAATATTTTTTTTTTTTTGGGCCCAAAAGATTGCTAAAGAACCTCAACAAGTAAGGTTCCCCGGCAACGTCGCCATTTTGATAAAGCTTGTCGTTAACCCTACCAAAAAAACTAAGCTAATTATAGTAAAGTGATACCTAGCCTAGGTCATTCTTCTCTAAGGAACCTAACTATTGTTATAATTCTTAGCAAAATTATGGTCCATAATAAGTGAAGTCCAGTTATTGAAAATTGAATGAGTTATATGAACTATGAAACTAGTCCTAATTTCATTGATTTAATTCCCTGATTTGAATGTGACAACGTAGTGAAAATAGAGTGATGATGATTTAGACAATGATGAGATAACTCTCCCTAGAAGTTCCACCCAACCTTCCTTATCCAATTAATATTACAAGCTCGCTATATTAATCATTTAGCAATCTGCCCCTATGGTTAATCAACTGAAACAGCATATTAAGAGCAAATTGTTGATACTAGCTTTAAGGTAACAGATCTGGACTCTCTGTAGTAACAACTACCGTATGTTACTCATGAAAGCTCTTGAAGTAATCATACACACTGATGCAACTTGGAATTAGCATATATGATCAAATCAACTTGAATATAGAGAACACATTCCATTAACTAATTTCATGTAACAGATCATTACTGCTGTAAAACTCAAATCAAACGCAGAAGTTCATTTACACAATTATAAGATTCATAGCTCAAAATCAACTCTATCTCACAGTTGCACAACTCGCGCAATTATAGAAATCAAAATCAGTTAAGAGTACAAATCTTAAGGAGCTCCTCCCTTCAGCGCATGGATTCAGGTTTTGGTTTTGCTTCTAGAGAGAATTTCGGTGCTCAGCCACTCATGATGAAGGAACACATACTGACGCCATTCCCTTTATCTTCCATCACGGTGCGAACTGGTGCAGATTGGAGATTCAACGTGGATGATGGTTCTCGGAGGAGCAGAAACGGAACTCTCTTCACAACACGCGTCTTCCTCTTTTTCTATTCTCTTTTTTTCTCCCCCTCCGTCCACGCCCAGATCCCCTTTTTCTCTTCGTTCTGTTTTTCCGTTTCCTTTTTCGATCTCTCCGCGCCAATTCTGAATCACCAGTGGAGAATTCTGCATTTTTGGGGAAAATTGCAGTTTAGCTCCAAAGGTTTTCTATGCCCTGCACTTAAGTCCCTTCTCTCTTTGGTTACATAATTCTGAAATTTCACCAATTAGTCCTTCCTTCTTCTTTTTGCTCCTTTTCATTTTATTTTCCTTCAAGCTTCCTACAAGGCAATTCACATCAATGCAATATCATTCTTTCCCAAATCAACACTTTAAGAGAAATCATGAAATATATCAATTAAGCTACTCTTAATCACTTATTTTATAAATTCAATATTAGTCACAATTCTTCATATAAATGCATTTCAAGCACACTATTATCACTAAAACCTTCCGAAAAGCTATGAAAATATGTGGTAAAATTGGGACTTATCAATTCCCCCACACTTGGCATTTTGCACTCCTGGACAAAATCAAGCATTCCATCCTTCTTACTTATTCTAGCAATTCTATACATATGAATTTTATTCATGCCCTTGGTTATGTATCTCCCTTCACTATCTCAAGTTCAATTCCCCATGCACACAATCCTACCACCCAGCACAAATCCAGCTCTATATATATATTCAGCCATTGCAAAGAGAATTCAAGAGACTCTCGGGGTTAAGTGTTTAACTCTCTCTCCCACTATAGGGTAATGATTTCACTCCCCTCTTCTAGTCTATGCTCTACCATAGGCTTGTCAAAGCTCTATCATTTCCACCATATGCACACGAGTTTCTATGCATCAAGAGGACTTTATTAAGGTTGTAATGTTGGTAAGGCTAAAATGGGATATATGGAATGTCAATCTGTACAGCCCAAACAAGTATGCATGATGGAATTCATTAGCACATGTGTTTATTCATACATGCCATTCGTTTTTTTTTTCCTTCTTTTATTTTTTTCTCTTTCGTTTGTTTTTTTTTTTGTTTTCTTGCTCCCTTAATATTGACTTCTGACATTCTTTTGAGAGCATGTTATTTTATTTTTTTTTTCATTTTTGTTTCAGCTATCAAAGATCACTCTTTTTTTTTAATTATGTGCAGCTATAAACACAGCATCATGACACAGTTCGCATACTTATTCAAAACTGTATAGAAGGAATGAGAAACGAAAATGCTGGGTTCAATTGGGTTAGCAAGGGATAAGAGGTGTAAGTGGCTTGTGTTTAGGTCATGTGGGTGTGAAATGAGTGCCTCAATCATATACATGTAACCTCATGTGCACATCGGCTTCAACTAAGAGCTAGGACAAGTTCTAGAGAGTTATAGAACTAGAGAGTATGCACACAAAATTTAATGAATCGAACAAGCTCAAATATGCTTCCATGTGGGCTAATTCTCTTGCTTTAACCCACAATGACTAAACCATATATATTACCGCCTGTCACGCGGGTGACCCGGGTTCGATCCCCGGCAACGGCGCCATTTTGATAAAGCTTGTCGTTAACCCTACCAAAAAAACTAAGCTAATTATAGTAAAGTGATACCTAGCCTAGGTCATTCTTCTCTAAGGAACCTAACTATTGTTATAATTCTTAGCAAAATTATGGTCCATAATAAGTGAAGTCCAGTTATTGAAAATTGAATGAGTTATATGAACTATGAAACTAGTCCTAATTTCATTGATTTAATTCCCTGATTTGAATGTGACAACGTAGTGAAAATAGAGTGATGATGATTTAGACAATGATGAGATAACTCTCCCTAGAAGTTCCACCCAACCTTCCTTATCCAATTAATATTACAAGCTCGCTATATTAATCATTTAGCAATCTGCCCCTATGGTTAATCAACTGAAACAGCATATTAAGAGCAAATTGTTGATACTAGCTTTAAGGTAACAGATCTGGACTCTCTGTAGTAACAACTACCGTATGTTACTCATGAAAGCTCTTGAAGTAATCATACACACTGATGCAACTTGGAATTAGCATATATGATCAAATCAACTTGAATATAGAGAACACATTCCATTAACTAATTTCATGTAACAGATCATTACTGCTGTAAAACTCAAATCAAACGCAGAAGTTCATTTACACAATTATAAGATTCATAGCTCAAAATCAACTCTATCTCACAGTTGCACAACTCGCGCAATTATAGAAATCAAAATCAGTTAAGAGTACAAATCTTAAGGAGCTCCTCCCTTCAGCGCATGGATTCAGGTTTTGGTTTTGCTTCTAGAGAGAATTTCGGTGCTCAGCCACTCATGATGAAGGAACACATACTGACGCCATTCCCTTTATCTTCCATCACGGTGCGAACTGGTGCAGATTGGAGATTCAACGTGGATGATGGTTCTCGGAGGAGCAGAAACGGAACTCTCTTCACAACACGCGTCTTCCTCTTTTTCTATTCTCTTTTTTTCTCCCCCTCCGTCCACGCCCAGATCCCCTTTTTCTCTTCGTTCTGTTTTTCCGTTTCCTTTTTCGATCTCTCCGCGCCAATTCTGAATCACCAGTGGAGAATTCTGCATTTTTGGGGAAAATTGCAGTTTAGCTCCAAAGGTTTTCTATGCCCTGCACTTAAGTCCCTTCTCTCTTTGGTTACATAATTCTGAAATTTCACCAATTAGTCCTTCCTTCTTCTTTTTGCTCCTTTTCATTTTATTTTCCTTCAAGCTTCCTACAAGGCAATTCACATCAATGCAATATCATTCTTTCCCAAATCAACACTTTAAGAGAAATCATGAAATATATCAATTAAGCTACTCTTAATCACTTATTTTATAAATTCAATATTAGTCACAATTCTTCATATAAATGCATTTCAAGCACACTATTATCACTAAAACCTTCCGAAAAGCTATGAAAATATGTGGTAAAATTGGGACTTATCACATACCACATCCATTCCTTTCGGTTTCAACCACCTCCGGATTCTCCACCTCCACCGCCGATCATCACCATCTTCATTCCGAAACCGACGGCTTCCATCATTATTCTTCTCTATTTTATCCTCTTTATCGTTGCCATGACCAAGCATTCTTCAAGCTTCAGTGAAGCTATTTATGTAGTCATGAGTGGCTGATTCGCTAATCCTTGGTGATTGATGAATCTAGCTGGAGTTCTTTGTGCTTCTAGGGAGTTTCTTCTACCTTATAGTTGGAGTTCTTTATGCTTCTAGGGAGTTTCTTCTACCTTAATTTTAGTTTCACTTCGTATAATTATAGATTGTTAAACCTGGGTGTACAAGAATTATGATTTGTGATTGTTTTGAGTAGTGTTTTCGGTTGTTGCATATTGAGACTGAAATTTGTGTTGGATTTTATATTTTAATGATTTGATAGAATTTTTGTTAGCCTAATAGTTAGCCTTGTTCTATCAGTCATGTGTTTGATGCTCTTAATTGGCCTGCTAAGTTGCTAGCAATTGTCAATTTGAGTAGAGACTGCCTCTTATAAGATTTAATGCATGTTAAGTGCCAACTAAAATGAGTCTAATGAACTAAACTCAAGCTAGGTATCTAGGTGGGTTTAGCTAATTAGAGGAATTGTTTGGAGAAAGTCTCTTCTCACAAGCCTAAGTACTTAACAAAGGAATTAAACTCAATTAAACTAGAATTAGGATAGCTAATGGATTCACCCATCAAGGAAGCTCATACTCACATTTCACCTCACTCCATTTCACTAATTAAAGTTGGAAAAACCTATAAACAAGTAGTTTAGCCTAGTTTAGAATAGTTAATCATTACACTCTTTAGTTAATTTGTTAATTAATACTTAGCTAGCTAGGGACTAAATAATCGGCTCCTCAAAGAGATCGACCTAGGTTAGCATCACTATAGTGCATAGTTGGTCTAGTGTTATTTGATAGCCCTACAACATGGCTTGTCAAATTTGGCGCCATTATCAGGGATCGAACCCAGGTCGCCAGTGTGACAGGCGAGAATACTCACCACTATACTTGCATTGAGGACAATGCAAGGACTAAGTGTGGGGGAGGGATGAATAATGTTTTGTTTTGCGTTTGTAAGAACTCCACTATACTATCATAATCTTTCTAGTGGTTGTTTTGTCTAAGTTGGAGCCAAATTTTTCAAAATTTTGAGATGTTTAAGTATGATCAAGTATCTCAATTGCATATGATTAGATATTGATGTTGAAAGTTGTATAAATGAAGTGTGTTGCCATATGTTTAAAGTCCAAAGAATGATGCATTGTTTAGTTTCGATGAATTTGAGAGGAAACAAAAGCCTAGTTAGAAGGTATTTTGAGCCTAATTATTCATTTCAGTGTCTGATTCATCCACTTATTCTACTACTTTCTAGAACTTGTCTTGTTTCTTACTTGAGGCTACATTTTGCATTGCCATGAGTAGAACTGACATTGGCATTCATATTCAATAGCTAGTTAACCAAATAGCCAACCTTGATCATGTTATCCATTGTTTAACCCTTTGAGCCTAATATCATTTTTGGTTTTGGCACCTTCATTACATTCTTGAGAGGACCTATGTGCAGTGCATACTATCATAGAGAGGGCATTATGGTATCTTTGAGCATAAAATCATGTTGTTATGACTTTAGAGGTTTTTAGCGATGTTGAACCTTATTTAAAATGTGATATTAGAATAGACACTGCCTCTTGTTGTAGTGATTTATCTTGTTAAGTGGTTAGAAGTGTAATATTATGATAGAAAGGAAAGAAACAGAAGTAGAAACAAAAGGAAAAAAAACTGAAAAGAAAAAAAAGGAGACAATAGAAAAAAAAAAGTGATATAGAAAAAAAATAGAGAGAAAGAAGAAACAAATTGGAAGAAAAAAAAAGAGAACTAGAAATAAAAAAAAGAGGAAGAAGAGGAATACAGAATAAGAAGGGATGTATGAATATCATTGTGTTGCATTTACTTGTTCAATTATACCATTGTGTTCCATGATATTCCATTATGCATGCACTTGATGGTTTTTTTCTTTCTTTCATCCCCTGATTATAATTTAACCCACACACCCACCCTTATCTTATCATTCTAATCATTCCATTACTTCCAACAATACAACCCTATAAAGTCCTTTGGATCTACTTTTGCCATTTGCTACAAGTGGTGGAGAGCTTAGAAACATTACAAGCTTATGGTAGAGTGTGGCCAAATGGATATGAGAGAAAATACTGTACACGAGAGTTGAGAGTAAACACTTATCCTTATAAGGTTTCCAAATTAAACTTATTTGAATTAAGCTTTGCATCTTTGTTAGTTCTTTTAGTATATGGCATTCTCATGGACTTGGGATAAGTGGGTACTTCATTATTTAATAAATGTGATTCTTGAAGCTTGATCATACTTGTTCATCTCTATTCTCATTGT